>OZ023184.1:19950821-21150821 GCA_963995505.1 Hypericum androsaemum
TAAAATAAATTCTCTTCACTTTGTTTCTCCTCAACTGTACTAGCTTGTTGATCAACCTTCACTCTACAATCTTTCTTCATATGACCAAGTTTTTCACAATTATGACATCTTGGTCTATTCTCATTATACCAACAATCTTTAGCAAGATGACCAACCTTGTCACACATATGACATCTTGTTGTTGATCGTTCTTCACTTTGCTTGTTGTCATAACCAAATCTTCCTCTACCTCTCCCCCTTGAACCTTGCCATCTTCCTCTTTCTCTTCCATGCCTACAACCTCTAGAAGATTCTTCCCTCTTTGGTGCATTACTCGTCGAACCTTGCTTGTGACTTTTGGAGTCAAGAACAAGCTTAGATTTCAAGGCACTCTCAACAGAATTTTCTGAGTGTCTTGCCATTCTTTGCTCATAAGACTTCAAAGAACCAATCAACTCTTGCACTCCCAAAGTTGCCATATCCTCAGTTTCTTCAATCACAGAAACAATAGGATCAAACTTTTCAGGAACACTAATCAAAATCTTCTCTACAATTCTCTTATCGGTGAACTCTTCACCATAACTCTTCATTTCATTCACTGTATCAACAAATCTAGTGAAAAACTCATCAATCTTCTCATTTTCTTTCATTTTCAGATTCTCAAACTCTCTTCTCAAAGATTGAAGTTTGACAGCTCTTACCTTCTCATCTCCTTGGTACTCCTTTTGCAAGGTCTCTCAAGCTTCCTTTGCTTTTGTGGCTCTCATAATTCGGAGAAAGATCACATCAGAAACACCCCTCTGAATCATCCCAAAAATAGCTGCATCAAGAGTCTTCTTCTCTTTTAGCTCTCTCACTTGAGCTACCATCAAGTTAGCATCTTCGGATGGCTCTTCATACCCCTTTTCAACCATCTCTAGCACTTGAAGTGATTCAAACAAAGTCTTCATCTTCACACTCCAGAAATCATACTTTTCTCCTTGAAAAAGAAGAATTTGAACTGAACTCAAACTTATAATTTGTTGCTTACCATGGTGGGTCTTCAAACCACTCTTTCTTCACTTTCTAACTCACTTTGATGCTCTAAAAATATGGAGCTCTGATACCAAAATATTGGCAAGCTAAAACAACTCAAATCTCACTCTCTAACACACAAACAAGAGCTATTTTGGTGGTTAAAATTCTGCTATTTTTTTACAGCAAAACAGAGGAAAGGAGAGGAGTTTTTTGTGTCTTTTTTTCTTCTTCTTCTTTTTCTTACATTTCTCAAAAAGCCACAAAACTACACAATGAAGCTTC
This sequence comes from Hypericum androsaemum, assembly GCA_963995505.1. Taxonomy (NCBI): domain Eukaryota; kingdom Viridiplantae; phylum Streptophyta; class Magnoliopsida; order Malpighiales; family Hypericaceae; genus Hypericum; species Hypericum androsaemum. The sequence continues at coordinate 19,952,100 of OZ023184.1, forward strand.
TAGAAAAAGTTACACACCAATAAACTATCACCACATATCAGTTAACTTACTAAAATATCTAACAACAAAAACAGTAGCACATTAGTCAACAGATCATTTTGGTTAGTTACGATATGTTTAGCTCGGGACTTCATCTTGTTCCGCGAGTCTAATTCGACCGACTAATCTGTTGTGTTATCAATCAACTTTCAATGGCCACTATGTATTGAACCCTCTGCTCTGGTGCCCCAATTGTCTGTGTGCTATGTCCCTGCATGGTCTAACCGATGCCTCTATGCCGTTAATGTATGTACATGATTTCGGCTATTAGTCTCTCTTCTGAAATGTTGGACATGATTTACCCGGTCCATAGACATGGCAATGGACATGATTTGGACAATTTGTCTCTCATTTGTGAAACGGTGGCGGTACATTAGTGATTTGACATTTTTTGATGAAATATTACATGGTTTTGTTTGTTTATAAATATTTTTAGAATTGACATGACAAGTTTTTTACTATGGTTAGTTTGTTTGCCAATTAGCAGTCTTGTGGATGACCACATCTGCAAAAGTCAATTTTCTCCTCATTTGCGTTGGTTGATACGTGACTTTTTTCTATAAATTTTTTGACCCGGTTTCAACCAGTCCAAATGAGTCAGCAAATTGGTGTCATAACTCTAATTTTGTCTCTTTACCTAATTGTACGTATAATTGTGCTAAATCTATTTGACAAACTGGATAATGCCACAAAAGGGATTGAAAATTTGGGGGAAAATTAAAACATAAAGTCCTAACCATCTATTTTAAGTTACATTTGGCCAACAAAATACAATGCATAGAAACAGACAACCCAACTTACAGGAAGTACTCTCATAAAAAAGGTTACAAAAAATATCTTTTTACAATTATAATTTGGCATTGATCCTCTGACCAACAAACATGTGCATTTCATATTGGTTATGGGTAAAATGATTGTCAGATTGGTGTATTCTCATTCCCAAGTCGATACGCAATTTTTAATGGAACAGCTTCCTAACATCTAAAGAATTTACAAATTCGTCAAGTCCTTTTAACATCTTCTAAGCATGGCCAAAAGATATTCCGAAGGTGTGTAAGCCTCGCGACCTTTCTCCTGCTGAGCTCCACGTCTTAAGTGGCTCGTTCTCTTGGACCTCAGTCTTGTGGAAACCATATTCCTATCGTCTTCCCCTTTCATTGGTATATTTCTTATTATGTTAGCTCATTCGAGTCGCGAAATCTGAATGTTGAAAGCATCTAAAACCTCAATAGTAGAAACTCCATCAGAGGCGGTCTAATTGAATACCTGAGACATGCTGCACAACTTCTTTTCTTTTATCACTTTGCTCCCTGTTGCAATCTCCATCTAGCAAATGGAAAAAAAATGTAAGAATCTTGAAGAAGGCAATCATAGCCGATAATATTCGAAGCTTAGCCGATCATATTCGAAGTTTATTGTTAGATTTGATTAACATAAACTTGTGGAAGCAACAAAAAGATGTGAGGATCAAACCGAGTACAACTATAGCTTGTAATGTCTACCTTGTCGAGAACCTTCTCCTTCTCCGAATATCTCTGCAATTATAGCTTCTCTTCTCTGATTCTCTATTGTAGTTGCAAATATTGAAGCTCTCATAAGTGCAAACATAATTCACGATAAGTTCAGGAAGTCCGTCTAATCCAATGAATTGAAAGGACTTTCATGAATTATTTAGACTCTAAAGAGAAAATTTTGTTTACCTTCAGAAGTTTTTCGATCCAATTGTTTATCTGCAACTTCTTCAACTGCTCGTCTCACCAAGCAGTCGCTTCCGGTTCGAGCCTTGCGCCTCAATTCACTCAGACGAGTAACTCTCGCAGGTCCATCCATACATGAATTATTCTGTTGCAACTCGAAATGGCCCATGGACCGAGCTAGACGTTTAACTTGAGTTAGCCTCATTCTCTTTCCTTGACCTGGCACCACAACCGGATTGCATCTTGATCGAGCTTGATTCCAACCGTGACTCAACCCCGGAGTTTTAGCATGAGACTGTGATCCAGTTTCTTCTATTCTCATCTCACAAATGTCGGCAGTTGCTTCCTTTCCACCTGATCACATTAATACGCGCATCAACCAACAACATTCAACATACTATTGATACATCATGTGTTCAGATCATCTCATCATAATTTTTCGATGTTACAAGGTTTCAACTCTGATTTACCACTTGAACCAGGCTAGAACAACTATTACAATTTCAAAAGGTAAACCAAAATATAAACTACTTACCATCGTGTTTTTGGCCCTTGGATTCTAGGACGAGTTCAGCTGAATCTGCAAGAATCAGCAGATGGCCACTACCTTCAAAGTCTTCCCTTTTCTCACTCATAAAACCCAATTGAGCTTCCATTATGCTGGTTTAGTAAAAAATTGGACATCACAGAAGCAACTCTCTTAAAACTCAAATTCTCAATCTTTACTCTTTCAAACCCGCAATTTAACTTCAAATTTTCAACATTGCCCAAGCCAGCAAATGAACATCGGAAACCAATTCCTCTTTTCTCCTTTATTTAACAATTATTTAATACTGATGCGCTCTATAGGTTATTTATAACTCTTTGTTGTCCATATGTTAGGTCTTGAATGTATCACTTCAGTCAGAACGCCAAGCCAAGCAAAACCCTTCAACCAAATTTCTTAATACCCATAAACCAAACGAAAAAAAAATTTAGACCCCACTCGTAGGAGTTACGACGTTAAAAATAATATACCAGATATAATACTAATGGACACCGAAATTCCCCATTGCTTTATGAGTCAATATCTAAAAGCTACTGAACTTGATTGACGAGAAATGAGAACAATTCTCTTCTTTTTAGGGGAAAATCGAAAATTAATAGCAATTACTTTTTAAAAAAAATCTCGGACTCAAATCCCACCAATAAAAAAATATAATTGGGTCATTACCCTAAATAGTATACAATAGTATCCGACCATAAATATATGAGATTAGAAAAAAACTAGCAGCGAAACAAAAGGCGGAGAGTATTGAAATTACCACAAAGTATTGACGAGAGGATTTGATGATTGAAGAATGGAGTCAGGAAGAAAGAGTATCTGCTTAGAAATTATGGAAAATAAAATTGAGGAAGAAATCTATATTTATAACGGAAGGAGTCTCTTTTATAAGAGTCATGGTCAAGTAGGGTCTCTCTCTTCCTGATCGCCCTTTTGTATTTTGACTATTTTGTGACTAATTTGGAAAGGATTTTATATGGAATTATTGGGCTAATTTTTTATGGTATGTTATTTATTGGCATTTTATTGAAAAGGGTTATTTATTGTCATTTAGTAACTCAAAAATTTACCATCATTCAAACCTTTTGCGAACTCAAATCAAAATTAATCGGTTTAATAGTTAAATGATACCAATTGATAAATTAATTTCAATCTTTTTGTAGTTAGTATATGACAAAATGTAGGATATGGCTGTCCTCCATTTGTCTCCTCTCCACACCTCAAGGAATTAAAATTGCATATCACCAAAAAAAAAAGGAATTAAAATTGCAGGTATCCAATGATCCATATCAACCAATTAGAACAAACCCTCTTTTCCCTCCTTCCCAAATGCACCTCTTAACCAGCTTAATTAGCTCCAAGCCTTGGCCATCAATACCCAACTCAAAAAAAAATCAATACCCAACTCATCAATGAACCCCTAGTCCTCACTGAGATCATCAACTACTGCACCCGGGATTCCTCACCTGCCTCGATGGATCACGCACGTAAGCTGTTCGATCAAATTCCCCATCCGGGCATTTACCTGGTTAGCACCATATCCCGTGGTCATGCCCGGTCCCGAGAAGCTCTTAGAGCTGTTTCGATCGTCGTGGATGCTTTAGACTGTGGCCTCTGCCCTGACGGCCATACCATTCCTTCTGTCATTAAAGGTCGTACGGTTTCTGGGGCCGGGCGAGAAAGGAGGCAGGTGCATTGCCTTGTCTTTAAAGATCGATAATGTAGTACGTGAATTCTTTTCTGGTGACAGTGTTCATTGCAGACCTACAGCCTCACATCGGTAAGGATCTCGATGAATTGATGAAAGAATTGAAAATGTTTGGCCTATGTAACTGATACATATCTTGTTATTCATGCCAAATATGGATGATAGTGACAAAGAACACACACTCAAGTACCATATCGAGAAATTGGAAATTGCTTACGGGCTCTCTAATACTCCTCCTGGCACAACCATCCGTGTTCTGAAGTATCTTCGGGTTCGTGGAGACTGCCATTCTGCTGCAGAACTTACGTCATTGAGCTCCGGCAGACAAATAGTTCTAAGGGGCAGTGAACGCTTTCAGCACTTCAAGAACGGGGAATGCTCTTGCGGCGATCGTTGGTAGTTGGCGTAGTTCTAAGATCGAAGAAAAAAGCTTATATACATTGTGGTTGAGATTTTTTGTAGCCAAGACATGGACAAAGCTTTTCACAGAAAAGCATAAGATGTGGCTAAACCAGCACATTTCTTCTTGGATGTCAGTTGTACTGTAAGCATGTTTTAACTTTTTGCATTTGTTCAAAAGAAGTAGCTGAAACTTTTGCTGTTCACTTGCCACCAAATTTTGATGTGTGAAAGCCTCAAAATAATTTGGCGATATACAGCTTTAACCAATCATTTTTTGATCAGATGTGGCAGTTGATTGAACTTGGACAGATGATTGAAGTTGGAGATTATTGACAAGCATGTTCTCCTTTCCTTTTTTGTTTGTGGAACTCACTCAATAAGTTAGATCTACTGATCTGATTTCGAGCCAGTCCAGATGACAAAGAGCGACGAAGTTCTTGGCTATGACGTTTTCTGTATGTGGGTGAACCTCTCGTAATTGATGATGTCTTTTTCATTCGTAAGATTTAAATTCGATACCTTTTTAAGGAAATTCAATTCTGTTATTACTCGAATCAACCGTGGCTGTTATAGGATGGTGTGATGTCCCATTAAAGTGGACAAATAGAGTTCATAGGGAACATCAATTTAATAGTCTGTACACTTGGACTCAGTTGAGACTTTTTGACGTCCGTAGTGTGGATCCGGAGACTATGCGTTGGACTTTCAGTGTGAAAAACAACTTACGTGTGTGCGTGACGTGACGCAAATTTAAAAAATAGCATAGCCTTCAAATTATTTGGGAGCAATGTACTGCATTTAATTCCTACCCTATCCTTATTCTTATTGTCTAATTCTTCTCACAAGTTGAGTCCAACGCTTTTGTTTTGGAGTTATTGTATAATCGCGTATATTTTATCAAATGGTAGTAAATGAACCGAATCGTAAGAATGTAGTTGTGTTTAAAATTACATGAAGAAAATTTTGTCAGTCTTCTTAAATTTAAAAAAAAATTTAGTTCAACTAGTAAAATTTATATACACAAATTTCAAACTAGAAATATTAGTTATAAAATTTGGATTTTTTGTTATTTTAACCAATTTTTTTAAGTAAAATTTTATACCATGACATTGTCAAAATTTGAACTGTGGACCTCTTAAATTTTTAGGACTTCTTATGCCATTAGGCTACAAGTGTTTTGACATTATTTTTTTAGTTGAAGTCGATAAATGTAAAGTCATCATAGAAATGTTGCATTGTTATTAGCTAGATTATAATATGAATTTAACCAACCCCTTTCCTTGCACGATTATGCTTCCCGCTGTCCTAAACCACAAATTCCTGGAATCGTCTTGATTTCTGATCGACGTACACGTACAACCAATTGTGGGAGTCAAAATACCCAACATTGAACTTACTTGCACGGATTTTCGCACAAAGCATTGGCAAGTTATAAACAACCCTATCACCATTCCACAAACCAAGCATTGTGTTGAAATTTACACAGGTTATGATTTTAACAATGTGTCTTTTGACTTAGCAGATTGTGTGAGAACAACAATAGGTCAGTATTATGTAGAGATAATTTTGTCATCATTCAAAAATTTATCGGCTCAAATTTGGATTATTCAAGTTATATTAGGTGGTTTAAAAGAAAGATATCCTAGAAGGCTAGAGGGGGCGCCGACATACATTAAAGACGAAAGAAACGTTACACACCTAAAGAAAATCCCAAAGGACTGACAAATTAACATGTATGGCAACAAAACAAGCATATCATGTACAAGATTCGTTGCCTGATTTACCTTCCTTTCTCTGTGGCCTATATATAGATGCCTGATTTCGACTACCATATATGCATCAACAAGAAAGGACATTAAGAACAATTTCTAGTGAGCAAATTAAGCAAAAAGATTAGAGAGAGAGAAGATGAGATTATGTCCTAGTCCAATGTTGTTCAAGTTACTGTTGGTCCTCAACCTCTCCCTCCTCTGTGTGTCTCAGGATTTCGATTTCTTCTACTTCGTCCAACAGGTAAATTTTCTTTTCCAATTGCGTTAGCAGTTAGTCCTTAGACTCGTTCTACTTTTAACCAAAAAATTTTGAATTCGAACTGTGCTAAATATTTGTTGGGTTTTTCTGACAAAAGATTTCTTGTTTTGTCTCTGGGGTGATAGTGGCCGGGATCCTACTGTGACACGAGGCAAAGTTGTTGCTATCCGAGCACAGGAAAACCTTCTTCTGATTTTGGCATCCATGGACTATGGCCTAATTATAAAGATGGTAGCTACCCATCGAATTGTGATCCTAGTAACCCCTTTGATCAAACTCAGGTATTATTACTCCTTACCCTCAATTCCTACTTAGATTATGATCTTAATTTGCAATTACCCGGTTTTTTTTTTTCGCGAAAACTCTATGGTTAGTCTCTGAGAACCGACTCAAACGATAAAGAGTGATGAATATTTACTTATAATATAAGAATTTGATTGGTTAAAAGGAAACAACAAAAAAGTACTATTTTATCATCGTCATCATATTTCGTAAGAAAAAATCCCAAAAGAATCTGGTTTTATATTATATGCCGGCAGCTACAAGTACTGATTAGTCCGCCGGTTTTACTGCCGGAATAAATTGACAAATTGTAGAGTGACTAGTGTGGAAAATTTTACAACGAAGTGGCATTTTATCAATTGACTATTTATGATATATTTAATGGAGTTTCTTAATCACCTTTTCTCCAAATATAATCACGGTAAAATTACTCACGATAATCGTCTTCCCATTTTTATGGCCCTTAGATTCAGCGCAAGAAATCTGTTATCTCTCTTGCCGTTTTAACCACCTCATCGTCACCTCCTCCTTTTAAACAGAAATGTGCCCTTTTTTTTCTCTTTTCTTCTGAAATTCCGCTACCACATAAGTGAGAAATTATTTACCACATTTAAAAAGTCTTGTTTGTCTGAAACCTTAATTAGTCACGCATTTAAAAGTTTTATCTGTCTAAAACTTGAATTCGTGGTCTAAATAACTAATTTTTTATTGTAACGTATAGGTTTCGGATTTAATCGGCACCATGCAAAAGCATTGGCCCACGTTATCTTGCCCTAGCAACGACGGAATAACTTTCTGGACCCACGAGTGGAACAAGCATGGGACTTGTTCTGAGTCCAACCTTGACCAGCACGGCTACTTCTCAGCTGCTCTTAGCTTGAAGCAGCAAGTTGACCTCCTCCAAATCCTCAATAATGCAGGTACATTTATAGCATAGTACATCTATAGGATTTTTTTTTGAAGAGATACATCTATAGGATTTTGATCATTCCTCTGTGACATGTTTATGTCGGTATGAGTAGCATGTTGCTGTTATTACAGGCAATCGAGCACTTAGATCAGTTGGTAAATAACTGGCTCAGACGGGTATGAAATAGTCGTCCCAAGAACGATTACAAAGACAAGTAAATAAAAAGAAGAGAATATAAACTTGGTGAGGATAGAAAAGAATGGGCAAAGAAGCAAAAATTTATTATAGAAGATACTGGAAAATAGATTTCGAAGTTGTAGCATGTGTGGGTTCGAATTAGTATGTATCAACTAGCTAACAAGATAAAAACAAACCGTACAAAAAATAATCAAAACTAATTAGATAAATATATAAAGATAAATCATAAAAGAAAAGATAACAAACTATAATAAATATTATAACAGGAAAATCATAAAAATAAATATCTAATGATAGAGTCTACTGTGATGCAGATTTTATACTCCAACATATAATATATTTTGAATTCAAGTTAAAAAAAATGCAATTGTGTCGAAATTAGTTAAAAGAGTTTTGTTGTATTTGTAGTGTTACGAATTTCGAAACCACAAAATACCTATATACCGATCGGCAATTCAATTTGGATTAATCTGGCCACGAACAATGGTGAAAAATTATATCCGAGTAAGTTGGAACAATCGTTGAATTGAACATTGAATTCGACAGGGATACACGCAAATGGAGGATCATACAGCTTGAGCAGCATCAAGAATGCGATTAAGGAAGCAACAGGATACACTCCCTTTGTGGAATGTAACACAGACACATCAGGAAGCAGCCAGCTTTACCAGGTCTACTTGTGTGTGGACACTTCTGGGTCAAACTTCATGGAATGCCCTGTGTTCCCAAGTGGGAGGTGTGCTTCAGAGATTGATTTCCCTTCCTTTTAAGATCAGGATTTAGTTACATGTTGAATTGGATCATCCACACTAACGCAAGGTCACACACATTAGTTTCCAATTGGTTTGTTCGGCTGCGTTTGTTTAGATGAATTGGACAGGACTAGACCGAATATTCTCCAATGTGATTTGTTTCTCTATTTTCTTTTTTATATATACCGCTATATGTTTGTGCGTTTGTTTGGAGAACGGTTGGACCGGTGGTGAACGGTTGGATCATATTTTCCACGTCTTCCTGGTACAGTTTACTGCTGAACCCGAGCCCATACAAGATCTTAACCAAGCCCGCAGGGTCACAAAGCCTGTTCCCCGAATTGTCGGCCCAAACTCTTAATCCTGTTATCTGGTCAAGGGGGAAACAAAATGAAAAAAGTTATAACCATTCATCCCTAATCAAATGGGTGAGGTCCTTCTACTATATACTGGAAAAAAAAAATGAGATTTTCCGAAATGAGAGAAAATTCAAAATTATATTTTTATGTGAAAGACAATACAAAATCTATTGATAGTAATTTATTTTTAAATATTTTAGTACATTTACGTTTCGTCGTCACGATCCATAAACTATGCCCTAATTCTACACACACATTCCAGTATTACGTCAAACGACGGCCCAAAAATCAAACTAGACCCAAAAAATATATATTAGGCAGTCGTTGACCAAAAACTTTCCCCAGCCTATAAGGCAAATTGAAGATTATAAAAGAACGCCGTTGATGGTAATACCCTCCAACCTTACCGTCAAGAGGCGGCCCACAACAAATCAAATTAGGACCATAAAAAATAAAAGAAGTAACAAAGTCGCCAGCCAGTGGCTATGGTCATTAGCTTTATTGGTAAAATTATGGTTGTCTCGTCACTTTCACCCAACTACTGCCACTAATTTCGTCCTTCGCTTAGTCCATAAGCTTTTAGTTTTCTCTTGGTTTTGTCTGACGTAATACATTTATCATAACGAAGCCTCCTGGAAGTTAACCTTCAAAAAACAAAAAGAAATAATTACGAAAGAACCCTATTGGAAGTCGCTCTCAAGTCTCAACTACTACGGGCGTTAACCAAAGAGGAGTTAGACCTCTTGAAATTTTATCGTACAAAAATGGGTAAATTATGTTAGGTTCGTGGGTTTCGTAACCTTATTTTATCTTATAATCTCTCGTATTTAATTTTATTATATTATCAAATCTCTCGTTAATATCATCAGTCAATTTATATACTTTTAAAATTTTTATATCCCTCGAATTAAAAGAAGCAACAAGAAAGGCGCTCCACCCTCCCTCCTCCTCCGCCGGTAATAACTCTCTCTCGCCTTTCTACTTCCCTCCCTCACTCTCCCTCTATCAGAGGCCGGCCGACATCGAATCTTGGGTGGGGCTTCGTCCAGCCGTGAGCGTGAAAGAGGGAGGACGGTCTTTGTCGGAAAAGCAGAGGCTAATGTCGAAGGATGCAATTTCGTGATTTCAAGGCGGTGGGTCGCCGACGTCAGAGGCCATGAGGCTGGGTCTTGATGTCAGGGTTTCTGGGCGGTCGGCAGATGACGGTGGGATGGGGGTTTCTTGGTCAGAAACGGGGACCTTGCTCCCGTTCTCTCCTCCACCACCGCTTACCGACAAGGGTTCTCGGTCTTCTTCGTCGTCACCTAATGGGCGTGCACCTGTCTTGTAAGTGGTCTTCGTCAGACGAGAACGGGTGAGGTGGTCGGACGGCCGGACTTGCGGATCTCTGAAGGCGTCGGTCACCGCCGGCGAAAGGAGAGAGAATAAATTACTTTTTTATTTTTTCTACAAGGGTAAAAAAGTTATTTAACACAAAAAAAATGACCGATGACTTAAGCGAGGTCTCGAAAGTATAATAAAATTAAGGGCAAATTACCCTCACATTCCTGAGGTTTGGTCACCCTCCTCCTAAGGTCCCTAACTTTTGGAAAAAGATTATCCCGTCCCTAAGTTTTGACGATAATAGACTCTCGGGTCTCTGGCTGACGTCATCGGCTCTTTTTTTATTTTTTGTCATAGAAATGATCAAAATACCCTTAAACAAAAAATAATTTTTTTTACCTTCTTCAACCTTTTACCTCCCGCTCCCGCTCCCGCTCCCTCCCTTTCCCCCTCCCGCTCCCGCTCCCGCTCCCCCCCTCCTTCCCCTCTCCCCCTCCCGCTCCCCCTCCCGCTCCCGCTCCCGCTCCCCCCCTCTCCCTCCCGCTCCAGCTCCCCCCCCTCCTCCCCCTCCCGCTCCCTCCCTCTCCCCCTCCCGCCTTGTACGACGTCCCGACGCTGCCCTTCCCTAGCACCTCTGCCGACGCCCGCAGCAGGTCCTTTAGGTCGAAGCTGTACGCCCCGCCGTCGAAGAAAAATAGCTTGTTCCGCTCTCCGGCGGACGAGCCCCCGGTGATGTTGTCCTTCGACGACGACGTACATGCATCCATCGGTAATGCGCGCGAAGTTGCCACCGCCTTCGGCGTGTTGGCTGGCCGTTCCCGCCGGCGCCGGAGACAGAATTGAGACATAGGAAGATCAAGATGAGGAGGACTGCGGAGCCGATCGCGATCAGGACAAATGGCGGCGGTGGAGAGCTTTTTCTTCTTCTTGTGCGTTACCGGCGGTGGTGTTCCGGCAGGAGACGGCGCCGGCGACGGAGAGAACGGGTTACATGACGCCAACGGAGCGCCACAGAGATCTATGTTTCCGGCGAATGAGTCGGCTTTGAGGGAGCGGGAGGGGGAGAGGGGGGGAGCGGGAGCGGGAGTGGGAGGGGGAGAGGGAGGGAGCGGGAAGGGGAGAGGGGAAGGAGGGGGGGAGCGGGAGCGGGAGAGGGGGAGCGGGAGCGGGAGGGGGAGGTAAAAGGTTGAAGAAGGTAAAAAAAAATTATTTTTTGTTTAAGGGTATTTTGGTCATTTCCATGACCAAAAATGAAAAAAAAGCCGATGACGTCAGCCAGGGACCCGAGAGTCTATTATCGTCAAAACTTAGGGACGGGACAATCTTTTTCCAAAAGTCAGGGACCCTAGGGGAAGGGTGACCAAACCTCAGGGATGTGAGGGTAATTTGCCCTAAAATTAAATATAGGAGATTACAAGATCATTTCTGAAAATATAAGGATGTTAGAGGTAGGCTGATGAAACTTCATAAATTTGAGAGTAATTTATCCTAAAAAATTTATCTGATTCGAACTTAAATTAGTAATTCAAAGAAGAGCCAATGCGTTGTGCTTGTACTATGAAATGATTTTTAAAATTACTTTTAATTGAAATAATTTGCCTACGAACAAGACAAAAAAGAAGTCAGCTTTTAAATTTAATTTAATTGTTGGCCTGGCAAAGTTGGCAATCGAGGAGACAGTAAACTCACCGGGAAACGAACCTGGAGCGCATGGCATGGGGCAGATTGAGGAGAATTGAAGCTCCTGAAAAGTAATTAATGGAATGATCAAATTAACTGAATTTATGAAGGGAAAATCTCAAAGTATTTTGAGAAATTTTCATTTTAACTAAATTTTTGAAATATAAAATTTTCCCAACAGTTTTTCTCAGATTATTACCGAAGGCGAAAGTTACTTAAAGACACGTGCCATCTAATAATTATAAACAAATAATATCATTTACTATTCTCAAAAAAGAAAGTTATGTAACGGTCAAAAGTAAAGAAAAGAGAGCATAAAGGAAAAAAAGATTCTCCAAATATCGAACTTTCCAAAGTACAATTCTTTTTTGATTGGGAAATTCCCGAAGAGTCTTTGCCCTTCATCTCCCTCCCTTGAGTACGTGAAACGTCGTCGTTTAATGCGCCAAATAAAAATTCTTGCTTGGTTCCTCCGCATCTCATGAACCAAACATAACCAACCACCAGCCTTATTTTCTCCTTGGAACATTTATTGTAGCGTTTTATTCTATGTTTTTATTTTGGTATAAATTGGTACATTAGTGCCTTTTGATCTTTATTCATCAAATTGTTGAGGTGCAAAAATAATCTCGAAATTGATAATAATATCTCAAGCTCCCCAGTGCGGCAAGGCCGATTCTGGTTCTTCATCTTGCAAGATCCTCTCCAGTCTCCAAGAGGACGGTCGGTCTCCCAGAGGCCTGTCGTCCGCCAGCGTTGAAGGCGTCCTCCCTCATGGTCGTCCGTCCGCGTTGAAGGCGTCCGCCCTCATCGTCGTCCGCCCGCGTTGCAAGGGTTCGCCTTCACCTTGGTCGTCCGCTCGCCAATCTGTTTGAGCCGAGAGAGGCCGGTTTTCAATTTTTGGCTCATTGTAGACTTGATCGGGCTCGAGAGAACATCGGTCTTGAAAGAACATCGGGCTTGAAAAAATGTTGTGCCAGGAGGAACGCCCCGGGCCTGAGAAACGATGGACTTGAGAACGCTCTTGGCTTGAGAACGCCCTTGGTGTTGAGAACGCCCTTGGCTTGAGAACACCCTTGGTGTTGAGAATTCCCTGAACTCACTGAGGCTTTGAGCCTGCCTTAGAGCTCGGCTCGCTGCGTGTGGGAAGGTGGAGTCCTAGCTCGCCAGGTATTAGAGGGCCTGGCCCATTTGGTTATTCTTGCCTGGCCCGCCTAGTTTGGATATGGAGCGGGTTTTAGTCCATTTGGTTTGATTAGGCTTGGGCCCGTTTAGGTGTTTCTTCGTATTATTTTAGCTGAAGGACATTTGACGCGGCTTAGGGTTTGACAATATTTTGGGAGGAGCGTTCGAGAAGGTTGAAGGCGGTCAAGATTTTCCTAAGTTGGAGTCAAGATCTTCGATATTCCGTCAAGGTTTGAAATGTTCCTTTTTAAGACCGGGCTTGCTTGCCCATCAAAGCTTGAGCGTTCCTATTTTGAAGCCGGATCTCTCTGATTTGGAAGTCGGTCTTGGGAATGATTTACTTGTTCAAGGATGGACTCTCTTGCCTTGGAGGGTCGGTTTGGATTTTCCTATTCTAAGCCGGGTTGATTGGGAAGCGGCAAAATGGAAAATTTTCTATTTTTGAGGACAGAACTAGGTCAAGGCGTTATATATAAAGGGGGCTCGGGCGAAGGAGAAAGGATCCACAACACAACAAACAACAACAACAACTACCTTCCTCTCTATGTTTCTCTTAGCTTAGACTTAGTTCGTAAATCTTTTTTCCCTCCGCTATGCCGACCTTGGGACGACCACTCCAGACCGTCTCGAATTTTCTTAGTATTTTTTACCACTTTTTCTCCGCAACACAAATACGAGATAAACCGATTCTCTTCAAGTTATCTACCTATACCTCGAAAGAATACCAGCAACACGATTATTGTCATTACAGTTATACTTAACCTGCGCTTCCTTGTGTGCATGACCCGGGCCCATCGCGTTTCTCTTCTCTTATTTTATCTTCACGAGTGCGAGAATCTTCCTTCTCAAAAAAGAAAGAGTGCGAGAATCTTGTGGTTTTTTTTTTTTGCGGTTTCTTTCCTCACGATTATCTCGGTGTACTGACTAATGAAGCACCTACCTCTCGTAGGTTCCCCGTTTCTCTCGTTTCTAATTTTTTTTCTTCCATCGTAATAATTATTATAATATAATAAAAGATTCACAATCCAAGTCCAAATAAGTATAACAAATTTGTAAGAAGAATTTGTGTCAAATATAATTTTAATTAATCAATTTAAAAACAATTGAACATTTTAAAAGAATGGCAGCCTCCCTTGGCAATCTTAGGTACGTACCGGCCGGACTGGTGGAGGCGTTGAAACTTAAGCAACGGGTTAAGAAAATAAATAAATAAATAAAAACCTTAGAAATTTTGTCGGTTCGCCACTTTGTTTGATATCGGACCACCTAGCTCACTCCGCGTGTTGATGTCACCCCCAATAAAAGCTCATTAATAAATTCTCCTAAAAATACAAAACATAGAGAATGCTTCTTAAATGTAACTTAAGTTCCATGATAATCACTTATAATACAAAATTCATATAAATTTTTTAAAAGGCATTTTTATATTTGAGCTCTCTTAATAATATGTTAATGTTAAATACTCGTATTTTTATACCAACCAATACGTATTATAAAAGATTGTAACTCCGAGACTCTCCCCGGGTACTTCCGGCGTCCTCCACGATGGAACAGACATACTAGAGAATCCAGTACAATTAGCTAGGACATCACTTATATAATAAAGTTCGGAGCTTTCTACAAATAAATAAATAGGAAAAGAAAAAGAAAACCGCCCCTTCTAGTCAAAGTCCAAGGTAAGCCATTGTACGGTTGACTCGTTGACCCAATCGTTCCCTCCTTCGAATTTCGGTTTCTTCGTGTGGTTTGAGGTTGAGCGGGGTTGTTGCGAGTTGGGTTTGTGTAAAGATCCAGTCTTGGTGGGTTTCTTTGGGTTGGCATTTGGTTACAGTTACTTTTCGTAAGAGTTCATCTGCTTGGTGTTGTGTTTGGAACTGGGTTTTCGATGGAGATTTTGGTTCCATTTGGGTTTTTGGATTAACTCTGGTGCTTTTGAGGTTGGTTAGGACTAGGTTGAACCTTGAAAGTTTCCGAATTGATCTATTTGCTGCTGAGTTTCTGGTTGAATGCTAGTGGCTTAATGCTCGTTCGTTCCCAATTTAGAAGGTACTGTGCTTTTCTGGTTTGATGGATCCCTTGAGCTTAGGCATTTTGCTATAATCTGTCTCGGTTCGACTGAGTGTAACGAGTGGATTAATGGGTTTTAGAAGGTACTGTGCTTTTCTGGTTTGATGGATCCCTTGAGCTTAGGCATTTTGCTATAATCTGTCTCGGTTCGACTGAGTGTAACGAGTGGATTAATGGGTTTTCCTTACTCGTTCAGCTTGGCATTCCTGTATCGGTAAATTCGATTTCTGTTTCTGGGTTCAGGGAGCTTCTTCTAATCATCAAGCTTGGGAGTTGAAGTTGGCTTGGTCGAATAGGTATCTGGAACCAAAAAGATACGGAATTCATTATATGAGATAATCCTGCTATCTGTTATTATTGCTCCTCGTATTCGTGTTGGAAGCTGCGATATTCCCCTATTCGTCATCTCGTCTGCTGCTATCACCTGCCAATTGAAAATGGCGAAAGATTCGTTTGGATGATGTGAGCAACTTTTTGGTGCTGCCTCCTTCAAGATTGATTGGCGCAGTTATCTGAGTTAGAAACGTTGCATAGTTGGCACAATGAAGAAATGGTACGGCGGCGTTATCATCGCTTCGTTGTTTATGTTAGTTGTACTGAGATATGGTCTTATGAAGAATTCTATTGGAGAGAGTTACAGTTCAAATCCATTCTCCAATGCAACTAATCCTCTTGAATGGGTGCTTTCTACACTGCCTCCTGAAGTTCAGAATCCTGTAAATGCATCTCAAATTGTCTCTATTGACACCCTAGTCTCCGGTCTTTTTGCACAAAGGAATCTTACAGACGAGGAAAATAGATCGTTACAGACATGGAAACTGTTGGGACACTTGATTGATCAAGCTCAAGCTTTACCAAATGGAGTAGAGGCCATCAAGGAAGCTGGAAATGCGTGGAGCAACCTTATGGCCTCGACTGAAAGGGAAAAACTTGGTTATGTAAATGAAAGTTTTGCTAAGAATGGAAAGGAGAAGCAGTGTCCTCATTTCCTAAGCAATGTGAATGTGACGAAAATGGACGATAGTGGTGGCTTTAGGTTGCGATTTCCTTGTGGCCTTACTCAGGGTTCGTCCATCACAATTATTGGCATCCCCGATGGTCTTCTTGGTAATTTTCGGATCGACTTAACTGGGGAAGCTCTTCCGGGAGAACCTGATCCACCCATCATTCTGCATTACAATGTAAGGCTTCATGGAGACAAGATAACCGAGAATCCTGTAATTGTACAAAACACATGGACTGTAGCTCATGACTGGGGTGAAGAGGAGCGATGTCCATCTCCTGGTCCCGAGAATATGAAGAAAGGTACAAATGGCTTCCCTGTTTTCAATCAGTTCACCGCTACTTAACTTTGGTAATGTAGGTGTTGCAGCTTGGATGTGGGACCCTTTCCAGGGCCAAATGGTTTCCATTTCTAGTGCGCCAAATCTTTCTTTTACTCTCTGACAAAATCATCATGAATGCGTGATTCCCTTCCGGACCATGGCCATAGGTTCTGAAGTATGTGGCCGGATACTTGTGCCCTCTTATTTAGCAGACATAAGTATGCCTAAAACTTTGGCTTGTGCATCTCAAGGTTGTCCAGTTATGAGCTCCTGCAATGTTAGAACTTGTAGAATTCCGACCTTGCTACTCGCCCTGCATTGCATTAAGTAGTTTTTGCTGTAGAAACATTTTACACGCATGAAGTTAATTGTTACCTCCTTTTGCTTCCCCTTGTGTTTGTTAAGAGGTTGCTTGGTTCTTTCGAAGGATTTGCAATAACTCTTGATCATTTTGTGCTAGTGGACGAACTGGATCAGTGTAACAAGATCGTGGGAAATGATACACGTGTGCCTGGCAAGCATTCTGATGGTTCTAGAAAGAACTCGTCTGCCCAAGAAAATGCTAAAACCAGAAGATACTTCCCTTTCAAGCAAGGATATCTATCAGTTGCAACTCTTAGGGTTGGGTCCGAGGGAATCCAGATGACAGTAGATGGGAAGCACGTAACTTCCTTTTCATTCAGAGAGGTATATCATCAATCCTTGTTGTCAGGGATTATCCGTGCCTTGATTTTGAATGAATTTCTGTTTATTGATTGAATTATTTGTCTTTCATCTTTCATATTGTGTACCTGTTCAGACATTGGAGCCGTGGTTGGTCAGTGAAGTAAGAATATCGGGAGACCTTAAGTTAACCTCAATTGTTGCCAGTGGTCTGCCTGCATCAGAGGATTCTGAGCACGCAGTTGACCTAGAATTGCTTAAGGCAGCTCCTCTCTCCCAGCAGAAGAGACTGGATCTTTTCGTTGGAGTTTTCTCAACTGCAAACAATTTCAAGCGTCGGATGGCTGTTCGCAGAACGTGGATGCAGTATGATGCAGCGAGGTCTGGGATGGTTGCAGTGCGCTTTTTCGTAGGGCTGGTGAGTTGTTGGGTAGACAATCTTCTGCATGGTGTATGCCAAAACATGTCTTTTGGCCTGCTTAAGCTCATCTCGTGTTCTTGATATTGCAGCACAAGAATCAGATAGTCAATGAGGAGCTGTGGAATGAAGCACGGACGTACGGAGATATACAATTGATGCCCTTTGTTGATTACTATAGCTTAATCACCTGGAAAACTTTAGCGATATGCATATTTGGGGTAAAGTCTCTTCGACAACTATTCCAAGGAATTCTTCCTGTGCTTTTTGAACTTAATGTTGATTCACAAACAGACTGAGGTGGCATCGGCAAAGTATGTCATGAAGACAGATGATGATGCATTCGTGCGTGTGGATCAAATTCTTGTTTCCCTGAAGAGGTTCAAAGTTAGCGATGCATTGCTTTTTGGATTGATCAACTCGGATTCCAGTCCTCACCGGAATACTGATAGCAAATGGTACATTAGCACAGAGGTAAATCTCTGCTGACTTCAGTCATGAACTTTTGAAGTTCCACGAACATTCATTTGAAGGAAAAACAGAGCTCCGCAACATGCATCGTTCTAGTTATTCTCATTTCCTGCCTTTTATTGTGTGTGATGAAAAGGAGTGGCCCGAGGAAAAGTACCCACCATGGGCGCACGGTCCTGGTTATGTTGTCTCTCATGACATAGCGAAGGCAGTTCACAAGAAGCATAAAAAAGGTCTTTTGAAGGTATAATTTCCTTGCTCCCCATTCTCCATTTTATGCAATTGCTTACAGTCGTGTTGTAAGCAAAAACCAAGTTGTTGATGCTTCGATGTGTAGATGTTTAAACTGGAAGATGTAGCAATGGGAATATGGATTTCCGACATGAAAAAGGAGGGCTTAGAAGTGAAGTATGAGATGGATGACAGAATCCATGTCGAAGGGTGCAAGGATGGTTATGTTGTAGCCCATTACCAAGGTCCCAGAGAGTTGCTTTGCTTGTGGCAGAAACTTCAAGAAGGCCCTGACGCTAAATGCTGCGGTGATAGATAGACGAGTATGTTATAACGCGACAACCGGAAGGGCACCCTAGTCCCTGCTGACGAGTGACGATTGTTGTACCGAAGATGTTGTTGATGTAGAGATAGAGAGCGCCGGGAAGGAAAAACGCTTGCTTTCCTTCCTATACAAGGCTCGGATTTTGTTGTAGGCTTCTTAGTATAGGTCGAGATCACGACATTAGACGAGGATTGCCCTATAATAGAAGAGATGATTCTGTACAGAGATGTATCATCCCCATGCTGCTAGGCCATACCAGTTCTCATTGTAATAGTGTTCATTTTTGTAGAAAGCTTAATCTTAATAAATATATATTTTTCTACTTTGGCGGTTGCCCTTTCGTCTTAATAAAGATTAATCCGTTTAATGGCTGGGGGCATCACATTTAGCAGTTTTAGTGAGCAGTTGATTCGGTCTGGTCGTTCTTCGAAAGAACCAACGGATCGATAAAGAATAACAGGACAGAACTAAAGAATAACACAGAAGTTTTGAATCCATTTAAAAAACTAGACTGCAATATTTTCTCCTGAAGATTGCAGGAGGAAAGAACGACAGACGACACCAACAAAGGAAACTGATAAATTTGTGATCAACTAGCCATGCAACCGAGGCCATATCGCGTGGTTGGGAAGATCAGAAACAGGCCACTGCATACCACACCAACCATAAGCGGGAAACTCTCCATCACTTGTTCCATGTCCTTGCCGTGGCCGGGAAACAGGCAATCGGTAACGCGGTGATCCGCCAGCGCGATCGCGGAGAAAACCATGACCGACATAATGGCATGCACGAAATCAGAGAACCCGAGTTTGTACTTGTCGTCCTTGGGGACTTCCACTGCAAGTCCAGGCTTGAAGACGGCGAGCCCTCTCGGTGTCACCATCCCGAAGTAGACCTTCCCATCAGGGCCCTTGAAACTGTCAGTGAAGTGGAAGAAGAAGCAGGAGAGGGAACACAGGCCTAGGAGTACGAGGATCATGAGGGTGGTCACATGAGTGCACTCTCCATTCTTGTAAACAGAAGGGAGAATCATCTCAAAGGTTAAAAGGGTTCCAGTGGGGAGGAATGTTGCAAGCATTGAAGTCTTTGAGAGTGTCTTCTGGACCCCTGTAGCCACTGCCCTTCTCTTGCTTCCCGCGATTTTCGGAGCTTTCGGGAGAGAATTGAGGTTGGTACTCACCACTTTCGGGGACGCCGTGTAGGTTTTGATGCCGCCCTCTTCTGCTGTTTTCTCCATTTTTTTTGCAAGTACGGTTCTTGATGATTTGGAAGAAGGTTGGTTAACTGAGATGATAAGAGACAACGGCGCCAACTTATATGAACTCCCAGTAACTGTCCGGAAAGGACCGTTTCTTTTCAAACCAGACAGACATCCTAGTAACTGTCTCTGGGCTTATCTTGTATGGGATGGGATATGCAGGTTCAGACTTCAGACACAAAAAAGGGTGTGTTTGTTGAAATAGTTTTTAGGAGTAGACGGTAGTTTAGGAATAAATAAGGAGTAGATTATCAATCTACCTTGTAAAAGTAGTAGATTGTAATCTAATAGTAGTTAGAAGTTTTTTTTAATGATACTTAGTGTTTTTTTTGTTTAACTAATTGGTACTCGATCTATTGGGCCGATTAATCTAATTTCGAGCCGGATAGGATCTTTAAAAGGTGGTAAAGTTCTCCCAACAAGTGTTTAACACTGCTACGTATCCAATGACTCGAACCCGGGACCTGGTTAATCTAAGTGCATGTTGGTTAGTAGTTAGTAGTTTAAGAGTAATTTTTACTGAGAACTTTTTAGGGATTAGGTTATTTGTTAAGTTATTTTGCTATCAAATAATTTTTTTAACTAATATAAATATTTATATTGCTCAATAACTATTTTTAAAAATTAAAAATTATGTTTAACTAAAAAAAATACAGTAAAACTTCTGTAGAGTGATCTCCTCTAAAGTGATAACCTCTCTAAACCGATAAAAAGTTCGAAAATCCCTTGTCGGGACCACTTTAAAAATTTAATAACTCATCTATCGTAATAACTAATACTTTTTCAGAAAATGTTAGTGCAAAAACTCGGCCCCAATTTTTGTATAAAGTGACTTTTTTAAATAAATACATTTTTTTACATACTTTACGAATTCAAAAAATAATTTAAGATGTTGATTTGTGCTAGATTTGCTTGTTTGATAACTTTTACATCGTCATTCATCTTTTGAATTATCTTCAAATGGTTCTTGTGATCACCGTCTTGCTGTTAAAAAAATTTTAATCGAGTGTAAATTTTGAATAACGCTATAAGTCAAGATTTTAGGTATTTCGTGACTTACTATTACTTTCTATGAGATAATAATTATTAATATATTTTTTGGAGACTTGAACGTGGTGAAAAAAATATTTATAATTTTTTGGTGACTTGATTACAGATAAAATTATTTCTTTGTAGTTAAAAAATATAAATCTCTCTTATATGATAACCTCTCTAAAGTGATAATTTTCTCAGGTCCCAACAATATCACTTTATAGAGGTTTTACTGTATAGGAAGATTATTTTCATTAACTAATATTTAAATATTATAAATTTTTTTTACTCTGACGGATACTATAAAACAATATTTTATAATTAGTTCCTAATATTAGGAAAATAAAATTTATATTTACAATATTAATGATATTATATTTATGAAAAAATTATTCCAAATAAAAATTTTACAAAACTAAAACATCTTTTAAAACACAGCCTTCATAAATAAAATAAATAATTAAATCTATGCATCTTTTTTCACCAAAATATACTTTGGAATAAATTTAAGGATCATATTTTTGTTAGTTTATCTCCAACCGAGTATAAGAAATTATAACATATACCTTCTTCTGCATCCTCCTGTTCTGTTCTGAATCTTCGGGCTCTCTTTACGAGCACATTGTCCACCATCAAAGCTTATAACCACATACAAGTTCAGCCAGCAGCTGAGGCGAGCGGTGTCGAAGATTCGCTTCCCACTTACTTGGAGTCGAATGGCCGGTTGGGCTCCTCAGTTGGGCATTTCGTCGAACACGTTATAGGAGTGATCTTCCGTGCCGGTTATTGGATCGGTTGGATCTGGATCCGTGGATTTTATTGGGTCTCGAGGACTCAATTTGTGTACAATTCTCTTCCTCTAACTTTTTCAATGCTGCCAGAGGACGAAAATCCTCGTGGATTTGGACAAGTTTGTTTAGAGGAAAAGAAGCTCTTTTGGAGGGTTTGGTGACTAGGATTGGTGATGGAAGAGAGACAAATATCTGGAAGGATCAATGGATCCCATCTCTACCTTTTGGCAGGCTTACTGTTCGGGAAACCCCCTGTCATCTTGTCACCCTTGTTTCTGATTTAATCTGTCAATCTACTAGGAGCTGGAAGACTGATTTACTTCTGAATTTGTTCTCACAGGAGGAACAAGTGGCTATTTCTTCCATTTCCTTGGGTAGAAACCCTATCCAAGACCGTCTCGTATGGAAGCATGGAGCTGATGGGTGTTACTCAGTTCGTAAAGGATACTACATATTAAAATCCCAGCAAGTTCGTGCCTCAAGAAATTTGGCAGCTGATGTTCCTGAGTTTCATCCTGCGTCGAATTTTTGGACTAAAGTTTGGAAGGCGAAAGTTCCTCCTAAAATCCAAAATTTTATTTGGAGAGCCATTCGGAACGGCCTCTCTACGACGGAGAACTTGTTTCGAAGACATCTTTCTCCCTTTCCCCTTTGTCCCATTTGTGGTCTTGCTAATGAAACTGTCATCCACCTTATTTTTCTATGCCCCCATGCAAGGGCTACATGGCTTTGTAGCAGCTTGGGTTTACGTTTTAATTATCATGTGCATGAGAATATTGGTGATTGGATGACTGATTTTTTTGCGATGATTGATCCTGATGATTGGAATTACCTGATTTCTAGTGCCTTTCACTTGTGTTGGTACATTTGGTTGGCTAGGAATGATTGTCTTTTCAATGATGTTATACCTGATCCGATTGCCACAGTACGTCGTGCTTCTTATTGTAGCTCGGAATCTTTGCAGGTACTAGGTACCTCTTCGCGGTTTCAACAAACCGGAACTAACCTAGCTTCGTCTTGGATCGCACCGGCGGTGGGTTCTTGGAAGCTCAACTGTGATGCCTCTTGGTGGGATGCTACTTCTCAGTCAGGAATTGCAGCGGTTGCTAGAGATTATTCAGGCCTACTCCACTGTGGCCATACCAGTTTGTGTAGTGCAGCTTCTCCTCTCGAAGCCGAACTAAGGGCGATTCAAGCCGCTCTTGATTTAGTCGCCTCAAACTTTGCTTGTGATGTGTCTTCCGTGGAGACCGACTGCCTGGTGGCGGCCTCCCTTTTGAAGTCCATTGGCCCTTGTCCGTGGCTTTTGGAACCTCTAGTTGAAGACATTAAACAAGCTTTGTTTGCCTTACCATTGTGTAAAATTATCATTATTCCGCGATCTCTTAATCGAGTCGCGGATTGGCTTAGTAAACAAGAGAGATTGGGTCTTCTTCCAGAGGATTGGTCACATCTCCATCCCTTAGAACTAGATGCTCTTTTGTTTACAGACTTTCCTATCTGATTCTAATATATATGTTCTTTGTTCTTAAAAAAAACTGCCTTTAAAAATAATTGGTATGATATGCAACCAAGACAGTTATTACTCTCCAATACAAAACAATACAATTAATATACGTCAAGTACGTACATTAGTTGATGATGACCCTTTTATTTATTTATTTAATAATGAGCAATCACCATTAAAAGACTTAAACGGTATTTATAAAATTCGATTACGACTAAATTATGAGCCAACATTTATTTGCTGGTGTGTATCTATACAGCAAATATTTGATTGGAGACAAGGCCACATGCTTACGCAGCTAATCTCTGATTTGATTCTATTTACTCGAAAATTATTGAATACTGCCTCAAACTTCTTGACACGTGTCAGCCGACTTACCAAAGCACGGTGGAACCGATAGTAATAAATATCTACAATAGAAGTTGGTACGGTTAGTAAAAAAATTAATTCAAATATAAAAATATAAAATTTAAATTTTACGAAATTATCATTGGAAAATTTATTCTCCAAAATAGACTCGATAATAATAATCTCTCCATATCATATCAGGACTTGGAAAATAATATTAAAACTCACCCTCCCTTGACCCTTCCTCTCTGAAATAATTAAAATATCTTTCTTGATGACGTGATCTAAATACTCTTGTCTTGCCCCAAATCTTTCTCCACTTGTCCTAGACAGAGACAGCTTTTCAGGTAAGGATAGACATCACCATTAATTATTTTTTTTTAAAATATCAAATTAAAAAATAATTAATTATTATACAAACTCAACTAACCCAATCACTTGAACAATTCCAGTTGCTTAGTATTCCACAAGACAACTTCAATCAAAATTCCAGATCCTTCCACAACCTTCCTTACATTTCCCACACCCTTTCATATAATGTTTCCACCTTTATGATCAATCTAATTGTATCTACCCTTGAACAAGATCAAAGTTCCAATCTTTTTACCTCCTTCTTCTTCTTCTTCTTCTTCCTCCCCAACCCCCCAAAACAACCCCCATGGCCTCATCAGAGACGGAGCTTCCTGAGCAGTTGTTTGCTCTTTTTGACAGGCTGTTGAGACATAGAGACCTGTCTATGTTCTTACCCTTTGTGTTGGGCTTCACCCATGGCTCAACTGAGGGCAACCCAGATGAAGAAACACCACCAAGGGAGAGCGAAAGGATCATACTTGTGAACCCTTTCACGCAGGGGATGGTGGTGGTTGAAGGAGGGGCGTCAAGCTTGGAGACCCTTTTCAGGGAATTGGCTATTAGCAAGGGAGGCCACCCGCCGGCCTCGAGGGCTTCGATTGAGGCCATGAAGTGTGTGGAGGTTGGTGAAGGGGAGGTCAAGGAAGGGGAGTGTTGTGTGGTTTGCTTGGAGGATTGGGAGGTTGGTGGGTTGGTCAAGGTGATGCCTTGCAACCACAGGTTCCATTCGAATTGTATCGACAAGTGGCTGGGGTTACACGGGTCCTGCCCGGTTTGTAGGTACAAGATGCCCGTCGAGGAGGAAGAGGGGAAGACGAGGGGGGAGGAAGAGGAAGAGGAAGTGGAAGGGGAAGAAAGGAGGAGGAGGGGCTTAGGGAGGGAGATTTGGGTGAGTTTCTCTTTTAATGGTGCTAGGACAAGTAACGTTGACCAGGGTCAAGGTCAAGATGAAGCTAATGATGATGATGATGCTAGTTCTAGTCCAGCAACTGAAATGGAGGGTTAGAGAGGGAATTGGGGAGGTTGTTCATTTTTGTTTGTAAGAAAGCTATTTCTTTTGCTTTTTTTGACTCAGGGCCGAGTTTTTTTTTTCTTTTCTCATTTTGGTTGTTTTGTAGATAGGAGCCTGTATAGAGGGAGAATTGTTTACTCCGAGCCCCTTTGGAATGAATACAGATTTGATGCTATTTCACATTCCATTTGTCTTGCGTAGTTGGTTTCCATTAATTTCTGATTCTTGAAACAAATTTGGTCAATGCCTCTTAACATGATGATGCATATTTTGGTCGAATTGGGAGAGCCACCCCTGAATAGGGTCGCCGGGTTCTAACCCGAGTTTGTTATGGTTTCTCTCTCTCTGAGCATCCTGATTCCCTGGTACCGACCAAGCATCATTAGGGTGGCCATGGGGTTGGTGCCTGGTGATTCCAGGAAACTTGATCCATCCACAACTCTTAGCCCTTTAACCCCAATGACCTTGTAGTTGCTATCAACTACTGATCCAACGCTGCAACCACCATGGAAGTGGTAGAATGTCCTCACATTCTTCTTGCAGAAGTCTTTCAGCTCGCGGTCGCTGGAGATCAGCTTGTTTTGTGGTTGAGTCCCTAGGAAGAGTGTGATGGATTGAGACCTCGCAACTCTTCCTAGCAATTCAGCCATCCTGACACATTCCTCCAAGTCCTTTTCCTTCTCCAGATAGTTGAACTCCACGGAAGGGTTCTGCCTCGGATCTGTGCTGTTCAGTTCTAGCTTCCCTCTAGACTCCGGGAAGGCGAGCTTGATTGCTATCGGTATCCTTGTTTCGTTGGGGCTGGTAGGTAGAATCCCGCCCTCGACGATGAACCTGAAGCCGTTTGTGATGCCTGCAACTTGAGGTGTGTCTGGAAACCTGTATTCGGGTTTGGAGTCCACCAACATGGCTATCCCCGGATTGTCTTTCATGTTTTTGCCTACTGCCTTGAGGTCTAGCACGATCGGGATATCGAATTCTTGGAGATGTTCAGCTGGGCCGATCCCACTCAGCAGCAGGAGTTGAGGGCTTCCAAGTGCTCCTGCTGATAAGATGACATCGCCCTGTGAAGTCGAGTTCTCGGTTCTGCTGAGGCATGCTTCATATGTCTGATTTGCGCCACCCTCGCTCTTAACGAACCTGATGCCTCGAACAATGCTGCTATTATCTTCATCTGCGTAACCAAAGAGAGCTTAACAACGTAATCGAGGTGGTCAAACTTGAGATGAAACTTAAGAGGCTCACCATTGTCGTCAAAGACGATGTTTTGAACCGTGGCATTCAAGAGGACTGTGATGTTTCCTGAACTCCATGTCGCCAGAAGATCAGCCGACGTGCGCCTCTTCCCCCATTCGTCAAACGTGGTGCCTCCGATCTTCGTTCCTTGTATATGCTCCCAGCTGAATCCATTGTAGGGTAGGATTCCTGCTTCAAGAAGGCCGAATTCAACAACAGTTTGCCACATGGTCAATGCTGGTTTGAAAACGACCTTTGATTCAACCCATTCATAGGCCTCTTTCACCAGCTCGTCATCCCAGCCTGCACTTTTGACAAAATCATCACTGGCTCTGCTGTAAAACCCGCCATTTATCGCCGATGAGCCTCCCAGCACTCTTCCCCTGTGGCTCGCAACTCCATCCTTGCTGATGAACATCTGAGCAACCGACAAAAATTCGTCTGTCTTTAATAGTGGGAAACCATAGTAGAGCTTGTCTGATATCAGAGGGTTACCATAAGGTGAACCACCTCTCTCTATCACCAAGACGGAGAACCTCTCCGAGAGGGTCGCCGCAAGAGGGCAGCCTGCGGTGCCTCCTCCGACAACAATGTAATCGAATGACTTGCCTGAGACCTCCTCTGCATTCGAAGTAAATCGCGGCAGAGCTTGGCCTACGACGAACAACCAACGTTAGACTGCCGAAACAGCATAGTTGCAGCAAAACATTGCAGACAACCATGTTAAGACGTACCTTGTATCATTGAACTATGCATGGACAGATTGCCAAACAAGAACAGAATGAATGCAAGATGCATATTGCCATATACCATATTTTGAAGTTCCATTCTCCTTTTCCAATTTAGGCTTGACGTTGTGCATGTTTAATAAGAGGAGGAGCTTCTCCCTTTCATTGACTTGGTTGGTCAGTTTAATCATTTCATCTTGCAGGCCTAATAGGAGAAGATAACGGTAGTTTCTACAACCATTAAGATGATTAACTTATACGCATTGCGTAGCCAATGATAGCCCCTTGTTGGTGTGCTTAAGGTAGTGGTTGCATCATGATGATGTCTTCCATGGTGTGTTTGACATTTGAGATTACAATATTGCCTTAAGCTTTTTCCCGTTAGATTTGGAAATTCTAACATAGTATCAGAGCAGGTTGGATCTGTGGCATGTTGTTGTACTACTCACACGTTACAAATTTTGGTTTGATAGGCTTAGTTTGAGAAGATGTGTTGAGGTTAACACATTCCAAGTTGTTAAAGTGGTGAACTTGTTTTAGAGGGTCTAATCTAAGCAATTTAGTATTCATCCCTCGCCTTTTTCTGCTGTTACCTTGCTGGGCCCTTGCCGGATGATTCTTTCTAGCAATGGCTGTTCAAATATATTCTAAACATTGGGTGCATAGGAAGGATTGTGTTTCTGTCCCCGGAGGAATATCCAACACAAATGCAGCCTACAAAGCACATACAAGAGGGTCGATATTCGCACTCGCTGCACCGATTGATCCTAATTCGAGGAAGACATGATCGTAAAGGGTAACAAAACTCTCTCTGCCAAGTTTTAACGTCGTTGCATTTTTAGAACGTCAGTTAATTTAAGTGATTGGTGGTAAGACCGCTTAGCTTCTGAATGTACTTGAACAATCTTTTATAATAAGGATATATTTCCAGCTTCTGCTACGGGATAATACATACACCACATTTACATTAGTATAGAAAGAAAAATCAACTTTATATATATCAACCTTAGCTTCTAAGTCTGTATAACTAAAGCCTTCCACTATATATAAAGGTACCAAAAGCTCTAAAGATGATGATCATTCAGCTGATCAGTTCCCTTGCTGTTCAAGTCTATCACTTTCGAGTCCGATCCGAATTCGTTTTGGCATTTTGCATTTAGATCAAAGGACACCAGGACTCTGTTATTGCTTAACTGCTGCTCTCCGTTTCTCAATCTCCTAGCAGATGGCTGCTCCAAACAACCAGCTTCCGAAAGGCTGCTGCAATTTCGCTTCCTCCTTTCCCCGCTCGATCCGGAATAGCAATGCCCGTCTTGAGGGTGAACATCCGTTAAAGACAGCTCGATGGAGGCTCTAGTGGACTTGGTAGTGTCAGCATTGTCATTCTTTTGATGCGTTTCCTCCTTTCTACCGGAGTTCTCGGACGATGTCAACGAGCTGTCCATTGAACACATTCTGCTTCGCAAGTGTTTACTTTCTACGTCTCTTAAGCAAGAACCTCCGAGCTCTGTCAATTCCGAGATGGACGAACTCTGGCAACCGGCATTGACCATCGAGACTAGTCTGGATAGCTCGGCCTTTGCGAGCTCTATTCCCACCGAGGAGGAATTGTACCCGGATAATGCTTCCTGTGCCTTCTTCAGAACAGACTGCAAGTACTTCCCTTGAGATTCTATTCTCAGCTGCAAATGTCTCTGCACCTGAAAGGTTCCAGATAAACCGAATTAATCTCGTGATAATCCATACAAAGACTCGGGCAATAATCGTGAAGGATTGATCGATTGATCCCGCCATTGGGACTGGTTTCTTGGTTTTACCTCAATCTGCTCATGGAGTTTCCTCTGCACTTCCATTTGCATTTGGAGAGCCTGACCAATCCGAAAGCTCCTGCTCAAAAATACAACTCCTAATCAAAAAACATTTCCTTTTTAAGGTCCACCTTCTGATCCACATCAAATCAAATCCAAAACAACATTATTACTCATTCAAAGGACTGATCTGGTTAACATCACTAGTCCGCTGGCCAACGAAATGGGCATGATCCGCGCTCTGAATCTCGGGATAATCAGCATCAGACGAGACTGCGAATAAGAACACCGCATTATCAGGACATAACCAACAAGAGAGAGGAGTAACGATCCATATCAGATATTTCACCATCTTGTTTGCTGGTGGCTGTTCCACTTTGTGAGTGTGGGCTCTTTCCAAGCCTGTACTTCTGCAACAACAAGCATCAAAAACCATAATCAAAAACCTGAATTAAACAAAAATAAGTCGAAAGAGTTGATATAAATTTCAACCTGCAAATGACTCTTCAGGTGATACAACGTCAGGCCATGAATTCCCATCACCCTCATTAGACCCTTTGGTGTTGCCTCTGCACATATCCAACAAAAACCAACATTAAAGATTGGATCTTTACACCCCAAAACACTGAAGAAGAAGAAGAAAAAAACAAGACCCTTTTAAGACCAAAGACATGTCTTGTATTATTGTATTGCACTTAACTGTCTGGCCCTCCAAGCTGGTTGACTGCTTCAACAAACCTCTGGTGGAGCTCAGGAGTCCACTTCAACCTTGGTTTAGCATCTGCAGACAAAACCAAGTTCATGTTTTGATGACTCTGGAGGCCCATGATGCTGTTTGCTATCAATTGGTAAGAGAACATGTAAAAACTTTGAATTCTGGTTTATTGCAAAGATGTGGCATCCAACTTCTTGGTCTTTATAAAACAATTTTTTTTCTCTCTTTCTTTTTTTTTCTCTTTGGTAGTTGTTGGGCTGTCCTATGTTCTCATTCCCTAACTGTAAACATGGGTGTGGGGTTATGTTTGATGGAAGGAATATATGCTCATGAGCTGTGGTGTGTGTGTGGCTTCTCCTTCTCTTTTTTTCCTCAATTCCATGCTATTCTTTTTTGCATGAGCTCTATTTCTCGAGTCCAATGCCGTCGGATCCTATTTTAGGAGCGATTTTTTTCAATGGTATTTCTTACAACTGCCGGGCTTGAACCAAAAATCTTCTTAAATGAATCAATATTTTTTTATCGCTTAACCAATTCTTACGAGTAATTTCATCTACCTTTTCTCCTCTCTCTCCTTTTCCTATATGTAATTTATCTGTTTCTAGTTTCATGGGTTTTTCTCCTCACTTTGAAAAGGATTATTCTTTCACATTTGACTTGAAAGGGAGAGGAAGGAAGAATCTTTGATGCAGCAATGGGGAAATTTTAGAAAGCTCAAGCTGTATCAAGTTGAGTCTCTTAAAAGGAGAGAAAAGTTTGAAAAAGCGTATGGTTTGTTTCTATCTTGGTGTTTCATTTTCCGTTCCCATCTCCATTTTCAGTTTTTGACACAATTTACCGATTAATATAAATTTGAATTGTAATAATTTTTTCCTAATTTTTTTTAATAGTACTTCATTCTTAAGAACTCAAACTTAATATCTTTTTA
Source organism: Hypericum androsaemum (assembly GCA_963995505.1). Lineage (NCBI taxonomy): Eukaryota > Viridiplantae > Streptophyta > Magnoliopsida > Malpighiales > Hypericaceae > Hypericum > Hypericum androsaemum. The sequence goes on from OZ023184.1 coordinate 19,982,424, forward strand.
TTAAGTCGGGACATCTCTTGTTTCCTTCCTTTCTTTTCCTCTCCCACTCTTTTTCTCATCTTGCGGTTTTATTCCCTTCCTTGTTTTAGGCTTTTCCCCACCATGATGAATAATGGGGACAACTTTCCTAGCACTCCAAGAAATTTTGAAGTAACACAAATTAGGTTCTGATGGGAATGCTAAAGTATTTTTTGTTCTCTTTGATGACCCAAAAGGTAAACCCATGTTGGATTTTCTATTTTCGTATTATTTTTATTTTTATTGTATCTCAAAAAAGTTAATTTGACTTCACTTATAATTCAATTTGCACTCAAAAAATTTGTACTTCTAAACAAATTCTTTAATTATTTTTTTATAAGTAGATATTTCATTAATCAAGAAAACAAAATTACACCATGGAATGAAATGAGTAGAGGATGAAATGAGAGATAAACTCGCAGTTATTTGTAATTGCTTTTAAAAAAATTGTGTTACAATGTCACCATAATTCTCATAGCAAGGCTTCAAAAATAACATACCACATCTTCCTGATCATTTCACAAATTTCTTAATTATTTAAAAGAATAAATATACTTGTCCCAGAAATAATATTTCATGGCTTAGCCACCGGCAAAGTTCATTTGTTTGTTTCTTTTTTTAATTCTTTTGATTTTCATTATTTGGGTTTAGGGTTGGGCTTGAGGTGATTGGCAGATTCTTTTTGTTTGTAGGGTTGGGGGAATCAAAGAATCTAACATCAGTTTTTTATTTCCCAAAACATGCCTCGGTTTTTTTTTCTGATAAAGAAAGTTCACAAACAAAAGTGGATCAAATCACCCACCTTATTAAAATGAACTCACAGGTGCTTCCTTCCTACGAAAAGCCCCCTCCATACCCACATCGGAACCTCTTTTTATGGGAGTTGCACCAAAAAAGCTAAATGTACGTGTACATCATTTATCCATTTTCAGTGGAGAATCATCCACAACACATGACTAACCTATCTCAATTCTCGTAAAAAAATTCGATGATCTTTACTCAATTATAAATTGTTGTAGGTAGAATCTGCGAAATTTACTTTCTCTCCTATAAATTATTAAAAAATGATTGATCCAAACATTAGCATTTGGTATATAAATAGCACCATAAATTACTCGAAAAATTGAAAATTCGTTCTGAAACATTTAATTTTTAATTGAGGGGATCGTGGCTCCTGAATGGCCTTTTTCTTGGCAAATGGCCTTTTGTCGAATCACATATATAAAAGATTGTAGTTTTACTTTTTGTATAACTTCCTTTTACATGGTTGATTCCTCGCTATAATTATTTTTCTTTTAATACATCATCTACTTATTAAAAAAATGGCCTTTGTCAAGGAATGCCTTAAGGTCGCACAAGATGTACCACCAATAATTGGAACATATTTTATTAGATTCGAGCACTTTTGACGGGTCTAAATTAGGGTCGAATACGAATCTACTTTCAAAATTAAAAATTATAAAAAATTTCAAATTTAAAACAATTAATGATATCATGAATATGTGGATCAGATCTGAATCTTAACTAACCTAGATCCAGAGAGTATGGATCAAGAATCCAAAATATAGAACCTGGCAAATCTATTAAAATGGGGATCCAACCGACCAAAATAGGGTCTGAATTATATGGATCATGGATCCTGATCCGACAGGGTCCATTGCCACCCGCAGTGCCTTCCTAGAGACATAAATTTGACTCTTAAAAAAACTAAAAACACGAATATCTACATTTTTGGGGGCTTCACACTTTCAATATACTAAAGCAAAATATTGTACAGTGGAATGTAGAAAAATGATTCTAAAGCAAAATATTCCAAAGGGAAGATTAGCTTTAAGTCTGTCGTCCATATCCATGTTGAAATTTTACAAGCAAAAAATATATTTTCACATAAAGAAAAAGAAAAGGAAAGCCAAAATGGCCAACAAACAAATCATAAAAAGCCAATTAAATCAGATCGATCATCGAATTTCTTGGGTTGCGGTCAAGGTGTTTTCATGATCAGTGGAATCCAAATCCAATTATTGTTCCAAATTAAAGCATCTGTCACCAACAACTACTTAAATAAATTCACAATGACATTGTCCTAATTTAGATGTATCAAGTTCAAAATTTGAAAATAAAATATGGTTCAATATACCAATGATGAATATTTGTTGAAATTTTTTTGTCATCATATTTGGATACCCGGTAATATTTAAAAAAAATAAAGCGTTGCCATCCCAGTGGTTTACATATACTTGGTCTGCTTGCTAGCTGCATTTCACTTTCTACTAGATTCCAAAATAATCGATACTAAATATATTAATTACAGATTTAACTAACCCACAAAAAGCAGGAGATACGTATAATTGAAGTCCTTGGAATAGCCCATTTGTCTTCTTGTTACTGCAAGGGATTTCAGTAACTTGACTCAGCCAGATAATGTCATCAAGCAGGAAAAAATTCCCGCATTTCGATTGAATTAATTAGTTTAATGGATGTATTCAATAAATTTATTATTATTTTGTGAAAATAACAAGTTTATTATTCCATGCATGAAAACTATGACAAAAATTATGAGGTGGGCCAGATATTATAAGTGGTGGATCCAACGTACTAGCCAAAGGAAGCATCTGCTTCTACGCTAGAAAATAAAAGCTCATAGATATCTCAAATTCAAAGAAAGGAATAAAGAATTGTTGACAAATTCTGATGGTATATGGCCCGAATGTTTGAAAAACAAGAAAGAGTTTTATTCATCAAGCACCCTTTTCTCTTTAACCGGTTGTTTGTACTTGAGGGCTCTCTTTTGCCTTGCTTTACTTTATTCGGTGACAACTAGAATTTATTTATTCAAAATTGTACTAATCGGTTCAATATACATCTAGATATCTTATAGTTTTGTGACATATAAAAAGGAGATTCTAGGATGATGCCTTATGAGCCCCCACCATTATTTTTTTTATGGTAAGGTCAGTTAGGAGAAGGTCCAGTAAAGCGAAAGTCGCACAAGTAAAGTTGGGTCATGGATAACGATGAGAGTTTTTTTCTAATTTGCAAGGACCACTGTGAAATTTTTCAAGGAGTTTGTAATTACTTAAAATAGTTTGGAATTTAAATTTTACGAATATAAAAATATGATTGAAAGAATCACCTTAAAATATGGCTTAATAGTACTCGATTCTGAATATCATAATTAAAAAAATAAGTTGGGTAATCGATTATTATTCTTTACCAGGGGGCCCATTGGAGGAGGAGGGAGAGATCTCACAAATCTAAAAGCATAGAAAGAAAGAAGATTGTTTCTCAAAAAAAAAAATATCAGAAGAATATGGCCTCAGGAATCAGGAGAAAAGAGAGGAAGGGAAAAGTAACCGGTCACGATCCCACTAAAGAGCTCAGCCAGCCTCATCACTTATTGCACCGATTCTTTTTTTCTGGGGCCTAATACACGCTAAAAATGACGCGAGCAGCATGTCATTAAATTAACTGTAGTCATTGTCTTCTTAATTAATTACTTTTCGTACCACGTATAATTATATTAATTAATAAGAGAATTATTTTAGTTCAAATAAAATTTCTTGAGTTTAACCCTTTGAAAACATAACAGTATTAAATATTTGTTGGGAGAATTTTGCCGTTATTCAAAAATTCTACTGGTTCGAACATATATTAGTTGGCTCTATGAATATCCAAATACTATATATTATTAACAAAAAAACTAATTACTCTTCAAAAAAATAGATTTGCCCTTTACTACTTGACCCTTTATACAAATTGATAACGCACATCATATATCATGTGACTATTGCCGATGCTCTCTAGTAACAATCTATGTGTTGGAGAATTGGTTTATTAACCAAGGAAGAGATGGCCCAATACAAGTGAGTGTATTGGGCTTTGGCCCAAATATTTAATTAGAGGGAGAATCCTAATTAAATATAATAACTAAGTAATTAGTGGGCAACTTTGAGCTAATTTAATTGAAGGTCACACCAATTGATTTTGGGTGTTTGTGAGATCAATACAAAGCTCGTTGATAGAGCTTCGTAACGATATATAACACTTGCGAAAATCCAATTCTCGGGGTGAATGAAAATTGGCTTTAAAGTGGTATGGTTGTTATTAAAATAAGCACAATCCCACATTGGTTAGCGCACCATGCTGAGACAAGTTTATAAGGGACTATAAGTCTAGCATGGGTAAACTGGTGGAGTAGGGAGAGGCTTCTCGCGCCGTCCGTCCGTCCGTCCGGCTCGGCTCGGCTCGGCACGCACGCACGCGCGCGCGCCCCGCCCCGCCCGTCCCGTCCCGGACCGGGCCGGGCTCGGGCTCGGGCTCGGGCTCGGGTGCGGGTGCGGGTGCGGGTTGCGGGTTGCGGGATTGAAACAAATATTAGTAAATAATGGTTTAATACGAGTATGCAAATATAAATCGTAAGCATATAAAGAGAAGAGTTTAGAGGTATGCTCACAATCACACTTGTGAGTAAGTGTGTACAACCGTCTTCTTCGAGCTAGGGATTTCGGATGCAATCCTGGACGAGGCCACAGTTTTACCGTGTGCCCTTAAACTCTTATTACCCGCCTATATGCTTCAGGCCTCCGTGGGTAAGAGAGTTCCCAAGGTACAACGCCCAACCTCGTGTACAAAGGAAGCACTTTCGTACACCTTTCGAACCTTTCGTAGCCTTAGAACTCCGACACAAATGAAAGTGAGAAATGCTATGCTATGGAGGGAGAAGTAGAGAGCTCAAGGAAGAGTGTGAGCTGGGATGATTTGGAATGAAGGAGGTGGGCTCCTTTTATAGGCAGCCTTGGACCTCCAACAGCCAAATTCGGATTTAATAGGGCCATTAACCCACCCATTAAATGGGCTGTTACAAGACCCATAAAACCCCCATATTCATTAGGCTGTTATCCCATTTATTGGCTTGAATTTAAATTCGAAATTTAAATTCAAAGCCACCTGGAAGGTGAAGAAGGTTCCAGAGTGTGGGCTTGTCCAAACGGAAGTCCAAGAAGCCCAGAGGACTTTTTGGGCCTAGGATCGCTACAACAAGTCCGGCCCAGTTCTAAAAAGATAAGGCCCTGGAACAATTCCCACAAACCCACAATCCCGCAACCCGCAACCCGCACCCCGCACCCGCACCCGTACCCGCACCCGCACCCGAGCCCGAGCCCGAGCCCGAGCCCGGCCCGGTCCGGTCCGGGACGGGACGGGCGGGGCGGGGCGCGCGCGCGTGCGTACGTGCGTGCCGAGCCGGACGGACGGACGGACGGCGCGAGAAGCCTCTCCCTACTCCACCAGTTTACCCATGCTAGACTTCTAGTCCCTTATAAACTTGTCTCAGCATGGTGCGCTAACCAATGTGGGATTGTGCTTATTTTAATAACAACCATACCACTTTAAAGCCAATTTTCATTCACCCCGAGAATTGGATTTTCGCAAGTGTTATATATCGTTACGAAGCTCTATCAACGAGCTTTGTATTGATCTCACAAACACCCAAAATCAATTGGTGTGACCTTCAATTAAATTAGCTCAAAGTTGCCCACTAATTAATTAGTTATTATATTTAATTAGGATTCTCCCTCTAATTAAATATTTGGGCCAAAGCCCAATACACTCACTTGTATTGGGCCATCTCTTCCTTGGTTAATAAACCAATTCTCCAACAATCCCCCACATGAATGCAAATTGGCTTATATATGATATGAGCCTACCAATGCTACATGCAACTTGGAGTTCTGCGAGAATTTGTTGCATCAGGAAAGGTGGTTGAAAGCCTTGAACCTTCCTTAGTGTAATACCTTCGGATATACTCGCCAACCAGTGGACGCGATGCCTTGAACTGTTCGGCATTTCATGTATACCAAGTCAAAGGTACTCACACAACTCTTTCTCAAACCACTACTTGGTTCTTTCGTTGTTGTCCATTTTGGCCCTGGACTGCCTTGGAAACTTCATCGAATGCTCTAGAGATTTAGCCCTTAACTCATCTCATAGAAGCGGCCCCTTCACATTCGATATAGGTGATCTCTTATAAGGAGTATCCTGCCATACCCCACTTATATATATACTCGAAGTATAAGGATCATTAAAAGCTTGAAGCTTAACCTTCACATGGACAGGTCTATCACTCTTCCATCATAGGAATAGGCAAGGAACTCAATTTTCCGAGTACTTTGTTCGACCCTAGCCACACAATTCGGTTGTCCCTTTGAACCTGCAGATCGAGATTTATGATCCAGGTTGGGTTGCCATCATGGGTTTAGGTCATTTCGTGGGCTTTAATCCCATTCCCCTCGATGATACCTCAACTTGGTCTCTCGTTAGACCCTTAGTTAATGGATCCGCGATGTTCTCTTTTGACTTTACATAGTCTAAAGATATCACACCCGTTCTCAATAACGTTCTCACGGATTTATGTCTACGACGTATGTGTCTAGACTTTCCATTATACACATTGTTTTGTGCTCTTCCAATAGCTGATTGACTATCACAGTGCACGCTAATGGGAGGCACTGGTTTTGACCACATCGGGATGTCCTCCAAGAAACTTCGGAGCCAATCCGCCTCTTCAGCTGCAAGATCCAACGCTATGAATTCTGATTCCATAGTTGATCTAGCAATGCAAGTTTGTTTGCATGATCTCCACGAGACCGCTGCTCCTCCAAATGTAAATATGTATCCGCTAGTAGATTTTATATTCTTGGAGTCCGAGATCCAGTTCGCGTCTGAATACCCTTCCAGAACGGCTGGATGTCTCGTATAGTGTAATCCATAGTTAGCAGTGTACCTTAGATATCTAAGGACTCTAACTATCGCTTTCCAATGTTCATAATTGGGATTACTCGTATATCTCGATAATCTGTTAACCGAGTTTGCAATATCTGGTCTAGTACAGTCCATGAGGTACATTAGACTGCCTATAACTCTAGAATATTCTAGTTGTCTCACACTCTCTCCGCGATTCTTGCAGAGACTCGACACCACTTCCATAGGAGTTCTCGCAATTACATTGCTATCCTTATCGAATTTGTCAAGTATCTTTTCGACATAGTGACCTTGGGAAAGCGCGTAACCTTCTGAAGTCTTAGTGATTTTCATCCCAAGTATTACATCAGCTTGTCCCAAGTCTTTCATATCGAAATTTTGTGACAACATTTTCTTGGTAATTTTGATATTATCATTATTACCCACGATCAACATGTCATCTACGTAGAGACAAACTATCACATAGTCGTTATCATCTCCTTTCACGTAGACACATTTATCACATTGGTTTATCTGAAACCCGTTAGATAGCATTACACTATCAAACTTTTCGTGCCATTGTTTAGGTGCTTGTTTTAGTCCATACAAGGATTTTACAAGTTTACACACCTTATGTTCTTTACCTGAAACCACAAACCCTTCGGGTTGCTCCATGTAAATCTCCTCTTCCAAATCTCCATTAAGGAAGGCCGTCTTCACATCCATTTGATGGATCTCTAGGTTAAACAAAGCCGCCAAGGCTATGACTAACCTAATAGACGTTTTCCTGGAGACAGGAGCATATGTGTCAAAATAATCAACACCCTCAGTTTGCTTGTAGCCTTTAACAACAAGTCTCGCCTTGTACTTATCCACTGTACCATCAGGCTTCATCTTCTTTTTGAAGATCCACTTATGGCCTAGTGGTTTACTACCCGGAGGTAGATCTACTAGTTCCCAAGTGTGATTATGTAAGATAGACTCTATCTCACTATTCACCGCTTCCTTCCAAAGAGCAGAGTCTGTAGAAGACATTGCTTCTTTGTAGGTTACTGGATCCTTTTCTAACAGATATGTTAGGAAATCTGATCCGAAAGACTTTTCTTTTCTAGCCCTTTTCCCACGCCTAGGCTCTTCAACTTCATCTTGAGGTTTCTCTCCCCCCACATTGCTTCCACTTTGGTCAACTTGACGGTCAACACCAGTTCGAGCTTTGTGAGGAAAGGTTTCCTCAAAGAATGAAGCATCCCTAGCTTCTATGATAGTATTTACGTGGATATCAGAGTTATCTGACTTGTGTACCAAGAATCGATATGCAGCACTATCTTGTGCATAACCGATAAACACACAATCCACCGTCTTGGGTCCTATCCTTGTCCTTTTAGGAGGTGGGATCGGAACCTTAGCAAGACATCCCCAAACTCTTAGGAACTTATAGCTAGGCGCATGACCTTTCCATAATTCGTAAGGTGTTTTAGCCAACTTTTTATGTGGTACCCTGTTGAGCACATAATTGGCCGAAAGCACCGCTTCCCCCCACAAATTCCTTGGTAATCCGGAACTGATAAGCATCGCATTCATCATTTCCTTAAGCGTCCTATTCTTCCTTTCCGCAATTCCATTTTGCTCGGGAGAATAAGGCGCCGTGGTTTGATGAATGATTCCATTCTCGGCACAAACTTGTGCAAATGGAGATTCATATTCACCACCTCGGTCACTTCGAAGATTTTTGATCTTCTTGCCAAGTTGGTTCTCAACTTCATTCTTATAGTGAATGAACATGTCTATTGCTTCGTCTTTACTTCTCATCAAGTAGACATAGCAATACCTCGTACAATCATCGATAAAAGTTATAAAATAATTTTTACCGCCACGCGTTTGTACGTATTTTAAATCACATACATCGGTGTGGATTAAATCCAACGGTTCCGTCCTTCGCTCAATCGAGTGGGAAGATGCTTTGGCGTACTTGGCCTCAACACAAGTCTCGCACTTATGTTTGTGATCGATGTTAAACTTTGGTAGTAGGTTAAGTGATATTAGCCTTTGCAAAGACTTATAGTTCACATGACCCAGTCTACTATGCCACAAATATGACGAATCCCGAGAATAAGCAACCTTCACTTTCTCATTGGCCTTATCGGCAACATTCATTACATTATTGCTCGTGCTAGCCTTATTGGCGGCACCCACATCAATCTTATCACTAGACTTTGCCTTGGGAGCTAAAGTCATTACACTCATCTTAAAAAGATTGTTGGTCAAGTAACCCTTGCCAACGAACATCCCTCCCTTGGACATGATGACCTTGTCGGACTCGAACACAAGCCGAAAGCCCCTCTTGTTGAGCACCACTCCGGAGATAAGATTCTTTCGAATCTCGGGCACATGCAGCACATCAGTCAAGGTCAGCTCCTTGCCCGAGGTCATCTTCAGCATGACCGTCCCCTTGCCTTCAACCTTCGAGACTGCAGAATTTCCCATGTAGCAGTTCTCATCATCGACCGGTTGATAGGTCTTGAACATCCATTTGTTGGCACAAATGTGGCGGGTAGCCCCCGTGTCCACCCACCATTCCTTCGAGTTCCCACCCACGAGGTTCACCTCGGACACAACGGCCGTGAGGTGCATCTCATCGAGGTCGGAGCTCAAGGTAGCCTCCGCAATGTTAGCATTGGCGGGCTTCTTTTTCTTGCCCTTGCCTGGTCCTGCCGTCTTCTTACCCTCCGCGGCTAGACGTTTGTAGCAATCTTTGGCACGATGGCCGGTCTTGTTGCAAACAAAGCAGGCACCAGTAAAGCTCTTGTTCTGAGCATCTCCCTTGGTGTCATTTGAGCGTTTCCGCTTGTTCCCACGGGAGCTCCCCCCGGTCTCGACCACATTGGCCTTAGCAACCATGCCACTTGGTTTCTTATCAACCTTTCGGTTGTCTTGCTCGATGCGCAACCTTCGGATAAGGTCCTCGAGAGTCATCTTCTTCCTCTTGTGCTTGAGGTACATCTTGAAGTCCTTCCAAGATGGTGGTAATTTCTCAATTACCATCGCCACTTGGAGGGCATCATTGATGGCCATTTCCTCCGTTGCAAGATCATGAAAGATCAATTGCAACTCTTCGCATTGTTCCACAACGCTCTTTCCATCGACCATCCGATAGTCGTGGAAGCGCCCGGCCACAAATTTCTTTGCACCGGCGTCGTCAACCTTATATTTGTGCTCCAACGATTCCCAAAGATCCTTAGACGTTTCTTTGGTATAGTAGACGCCGTAAAGCGAATCGTCGAGAGAACCCAATATATAGTTGCGACATAGGTAATCTTCATGTACCCATGCGCTGTGGATCGCAGTTTGATGCGGATCACTCACATTCTCTTTGGGTTTCTCTTCCTTGACATACCGGCTAAAGTTCAAGGCGGTCAAGTAGAACAACATTTTTTGTTGCCATCTCTTGAAATTTCCACTCTTGAACTTTTCCGGTTTCTCAAGATGAGAGTACGGCAGTGGCATTGGGTGTCTATGACCCGGCATTACGGCCTCAGCGCCGCTAGCCCTCACAACAGGAACCTCCTCGTTCAAGTTGTCGTTATCGGTGTTCGTCGCACCGGAGTTGTTGAGTGGGGGAGAGTTGTTATCAGCCATCTAAAAAATATAGAATTTAGTAAGAAACCAGTTTCAACAATACCAATTAAACTAGTACTTAATTGGTTCGAACCCCACAATATTCTGCACTTTGAATGATCAGTAACGATCGTAACAGGTAAATACTTACCCCGAGCTACAAGATTATAATCAATTGGTGAAATAAATTATAACGATAACTCTATTAATTATCTTACCAGTGAGCAAATACAATTAAAATTCAAAACTGCAACGTGAAAATTATTAATTGCATACTTACTACGATAACAACCCACCATAATCTACTAATATTTATGAATAATAAGAGTTTAAGATTGTTGAAACAAATATTAGTAAATAATGGTTTAATACGAGTATGCAAATATAAATCGTAAGCATATAAAGAGAAGAGTTTAGAGGTATGCTCACAATCACACTTGTGAGTAAGTGTGTACAATCACACTTGTGAGTAAGTATGCAATTAATAATTTTCACGTTGCAGTTTTGAATTTTAATTGTATTTGCTCACTGGTAAGATAATTAATAGAGTTATCGTTATAATTTATTTCACCAATTGATTATAATCTTGTAGCTCGGGGTAAGTATTTACCTGTTACGATCGTTACTGATCATTCAAAGTGCAGAATATTGTGGGGTTCGAACCAATTAAGTACTAGTTTAATTGGTATTGTTGAAACTGGTTTCTTACTAAATTCTATATTTTTTAGATGGCTGATAACAACTCTCCCCCACTCAACAACTCCGGTGCGACGAACACCGATAACGACAACTTGAACGAGGAGGTTCCTGTTGTGAGGGCTAGCGGCGCTGAGGCCGTAATGCCGGGTCATAGACACCCAATGCCACTGCCGTACTCTCATCTTGAGAAACCGGAAAAGTTCAAGAGTGGAAATTTCAAGAGATGGCAACAAAAAATGTTGTTCTACTTGACCGCCTTGAACTTTAGCCGGTATGTCAAGGAAGAGAAACCCAAAGAGAATGTGAGTGATCCGCATCAAACTGCGATCCACAGCGCATGGGTACATGAAGATTACCTATGTCGCAACTATATATTGGGTTCTCTCGACGATTCGCTTTACGGCGTCTACTATACCAAAGAAACGTCTAAGGATCTTTGGGAATCGTTGGAGCACAAATATAAGGTTGACGACGCCGGTGCAAAGAAATTTGTGGCCGGGCGCTTCCACGACTATCGGATGGTCGATGGAAAGAGCGTTGTGGAACAATGCGAAGAGTTGCAATTGATCTTTCATGATCTTGCAACGGAGGAAATGGCCATCAATGATGCCCTCCAAGTGGCGATGGTAATTGAGAAATTACCACCATCTTGGAAGGACTTCAAGATGTACCTCAAGCACAAGAGGAAGAAGATGACTCTCGAGGACCTTATCCGAAGGTTGCGCATCGAGCAAGACAACCGAAAGGTTGATAAGAAACCAAGTGGCATGGTTGCTAAGGCCAATGTGGTCGAGACCGGGGGGAGCTCCCGTGGGAACAAGCGGAAACGCTCAAATGACACCAAGGGAGATGCTCAGAACAAGAGCTTTACTGGTGCCTGCTTTGTTTGCAACAAGACCGGCCATCGTGCCAAAGATTGCTACAAACGTCTAGCCGCGGAGGGTAAGAAGACGGCAGGACCAGGCAAGGGCAAGAAAAAGAAGCCCGCCAATGCTAACATTGCGGAGGCTACCTTGAGCTCCGACCTCGATGAGATGCACCTCACGGCCGTTGTGTCCGAGGTGAACCTCGTGGGTGGGAACTCGAAGGAATGGTGGGTGGACACGGGGGCTACCCGCCACATTTGTGCCAACAAATGGATGTTCAAGACCTATCAACCGGTCGATGATGAGAACTGCTACATGGGAAATTCTGCAGTCTCGAAGGTTGAAGGCAAGGGGACGGTCATGCTGAAGATGACCTCGGGCAAGGAGCTGACCTTGACTGATGTGCTGCATGTGCCCGAGATTCGAAAGAATCTTATCTCCGGAGTGGTGCTCAACAAGAGGGGCTTTCGGCTTGTGTTCGAGTCCGACAAGGTCATCATGTCCAAGGGAGGGATGTTCGTTGGCAAGGGTTACTTGACCAACAATCTTTTTAAGATGAGTGTAATGACTTTAGCTCCCAAGGCAAAGTCTAGTGATAAGATTGATGTGGGTGCCGCCAATAAGGCTAGCACGAGCAATAATGTAATGAATGTTGCCGATAAGGCCAATGAGAAAGTGAAGGTTGCTTATTCTCGGGATTCGTCATATTTGTGGCATAGTAGACTGGGTCATGTGAACTATAAGTCTTTGCAAAGGCTAATATCACTTAACCTACTACCAAAGTTTAACATCGATCACAAACATAAGTGCGAGACTTGTGTTGAGGCCAAGTACGCCAAAGCATCTTCCCACTCGATTGAGCGAAGGACGGAACCGTTGGATTTAATCCACACCGATGTATGTGATTTAAAATACGTACAAACGCGTGGCGGTAAAAATTATTTTATAACTTTTATCGATGATTGTACGAGGTATTGCTATGTCTACTTGATGAGAAGTAAAGACGAAGCAATAGACATGTTCATTCACTATAAGAATGAAGTTGAGAACCAACTTGGCAAGAAGATCAAAAATCTTCGAAGTGACCGAGGTGGTGAATATGAATCTCCATTTGCACAAGTTTGTGCCGAGAATGGAATCATTCATCAAACCACGGCGCCTTATTCTCCCGAGCAAAATGGAATTGCGGAAAGGAAGAATAGGACGCTTAAGGAAATGATGAATGCGATGCTTATCAGTTCCGGATTACCAAGGAATTTGTGGGGGGAAGCGGTGCTTTCGGCCAATTATGTGCTCAACAGGGTACCACATAAAAAGTTGGCTAAAACACCTTACGAATTATGGAAAGGTCATGCGCCTAGCTATAAGTTCCTAAGAGTTTGGGGATGTCTTGCTAAGGTTCCGATCCCACCTCCTAAAAGGACAAGGATAGGACCCAAGACGGTGGATTGTGTGTTTATCGGTTATGCACAAGATAGTGCTGCATATCGATTCTTGGTACACAAGTCAGATAACTCTGATATCCACGTAAATACTATCATAGAAGCTAGGGATGCTTCATTCTTTGAGGAAACCTTTCCTCACAAAGCTCGAACTGGTGTTGACCGTCAAGTTGACCAAAGTGGAAGCAATGTGGGGGGAGAGAAACCTCAAGATGAAGTTGAAGAGCCTAGGCGTGGGAAAAGGGCTAGAAAAGAAAAGTCTTTCGGATCAGATTTCCTAACATATCTGTTAGAAAAGGATCCAGTAACCTACAAAGAAGCAATGTCTTCTACAGACTCTGCTCTTTGGAAGGAAGCGGTGAATAGTGAGATAGAGTCTATCTTACATAATCACACTTGGGAACTAGTAGATCTACCTCCGGGTAGTAAACCACTAGGCCATAAGTGGATCTTCAAAAAGAAGATGAAGCCTGATGGTACAGTGGATAAGTACAAGGCGAGACTTGTTGTTAAAGGCTACAAGCAAACTGAGGGTGTTGATTATTTTGACACATATGCTCCTGTCTCCAGGAAAACGTCTATTAGGTTAGTCATAGCCTTGGCGGCTTTGTTTAACCTAGAGATCCATCAAATGGATGTGAAGACGGCCTTCCTTAATGGAGATTTGGAAGAGGAGATTTACATGGAGCAACCCGAAGGGTTTGTGGTTTCAGGTAAAGAACATAAGGTGTGTAAACTTGTAAAATCCTTGTATGGACTAAAACAAGCACCTAAACAATGGCACGAAAAGTTTGATAGTGTAATGCTATCTAACGGGTTTTAGATAAACCAATGTGATAAATGTGTCTACGTGAAAGGAGATGATAACGACTATGTGATAGTTTGTCTCTACGTAGATGACATGTTGATCGTGGGTAATAATGATAATATCAAAATTACCAAGAAAATGTTGTCACAAAATTTCGATATGAAAGACTTGGGACAAGCTGATGTAATACTTGGGATGAAAATCACTAAGACTTCAGAAGGTTACGCGCTTTCCCAAGGTCACTATGTCGAAAAGATACTTGACAAATTCGATAAGGATAGCAATGTAATTGCGAGAACTCCTATGGAAGTGGTGTCGAGTCTCTGCAAGAATCGCGGAGAGAGTGTGAGACAACTAGAATATTCTAGAGTTATAGGCAGTCTAATGTACCTCATGGACTGTACTAGACCAGATATTGCAAACTCGGTTAACAGATTATCGAGATATACGAGTAATCCCAATTATGAACATTAGAAAGCGATAGTTAGAGTCCTTAGATATCTAAGGTACACTGCTAACTATGGATTACACTATACGAGAGCCATTCTGGAAGGGTATTCAGACGCGAACTGGATCTCGGACTCCAAGAATATAAAATCCACTAGCGGATACATATTTACATTTGGAGGAGCAGCGGTCTCGTGGAGATCATGCAAACAAACTTGCATTGCTAGATCAACTATGGAATCAGAATTCATAGCGTTGGATCTTGCAGCTGAAGAGGCGGATTGGCTCCGAAGTTTCTTGGAAGACATCCCGATGTGGTCAAAACCAGTGCCTCCCATTAGCGTGCACTGTGATAGTCAATCAGCTATTGGAAGAGCACAAAACAATGTGTATAATGGAAAGTCTAGACACATACGTCGTAGACATAAATCCGTGAGAACGTTATTGAGAACGGGTGTGATATCTTTAGACTATGTAAAGTCAAAAGAGAACATCGCGGATCCATTAACTAAGGGTCTAACGAGAGACCAAGTTGAGGTATCATCGATGGGAATGGGATTAAAGCCCACGAAATGACCTAAACCCATGATGGCAACCCAACCTGGATCATAAATCTCGATCTGCAGGTTCAAAGGGACAACCGAATTGTGTGGCTAGGGTCGAACAAAGTACTCGGAAAATTGAGTTCCTTGCCTATTCCTATGATGGAAGAGTGATAGACCTGTCCATGTGAAGGTTAAGCTTTAAGCTTTTAATGATCCTTATACTTCGAGTATATATATAAGTGGGGTATGGCAGGATACTCCTTATAAGAGATCACCTATATCGAATGTGAAGGGGCCGCTTCTATGAGATGAGTTAAGGGCTAAATCTCTAGAGCATTCGATGAAGTTTCCAAGGCAGTCCAGGGCCAAAATGGACAACAACGAAAGAACCAAGTAGTGGTTTGAGAAAGAGTTGTGTGAGTACCTTTGACTTGGTATACATGAAATGCCGAACAGTTCAAGGCATCGCGTCCACTGGTTGGCGAGTATATCCGAAGGTATTACACTAAGGAAGGTTCAAGGCTTTCAACCACCTTTCCTGATGCAACAAATTCTCGCAGAACTCCAAGTTGCATGTAGCATTGGTAGGCTCATATCATATATAAGCCAATTTGCATTCATGTGGGGGATTGTTGGAGAATTGGTTTATTAACCAAGGAAGAGATGGCCCAATACAAGTGAGTGTATTGGGCTTTGGCCCAAATATTTAATTAGAGGGAGAATCCTAATTAAATATAATAACTAAGTAATTAGTGGGCAACTTTGAGCTAATTTAATTGAAGGTCACACCAATTGATTTTGGGTGTTTGTGAGATCAATACAAAGCTCGTTGATAGAGCTTCGTAACGATATATAACACTTGCGAAAATCCAATTCTCGGGGTGAATGAAAATTGGCTTTAAAGTGGTATGGTTGTTATTAAAATAAGCACAATCCCACATTGGTTAGCGCACCATGCTGAGACAAGTTTATAAGGGACTAGAAGTCTAGCATGGGTAAACTGGTGGAGTAGGGAGAGGCTTCTCGCGCCGTCCGTCCGTCCGTCCGGCTCGGCTCGGCTCGGCACGCACGCACGCACGCGCGCGCGCCCCGCCCCGCCCGTCCCATCCCGGACCGGACCGGGCCGGGCTCGGGCTCGGGCTCGGGCTCGGGCTCGGGCTCGGGTGCGGGTGCGGGTGCGGGGTGTGGGTTGCGGGATTGTGGGTTTGTGGGAATTGTTCCAGGTTCCAGGGCCTTATCTTTTTAGAACTGGGCCGGACTTGTTGTAGCGATCCTAGGCCAAAAAAGTCCTCTGGGCTTCTTGGACTTCCGTTTGGACAAGCCCACACTCTGGAACCTTCTTCACCTTCCAGGTGGCTTTGAATTTAAATTTCGAATTTAAATTCAAGCCAATAAATGGGATAACAGCCTAATGAATATGGGGGTTTTATGGGTCTTGTAACAGCCCATTTAATGGGTGGGTTAATGGCCCTATTAAATCCGAATTTGGCTGTTGGAGGTCCAAGGCTGCCTATAAAAGGAGCCCACCTCCTTCATTCCAAATCATCCCAGCTCACACTCTTCCTTGAGCTCTCTACTTCTCCCTCCATAGCATAGCATTTCTCACTTTCATTTGTGTCGGAGTTCTAAGGCTACGAAAGGTTCGAAAGGTGTACGAAAGTGCTTCCTTTGTACACGAGGTTGGGCGTTGTACCTTGGGAACTCTCTTACCCACGGAGGCCTGAAGCATATAGGCGGGTAATAAGAGTTTAAGGGCACACGGTAAAACTGTGGCCTCGTCCAGGATTGCATCCGAAATCCCTAGCTCGAAGAAGACGGTTGTACACACTTACTCACAAGTGTGATTGTGAGCATACCTCTAAACTCTTCTCTTTATATGCTTACGATTTATATTTGCATACTCGTATTAAACCATTATTTACTAATATTTGTTTCAACACTATGTTCATTGCCTTTCATAAAAAAAGGCTATGTACATTGCCTAATCTAATTTGGCCTAATAACACAAAATGCAATAAGATTTGACGGAGATCAAGGTTGAAATCATAGTTTGTGTAATTATTGGTGTAAAATAGATTTTAGAAAATACAATCTATGTACATCGTAACCTTCTTTAGAAAGTTGATGTACATTAACTGATTCATGCTATAACATTCTAGCTTAAACAAAATAGATCTACCACATATAATTATATATATGGGAAAATTTTTGTCAAAAATAATCTCATATCTTACGATATGAACTACATCGTAAAGAAGAAAATGGTGTATAATTTAATATATAGCCTGCCTCACACATTCAATTGAGAACTTAGGGGTAGTAAAGTAATTGTTGTGTTAAATCTAGAATCTTTACAGGAGACACAGCATCTTTGTCCAATACCCCACGACGTCGTTGATGAAGACAAATTGGAATCATGCAGAAATATTCCTTCAAATAAGTGGGGGGTGAGACTTGGCTCGTTTCTTCCTCCTGATTAAAGACGCATCTACGTACCAATATATGTGTTACTTAGCACTATCCATCGATAAAAAATATTTGACCTGATTGCACAAGACATTTACGAATTAACAGAAGTTTATAGTTCAATTTCAATAGATACACCATTTTTTATCTCACCGACTCTATTTTAAAAAAATATTTGTGATGTAATTTGATGGACAATACGAAAAGTGATATTTTAATCAATAGGCATAGTTGCAAAAGATTGAAGACGTCAGTACCTTTGATGAACTTTTGATCAGTTCAACTGAAATGTATTGTTAATTCCATAAATGAAGAGTATGCTGAATGATGGTTGTCACCCACCATGTCAACAACAAATGCCGTACCCATCTACTCACATGAAGCATGCCAATTTTTTTTTTAAGGTTTGAAGCATGTCGAATTACTTATCCTTGGTCAGATTTGGATTATTTTAAAAGAATTTTGCATAAAAAATATTTCCAAAAGAGAAAATTATAAATAAGACCCAACAGAAGTTCATAAAATATACTTATACACATCTACCAATTTCATTTTGGCCGCGACCGTTTTATGTCCTAATTTTAGTAGCCTTTGTACTAGTATAAATAGTTGTACTAGTATATTAAGTTGGGTGTTTTTGGGATCACTTGGGTAAGTATTTTTTGTTGGTGTATTACCAAGCCTAAATATTTACTAGTGTATTATAATTACGAACAGGTCATCCAAATTGACAAGGCAACCTACTTGATACTCGATCGGGCAGCGTTCCCTTGGAATTAAATAGAAAGCTCACTACGATCGCAGACAACAATTTCTGCCCCTTCAATGCTCTACCAGTTCATGACAAATTGATTAAACCACAAAAGCATATCCTCATATATGTTAATGTACATCCGAAAGACGCATCAATTCAAATGCAACGCAGCTGTGTTAAAATATGACAATATAAATTTAATTTTTATGAATAATTTTATGTGATTCAAATTTTGATTAGTTGGTTTAGGCACGAACCAACGCTTACTTTAGGCTGGAACAGTGCGGCCCGGTTCAATACCATTCCCAGTATCAGCACTGTGGGCTTTCTCAGGCCCAATACAAAACGGGTCGGGAAGATAGTTCAGATTTGGCTCGTCCGTAGGCCCATATAAAACATTTAGGCCTTTGGGTGAAAAAGCTCTTCGTTACCTCTTGAGCTAAAATGTCCGAATAAACCTGAATGTTATTTGTTTAAAATGTATTAATCGAGTCAATTTTTTTAAATATTTTATATTTAAAGGACTGATAATTTCTCGCAATAATACCGTTAATAATATAATGTTTACGACCCAGTTCAGAAATAATCTCCTCAATCAACTCCGCAACCGGTTACTTGTTTCGGTAGTTTATTCCTTTACGAGTTTTTATTGCATGAGCTGAGAGAGAGAGAGAGGTGACGTTGTTGGTGACCAACCGAGTGGGTCTGGTCTGGTCTGTTTGTTTCATTTCCGGCACTCTATTTGCTGATTTCGTGCCTGAAACTTGTAGGCCCCCGGACTCGTGACGAGGAAGGAGATTGCTAAGAAACACACGTTACGTTATTACATGCACCCGATCATCGCAACTTGTTAATAGAATCCTTATAAATAAATGAGTTAGTGGAGTTGTTACACTTACAAAATGGAGTACTCATGTGTCTAAAAATTTTGGTTTAATACGACACCGGTCCACGTGAAAGCAAACCTCATTTTCAAGTTCGAACATTACCAACGGAGAGCACTGGCACGAAAAACATTCAGAAATTATACTGGTCTTCTAGGAAATATTTTGTTGTTGGAAACTAGAACAGGTCGAACCAACCAACCAAACATGAATATGGGAATATTGTGAAAGGTCTTGTTGTAAGACGAAAGCTGGCAAACAGTTGGAACATTTTTTTTCCCGTTTACCTTTCCCAGAGCCAACAGTTAGAACTATTGCAAGTGGAAGGAGGATAGTAATTAAATGGTTTTTAACAGATTAAAATCACAAGAAAACAGTCACAAAGAACCCAGGTCCCCTCCCTCTAGCTAGCTAATCAACTTAAATGGCTCCCACCCCTAGAAAATCAAAGAATGGAGGTGAAATGGTGCTCTGAAAATGGCCGGTTAGTACCCTACTGGCCTCTCCTCCAACTGGCGGCGAAAGTGGTGAGCTGGTGCTGCTGCTTTGGAATTGGATCAGTGGAGGAGTGCTTGTATCCGTGGTTTTAAAAAATGACTCGGAAGACGACCCGGGACAATTGTACGGATTGGGGTAGCTTTGTTCTAATATATGATGTTCTTGTTGGTGTAGGAGAGGAGAAGGGTAATAAAACATGGGATTAATGTTGGGGTCACCCCTGGATTGGTTCAGCTTGAACATACCCATCATGTCATCATCTGTCTTGGGACCTGCAAAAAAACCAAAGGGAAAAGGAAAAAAAATCCAAACTGAACCAATCAAATTGACGTGAAACTGAAAGAGAGTCTCATTATCGGGAAGCTAAAAGGTTTTGCTACGAAAACAACCATTTGTTTAGAATAACTAAAAAAAACAACCACTGAGAGGGTGAAACACAAAAGGGTTGTTTTAGTCGGTCTAATCCGTGTCCGAATACCAAAATTCGTTTTATTGATGTTGTATAATTACCTGATCCATTGACATTGCTGCTTGGTCCAACATGGCAATAAAAGGGAGGAATCACATGGTGAAGATAGTAGTGTGGATATGATGGCTGCATTGTCGAATTACTCGCAGTAGGTTGCGTAGGGAGGCGGCCGGCTTCGTCCGTGTCGTTGATCCGACAGGCGGAGGAGATGCCTAGCTTCCTCCGCCTGAAGGCCGCGGATTGCTGCCTGTACTTCCTGGCCATTATAACATGCCAATGGTTCTTCACCGCATTGTCGGTTCTCCCCGGGAATAGCCTGGCTATCACCGCCCATTTGCTACCGTACAGCCTATGAGCTTGCATTAGCCTCTCCTCTTCCTCCTCAGTGAACGCCCTCCTGTTGATCCTCGGGTCCAGCTGGTTGAACCACCTCAGCCTACAACTCTTACCTTGAAGAGAGAGAAAAAAAACCTAAATAAATTAAACGGAAGTCTATCGTTCAACTGCCGGAACAAACATTAGAGTTGCTGACTAATTACCTGATCTGCCTTCCAACTTCTCAGCTATGAGGTTCCAGTTCTGAGGGCCGTAAAGGGCAACAAGCTCCTTAAGCTTAGCATCCTCAGGTGGCCTCCAATGGCCTCTGGCTGAGAACTTCGACTGCCCGCAATCGGTCGTCTCCTTGCCCGAGCTACTGTTGCCGCCATTGTTGCTCAAGTTCTCATTAGGGTTGTTATTGGTGGTTGTGTTGTCTTCTCCTGAGCTCCCATTGTAGCCATCCTCGCTCCCTCTAGCTTCATCCTCATCAGCAACTTGCTGACTCCCCAAGAAAAGAAATCCACCCCAGTTTGTACCCATGTGTGGACTGATCATGTGTTCATGAACCTTTCCCATTGAGCTATAACAAGACGACGATGACAAAGACGAGGACGAAGAAGGCGAAAAAGTAGGAGGTAATGAAGAATTATGAACAAGTTGGTGGTGGTGTGTCCAACACTTGGCATTGCTTCATTCCCTTAGCCTGTTGAGTATAGTATTGTATTTGCCTCTCATTGTTTGGAAGGTGTTAATGGGAGTTTCTAGAGTGAATCTTAGATGGGTTTTTTTGGTGCTTGTGTTTGGGAGGAGGGCAAAGAGAAGGAGTCAAAGAGACAGGAAGGTTAATTAGTATTGGAAAAGCTAGCTAGAGCTACTATAGCTCATGGAAGCTAGAATTGTAATGGAATTGACTAGGGGGAGAGAGAGATATCCTAAGGAAGGAAAGAGTAAAACCCTGTAATTATTTTTATAACAACTGATATTCGGATAATTACTATATCAATTAAGGTAGGATCGATATGCATATGATTTTTAAAATGTTGCAAAAAAATTTCAACAAATATTTAATATTGTTATTTTTAAAAAAATTCGAATTCGAAAAAGAGGCTATATTATTATATTAAATGGTTTGTTTGTTGGTTTGTTTCTTCTGTTATTGCATTGAAGTGTACAGTTAATTACCCTGACTGACCCTGACCCCTTTCATTTAACAGGTTTTCTTTTAAAGTGTTTTTTCCTCTTAACTATTTTAAAAATTATTATTAATTTCTAATTCTTATATATGATCTCCTTGAAGTCATCACACGTGTGAAAAGAGACAAACTTCTTGTTTCTTTCTTTATGAACCTGAAACAAAATCTTGCCACTGTATTAGGTGATAACAGGAATTTATTGTATTTAAGTTTTAGTTCTTGGCTTTCAGCTATCCTCTAGCTACTTGTAAGTACCAATTATTTCAACCAACAGATAGTTGATTTGTTTTAGAAACAGATAGTTGATTGAATATATGAAATCGCAAACAATAAGTATGCCAACAAAAAAGTATAGCGAGCATATATTAAAAAATCTGCAACGTAATATAATATTTAAAATCTATGAATTCAAGTCAAAATCTTAAGACAATAGATAAAATAAAATTTTCACACTTGTAAAGAAGTCTCAATGCTTCTTCGGATGAAATTTATCGGGTTGAAATTTGCACGAGTTTTCATTTTGCCAACGTGTCATAATATGAGGGCCGAGTGTGAACAACAATGGGTCAGAGGATCAATCTGATGCGATACCATTTTAGAATTTTTGAATCTAACCCAAAATTTTAAGATAATGAGTTCGTAGATTTTTTATTGTTAGTAAAAAAATCTATATTTTTTAACTAACAATATCGTAAACAAATAAATATTTTTTTCATAAAATAAACGTTGAAGGCCGTATGACTCTCTTGTCAAAATGACAAAGGGCCATAAATATGGTTAGTTTGCTGGCTTGAGGTTGTACATGCATGGGACACCTTTCTTTTCATAGCTAGAAATTGAGGGTTTGATATAACAGCTTCTTGTCCACCACCAGTATTTAACCCATCCATCCTCCACTTCCTCATTTCTTTTCTCCCTTCCTTTTCCATGTAAAAAACCACAAATAATGAAATAACTGAAGAATAACTCTTCCCACCCCTAATTTGGATAATTTGATAATGGTCCAAACATTAAAATAGGATGTTATTACCAACTATGTAAATCAATTGGCAAAGGTTGTCATAGATTAACAAAAAATTTTAATTTTGAGTTATGTAAAAAAGACTGCATTGAAATTTGGTAGAAAATTTTGGTCATTGCGAGTCGTTCTATTCAACTTTTATCTAGTGACTTGGATAAGCTGGTCTAATAAATATCCAAATGCCAATTAAATTTGACAAAACAACGAATCAAGGGGATATTTAGATCAAAAAAATTGACAACAATTTAAATAAACCGGAAGTGGTCCAACCTAAATGAACAAAAGTTCACCTCAAAAAATGTAAGAAAATTGACACTTTCATCTAGTTGAGAGAGAGTAAATGATTTTGGCCATTGTTTCAGTTAACCACCTGAAGTTGACGTAACAACAAAACCCTCCCCCACAGTGTCCATGTCGCGCCAACAAAGTTGTGTTCCTTTTTCTTCAGAACTAATTATTACGAGGGTCCAGCAGGTTAACATCATTTTCTTCTTTTAATCCCACGTATCCACCTGTGTTCTATCTGTCTCTTTCGCCAAGTCTTTGGCTTATAAGCCCATCTTTTCTATAATTAAAATGGCATTAACAATCTTGGTCGTGCAACATTTGAGGAAGAGCTTCGTTCCCGTGGTCCACTATATATCCATCCATGCACAATTGAGTTTTATTTCTTGGTAACACTTGTTTCCCAACTCTCTATTAGTTAAATTAATATTGATACGAGTCAGATATAATCTTTTAATATTAATAAAGTTTTTAACAAGTATCTAACATTCTAGCATTTTTAATTGCAAATTTAAAGAGAATTTAAGAAGACTTGTTACAACTTTTTTTTGACCTACTGTTATTCGGTTATCACTATGCTGACTAATCCGGGTTTATATCGGGTGAGACATTTGAAAGATAACAAAACTCTTCAACAAATATTTAATGGTATTGTGTTTCTAATTATTCAAATTCGAGACCTCTTGATTAAGCTAGAATAACAATATGGGACCATTTTTTTATCCAATACCATTCCTCCAATGCACTCAATTCACATCCTGGGCAGACTTGAAAGCCACCGAATCCAATCGTAACTTGGTGATTGATTGATAGTTGCATGTATTTAATCGAGATGTAGTATTGAGGAATTGAAGCAAAAGAACTATCGGTCAAAATATGGTCACTCACTTAGTTGCTTTTTTGTTTAAGGAGTTCATGACTGGTCATTTCACAAAATGGCGAAAGTTCTGCACATTCTTGGAAAACCTCAATTAACCAGATGAAAAGAGCCGAGTTGGGAACATTTCCGGGGAAGGAATGTCCTTTTATTGCCCTTTATCGTTTCCTAAAACAACTTGCCCAAATAATTACAACCAGCTACCAAATGGGACACATCCTCTATTTTAATATTTTAAACCCTCGTCAAAGTATTTTTCGTTTCAATATTATTTTGAGGTTAAAATTTACTTCGTTTTGCGCTTTAAAATACCACTATCATATCATGTGTTTCTAAATTCTCTCAATATGTTACAGATTTTTTACCTAATTGACAACCAAGTAACACCCGATAAACCCAGTTATTTGAGTAGTCTTGCATATCATATCACATCATTAGTTTTGATCTATGTGTCATGTAATTTTTTTCATGGCATGTGTTCGAAATTGGCGAAAATTCACCAAGGTTGGCGTTCGCCAGTTTTGTGGCAATCGCAATGATGGCAAACAGAAGGTACCGGATTCAAGAAACTGGCGGCCGTGAGGTGTCGCTGGCAGCCATTTTCTGTTTTGTCCAGACTCTTATTTTAGACTCCTAGATAAGTTTCTTGGTATGCAAAGGTTTCTCTCTATACAAGAACATGTTGCCCTAATTTTTTTATGACTTTATGACTCGGATATTCATCAATAAAAATTATTCTTTCTCCCCGTGGACCTAAATTTTAGATCGAATCACGTAATCTTATGTGTCTATTATTCGTGTTCTTGTTCTCTTGATATCCTCGATTTTCTAACATCATGTTATATTATTAATTTTACCAACTTAATATGAAACCTCACTTATTTGAAAAAAGGACAAATACAATATCATTTAGATTCTAATCCTGGATTGGGAGTAGATCAACAGTGTTTAGATGAGAACGAATAGTATGTTATACAGATAAAATTAGTGATATAACAAAATATGTGAATAACATTCTAGATAGTTCAAGTAGTTGAATTAGTTGGTGTCATATCAATCAGCAAAATCTCTATCTGCTAGTCAGAGAACTAAAAACCATATAAAAGTGCTGTGCAAAAATACAAAACCACTTGTTAAACTTTAACCTTATTTTATTTTAGTATTGTGGTCTTGTAATTTTTTCACTCCCTGGAAAACCCAATTTCAGACGTTTCTTCCATTTATTGGGATCACTCTGAAACAAGAATGTACTGTCCCATGCTACGCAAGGCAAGCCAGTAGAACTGAACTCTGACCACTCTGTCAAAGTCTTTGGTCAACAACTTTGAAAATCCTGACTTTTCGTTTAGATATCCGCCGATCATAATTAATAAGGGTCAAAAAGAAAATCAAAGCAATGGATAATCCATAGAAAGATTCAGACTTATTAGTCAAATTTGTATTGAAAATTTAAAATTATGAAATATTTGAATAAGCTGGGGAAATTGTATCTTGTTGAACGTTGAATATTACTTCTAAAATAGAAATCTGGTTAGGAAGAATATAAATGGTATAGGATTACATATCAAATAAAATAAAATAAATGGTATAGTATCAGATTCAATTCGGCGGGCTGCACGCTAAATGCATATTACTTGTTAATCTTCTCTTTGAATATGATTAAAACAGACATGAAATTTAGTATCTCCGGGACCAACCTAAAATATTAAGGTAATTTCTTTTGGTAAGTAGAAATTGTATTATAAAAAATAGGTTGTACAAAAGTACAATCTAAT
Organism: Hypericum androsaemum; assembly: GCA_963995505.1. Lineage (NCBI taxonomy): Eukaryota > Viridiplantae > Streptophyta > Magnoliopsida > Malpighiales > Hypericaceae > Hypericum > Hypericum androsaemum. The sequence goes on from OZ023184.1 coordinate 20,008,142, forward strand.
GAGAACTACCGCCCTAAAATATTAAGGTAATTAGTAGATAGAATTATGACACTTATAAACAACCTCATCATTTTTGTAACTAGCGATGTGTTAATCTAAACACTACTCCTATAAACGAAATACTCGGGACATAGTCTGCACTGACTATTACTTAAACATCGTGTGATAAAACATGGGGCGTGTGGTGATAACAATGAAAACGAGATCATCCAACTCTCCTACCATGTTAAGATCTTTATATCCAATCCAAAACTTAGATATTGTGAGTATGTAGATTTTTTACACTTATAATCGTACTTTTTATTCAGCTAACAATGTTGTAATTTCAAAAATAACAACAAACTAAACAAAATTACCCACCCCTCGCAACAATGACAAAATTTTGTTTGGGAGGAGAAGGCGCAATACCGTCTAGAGCTTCGAAATTTATGTCAACCTCCCTAAATTTTACTATACAAAATCAAAAATATATTTGAAGTTGAACCATATTCTAGTGGCCCCACCACAATGGGCCACAGGATAACTGGGGGTCCCACAAAAGGAGGCATTTAATATTTGTATGTCATTTTATCGAACTATTTCAATGGCACGAGAGAGATTGAAGTTACTATTGGGGAATCAGGCCACTGTCATTTATTGTGTATGTGAAGCATGTGAAGTTGCTTCTGCGACGGGATCATTGCTCTGTTTTGGTGTCACCGTGACTATAGGAACTTGCATTGGGAAATCGCAAACCACAGCTTACTCGCTCGATGGCTACAATTGCATGGTTCTTGTACATGTACAAAGCACATATATGAACGGTTAGAATTTCGTATTCAGCTTAAAATATCAAGTCATTATGTGAATTATATATATATATATATATAAACAATTTCACCACGGTTATAATTAACGATGTGATAATTTTATGATATTGCATTGAATTGTAAGATTTAGTATTAATCTAATCACGTTAGATCTTTTTTTTCGGATAATCTCCATAAAGCCTCCAAATTTTGGAAACTCCCAAAAGGTGCCTTGAGTTTTCGGTGGTAAAATGTTATGGTTTGCAAAACCCAGGGCCCTTCGAAAAAGTTATCACCTTCTCAAAAAGAAAGGTAATCATTAATTACACAATAGTGCAAAATAAATTAATTGATATCGCATGTTGTCCAGATCACCGATATCAATTGAATCGGGATGGATAGTACCTTAAAATAGCTCGAACTCTATTGCAGTCACAATGACTCTTCCAAAAAATATTTAAAACTATTGTACTATTGCATTCACAACTACTTTAACTCATGATCTATTGATCAACTTGCAAATTAAATTTCATGGTGCTATCAAAGGTACTATTTTCCCGTTACAAATTTCCCATTAAATTTTATTGCGACAGAATTTTGATGAGACATACAGTCACAACTACGTATCTGTACGTGGGGACTTAACACAAGGCTTGTAAAAATGTAAATACATATAAGAACTAAAAAATCGACTTATCCAAAAAAGATATAATTCTTTGTTGATAATAGCTACTAGCTATTTAATAACCCAATGTTGTTACTTTCTCCATGTATAGTTACTTTCACCAAAAAAGGGAAACCTAATATACAGAGCCACCGAGCAATGATCAAACAAGGTCAAAAGGAGATGAATGCCTTAAAGATTGATGAGATGGATTAGTTAAATATGATCAGTAACAGGATAGTAAGGCAATAGGACCTATCTTTCCGGTTTAGGAAGATTTGACGGAGGTCATGGGTTCAAATCCTGACGTAAGAATATTCTTGGTGCAATTTACCTTTTTTTTAAAAATGAAGTGATTCTTTTCACATTCATAAAACACCGACCATTCATTTCCAAAGGTTCATGTTTGTATATACATATATCCTTCAAATAAAGGACACCGACCTACTCCGTCCTTGGCTTTTCAGACACCCAAATGGGGCCCTAATGTGAGGAAACGTATGCGTACAACCGGACAGGTAAAGTGTTGCAGGATACCATGTAATGTTACGAAAACAATAAGATTTCATGTTTTTGAAGATTTAATAAAAAAATCTCGTGGTGCAAAAAAAGAAAGAGAGATGCTTGGTTTATAAACCTTGTCAACAATGCAACGAAAGCCGGTCATGGAACATAGAACAATGTGAGATTTTAAGGTTTAGTGGTTAGGTTTCCTAACATCTATTGCAGGATTCTTATTGGACTATTGTTAAATGAGCATTACTAAAAAAATTGCTAATATTCTTGATAAAAAGTGCTAATACTACAAAAAGTGGTATTTCGAATTTTTACGTGATTATATTTTTATGATTCGAACTTAAAATATACGAAGTTTCAGTATGTAACACTTTCAAGAAACCATGCCGTTCCATTTATACCGTTTTCTAATGAAAATCTGACATGAAATGTACGGTTCTCTATTTTATTTGAATCTGGTGGATATGGAAGATGATCTAATCTTTGATCTTGTAAGACAAAAAGGTTACCAGAGGTTCAGAATAAATTTGTCGCGTTCCAGCCCTTTCAATTCTTGTTCTGATCTCCTGCCATTCACGTGCGCTCCATTGTTTGCACGTGTGACAGTGAGGAAAATCACATTAATGGTACAGAATTGCATTATTTTTCAAACTTCAGGAAAACGGAAAACGAAGCTCCATGAAGCTTTGTTAGGCGATTCAGTTTATGCAATACACTTTTAGAGATTGAAATCCGTCAATTTATGCCACGAAGCTTTGTAATAGTACAGTTTATGCTTAACGATGAACGCATTGTATTATTAGACTAAATAACTTTTAGTATTCAGTTTATACTTACACAATGATTTTTTGCCTTAAGTCAAAATGAATATAAGGGGTGTATTAATTCTAAAAAAAGATTATGCAATCAATCTATAATTTTGACTTATCCAACGTGACAATATACATAGTGAGTCTAAAATTCTCAACATGCTTCCTAAATAAAATTTATTAATCTAAAATTTGCACAAACTTAAATGAAAACCAAATTATTCCTTTGTCACATGATGTGAAACTCCAGTACAGATAGGAAAAGGACTGTTGGACCAAAGAACCAAGAAGCAAACATGTTGGTGGTCTATTACATTAGGTAGGGAGGCATCCTATGCACATGAAAGTGAAAGGGAAAGACACTTCTTGTCTCGAAAGCCTTGTGTCCCCTTTGCACCCAATGCAGCTCATGTACATGTGCTTGGCACCTTCCTTGTGTTCGGTCCTTAATGTTATTGTTAAGAAATTTTGCGCCGTGATCCGACGTCCTCTAACCTTAGCTATTGATACTACTTGTTAGGAATTCAACAATCAAGAGAACAAAACGTGCAAAGAACACGGACGCAAGAGATAACGTGGTTCGGCCTAATGCCTACATCCACGGGGAGAAAGGAGAACTTTTATTGATGAGTTTCCGAGTCACAAAGCCATCGAAACTTCACAAGAGCAGAATTTGCTCCGTGATTCGACATCCTCCAACCTTAGCTCTTGATACCACTTGTTAGGAATCCAGCAACCAAGAGAACAAAACGCGCAAAGAACACGGACGCAAGAAATAACGTGGTTCGGTCTAATGCCTACATCTACGGAGAGAAATGAGAACTTTTATTGATGAGTTTCCGAGCCACAAAGCCATACAAAATCTTAGGGTAATATGCCTTTATATAGAGGCAAACCTTGAATATCAAGTAAGCTATCTAGGTCTAATTAGGAGTCCAAAACCTAGTCCGAATAGAATAGGAATCAAGCCCGCAAAATATTTTCTCTTCAATTTCTTGACATCTCTAACAATCTCCACTTTGGCGAGAAATCATCCCATGGACGAACCATAAAGCTCCATCCGAACTTCAACAGTTATTTTGAACATGAAAAAAAGGGACGTGTGCGAAAATACTTAGTGTCGAGATAATAAAGGAGTTTGGGATTGATCTCCAGTTATGCGAGAAATAAAGAAAAAAAAGAAAGAAAAGAGACACAAATATGGTAACCAAGTTCGTTAAATTTACTACGTCTAGGGGCGCTATCATGCTAAGATTTTTCCGCTATATATTTTATACGACTGCTACAATTGTGCTAACTGCGACTACTGTGCTAACTACAAGTACTGTGCTTCCTGTGCTATCACCACCGCACTCACTCTTACTGCCACTCGTGCCTACGCCTGCACGTTTGACCCTATTACATTGGTACATGTTGGATATTTATAAAAGGATCAACCCTAATCTCGGTGAGAAGTCCTAATTAGATTAAACAGACGAAATAACTTAAAATAGTCTGCGGCAATTAGCGAGCACAATTCATGTTGCATCAATAGCTCCTATCTCTCTTCTCTTGCGGACGCCAATCTGCTAGCGACCGCACGTCCCTCTTGTAACGTCTCATGGCGCGCCAGGTGAATTGGCGTGCGACGTTCCTCTGCTGCATGGTTTTCTCTCGATCCAAATGTCTCATGCAACTACTTTTAGACTCCATAACCCAACAAAAATATGACAAAGTCGAGTTCTAACACAACCATATTCTCATACAAAATTTTAAACTTCTAATTAAGCTAGAGTTACTATTATAAACGAACCGTTGATAAAGTTATCAACATAAATCCATGAGAATATAAACATATCATATCAAATAGCTGGGTCAAACATAAAGTTATGCTCCTAAAAGGTGAGAGCAGCAATTATATGAAATGGGTTGGCAAAAAAAATCCATGGTAAAGAGATTGAACGGCCCTACCTTATAAACAGTGGGGCTAACCCGTAAGATTCTGTTGGGGCTGTTCCCTTGGATCCTAATGAGGAGGGAAAGAGGGTACAAACAACAGTAGTGACCCAGCTTGTATAATAATAATAAGGGGCACCCCATAACTTGTAACAGCAGGACAATTAGCGTCGCTGTCCGATGCCACGGAAGGTCGGTTAGCCATGTCTGGAGGAAGACGAGCGAAAGACTGAATCCCATGTGATGTGTTTTTTGGTTCCAAACTTCGATTCATTTATGTTCGAGTGATGTAATAAACCTAGACACGGGCATGAGACCCACTTGTTTGTGTGTGAGAGATGAGTAACTGGTAAATGAATAATTGCTAAAGCTCGGGACTAACCAATTATGCAACACTAAAATGTCGCGGAAATTGAGGTTTCTTTGCGGTCAATATTTCTGATAGGTCCAATTTGGATTGACAAAAACCACTCAGGAACCGATCTACCTCCATTAATGCTCTACTCTACAACTTTATGTCTCTAGACTCTATAAAGAAAACTAAATATATATATATATATAATTCTAAATTTATCTTAAAAAAAATACTTAATAAATTTGCTATGTCTTTGCCAATAATTTATTGACAAATGCAATTGTGAGACCAAGTTTTACATACCTAAGTGTCCACCTAATAATTGAAATTATGGAATTAATGAAGCTAATTATTGTTTGATAATTTAATGTTATGAATTTACCTAAAAAATCTTATAACAATTGACATGACAACAGTGGCATGTCGTAGCAACTGTTTTTATAATTGTATTTTCAAAAAAATTAAAACCATGTTAGACTGAGTAATACAAATTTTACTATAGGTGACAAGCTCTTGACCATGTTATCGACATGATTGTACTCTCGACATTTACAATCATGACCTGTGGTTAACATATGTAAAACAATCATCTACGAGTTGATGAACCTTGATTAATGTTTTCATGATTACTCTCTTGCCCAACCTCATTAAATGATCTTATCTGCTTCATCCACTCCAATTTTCTCTAATTAGTTATTTAACAATGATTAACTCCTGAAATCATTAAAATTGTTTTAAGAGTAGGCTCTAGTACCAATTGGATTTGTTAAAGCTATAGATTAGGTAATCTTCCAAGCAATTGGTTAGCTGTTCATCCAATTCAGCTAGATGAGTTTTTGTACTCGGTACTTTCCTATCTAATTTCTAAACTAATAATAAGCACGTCGATGCACCTTTACCCCTAAAAAAATTACCGATTGATTGGAAAATCTTTTTTTTAGGGATAAAATGGCGCGGAACCTATATTAAAAACAGATTACAAACATAAGACATGAAAGTGAAGCAGAAATACAGACACAAGACATGAAATCCAAGCAGAAAATGAAAGCCGATCCGATGGCAGCAGGGTGGCACAAAGGGGGAGCGAAGGGCGATCGAAGAAGCACGAAGGCTAACGATCGGGGCAGAATTCTACCGAAGCAAGCTTCGGCTAAGAACCTCAAGACAACGTAAAGAGGGCAACTGAATGCATACAAGATACACTCAGATGAGAGCCAAGGTCGACGTAAATCGACCGCGACAAAGATCTCCACTCGCAACCATCGAATCAGCAACGAGAACCGAAAGAAAACCAGATCTAAGCAAAAACAGAACAATAGACGCAAGAGCCCGACACAACCAATAAACAGACGTGGCTCAGGAGCAAAAGCAACAACAAAAAATAAGTGAAAATAAGAAACAGCAGCAAAAACACAAGCAAAGCAGTCAGGGGAGGAGATCGGAGGCGACCATCCTCCCCGGGGACCACCAACGACTTCAAAGGGCCGAGCCGTGGAGAACAACAGAGGATGGGTGGAAAGCGACGGCGACGAGAGAGGAGCGGCTTGAGATGGAGAGGACAGGGAGGCCGGAAGCGGCAAGGAGACTAGAGGCCGGTGGCAAGGCGAGGGCGAAAGCGGAAGAGCGAGCAGAGGCGGCGGAACGATGAGTCGAGATGGGCGAAGTGGTGAGCGGAAGAGGCGAGGTCGAGGGCGAGCTGGGACCGGAAGGCGAGGTCGAGGGCGGAGAGGCGAGGTCGAGGATACAGCGACAGTGAAGACGAGCGGGGAGGTGGAGCGACAGGGACGAGCTGGTTGGTGGTGTGCGATGGGGACGATGAGCTGGGAGATGGAGCGGTGGTAGTGACGGTGACGAGTAGATCGGAGATCGGCGAGTAGATCGAAAAAGAAGAGCTACCAACGGCGGCAGAAAAAAGAAAGAGACAAAAGCCCTAGATTGGCTCTCAGATATGAGAGAGAATAGCTCCATTTTTTTTGTTTGGAAAAGGGAGAGAAAAATCCTATTTGCGTTGATTGATTGGAAAGTCCGAAACAAGGACATACTCAATGGACCAGACCAGAAATTGTGGAAAAGAACTGCGGTTAAAAACGTGATTCTGGCGGCCAGAGATTTTAATGCCATATGTGGTAAATGTAGCTTGTTTTTCCACTCTTTCCCATGACCTGTGAGATGTTAACAGCACGTAAAAAATGGTTGGTTTTATGAAGAAGATAGGATTGAAGCTGCCAGGTTTTAAAATTTGGCATCTAACAAACTTAATTCTTGAGTCAGGATTTACCTTATATTTTCAAAAATAATAATCATGAGACTTTTTTTGTGAATGACCCATAATTCTTTACTTTTTCAGTTTTTCTTTGAAACTCTGACTTGAACGGCACTGATAGCTGCCAAAAGACAAAAACTATAGTGTTCCTTTTTTTTCTCTTAAAAAGTATCTTTTCTGAGAGAAAAAAATGGTTAACAGTTCTTTCCCCCAAATGCAGGGAAAAGGTTCGCTCAAGTATCCCCTTCTGAAATAAAGCCAATATTTTAGGGTAGGACTACTATTTTTTTACATTATATTTTTTCAAGAACCCAAATACTTTTTTTGGTGAATTGTGTGGTACTATTTTAGGGTATGATTTTTTCAATGGTATTTATTATATTCGTAAAATTTGAATTCTAAAATTCTATAAGTAAATCAATTTTTTTACCATTTAAATTAACAAGAGTTTATCGAAGTTGGAAAGGACTTGGTCGTGATTTGTTGCACTTTTAATTTTGACCATGGATATTGTGATAAATTATGGTTCAAAAGTCGAAACTCATTCAAAAAAAAAAATTGCTGGTGGAATCGAAACTCATTCTTTTGAAGAAAAGAAATGGGCAGGCAAGAGGCGAGGATATTTTGGTCTTCTCAAACACAAGTATCATTCAATCGCCTAGGTCCTCGCAGGGTCTTTGTGGTACAGAACTCGTACTAAAGGCCCAACGGTGAATATAAGAGTTTTGTAGTTCTTTGTAATTTAATCCGCTCGAATATCAATCAATGAAAATTTGACGGGCCCAATGGACTCAAAAGCCAAATTCAAACATCCATCCATGACCCATTACGTAAAATGTCACTCTAAATACATAATTTTATATTATATATTTTTTCTACTAAATACTAAATTTTTTCAAAGAGATTTATTATTTCACAATCTATTCTCATATTTATCACCGATCATATGTAATCTACTACATCGGCTGAGCTGGAAAACCCGATCAAAATGCCGGATTTGCCCTCACCTGCGCAAACACGAATGAGCTGGTGGAGAGTTTAACCGAACCCAACGGTCTTGTCTGGTTTCACTGCGGGTGACAGGTTTTCTATTTAGTTTTCATTACATTACAACAACAGAGCATTTATTTATTCAAAAGCATAAGATATGTTAATTTTGACCGACTCTATTGAAGAGAATGAGTATGTCTATTTCTTGTGGTAAGATTTAGGGTAGGGTAGGATAGGGTATGAATTTTATTATAAACCTTTGAACAATATCCTAAAGATTTTTTTTATCATTTAACATATTCTTGAGTGGAAAAAGTGAAGAGAACGTCGATCCATCTCGTGACGGTCCGGAGTGCTCGTCTCAAGGTCAGTCTAACGCTATTGGTAACAGGGGGTGGCCGAAGCCAAGACTACCAACTACTAAACTAAACTAAGGATAAAAAAGCCGGAGCTTGAGAAGTATTTATTTATTGATTTGTGGATGTCCCTTCTGCTCACCTCTTGCCCTGCTTATATAGTAAAATTGTTCGCCTCAGTCTCACCCCAAGCCGTGTTGTAGTCGAACTCGGAGACTTCAAAACTTATCCTCGCCAATGTCTATCCCTATCCGGATCGGGTTTGAAGACCCCAAAGCTTATCTGATCTCCTCACGCTTATCCCGTCTTCCTTGGGGACGCCATGCTCATCCTTATCTCTCAGGCATTCGAGTGCATCCAGTCTCCTTGGATCTATCAAATTCTTCCTGAGTCCGCCCTAACTTGGTCTCCACGAAACAACCTAGCATCACCCTACTGTGAGCTGGGCGCCGCTTTTGACCTTGAGAGACCGGCGCCCCACTTGAAGTGAAAGAGAAACCCGCTCCCCACTTGAGCTAAAGGCAATTGGCGCAGGACTTGAACACCTTCAATAGGCGCCTCATTTGGTGCCTTATCTAGCACCACGTTCGCTTTAAGCGACTTTTTGGCATCCCTTTGCTCTAAATTTGAAGAATTCATAAATTACAAAGTTGTAGCTATATGTCTTACCTTCACACATCAACTTGAATCGCCTCAATTTGAGATTCAAGTCAAAAGATATGACATGGCGTCAGGTTTGCTACTGACAATTGGCGCCAGTTTTAGACATCTTTATATTCTGAATTTAAAGAAGTTATAAACTACAAAGTTGTAGCTCTATGCCTTAGCTTCATGCAACAACTAGAATTACTTAAATCGGAGGTACGAGTCAAAAGTTATGACCATTTTATCAGACATCCGATGCCCCCTTCCACTTGCTTCAGTTGGCGCCGAATTTGGCTGCCAAGGATTGGCGCCGGGCTTGCCTTCCCTCAGTTGGCGCCGGGCTTGCTTCCCTCACTTGGCACCGAGTTTTGGCCCTCCTTTACTTCGAATTAAAAAAAGTCATGAACTACAAAGTTGTAAATCTATGTATTATCTTTCCATAGCTTCAAGAATCATCTCAATCCAAGGCTCGAACGTCAAGATATGTTCGATTTACTAATGATAGGTGAGGCAGTCCCCTCACTTGGCGCCGGGTTTAGTTGGCACCGATTTGAAACCCCTTCCATCCCGAACTAGAAGAAGTCATCAACTAGAAAGATGTAGGTATATCTCTTAGCTTTCCATAGCCATAAGAATCACCTCAATCCAAAACTTGAGCACCAAGATATGATCTATTTACTAATGATAGGTGAGCCAGCCCCCTCACTTGGCACTGGGTTTAGTTGGCGCCTAGGTTTGCCTAAACTCGGTTGGCGTCAGATTTTTTGGCACCGGGTTCACTCGGTTTGTGCTTCTCTTGCTTCAAGAAGATGAGTGCTCCACTCGTCCTCACCTTCTTGAACTTATGAAGTCAATCACATGCCCAACTTCTCTCACTCGAGGCTCCAACATCGTAAATTATTTTGTCCGTCAACAGATCGGTATTGTGAGGCAGCTCCCTCAAGCCCATGAGCGTCCGGCCTCTCCAAGTGAGTGACCCGACTTGAGAAAGGTCTTCTATCCCTAACATGTGTCTGACCTGACGTGAGAGAGTTCTACCTCACTTGAGGTTGAGGGTACCCAAACCGACTTGAGGTCAGGGGTACCTAGGTCGCCTTACCCCGAGGGTGGTGCCTAAGGTGATTCAAGGCTAAGGGAACCCAAGTCGACTTGAGCGTACCCAGCCAAAATAAGTTGACGTCGAAGTCTAGGCACTTCAATGATTGCCCTAGTCGACCCCGAACTCCCAACACGTTATTTTTTGTACTTCAACACTTATATATTGTAAATTTTGATTAATGTATGAAATTTATTTAAAAATTTTATATGCAAAAAGTTACTGTGTCAAACCCCTCAGATCCTATAGACTTTGAGAATAAGGGTATAAATCTGATAGTGAATATTGTTATGCTTGTCAGATATAGAATATTGGTCCGACTCTCCAAATTAAGGTTATAAACTTTACTCATTTCTACCCATCGGCCATCCCCATCCCTAATACTAACAAATATTTAAATAAAAATTATTATAACTTAACAAAAATGTCTTAAAATCGAATTCTATCCCAAGTGCGAGCACTGGGATTTAAATTACAAATTGGTGTAACAAGTGCGAGGCAGTGGAATACAATTAATTCGGGTTCCTATTCTCAAGCCAAGGGATGGTCGCGACCGCGTTTGGCGCGCACCCGGTCGTCTAAAGACAAAAAGGCATACGTTGTAGGTGAACAAAGGCCTTGTTGGCTCTCCTCCTCCTCCTCTCTGCCGCTTCCCTTTCCTCCCCTCACTTTCGAACTCGTCGTTTGATTTGTTCATCTGGGTATCATCCTATTTTCCCTCCATTTCTTACGTCTGCATGTGTTAATATGGCTCTACGAAAACGAGATTACTCGATTCTGAATATCATAGACGTGAATTGTGAGGGGATAATTAGAGACGTGGATGCAAGATTTTGTAAATTAATTAATGTTTTGTTTTGTGTGTGTGTGTGTGTGATTAAGTTTGCAGAATGGGGAGGGTGAAGCTGCAGATCAAGAAGATAGAGAATACAAACGGCCGTATACAATCAACCTATACAAAGAGAAAGAATGGGATAATGAAGAAGGCCAATGAGCTCTCTATACTCTGTGATGTAAACATCATCCTTCTCATGTTCTCACCAACTGGGAAGCCCTCCTTGTGTAAAGGAATGCACAGGTATTTTATTCATTCACACCCTTCCCCTTTAATGATACGAGATGCAATGTCAAAATTCATGCAAATTTCGACCTCGGATTTTTGTCTTTTGGAGTTAATATGAAAATTCTTACTTTGGATTAGCCCCGGCCCTTTGATTTCCACGTCCGCCACGACTAGCAACGTCCGAGTTTCTGCCTTGTGGTTAATAGCTACTAATTGGAGTCGTTATCTTCTGTTCTTCTCCTGTTATCCATTCGAGCAGCATCGAAGACGTGATCGCCAAGTTCGCGCAATTAACGCACAGGAAAGGGCTAAAAGGTACATACAGAGTGTTACAAACCTGTGTCAATTCCTTTCACTTGAGATCAGAGACTTAACCTGTGGTGTTTATTTGGTTGGAACAGGAAGTTGGAAAGCCTTGAAGTAAGTTTTCCTGCTGAATCCTGATCCCTTTACAGTCTCCTCGATGAATTCCATCTCCGAATTACTCAGTTCCTTCGTCTTCATCTCACTTGGATCCCATTGCTCTCATCATCAGGCGTTGAAGAAGACATTTAAGAAATTGGACCATGATGTAAATATTCCCGAATTCCTCGGTACCAGGTCTGTGTCTCTGTTGTATACAATTTGGTTCTTTTTCTGCTCTTTCTTCACATTTCTCTCAAATGCTAAATGAGCTTTACTGCTTTCTTGTCTCTCTGTCGGTTTTTTCAGCTCTCAGGCAGTAGAGGTATTGGAGTCAAACCCGCGCGTACTATTTTTCATTAATGATCCCTCGAGGTGGCTGTTTCTGGATGCTAATTGTGCATTTGAATTGAGCAGGAGCTCTCCGACCGGTCACAGTTACTCCAAGCTCAGCTTTCTCATGTGCAGCAGAGACTGAGGTGTGAAGACCTTGTGATTCGATATCGGTGTTTCGCCACAATTTTGCAGTTGCCTCATTGATTGTCATGCGCTGATCTTTCTGTGTTCTGCAGTTGTTGGACTAAAATAGAGAAGATCGACAGCGTAGATCAATTGGGGCATTTGGAAAGCTCAATCAAGGAATCACTTGGCCTGATCCGAGCTCAAAAGGTACGCCATTGGCTAGTCCAACCCGCTCTAATACCATTTTAGATTTCCAACGAGGATTAACAATGTGAAACTAATGGAAACGTTTGCCTTGCTTTGGCAGGAAAAAATAGAGAAGCAGCAACTCATGCCATTAGATTACAATAGTCAGGCAAGGAATCCATTCGATACCTTACATCGTGTACTTTCTCGTTCGCTTTTATCCTCGAATCCGATCAGAAGATGCATCTAAACTAATGTCGTTTAAACAGTTCCAGAGAGGAATACATTTTCCATTTAAATTGGGTGCCGAGCAGCAGCTATCACCACCAACCTCATGGATTCCTAGTAACGATGGCCAGCAAATGGTGTTTTCGGATGACCCGAATCAGATTCCACAAAGGTAAGCAGGGTACTACAGGCACTGGTCTCGACTATTGCCTATGCATCCTCGCGTATTCTTCTCTACGTTTCGCTGATTACCTATCCTGAATCCACTTCAGGGATTGCGAGGGATCAGGGAGCTCTTCCTTTGGAAGCTATTTGGGTTTCTTCTGCACGGACAGAGGCTCAGATCAGCTCTCCAGGCAGTACCAATACGCGCCATACGCGTATCAGAACTCGCAAAACGGTAACAAGTTCCAGTTACCTGCTGCAGACATGAACCTTCATCAGCAGTACAATGCAGCTCCGTTCCAAGCTAATGAAGGAAAGTTTGATGCTCCGAAGTTCGGGTTCGATTCGACGAGCTGTAATTGGGGTTCCGGATCAGGACTCTACCCTGCTACCATGTTTGATGCCCATTTATATGCCAGGGTAAGTTCTTGAATTATATTTCCTCTTTCTATATCGAAATGATTCATGATTCGTTTATTTTGTGCAGCAACCAAACTGAGGTTAAGGAAGGTGAACATCTTCGAAAATTGAATCTGCAATCTGCAAATTGATATCACGGGGATTATGGGAAGTTGTTCAGACATACGAAAAGAGTTATTTTGGTAACTAGAACAATGAGATGAGAATCAACAAAACGGCTTACATATAAATACTGTAAATAAAATCACATAAGTATACGAGTGGCCCTGTGTTTATTTTCTCCTTGTCGCAATCCACAATTACAAAATGAGGGGTTAATGGACATAATTGACCATTGTGGGTTCAGATTGCAATTGGCAGCCTGATTAGTCTCTTTTCATGTTCAGACCTGTATATTACAATTTTTTTTTGATTTCGAACTCGAGACATGCGATAAAGTTAGAATAATGACTCATCGGCTTGTTAATCTACATTATTCTACGCATCGGGTAATGTTTGGTGTATGTGTATTTGTTGCAAATGGGGTAGAGATCTGATTTGGGCCTGACCCTAAATTGTAGGCCTAATCAGTATATATGGACTTGGACTCCTTGGAGGGTAAAATTTTATCTACGATACATCGTAACAAAAAAAAAATTAAAAAAATTAAATCTATAAAAAAAATTGAAACAATCTTGAACCGTTGAATAAATCACAGATGTACACTCTAATGGGCATGGTTTTAAAAAATAACTGATGAGTGTGTAAAACACACACATATTCATTACGTGTTTCGTTTGTGTTAGGTCATGTTTTTGGTTGTTTTCATCTAGTTGTGTTGAGTCTTATGTCATTTTCATGTATTTGTGTCATGGAGTGGACTTTTATCCCTTGTCGTGTTTTGTGATAGGAAATGGAGCTCAATTAAGGCCGTTGGAGGGATGATTTCAAGAGACTATATTTCAAGAGCGATAACTTTCTGCTCGAGTATCCGATTATATCAAATGAGATATCGTTGGAAAGCCTGAAGAGATATCTACATTTTGTCTTTTATAGCCGAGGCCAAATTCAGAGCATAAGAGGGTCAAAAATAGAAAATACGAAGATATGATGAAGTTGTGCAGCCCAACTGGCGACGGGAAGTTAATTGGCGGCCACCAGTGAAGCTGGACAGACCTCTCGTACCAAAATTAATGGTGGGCGCCAATTACTGGCGGCCACCAGTTTTCACGATGCCAGCTGATTCCGACCTATTTCGATTTCTTACGACTTTTGGTCTCCTGTTTTGGCCCTAGGACTATAATTATATTATTTATTCCATTACTTGGCTAGCAAGACTTCTTATTTTGGTTAAACCTCCTCTAGGTTTTCCTAATTTTTAGCTAGTCATTTGGCTATATATAGGCCATAGTCTCTTAAATTTTATTGATACCTTCTACTCCAGACATTGAGACTACTTTTGATCATTAATAAAGTCACGATTTTAGGTAGCTACGTGGAGGAGATTGGTGAGGCTTGCTCGAACGACTAAGCTTTCTCTATCTCTATCTTTCATACTATTCATTATGTCTTCCATTAATATCATGTGCTTTATGATTATGCTTAGCGAGTAGTTCTCTTGTGAGTGTGATGCCCTAATATGTGATTGATTATCTATGTTAGGTTGTAGTTCGATTATCTTTCATAATAGTTATAAATTAGTATGCTTAATATTTAATCTAAATTAACTATTTAGATTATGATTCGAGTTGATGATAGTGGACCGAAAGACACTAGAATTGATGGAAAGAACTAATTAACATGTTCTTAGGTATTAAAGAGATGTCTTAATATCTTAAGGGTAACCCGTTAGGAGAAATCTTCATAATTGGATTAGTATAGTTCTAAGTCTAATTGATGAGCGAAAGCGTTAATTAGTAGCTTAGGTCTTTACTATCTTGGTTTTATCTTTCTAATGAGCGAAAGCATTAGGAAGGTGTATTAGAACACTCCGGGTACTTGTTGGAGCTTCGTAAGAACCATAACCTCAACATAGGTAGTTAATCCATAGGGTATCGTGCTCGTTTGTCTCCACTGAATCACAACCTTTTTATTTACGTTTCCGATTTTGTTTATTTTCTTATAGTTCAGTTACCAACCTTATAAACCTTTTAATTCTCTCGCTTCAGATAATTACTTGCCTTGATTTCGTGTTCAACCCTCAGTTCGAAACTCTACTTATTCACTATACTATTTGGTTGTGCGTTTAATTGTTCTCAATTTTGAGCATATCAAATTGGCGCCGTCGAACTGAGATTTTAGGACATAAAATCAAAAGCAATTGGTTTTGTGTAGCAAGCTTGCTGATTTTGTGTGATCTCTTTTTCAGGATTCTCTAGTGCATGCCAAGAACCCGGAGCAAAGGACTAGACCTTGACACAGACACTATGCTTGAGGTTGACATCGGAGTACTCGAAAGAGTAATTAGGCGTGAAAAGAGAGGCCAAGCCAAAGCAATGGCACACAATTAGGGGACGCTCCACGAAGAAGGACGCTACTTGAATCATCTGTTCCTACATGGAATGGAAATCCTAATGGTTTACAACAACCACTTGAAGGTGCCACCTCTTTCCAGATTCCACGATCCATCATTGGAATATTGCAAAACTCGGTTCAATTTGGCGGCTTGCCAATCGAAGACCCTCGAGACCATCTTTTTTGCTTTCAAGATATCTGCAATATCACGAAGTTCCAAAATGTCAATAATGATATAACTCAGGACAACCTCATGAAAATCTTCTACAACAGGTTAGATGGCCCATCCCGTGATCATATTGATGCCTCCTCTCAAGGAGTGTTCTTGAGGAAGACTGTTGATGAAGCTGCTCGCTTAATGGAGGAGATGGCTGAAGTCAATGGTATGTAGCCAAAAGAACGTGCTAGGCAACCACATAAGGAAGCAACCCGAGGAGTACTCGAAATGAATGCCAACATGAGACTTGAAGCTAAAGTTGAGACACTTACCAAAAGACTTGAAGAGTTGACCAAGGGCAAGGAAATGACTGCTGCATTGCAAACTATCTGTGAGCTCTACAAAGAATCACATCATACTAATGACTGCCTAATGATGGAGGAACTTCAGACAATTGCTGATAGACAACTACCAGGACTAGGCTACTCTAGGCAACCAAATTCTCAACCAAACTTCTCTCAATTTGGTCAGCAGACAAATAACACTAGTGCCCAGCAAGACTCCAGGAAGCCATATTTGGGTGAGCGAGTCAAGAAAATGGGTGATAAGATTGATAAATTAGTGGGTGACTAAGTCAACGTCTTCTTTAAGATCGACTAATTGGTGGGAGTGGTTCAGTAGTCTATCTAACAACAAACCATAACTGTACAGTAGGTGGATCATTGTGAGGTGCGTCAACAAGAGTTTGAGACATACCTGAAAGGACAAGCCATGCAACTCAAGAAGATGGAGATCGAACTTGGAAAGTTAGCTGAAGCAAACACTCGAAGAGAAATAGGTGCTCTACCCAGCAACACGGAGTCGAACCCGCGAAGACAAGTGATGGTCATCACATTGAGGAGTGTGGACGAGAAAGATGAACCGTATATTCCTCCACCACTTTATTTCCTCCACCTCCATTCTCGCAAAGACTCCAGAGAAAGCCACCACTTGAGAACAAATCCTCTTCAAAAAAATGTGTCGAACTGATCAAGCCAGCCATAGAGGAGGAGGTAGTTAGTGAAAAGAAGGAGCCACAAGTCTAAATCAGTGAACAAGAGGATTCTTATGTTCCTCCACCATCACCTCAACAAGTCAAGAAGGAAGCAGTGATCGATGTGAATGCCTTTGAATTCATAGAGACGATGGAAGACATTCAAAGTCATGTCTCCTTCTTAGATATGTTAGATCGAAGACCACAATATGCTGAGTTCCTCAAAGAGATCATCGCAAGGAAGAAGAAGCGAAATGACAGCAAGACGACTCCTTTGGTAGCAAATGACAGACCGTCAAAATTGAAAGATCCAGGGAGTTTCACTATTCCTTGTACTATTGATGGTGTGCAGTTTCCACATTGCTTATGTGATTTGGGTGCCAATGTTAATCTTATGTCGTTGGCCACTTTCAGGGAACTCAATTTGGGGGATATCAAACCTATGTCCATGATGATCAAGTTTACAGATTACACTAGGAAGAGGCCACATGGAATCGTGGAGGATGTGCTAATCAAAGTCGATAAGTCTCTCATACCCGTAGACTTTGTGGTACTGGACTATGCTGCCAATGAAAGTTACCCACTGATTCTGGGACGTCCATTCCTCAACACGAGTCATGCAATGGTGGATGTCCACAATGGCAAGCTACTTCTCCACATAGGCCCAGATGAAATAGAGTTTCAAGTAATCGATAAGCGCCTCCATCCACCATAGTGCCAAAGAGAGTAACACAGTCAAGCTAACGACTCTAAATTAGCACATTTAGTATTTAATTTTTTATTATTTTTGTATTTGTTTCAGTATCGTTATGTTCATTTAGTATTTTAGTGGCCTTTGCAGGAGGTTTTGAGATAAGGAAAACTAAGCTGAAGCATAATTAGCCAGTCGCTACAGAAATTTCAATGTGCGAAAAGCAAACAAAGCAAAATATCACCAACCTTCCCCACCGCCTCCTTCTCAAGATTGACAGGCCAGTACCAGTCCTCTCCTCTTTTCATTTATGTTATAAGTCTATTTATGTTCTTGTTTATATGCCTTGTGATGTTCCTGTTCGTCTCTTGCCTCCACATTGAAGACACTATGTTCAATAAGTGTGGGGAGTGTCAAACTCATATTTTTGTTTGTTTTGGCGTATGCGATTGAGTCTAGGTCTGAATTTAGGAGTGTGCTTAAGTCTGATGTGGTGTCATAAGCAGATGATAAAACTTCACCCTTGAGTTATTGGCTTCCTAGCAACTGAATATCCTTAGGAAAGTTTATGGCAGGACAAGAGTATCAATGATAAGATTAAGCCCATATTGAGAAGTAGCTCTTGCTTTTCAAAATCTCATAATTGGATTAAGTGATTGCTAGGTACAAACCAAGAGAACACATGAGTAGTTGAGGGAACACGTTCTTAGTAACTGAACCCCGCTTGTATATTACAAAGGTTTTAGATAACTTGTGAGTCTAATCGAGTGATGTGCTTGCTGCAAAAAACCCATTTTTAAAAAATATTTTAGGCAAAAGACAACGATTAGGTCAAAAATTGGAGCAAAGCCCCTACCCGAAAAAAGAAAAGAAAAAAGAAAGAAAGTGGGATGTGGGAGAAGAAAAAAATTGATGAAAAAAATGGAAAAAGTGATTTTAAAAAAAGAGAGAAAGGATGGGATGGATATGGTTGTGGAATGTACGGAATGTTTAATGTTATACGTGGATTGTGGTATGTAAATGTATGGTGTGGAAAGATCCATAAAAATATAAAGATGGATCTTGGTAGGGGTGAACTCCAGCATAATCAGGATAAGCTCGGAGATCGTTGTAGAAAAACAAGTGAGCCATGAGGTTGGTGTTGGACTCTGCCTACCGGTCTACGAGTGAACTCCTTAGACACCAACTGAGTGAAGCTAACCGCTAATCTGAAACTATTTTGGGGCTAGGTGAAATGATGGAGCAATGTGTTCTTAATTATCTCTTCATGTCATGTGCTTCTTGCGGTATTGTTTCTAGTAATCTTCAATATTTTGATTTGTGGGCTGGACTTGAATTGCGAAATTGAGTTGATATGAGATTTTCTCTGGGTAGTTCAATGTTGCTAGGGGGCCAATAATTTTTAGTGTGTCTGATGCGCCTTACTTGAGGACAAGCAAGGAAATAAGTGTGGGGGTGTGATGAGTGTGTAAATACTCACCTATTCATTACGTATTTTATTTGTGTTAGGTCATATTTTTGGTTATTTTTATCTAGTTGTAATGAGTATTATGTCATTTTTATGTATTTGTATCATGGAGTAGACTTTTACCCCTTGTCGTATTTTGTGATAGAAAATGGAGCTCAATAAAGGCCGTTGGTGGGGTAATTTTGAGAGACCATATTTCAAGAGCCATAACTTTCTGCTCGAGTGTCCAATTACATCAAATAAGATATCATTAGAAATTTTGAAGACAGATCTACATTTTGTATTTTATAGTCAAGGCCAAATTCGGAGCATAAAAGGATCAAAATTAGAAATACGAAGATATGATGAAGCTGTGCAGCCCAACTGACGACGGAAAGTTAATTAGCGGCCGCCAGTCAAGCTGGACAGACCTCTCGTACCAAAATTAATGGCGGGCGGCAATTAACTGGCGGCCGCCAGTTTCCACATGCCAGCTTATTCTGACTTCTTATTTTGTTAGGTATTCGATCTATTTTAATTTCTTACGACTTTTGGCCTCCTGTTTCATCCCTAGGACTATAATTATATTATTTATTCCATTACTTGGCTAGCAAGACTTTTTATTTTGATTAAACCTCCTCTAGGTTTTTTAATTTCTAGCTAGTCGCTTGGCTATATATAGGCCATAATCTCTTAAATTTTATTGATACCTTCTATTCCAGACATTGAGACTACTTTTGATCATTAATAAAGTCACGATTCCGGTTAGCTACGTGAAGGAGATTGGTGAGGCTTGCTCGAACCACTAAGCTTTCTCTATCTCTATCTTTCATGCTATTCATTATGTCTTCCATTAATATCATGTACTTTATAATTATGCTTAGCGAGTAGTTCTCTTGTGAGTGCGATGCCCTAATATATTATTGATTATCTATGTTAGGTTGTGGTTCGATTATCTTTCGTAATAGTTATTAATTTATGTGCTTAATATTTAATCTAAATTGGCCATTTAGATTATGATTCGAGTTGATGATAGTGGACCGAAAGGCACTAGAATTGATGGAAAGAACTAATTAACATGTTCTTAGGTATTAATGAGATGTCTTAATATCTTAAGGGTAACCCATTAGGAGGAATCTTCATAATTGGATTAGTATAGTTCTAAGTCTAATTGATGAGCGAAAGTATTAATTAGTAGCTTAGGTCTTTACTATCTTGGTTTTATCTTTCTAATGAGCGAAAGCGTTAGGAAGGTATATTAGAACACTCCGGGTTCGTAAGAACCATAACCTCGACATAGCTAGTTAATCTATAGGGTATCGTTCTCATTTGTCTCCATTGAATCACAACCCTTTTATTTACGTTTCCGATTTTTGTTTATTTTCTTAGAGTTCAGTTACCAACCTTATAAATCTTTTAATTCTCTCGCTTCAGATAATTACTTGCCTTGATTTCATGTTCAACCCTCAGTTCGAAATCCTACTTATTCACTATACTATTTGGTTGTGCGTTTAATTATTCTCAATTTTGGGCATATCAAATTGGCACCTTCGAACTGAGATTTTAGGACATAAAATCAAAAGTAATTATTTTTGTGTAGCAAACTTGCTGATTTCGTGTGATCTCTTTTTCAGGATTCTCTAGTACATGCCAAGAACCCGGAGCAATAGACTAGACCTTGACACACACACTGTGCTTGAGGTTGACATCGGAGTACTCGAAAGAGTAATTAGGCGTGAGAAAGAGATGCCAAGCCAAAGCAAAGGCAAACAATCAGGAAGATGGAGTGCTCCAAGCTGTAGGGGACGCTCCGTGAAGAAGAACGCTACTGGAATCATCTGTTCCTACATGGAATGAGAATCCTAATGGTTTACAACAACCACTTGAAGGTGCCACCTCTTTCCAGATTCCACGACCCATCATTGGAATATTACAAAACTCAGTCCAATTTGGCGGCTTGCCAATCGAAGACCCTCGAGACCATCTTTTTCGCTTTGATGATATGTGCAACATCACGAAGTTCCAAAATGTCAATGATGATGTCTTGAAGCTGCGCCTCTTTCACTTTTCTTTGAATGATCAAGCTCGCATCTGATACAACAAGTTGAAAGGAGAGACGATTCAGAGTTGGATCAGACTTTTTTAAAAGCAAAAAAATTTTATTAAGTATTAAAATAGCAAATAGATATGAATATTACCTAATTTATTGCAAAAGTTTTTATGTACTAATCATAATTTAGCCATTTTTTATCTAATTAAAATTAAAATTTTAATATTCTTCTAATTTTTTTTGCTGGACTGGCCCGACTGAATCAACCGGTGGATAACTACCGATCGAACAACAATCTAGATTTGGACTGACAAAATGATCTGAGTTCGATCTAGAGTCGTAGTCTGATTGATTCTAACCATCGATCAGATCGTATTTTAAAACTATGCTAATGGACCAATTTTTTTAATCCCGAAACAAATGAGCGATCCAAATTTGTTGATGAGTTACGGGTTTATTGTGATTTAGCAAGAATTATACCAACTTCAAATAGGATGATTCGTTTCAATAAATATTCGAATACAAAAAATCAAAATTAAAAACAAAGCATGCATAGATGAAAGAGAAGACTTGCTGGGCATGGTCACGTGGCTCAAGAATTCTATCTGGGGACATGCGACGGAAATATTTCTGTGAATCACCCAAAGAGTTGACCCATCAATCGCCCTCCTCGTTTTAACTGGGGACCCTATGCACCTTCTGCTGCTTCTTTTTTCTACTGTCGCAGTTAAAAGTTTTACTTTTTTTTGAGAAACAATAGTTTTGCTTTGGAAAGTGTTTTCCGTCATTCCTAATGGAAAATAAAAATAAACCATTTTGGCTACTGTCTATTTTTATGTTATTCTCACTTAATCCAAAACCACATTTTGATGTATTTTACTCCCGTAATCAATAACCATTTTTCCTCAAAAAAAATCAATAACCCTTCAATCAATGGATGACCAAACAAAAACTCCCGTAATCAATAAATAACCCTTCGATCAATGGAAGATTAATAAGTAGCGAGAGATTTTTATTTGAAAGTTCGAATTTAAACATTATGCTTCTTACAGAGTCTGACTATATTAAACACTAATACACACATTCATCAAAGAACACTTCAAAAGCCTTCTGAAATACTCTCAATAGGCTACACTCTAGTTTCATTGGTCCGGTTTGAGTGAAAATTTGACTAGCAAAATGTTATTTTTTAGATTTTTTACAAAAATAAACAAACTCATAATATTTACAACTAACAATGTGATAATTTCAAAATGTCCCATCAAACAGATATTTGAACTATTGGACTTAAATTTGTAGATGCATACGTGTCAACATGGACTTGAACATTTTGCCTCACCGTAAAACAGGAAGTCGTGTGGTTGATGGATCAAACTTGCTTTCATTCAATGTTAGAATTATACCAAATTTAAAATTTTTAAGACAATGAATAAATATATTTTTCAACTCACAATACTTACACTAGCAACGTTATAGTCTTAAAGCTAAAATATAAACTCTTTTATTTTGGTTTATTCCCTAGTTATTTGCTAATAGTTGTGATAGCAAGAGCGTATGCGTAACAAGAAAAGATTTAATTTCCACATCACTCTCCTTCGGTTGTAAAACAATTAATGATGTTTCACAAATGTAAAGAAATTCAGAAACCGTAGTTGTCTGGAGCTGAGCCATAAATGAAACCGTTAGGCTACGATTAATAACAATAGGACCAGATACTTGCTGGCTTCCACTCCATTTTCCATTGTCCAACATTTCTCACACGAGACATGCAGTTCCACAAGACAAAATCGAATAGTCTAGAATTTTAACCATAAAAATGAAAAACGTTTAATAATTGCTAAAAAATCTTCACCAACTTTTGAAAAAAATTAAATCCATATTAGTCGGCTATATTAATTTTAAAAAATCTTCCGAGTCTCGAAAGAAAATATTCTCTGTTGCAATTCACGTTACCGTCTATCTTTGTGAAAATCTTCGTAGATTGCGACCCCCAGGCTACCAGACAATGTGTGTGAGCCACATTTATTAGCTCATGTCCTTTACTTTATGACCCCGCCAAGTTCCCAACTAACTGTTTCAAATTGAAGGAAGTCTTTCCACCAAAAAAAAAGGAAGTCTCGTACAGTAGTTCTTGACATTTTTCAATTTCATCCTCCTATTTTTTTAATTTTCCCTCCCGGTCACTGTTAATTCTCGCAATCAAAACAATGTCACGGACGTCGAAAATCTATCACTGGGTCATCAGATTCCTCGTGAAACCAAGAAACTTCGGCCCAGCTTTTGTCTTTTTTGTTTGCTGACACCACCTATATTCGAACACCCGTTGAATTTTATTGCCAATTAATCGTAATTATTGATAATTTCCATCCGATAAAGTTAACGAAAAAGATTTTATATCAACTTTAACTTTAACATATGGGGTTTATTGGCAAAAAAAAAAAAGGTTTAACATATGGTCCCGGATAAGACAGGCAAATGAAATGAGCCCATTTTATAGAATCCACCGGAGTTTTTGTTATTCGCCAAAGTAAGCCAGAGAAGAAATTCCAATTTTAATCCCAATAAAAGAAGACTTTTCGAAATATAAAACACAAATTTGGAGACAAAAGAGCAAAAAGCCCACTATTCATTCTTCAAACCTTACTGGCGGGTGGTTGAAAGATCACCGCTGCCAATTACCTGCCACTTACAGCAGTAAAAAAAGAGAAAATTACATAAAGGAGCCCTACCACTAATATAAAGTAAAGGGCACCCTTTGACCCAAACAAACACCCCAACAAACACAATCCTGACTCGAATAAATATTAGTCGGATGAGTATGTTTTCGGAGAACAGAAAACAAAACACAACCCTAGAACCGAGAAGACAGAAGAAAGGCCCGTTTTAAAATAAAGCCCTACGTATACGTACTAACCCACTAACCGTACCTCTTCCTAATACACTAAAATACAAAGTAGGACCACCCTTGGCCAATTAAACTGGCTGGGGCCCACCCTAACGGAACTGGGCGCCGGAGAAGGTCTGGCCGAAGGACCAGCCGGCCGGAGCGACGTTGTTGGCGACCACTGTCCGGCCGTCGCTGGTGGTGACCTTGAAGGACAGGGCTTGTCCGTTGAGGTAGTTGTTGCTCTGCCAGTTCTGGCCCCAGTTCCGGGACATTGGTTGCCATCCGGTCCGAGAGCCTTTAATGGACACGGCGTGGACGTCGCCGGCGCCGCCGACGTTGGTGATTAGGACAAGGTTGAAGTAGGAGTGCCCGTTGATTTGGAACCTAATCCCACCTCTCCTCCTGCATGACACCCTACAGAATTCGCAAGACAAAAATCAATCAATTTGTTATCATATATATTCTCGAGTCCGAGTCCGAGTCATAGAGAATGCATCAGTGTAGTGTCACGTCACTTACCTTCGGTAAGCGACGGGGACGATTCCGGCTTTGTATTGGGCAATGTGTTGGAAGACGGGCTGGGAGAGGTCAAAGTGCTGGAGGGGAGGGTTGCACCAGCCGCCGTTGTTGTTGGGCAAGGCGTTGTTTGGCGGGCAGAAATTGGTGGCGGTTACGACAATGGAGCCCGGCAGGCACCACTTGCCGTCGTTGGCGCACCTGATCTCGTAGCAGGAGCCGCAGCTCATCCCGTTGTTGAAAAGCGCCGTGCTAAGCGCCGCCGTGTTCGTACCATAGCCTTGGCTGTACAAATTTCCGTACCCACATGCCCCACCTGGACCAAAATAAATGTTACAAAGAAATGTTAAGAACGTTACTAGATAAAATAAATTTTCGTGTTTGCATTTCCACTGCCGTAACGCCTTAAATCTACTCACCCATTGTGCCAGAAGCGTCGTTCCCACCGTAGAAAGTTGCATGTGCGTTGGTCCACCCACCGCCGGAGAAGCCCTTAACGGAGGAAACAATCCCCAGGAAACCCACCAAGAAGAGAGCTAGAAGAGCCATTTTCCTGCATTAATTATGAATATTATTAGCTTTTAGCTTAATAATTGGTATTCACATTATGTATTATAATTAACAATGTAGGTGTAGAAATTTACACTAGGAGAGGGTATTTGGGCTCCTGGAGGGGAATTAGAGAGGAGATGGGAGATTTTGGGTAGTTGAGTGGAGGAAACATGGGGAGTAGTGAGGTGGGTTTTATAGAAGTTTATGGAGAACGAAAAGAGGTGGCGGGAATGAGACTTGAGAGGATACTACTTTTCAACTCTTTTATGTTTTTTTTAAGATGCGGTTTTCATAATTTATTTAAGTTCGAATGAGTACAACATATGGCAAAAATCTTAAAATAAATATTTTATCGTGTTGTGTTGTTAAATACTTGAACTCGAAACGTAATTAAACTAGAACAACGTATTTTTCAGCAGAATTAAGTGCTTGGTGGTGGTTACTATTCAAAATATTATTAACAAGAAAATAAAGCTACTTGTCTAAAAGACAAAAAAAATAAACCACTAGGACAGCAATAAAAGGTCAGTTTCTGCAGTAGAGAAATAACAGGGGGCACATGTGCCCATCGGCAATAAAGCTGCTGCTTTTCTTTCTTCTGGTGGCCTGAAACCGCGTGGTCTTTGTTCCTTTCCTGGTCGGGAAGTTAATTTCACTGGGGACAATATTAACAAAATTCATTAAAAAAATTAACGTTGGCGGAGAGTAGTTATTATATTCGACTTTTTTCTTGTTGAAAATGTTTCTATCTTCGCCTGGGGTTGTGCCTATTTGCTGGTGCCGTTCCCAGACAAGGCAGGCAACGCCCATTTGCCGCAATTAACTTCTCCGTTAGTTTCTCCTTTCTGGTCTGTTCCTTTTCCGCACATTAACTTCTAGTTTAACAGAGATGTATTAAATTCAATTCTTGTGAATGTGGTTGTGCTAAATGTATATTGAGATATCATATCACATAACTCGATCATTAATTAGTTAGTGTCTAGATAACATGATATAAAAAACATATTCCGTTTATTTTTTGGCTTGTACAAGACTAAACAATAATATCCAAGCCTGTGTTTGCGCAAGAAAAAATCGGGACAAAAATAGAAGTAGGTCTAAAACTACTCCCAAACTTTTATCTCATTTATTTCCATGAGACGGAAAATTATGTCCAATGACATAAATCTATTGTGATATATTTTTATCATATTACCCTAAACATTTTCTTTTTTATTTCTTCACCAAGTTTAATCCAATTAAGAAAAATTATTTTCTCTAATATAAAATTTTCTGGTCTCATATACAAATATTTTTAATTCAGATTCAAATATTTCAATATTTGTATACTCATTTAAAATTTCTAAATGTTATATTTCGGATACAAATATATATAAAGATATAAAATAGTTAATTAAGATATTTAATTAATAGATACATATTTAACACAATAGTATTTTAATGAGACCTTCGTATAAAAAAATTCAACAAACGACTCTGTTGTACATTGTACATGTACTAGGAGTTCTTAATAATATTTATACATTTACAAAAAATATACATATTTATTAAATTATACGATGAGATATTAAAAATATTTGTAATGTAACTACGATAATCCAAACTTTGAAAGATTTTTTTGAAGAATTTAGTTTTGATATTGATTTTGTAATGCAATAATTTATTTTTATCGTACAATAATTTTTAATGTAAGTGCGATGATCGATTTTAATCGAATTAATGGATATTATCTTTTATTGTCATGAAGAGTAATTTTGTCTTTAACAAAATTTTAGACTTCATTCTTACACGTGCCAAAGAAAAAACTTGACTAAAATTTTAATTATGTACGGAAGTTACCAAAAATAGGACATGATAACTAAAATAAATAAGTCTATCCAGTATGATCATATTCTATATCTCTAGTCATGTCCAAAATACATACCAAACTGGTGGTCGTTTCCTAGATTTTGGTGCATAATGTACATCGCGAACCATTTAATGACTTTTTTAACTTCCCAAGGGGCACCATTTTAACGGCCCGAGTTCATCGCCTTCAAAAGCCATCCCGTGAAATAGACGCAGAGAAAATATAACGACCCTTACCAATTTTCTCTAAACAAAGTAGTCTTTAAGAAATTAGATTTTCAAAAAGTTGCCCAAATTTACTACGTGGTCCACTTCTTGCTATAAATTTAGTTTTCCGGGATAAGCAAAATTTCGAAATACTGAATTCAAATTCTCGTCTAATGGCTGATAGCTTAAGAGCTTTTCGTATATTCCCCCTCTGTAATCTTAGGCCACTTGTACATCAAACAATTTAACCATTATATTATTTTGAGTTTATACCATTTGATATCTAAACTAGACTAATACATATTTAAGTTAGGTGGAATATTTAAAATGTGATAAATATCTATCCACAAGTATTTAACAATAGTACATTTAAAAAATTCGAACTCGAAACCTAGTTAACTTAAAACGATGCTCTCAAGAGTTTACCTAAATATTTGTATCATTATATAAATATGACCGAGGCTTATAACAATAAATAATGGCCAAATGAGATTCAGTTTAGCGGCACAATGAATGTAATTATCTAAAAAGGTCTAGAATTTGATCAATAACATAGTGTAAAATTTTACTTTAAAAAATAATAGATAAAATTTTGTAAAAAATTATTCTACTTTAATTAATAGGTTATAATTTTAGAGTGCAAAAAAATGTGTAATACTACTTGAAAGAGTTTTTTTTACATTTAAAATTTCTATCATACTTGAATCAAAATTAGTTTCTCGAGTTGGTCTCACATCGTAGAGTATCAATAAAAAAACAGAACAGGGGCGTAAATACAAAGGAATATGATGAGCTCTTTCGAGTATCCTACTTACCAATCGGAACTTGTCATTAGCGAGAAAAAAATGAGCTAATTAATTAATTAAACAATAAGAACATACACTTACGTCCTTCTTTGTTATTCTAATCGGGAGTCTATTTTTGTTCTAGTTTTTGTCTCAGCGTATATCTTTAGCGACGTAGCTTTCGGGTGCACATGGGTTCTCTCTCTTAGCTGGACCGTATCTCTTTCTTAATGTCGCATCAACAAATTTTTAAATTGATTTAAGATTAATAAAGATATAATCTGCATGAATTGACACCCGTAAAACTTGGCGTATTTTAATTGACGGGCGAAATATGAGGACCGTGATTCTTGGTATTAGCATCCAAGATTTATGATTTGACGACCGTGATCCGTCCATTTAAAAAAGAGAAAAGTACACTTAAGTACCTTGTAGTTTCAGCAATTATCACTTGGGTACCTTGTGGTTTTAGAACCGTAAAAAAGGTCTAACTTATTTCAATGTTTGTCACAGACCGGTCCCGAGCTCCGGTTCACAATTTTTTGAAAAAACGGCGGTGCATTGACGCCTACGTGGAATACCACGTGGTGGTGAATGTGATTACTCAATGATGATGTGGTATGGATAAATTACAAAATAGTACATAATTTATTTACTCTCAAATCTTCTCTCTCCTCCCTCTCGCCTTCGCTCCCGTGAAAATTTCTCCTCTCCTTTTTGTGCCTGGGTCATCTTCAACCTCCAGAAAAACCCATTGAAGCTTGCTCCTTCCCTTCAAAAAATTGCAACCGAAAAATACCCATATCTCCTTTTTCACACAACAAATAGTAAAATAACCAATTAAAGGAAAATGCATCAAGTACATAGAACTCATTAAACCCCTCTTAAATCAAGTCTCGGAAGCTGACCTCGATAGCGAGAAGCTCCGGTTGAGCTTGTTCCACTCATTCAACTCTGTTGACGAACTCGACGAAGATGACGTCGTTGACCCCCAGCCATCGGATAGCTCCCCCGACACGTCCCCACTTCCCACATTTTCCTTCTTCGCTGCTGATACGACTCTGTCACTGCCGTTCTTCCCCTTCTTCTTTATGAGGTAGGATCCGGCTCCCACCGCAGCCACCACCGCAATGGACCCCACCATCCTCTCCGCCGCCACCTCCTCATCCATCCTCTCGAACGCCCTCTGGAAATGGCACGGTCGATGCCTCTGCCACCCTTGCCCCATCGTGCCCATCGTACACCCCGAAGAAGTCGTACGCCTCTACCCTGCCCCCGTGTGTGCCTCGACCATTTTGCCCAAATTGCCAAAATTCCCAATCTTCTCTCGAGGAACCCTAACCTGGATTCTCTTTGATTCTTTCATCAAATCCACCGCGTAACACTAGTGCTGAAGCTAGAACAAAAAGAACGCAGATAATTATGATTATGAGCTTAAATTTATTAGATTTTCCATTCCTTCTCTTTTGATGCTATCATGGTAGAAATACTTCCAGGGAAGTAATTGACGAAGGAATGAGTTTTTCCTTCTCTTTTGGATTTTCCCTTCTCAATTTTGACAACGATGATGCCTAGAAGCTGCTCCGGTATGGCTCTACTGATGTTATTTTGTGCAAGATCAGTTTGAAGCAAATTCTCCAGGAGGGAGAGAGAGAGAGGAGGAGGAGAAGGAGAGAAAGGAAGATGATGGATGGAAAGAATGAGAGGAGGAGGGTTTTTTTTTGAAAAGTTATAAAAAATGGTACTAATTTATTAATTTACATATTGCCATGTCAACAACGACTAATTCGGGTCACCGCCACATGTCATTCCACCTAGGCATTCAAACGATGCCGTTTGCCCAAAAATCTTTGAACTGGACCAATGGATCTGTCCGTGACAAACATTGAAATAAGTTGGACCTTTTTTACGGTTCTGAAACTACAGGGTACCCAAGCGATAATCGCTGAAACTACAGGGTACTTAAGTGTACTTTTCCCTAAAAAATGCAAAGAACAAGCTATATTTAAAAAAATAGTTTTTTTGTAGGGGTACATTTAAAATAATAGAGTTGGTACAAAAAGATAAAAGATTTCAATCTATTTAAAGTTTTTGGGATTTTAGTAATCATCCATAAAATGTTTCAATAGTCTGATTTATGCAATCGGTATTTATAAATAACAAAAGATAGCTCAAAGGTCAATATGATTTGTTGACTTAGTAGAACGTCTCTGTCTGTTAAATGAATAACAGAATTCCTCTTTGGTTTAAGAATATTTTCTTGTACTTTCTTCTCCCTGGCTATTTCTTTATTTCCCCATTAAAAAGCAGGAAATAATGTTATACTATTTTTTTGTAGTTTGACAAAATCCTAATTTAGTATACGTAATTTAGGTAGTATCATGTCGAAAAATAAAAAAGATTTATCACGTTGCTACCTTTTTTCTTTTTAAAATTTTGTTGTAATTTATACCGGTATAAACAATTTTATTTTTATTTGAAAATATAAATATATTTGTGAAATTGAACTTTGATGAATGGGCTGGCGGCCCAAACTCCAAGTTAGACCCGTGCGTGAAAAAAGCCAATCCAGGAGTCCAACCCCGCACCCCTCCCCAAACGGTCAAAACCTCGTTCCGCGGTAAAAAAAGGTCAACTTTATTTTTCTCCCTCGAGGCTGTAATATATCAACGGTAAAAAAAAAGGCTGTAATAAATCATACATTTACTTTTCAACGGTTTGCAAACAAAGCAGAGGCATTAGTTTGTTTCTTTCTGATCGAAAATATCCGATAGTTCAATATTTACCGAATAGACTATTCTAAGTTTAAATCACATAAAAACTACATAGAAGAATAATGTGAATCCAAAAAACTTTTCTAAGTGCCAATATGACCAATACAAGAGTACACAAGTAAAAAGTTTCAAGTCACACCTTAACGAATATTTTTAGAGAATTTCTAGATGGGGTATTTAATGAGGGAGTGCAATTTTTTTTGGGTAGAGATGGAGGGGTAAACGTCTCTATATTATTAAGAATTTGCCGATTATATCTTACTTAGTGTAATGTTTTCTCTCGACTTTATTGAGATTGCGACCGACGATCTCATCAAAATGGTGTAGTGTGCAATTTGCATGTTTGAAAGGGATGTAAGAATCTGCTTTACGGCGATAAACGGTGTAGTGTGGCAGCTCTGCACATGCGTGACCTTTGTCCACTTCCCTCCCGACGCATTCAAAAATCTCTCAACTTTGGCTCTTTGCAAGGAGGAAAAATCTTCTTTTTCCTATGGGTAAAGGGAGGAAAATATCTGACATATCATCATTTGATATTCTATTCGACTAAAATATAAATTAATCAGTTTAATATATTTCAAAAAAATATTCTCAAAGTTGTTTTGCCATGAAAAATTGTTTGAATTTTGGCTCTTTGCAGGAGAGGAAGAACCTTGTATTGTCTATTACAGAGGATTTTATGTTGTCTTCCTGACCTTTGGTTTTCCTTTGGACGGTTGCAAGTAGAAAGAGACATAACAAATTTTTTGGGAACTTCAATTCCAGACGCCTGCACTTAGATTCATCAATCTAGATTGCCTTTAATTTTTAGCAAATATTTTGGTTGCTTGGCGACCTGTATCTTCTTTTATTTTTGGGAAAAGTCCTCTTTCTGAGTCTGCAGAGAGAGGAAAGAGGAGAGAGAGAGAGGGAGAGAGAGAGAGAGGGAGAGAGAGGAAGGAGGAGAAAAAGGATGTGGCTGACCCACATAGTCGGACAAAGTTCGGACAGGACGGGTAGTTGCCCGTGAACCTAATTAATTTTAATGAGAATAAGTTCATCTCTTTTTAACAACGAAGATATCATAGATTTGTAGTTTGTTGGGATTGGATGCTCCCCCGTGTTTAATCATATCCAATTAGGACTTAAAATCATAAGATATATGATGCTTGCTCACTAATTTCCTCAATTCATGATCCACCTTCCTCACCCCATGTGCATCGTCCTTAAAAAAGTGGCCAGCAAAGTCTTAATCAAATCTCTTCAAGATCAAAGTTTTAATCAAATCTCTTCAAAATAAAAGTCTTAATCAAATCATCATTTTCTTTGACAAATGTCGCTACATCACGACTAAGAAATTTAGAATACATGACCTTGTAGATCATCAATCAGTGGATGTATCTTATACATTAGGAAAATTCGGTAATACCAAATTTAACAATCTTTTTGGTCTGATCTAGCTCGAACATGAGTTATTCATGTGTGTGAATTTTAGAAAAGATAGTCACTTCAAATTGAACTTTAATTCCATGATAACGAACTCCTTTTAGTTCTTTTGTTCAAAATAAAGTTAGATACAAGATAAATGCTGTCGATATTCAGGCTTCCAAATCGCGTTAGCATTTTGAATTGACGCAAAGCTTCGGTTAATGTTACGTAGTCAGGCTTCTTATGTTGACTTAATTTTCAAGTAGCAGCCATGGAATTTTTAGTCTAAAGTTCACTGGCTTCGATTGGGCTGCAAATCTTGACGTATTATTATCTTCTGGATCGACAAACTCATCTTGTTCTTTGACAAATTATCCAGGTAGAATATTGTATTTGTTGACTTATTGACCGGCCCATCCAAAATACAAGATGTTATAAAAAAAAACTAAGACAATTCTCCAACCATTTTCTTAACTTTAAATGTCAATTTGGTCAAAACTGTCCGGTACATGAACATGCTGCTATGGACTAATTTTTGTTAAGAGTTTAGCAAGAGCACGAATGCGACAAAATTTTTTTTACTGAATTTAAATGTAACTACATTTGAATGCCTATTAAAAAAACAACGCTAAACGTCACTTTTTTCTACACGTGTATAATAGAAAATGTGATACTTGAAAATTGTCATAGAGAGGATGCTCCATGATTCTCTTCTTCAAATTCTCCTCATCACACTTATCTCCCTCTGCATGGCTTCCACCTTGTAATTCCTCCAAAACCCTAGCTTCACTACTTCCATTGTTTTTGCCATTTGGGTCACTATTACTAAGCTCCATCTCTCTCTCTCTCTCTATAGATCTTTCTCTAAAAATGGCAATAGGAGGAAATCTTAGTTGAGACTAATTCAAGTTAGTTGAGGAGACCTATAAGGCTGTGGGTCGCTGGTCGTTAAGGACGCGCCTTGTGTGTGGTTCAACATATCTCAGCTGACTTTTTAGTTAGCAGTTTGAAAAAACTCCACTATCTTTGAAATGTTAATTTACATAAAATGCTCATACATAATTTTGATTTTTGAGTCGAAAAGTGGTCACTCCAAAGATCAAAATTTGATTTCGCACGTGTCAAATAAAGTAGTTTTCTGCACTAAACATACGAGCTTAGACAACTAACTTGACTTTTTTTGGTTGAAAAAATTTGGGTGGGTTGGATTTACTAAATCCAAAACTCTAGACGATATTGAGTTTTGATGTCATCTCAAGCAAAGTTTTTCTATTTTTGACAAGAAGTGAAAATTGACCTACCATCATTAAAAAATGAGATAGGATTCATGGTCATCCTACCCACCAACACAACTAACTAACTTTAGTTACATGATGCATGTTTTTCTTACACTTTTATTTTGCTTTAATTATCTAGCGTAATGCACTAAGGGATTTTTGTCCAAAATAGTGCTACACTACAACTTTATCTCCAAAATAGTTTTACTATTGAAATTTAGATCGAAATTTTTTTTCGACTTGGGACCAAAATCGAAAAAAATTTTAACTTTCATTATCAAAATTTTTTTTCGACCTGGGACCAAAATCGAAATTTTTTTTGACATGGGACCAAGTACTGTAGCAAATAGTAAAAAAAACTTCGTACTGTTGCATTTTTGGAAAATCTTCATACTTTAGCAAATAGTGAAAAATATTCGTGCTATAGCATTTTTGAAAATTTTTATTAACATAATGAAAAATCTAAAAAACTCGAAAAATAGGTCTTAGATTCTTCTAATTTTGCAAATTTTTGTACTGTAGTACCATTATTTTTGTTAAAATAATAAAAAATCTTAAAATGGGTCTTAGATTCTTCTATTTTTAAAAATTTTCTACTGTAGCACCATTATTTTTGTTAAAATAATAAAAAATATATAAAAACTCGAAAAATTGGTCTTAGATTCTTCTTCTATTTTTCAAAATTTTTGTAATGTAGCACCATTATTTTTGTTAAAATAATGAAAAATCTAAAAAAACTTCGAAAATGGGTCTTAGATTCTTCTTCTATTTTTGAAAAAACTACTGTAGCACCATTATTTTTGTTAAAATAATAAAAAAATTTAAAAACTTGAAAAATGGGTCTTAGATTCTAAGACCAATTTTCGAGTTTTTTTAGATTTTTCATTATGTTAACAAAAATAATGTTGCTACAGTGTACTTACATTATCTTCGTTCGTTTTTTTCCAAGTCGAAATATTTTTTCGATTTTGATCCCAGGTCGAAAAGATTCTTTCGCCTAAGGAAGTCAAAAAAAATTGATTTGGTCTCAAGTAGAAAAAAATTTCGACCTGCGCTCCCTAGGTCGAAAATATTTTTCGACCTGAGAAAGGAACACCATTTTGGGAATTTTTTCAATAGTAATACTATTTTGGGGATAAAATTTTACAGTAACACCATATTGGGCAAAAACTTGCACTAAGTGATGGAGATAAGGAATGACATTCAATTAGTAATTATCTATAGTTTGATTATTATTATTAGGTGTTTTAATTATAGTAGAATTATATGTATTAGGTTTCTTTTACTTTTCTATAAATAAGACATTTCTCTATTATTTTGATTGGTTGAATATTGATATTGAAAAACAAGGGTTTTTCCTATTATCTGTGTCATTTTCCGGTATTCGTAGAATCAACGGATCGATACTCTATCGTGTTTCCCAGGTATTCTCATAATCAACAGATTCGCAGTCTCCTATCCACGTTCCCCTGCATCATTTGGTATCAAGAGCTGCGTTCGTTCCTCGTGGTGTTCGATCGTGTTCGATCCTCCTGATTGGAGTTCGTTCTATAAAAAAATGCTATGTTTTAGGGTTTTTGAAACCCTACGGCGCCGTCAGAGAACCGAAGTCGACCGACCACCGTCCACCAGCCTCGCCACCGGAATCTCATCCGCCTAAGTCCTTGGTCTTCCCGGCGACTTCCCCGCCACCTGTTCACGTTGTCCACGCCATGGCTGTCCTTGCCCAGAGCTGCACACCGCGGATCCTTGAGGAACAAATTCGCCTGGCTCAAAAAAGAAGATCGAGGTCAGCCCAGTCCGAGCACCCTGCCTTTGAGCTCGGCCGACCCCGTGCCCGGCGACCCCGCTCTGTTCCATCCGCTGCCGGCCTTCCTGTGGCCAAGGGTTTGGATTTTTTTCCCTTTTCTCTAAGGGAAAAGTCTACTTTAGTACCCTGTAGTATAGCCCAAAATCACTTTAGTACCCTGTGGTAAAAAACTGACCAATCGAATCATAGTTATTCTAATTAACATCACTTAGGTCTACGGACAGCTGCCCGGACCCAACCCGTCCAAACGACGTCGTTTTATGTATGACGTGGCATGCCACGTCAGATTTTCTTTGATACAGGTGCACATGAGGTGGTAATATGGCAAAATACCAAAACGATCTCAAATTTATTGATAATTGTTCAAAAAAGTAATTTTTTACCATCTTCCCCAACCTCTTCCTCGTCTCTTCCTCATCTTCTTTCTATTTCCCAGCTTAAATAGAGAAAACTCATCTTCGAATTGGAAACCTTATAGCTCTGAGAAAGTCTCTGGTCCATGGCAAGCGACTCTTCGGAGTGAGCCCAAGCATCGGCGGCGACATTGTCGAGGCGTTGAAGTCAGTGGTGGACTGCCAGACTCGTTCCTGGAGCAGATTCGCGAATTGGGGAAAGGGGAATTAGGGATTTAGAAACCCTTAGAGTGCCGCCCCGCGTCCCACCGTCGACGTCGCCTAGGAGAGGTTGCCGTGCCGGGAAGGAGGAGATCCGCTCCCCTATTTTCTGAGAAATGAAGAAGAAACCCACGTCGGGTCCTTGGGATTTCTGAGTCCGAACTCGTCGTTATCAGAGAGAGAGAAGGAGACAGTCGGGGAGAGAGAAGGAGACAGTGGTGAACTGCCAGACTCGCTCCACCCCCGAGAGCCTCGCTCGCTCCATCCCCGATCTTGAAACGCTCCTTGTCGTCCAGGCCCTCAGGCGCCTCGCTCGCCTCCTCACGTGGATGGCCCTCCCTCGATTTCTTCATCCATGGTGATTGCTCCCTTCGAAGATGAGTCCGTTGGCGATGAAGTGGATATGGAAGCTGTTTTATTAAAATGGGATTTTTGTTTCTTGTATTAAATTGTACTTTGGAACAATTATTAATAAATTTGAGATCGTTTTGGTATTTTGCCACATTGCCACCTCATGTGCACCTGTATCAAAGAAAATCTGACGTGGCATGCCACATCATACATAAAATGACGTCGTTTGGACGGGTTGGGTCCGGGCAGCTGCCCGTGGACCTAAGTGATGTTAATTGGAATAAGTATGACTCGATTGATCAGTTTTTTTACCACAGGGTACTAAAGTGATTTTGGGCTATACCACAGGATACTAAAGTAAACTTTTTCCTTTTTCTAATTAGGGTTTCAGCTTGAATTGGGGATTTTCTTTTCGGGGCTGATTCGGAAATTGACAAAAATTTATGGATCTTTTGGTAATTTTCTTGAGCTTCTGACTGGTTCAGAATTTGCCAGTGGGTATATTTTCACTTTGGTCCAAACAAGTTTTGCTAAATTACAGATTGATCCTTTTGGGGTTGAATTGAAGATGCTTAATTCTATGATGCATATTCCTACTTTGCGTGACTTTTCTTATCTTGATTGGGAAATTTCGAGAAGGGACGTCACAAAGTGGCTTGTCAATGTGGAGATATACTTTGATGTTCACAAGTTTGTAGAGCTGGATAGAGTCAGATTTGTCAAACGACTATTGCAAGGTGATCTTATGCATTGGTGGTCTGATTTAAATCTTCGACGACAACGATGTGGTAAGCAGAAAATATCTCGATGGCCTAAGATGAAAGAGAAGCTTCTTTATGCTTTATTTTCTCAACATGCTTACAAAGTTTGGAACGTTGTTGGTAACAAGCACCGTCGCTTTTTGGAACAATATGATCGTCAAATGGTCCAGAAGCTGCAGGAGCTTCAAGCTAATTTGGATAATTTGAGACAAGAGATGGCAGAGATCTTGAGGAAGAACCAGGCTGCACCATCATAAAAAATTGAAGATGCTTTGGATTGGAAAGAGGTTGGTGAATCCAGTGATGACTTATTTGGTGAACCAATTTATGACTCTTACGTTGATGAGGAGGACGAGGTTCAGTTAGACAATGATGAACCAATTTATGACTCTTACCCTGATGAGGAGGACGAGGTTGATGCAGTTGTTGGTGACTTTAGACTTAAAGACTCCACTAAGGCTGATGAGTTGGTGAACGGGGTCATATCCCACATAAACCATGATTATGAGGTTGAGTATATCGAACATATTGACTTTCTCGGAGTTGACAAGTTTGAATATGTTGAAGCTTCTCCTTTGCTAAATATGTGGAATGCCTTCAAGGATGCTGAAAGATCTGCTCGACGACGTGAGTTCTTGGTCTTTAACCTGAAGACTGTTTATGATTGCCTGATTTCTAAGTATTTGTTCTCTTGGGATGGAAGATATCAAGTATCACCACGTCACTCAAACGTGTTCAAGAGTGCATGTACGGAGATATCAAGAGCTGATAGATATCAAACTGGCAGACGATACCAAATTCGAGGACGAATTTTTCCAACCAGAGGAGAATGATAGAGATAAGGAATGACATTCAATTAGTAATTATCTATAGTTTGATTATTATTATTAGGTATTTTAATTATAGTAGAATTATATGTATTAGATTTCTTTTAGTTTTCTATAAATATGGCATTTCTCTATTATTTTGGATGGTTGAATATTGATATTGAAAAACAAAGATTTTTCTTATTATCTGTGTCGTTTTCCGGTATTCGTAGAATCAACGGATCGATACTCTATCGTATTTTTTGGATATTCTCAGAATCAACAAATTCACGGTTTGCTATCCACGTTCCCCCGCATCACTAAGCAAGGTAGAGATTGCATGGGATACAAACAGCGTGATCAATGGGATCTCTGTCTGGTAAAGCAAGAGTAGCTGCATATCTGATTTATGATATATATTTTTTGAGTTATGATATTGTTTGTTGCCCCTTTTTCACTTCAACTGCCTTGGATACCTAACCTAACGACCTATACAACCTTCTTTTGATAACTTCTGAAACAGAATCTGGGAACTTGTTTCAGAAGATAATACTTTTAATAGTATTTTTTATATTCGCGAGACTTGATTCTAGACATTTTTAAGTAAATTTAAGTTTTTAATCTTTTGGACAACTCCTATGATATTTATACAACCCTTTGCATTTTCCTTCTCCTTCCTCGTTGACACTTTTATTTTCAGTTTTCTGCATAGGACAGATCTTCTTCTAGTAAACTTACGATTGATCCAATGATTACTACTCTAAACAAGTGCTTGCAACTACCGGCGTCTTTGTTGATTTGAAGAAGCTAGCTTAGTTTTTTAATTGATACTTCATACCATATAATTTCCGGACATTTCTACTACACCGATCAATCCAAATTCGAGTTCATTAATTTTGCATAATTTTAGATCCATTGGTCACCACCTCAAATTTGTTTTTGGTCGAATGTCACCATCTCAATTGGGATAGCCACTACAAGAAAATAACTTTTCTGATTTAAGAAATGGCATTATAATCCCAAAGAACGTATTGCTAAAAAAGAACGTCCGCGAAGGACACAGGTCATCAAATGAAATTACATTAGTGCTCTAATGCCTCAATCATGTCTATAATATTAGAATCAATTATCAGTGGTACAACCGACAGGAAAGAGTAGAACGATTCTCGAAGCATAAACCAGTTTTCTTATACTTCATCCATGAAAATTTTATGCATGACATGGATTTTGTGTGTGCAAATTTTCATAGAGAATGTGAAAAAGAAAAGGAAGTAAAAATGACTTTTTTTGGTAATTAATTTTTTTTGTTTACGAGAAAAAAAGACTTAGTCTACCGCAGAAAAAAGAACCCGATGTCAGCCGACAAAAGAAGGGAGATCTTTGAGACATTCCATTAACCTGGATTGCCTCTCATGTACAGAAGATGAGAAAAGGCATACAAAAGCGGGGTTAAGATGGGTATTGGTTCACCTGATAAATATATGTCACTGCTAAAAAAAACTTTACCTGATTCGAATTTGAATCATTCGGCCTAGTATGTATATACATTATATTAACCAAAAGAGAAAAGGGTGTGGGTTGATTAATTAGTTAGCCACTTCATTACCTTTATAACTTCGGACAACGATACCCACCTCCTTCAAGTGATTCACTTTCGTTGTCTGCCATAATAACACAATAATTCTGCTTTGAGGTGATAGAGGAGGCACGAGAGATAAGTATAAAATCATCTTCTCTAACTTGGAGTTTACTAAAATAATTCTCAAAGCAGCTTGGTAACTTTAAGGAAATTAAAAAAGAAGAAGACCAAAGGTCGTGTTTAACTTCACTAATTATAATTTCCAATTGCACTTGGAACAACTTTTTTGTCCAAGACACACCGAATGTCGAAGCAACTCAAACAAATTGGTTTATCATCGGTGTCCAATAAATTGAATCTGAATTTTCGCTAATTAATATACGTGCCATCCGAAAAAATGCCCTTTAGCGGAGATGCATCAAGTAAGTCACATATATGTCATAATTGCGTAAACAACGACTTCAAGATAGGACGTGAAAAACCAAAAAAGAGAGGCCAATGGCACTTGTTTCAAGTAATCATGTGTTTATGTTTGTGGTCTACATGGTGGTGGCTTAGAAGTACTATATGTTATGAGAGAGAACAGTTCAATTGGTCGACTGCTTGACATTGGCAACATGCTAATTCACGTGAGGGATGGACTGTCGATTTTACTATTCATTGAGTTGGTGTTCTACTCGTCATATCGGTAAAAAGCAGGTCTAGGGACCCCTCCTTCACATGGAGATCACATGCATACGCAATTCCAATTCCAAATTTAGCTTGTTTTTTGCTTCTCTCTTCATGCATGTTCTCGTTTCAATGTCTTTACGAATTTAGTATTCGGATACCTACTAAGTTCGAACCGAACAGAAACTCAAACTGTGACCGACATCTCTGTACCAAATTGATCTATAATTGACAAGAACTGGTTCAAGTGTTATAAATGGAAGAGATGGGAGAAAATCAGCAATTGCTAACAACAAACATTACTAACAGGGAGATATGCAACCATATAAGGTCGAACCTGACAATAAAGTCATTTTTATAAGTGAAATTTTTATATATCTTTAATATAATTACAAAGAGTAATATGTGGATCTAAACAAAAAGATGAATAAATTTTAGTTTTAGAACTAATTAGCACACCCATCAAATTATCGCCAAGGAGTAATACGCCTAATGAAGTAGACCGTGCTTATTCATCCGATTGCTAATTAGGATCGAACCTGATTGCTAATTAGGATCGAACGTAACATTAAAGTTGTTAGTGTTGGTTCAGTGATGGGAAAAAACATCTGATAAGGCTGAAGGAGACCCCTCCAATTCTGATCACTAAGTCGTTCAATTGGGTTGGTTGCACTATGACATCATCTGATAAGGATACGGATAATACAATAATATATGTGGTTGAAACGGACAATTCAATTTGAAACAACGAGGAAAATGAAATTCCCATCTTCTTCTTTTTAAGTTTCAGAATTTGTGGCTACTTTGTAATTCTCGTGCCAGGGCACAGGACCAAATAGTTAGTTGAGATCTTTTCATTTTCGAATTACCGAAATCGCGGATTCATCGGATAATTATCGATGGGAAGATGGAATGGTATTGCTATTATAACGTAAATTTCGGAAACACGTATGCACAAATCCGATTGCCTGGACCACATATGGCCCGCCCGGATCATAATCTTTTCCAATTCAACTAGATACATATATATTGCAACCCCATTTTGACATGACAAAGGAAATACAGTAGGATGTATATAATATGATGATTAATAATATATATTTTTTTAAAAACTAGATATCTTGCTGTAACGACCACCACGCGTGTATGAGATGGTGATTTAGCTAGTCTAGTTTAATCATAGATATCGAGTATGAATTATGCGAATAGCTGACTTAAATTTGGTAGGAATGATTTGGTCAATCTTAGTAGAATGACATATCTCGAACTTTAATGAATCAATTGTGTAAATGTCCAGATATTAGATAATTTTTTTCCAATTTGAGAGAAAATGACTTGAGGCATATGCAAGAACATGGCTAGTTGCAAGGACTTGCCCTTATCATTGTCATTGTCAAAATCTGGCCCAATTGCGAAGACAAGAAAGAAACACTTATTTCTCCTCTACAAGGAGGACCAAACAATAGTTTTAGGCCTAAACGGTTCTAATTGTGACATGTTGGGCTTTAGGATAAGCAAGTGTCCCTTGTAACGCGGACATTAGCACATTAGAGCGAAAGAGAGTATGTTGATGGCCCCCTGGTAGAGTTTAGATTACAAAGTTGCCCTCGGAAAGAGCCTATGGCGAGCAAACACAATCTTTTGATTAAGATTTTTCGAGTTTGAATCTATGAATAAGGGCTCAATGTTTTTCTGATTTCGTGTCGAGGGATATTAAAACGTTCTGAATGATGAAGCACATGCTAAAAAAAATAAGAATGCATATAAAAAGGCGGACCACAAATATACGTAAAAAAGATGGAACACAAGTTTCTGCAAACCAAGGCATTGTAAATATGTAAGAGATTTATGATTCAAACCTTTGGTATTATCATGATGTAAAATTTACCTTAAAAAAAGTTTTGGCTAACCAACACTGTGATCCTCTTCTTTGTGCAAAATTTTCAAATAGATTTATCTTAGAAAATGGTGAGATGTTAAATCTTTTTGGTTGAAACCATTTAGTTGGTGATCATGAGCCTGGCCCATCTTCTTGGGTCAACGGCTAGAGATGGTACTAAGGGTTGAGACCTGCAGTTCAAGTATAGAGCTGACTTGGGGTAGGTGTAGGCCATATGATATTAGTAGCAGTGCAACTCAGGAGGTAGGAAGTTCAAACTTTTAAGAAGAATACCATTACCGGGCTGGCTGTTCCGGTCGCTATACAGGGATGACCCGTGAGACTTATCGCGTTCACCGGAGTCGAGAATACATTGAATCAATTAGCAAGGCCATGGATGTAAGCATTTGCATACTGTTCTTATAAAATTAACATCATTTCCTCACACTTGGTCCGGCAGCTGCCATCGAGCATCCCACAGATCCCAGATCCCCTGGCTTTCCACCTAGGAACTGGGAGGTGTACAGGCCGGTCTTCTTCAGCCTCCCACGGAATTCCTTGCTAGAGTTGGCCTTTAATGAAAGATTCTTTTTGACGCGGTTACGACTGAGTAACAACATGGCATTGTGCGGGGAGGCATGTAATGCGCCGTCCACGCAGTCTCCCATTTGCATGCATCCCCAAGGCCTTGATGGCCCGTCCTCAGAGGACTGCCTTAGTCTTGGAAAACTGTTCCTCAGCCGAGTAAATGTTCGCTGCTCTAGCACGTTGTCCTCCTCTAATCTTCCACAAACAGGGCAAGGGGGATCACTTTTGGATGCCTTGGGTGTCATCTGCTCCAGACATTCTGCATGGAAGACGTGACTGCATGGAAGAACCCCGGATACAGGCATGTCTCCGCTTCTCACAATCCGCCGAGAACTCCAAGGAGATCTCTGTGAAAGAAGCCTCTCACACAGCCCACATCTGAAACCTTCAGATAAGCTAAAAGATTGAGCAGAATTCTGTGACTCGCAAGTTTCTGATACATCCATGAATTCAGTGCTACTGCTACTGCTACTGTTCGAACAATGGCCGTCTCTTCGGATAGTGGGTGAACCAGATCCAGC
Source organism: Hypericum androsaemum (assembly GCA_963995505.1). Classification (NCBI taxonomy): domain Eukaryota; kingdom Viridiplantae; phylum Streptophyta; class Magnoliopsida; order Malpighiales; family Hypericaceae; genus Hypericum; species Hypericum androsaemum. The sequence continues at coordinate 20,051,187 of OZ023184.1, forward strand.
TAGGGATTCAGAACCTTCTGCAGGAGCTTCAAACACCAGAGGATGAACAGGTTTGGTCAAGAAGGACCTGCGACCCGAGAAGTTTCGATGAGGAGCAAGGCATGAAGTGAATGTTGAGTCAGAGTCACTGCTATCGGAGCGGGATGCACTGGAGGCATCACCATGCTGGTTTGCAGAATTTCCCTAAAATTACACCCAGTAAGAAATGGATTGTTGCCAAACACGTAAAAAAAGTGAAATTCACAAACGCTGATAGAAATAATGGTTTACCTCAACAGCAGGTATAGAGGGATGTCGGCCCAAACTTCGACCTGGACGGACTAAAAGAATCAGGTAACAGATAAGCACAAAAAGAATTACCGACAAAAATCACAAGTAAGTTGAGAATTCAATATCATGATTGAACCAGTCACTGCACCCTCGGCTCATTAACAAATGGTTTGATCATAAACACAGCCATTGCTATAAGTTTCATCTACCATCCATAAAATGAGAAACCACAATTCTTCTATGGATAATGACATTGTTAAAAAATAGAAGTATACTAATTTCACACCAGGAAACTGCTCACGGATGCTTTCTCTATCAGTTTAATGGAGAACATCAATAAAGTGAGCTGAGGCAGAACATCTTGCAATGTGCATCTCTGCTTCACATGTTTGATAGAGTCACTCGTCTACAAACTCACTGCGATACCTGCATAACTACTAGCAAGAATGGACTATGCTTTTTGACGGAAGTCCTATTATAAGTATGTTGGCACCATTTGACTGCAATCGAACTCCTTTTACGTCGCTGCAATCTCACTCTATCCACTCAAATTGACAATTTTTAAAAGGCTTACTATAGCGGCATTCGTAGAACAGGAATATCTTTTGCATACATGCATAAGATAAAAGACAACATTTGATGCAGAACTAATCGATGAACGAAGGAGCATCGGGTCCATTACCTCTCCTTGTTGCAGTTGAATAACTATCGATGCTGATTTCCTGTATTGCAGGAGGAGTCCACTGAGGGCCTTGAGAGCGGTCAGATGGACTACTTAGAAACAGCCCAATCCCATCAGAAGCCGATGACTCGTACACGAGGTCTTCATCAAGCGAATCAAATGGCAGGTCCTCTGCCGTGAATCTAAAATCCCATCTAGATGGCGGCGGAGAATAGCTGGTATTAGTTCTCCAGTATGGCTCATTACCCATAGACCAGTCCCCGCTGGTCCCATTCGATCCATGTGGCCTCGCGGCCACACAACAAAGAGACCCCGTTTTAGCTATTCTCCGCAAACCCTTCCAGAAATAAGTCGTCCTACCTCTCTGATTCCTACAGATACTGCAACATCCAATCACAAGCCATAAATCCTGCAGGCCATTGTACAACAATCACCCCCAACACGATCATCTCCTCGAAGTAAATCACCATTCTAAGTAGAAATAACCGGGAAGAATTCAGCTTTAAAAACCAAAATCAACGAACACCATCCATTCTATTACAATCAAAGTTATGAACAACAACAACAACAACAAAAGAAGAAGCCTTCACAGGCCAACCAAACACTACTTAAACAGGAAACCCCCCAAAACCAATATTTAAACGGAGAATTCGATTCTAAAGGTGACATCTTTACTATAGTTGACATGAAATTCGAAGAGGGTCAACGCGAAACAGAGTAAAAGAAGAGAGCTTTGAGCTGGTAGTAAGGTCCAAGTCAAGGATACGGAGTAAAGTACCAACCTTTACAATGGCTGAGCTCCAAGAGAGAGTGGTTAGTACCCAGTAGAAAGCTAAACTTCCGAAATTATTAGAGGGCGAGGCTTCGTGGGTATGTATGAGAGTGGAGGAAGGGGAAGACAACATGGTGACTGACACCTACACCCACGCGTGGGGCTTCAAATTCGAAACCCTAATTTTTCGGGGAGGAAAGAGACACTGTAGTTACTTGCCCATTTCCCCCTAAAAAAACTAAATTTTATTTTTTAATATATTAGTCAGACATTCATCTGAAATACTTTTCAAAAAAAGAAAAAGAAAAGACATTCATCTGAAACAAATAAAAAGTTGCAATAATGAGCGCTTAAATCAAACAGTGAATGCAAGAATCATCTAATTCTTTCGTACATGTTCCTCTTCGCTGTGGATATAGTTTTTTTTAAGGAATGCTGTGGATATAGTTGAGTTGGTAAAACTCTCTTTTGTAATTGAGTCGTTATGATTACAGATTAAATATTTAATTTTTCAGGAGGTAATGATAGCTACAAATCGCATGCCTCAACTCTAAAGAGCCGATGGATATTGACAAGCTGGAGTCCGGTAAAGATAAAAAAATTTGTTATTTTAACTTAATTAAATTTATAGTTTGTTTTGTTATAAATGCTTATAAATTGAGAAGCAGGCGTCAGATTGGTTTTCTTGTCCTTGGTTTTATTTGTTTGCCCACACTAATTGCTTTTAACTGGCAAAAAAACAAAAATTGCTTCTTAAGCCTTATTCTATTTGGTTTTTTATTGGAGGTGACAATGATTGGTTGAATCTGGTTCTCTGTCGTGTCCATGTTAATTAAATTAATTACCTTACAACGCTTTTAACATGTATTTTTGGTATTACCTTAACAATATAAAAGTTATGAATTTTTGTTAGGTGATCTCATGCGTCGTTCTGAATGAGATGGTGTTTAATAAGTTATCGACCAAAATTCTTCATTTAGAGTACGTTGTTCTGGCTCAATTAAAAAGTTTCGAGATTAAATTATTGTGAATGTATCATTGTTAAAAGAAATTTGTCATAATTTAAAGATCTTATCCGTCTCGAAACTTGAATAGTCAGTACATATGATATAAAAAAACTTTTTATCTTTTTATTATTTCATCGAATAAACACGCCAAATTAACGTTTACTTTGCCTGTTCCTCATTGGATGGTTATGCTTGTCTTAATTGACCAACCTTTCCATAATTAATCAGTGAGAGAATAAGAAATTCGCTCATTGAGCAAATTGCTCCAATTATTTGTCCGAAACGAGGAGCTCAAGGCACTAAATCATTATTAAATATTCGTCCTCCAGACAGGTTAGAGATAATAACACACAAAGATTCTCGCACTACAAGACAGGGACTAGTAGGTACATGGTTGACTAACTGAGAAAATTAGTATCTTAAGCTGTAAAATACCAAGTTAACCTATAGTACGAATTGTTGACGAAATATACCGGATATTTCTTTTTGGTTGAAAAATTATCTAGCATTTGACATTTAGATATTCACTAGATCGAATAATTCAAATTTGAGTTAGGTATGAGCCAATGTGCCAATGTTTCAAATTTGATATGAGAATGACTCAAATTTAAGCCCATATTTAAATTAGATTAATTTTTTAACCACTTGACATAAGTGCTGGTTGTCCGATTATAATTTATAACTATGTTCCCGTAGCATTCCATACACTTGCCTATTTTTAAAATAGTAACAATTTTATCTAAAAAAGAAAATAATATCATAAGAAATTACCAAAAAAAGTTAATATTTTTTTAGGGATAAACCAAAAAAAAAGGTTACTAGATATCGGAAGACTTTAAAATTATCAAGAAAAAAAAAAGTAGTTTCCAAATATTATATTTGAAGACATAGTAGATGTGATACTTATGTATATACAATCATGACCATAATGGTTGTAGGCCACTAGGCCCGGAGCACAAAACCCGGCACCGAAAGGACCTTTAAAATCCCTCAAAAAAAAAAGAGAAAAAAGAAAGGACCTTAAAAGACAACAGCTGCATGCCACTTTACCAGCTGAGCCATGTACCGTCTTGTTTTCTTACATGCGAATAATAGTGGACCACGAATCTCGTAGGATAATAATATTATGGGATAATTATGTTCAGACTCCTGATATTTAGTATATTTATTTTTTGTTTTTTGTTTTTCAATAATCGATAAAAATTTTCCAAAATTCAGTTTTATTATACTCTCAGGCCTTTCGTTGACATCAGCAGATATTATACTCTACAGATCGAAGAAGGTAGATTGTTTTTCATACAAAAAAAATACCCTTGAAAAAATAAAAAATTTACTAAAATCAGCGAGGGGCCTGAGAGTATAATAAAACCAAACTTCGAAAAAATTTTAATCGATTGTCGAAAGACAGAGATGTGAGAGACGAATATGCCAAACACTAGGGGTATGAGAGTAATTATCCCTAATGTTATTGTTTTGGAGCATCTCCGAGCCTAATTGGTGCATGATGTTATTACTTCCTAGCTATTCCATACACATGAGGATTTATAAGCGAGGCGTTAGACAAGAAAGCCATGTTCAAGTCTACTTGCTTGAAGCCGGAATTACGAATGTGATCTCCGGTTTTCCTGGTTAGGTGGCATCCATCTGCAACTGTCTGTTGTAAAGGATCAAGGAAATTCTGTGCCAATCGGAGAAGTGTTCCATCTGCATCAGTCAGATGACACATTTTGCCATACATCACCAACAAGTTCAACCACAGATTAACTAATTCGAGTTCGAGTTGGTTCACAAGGTGCAAGATATGGCATTATTCTTACAAGTGAGAGTTGAAAATATACCTTTTGCAGCAACATGCTCCACAAACAAGTAAAGCCCGCCTGGTTTAAGCACCCTTTTGATCTCTGAACAGAAAAAAGGATTTACGAAATGATCAAATAACCAGACAACGCTCACGCCTCATCATATTGCTCAAATCAAAAGCAAATCTTGTAGGTACCATAGCAGCTAAATAATGCCAAAACTACAAGATTATTCAACAAGTGGATTCGTCACTAATGACGTGGATGTCGAATTATCCGCGTACTTAAATTATCCAAGTTGGATGACACACAACAAGCTTGTCGAGTTCAACAAGGGAGTCCCCATTAAACGGATTACCTTGAAGTGCACGATCAACATCTTTGACGGAGCAAAGTACTAGAGTTCCAACCACAGCATCCACAGAATCATCTACCAGTGGTATGGCCTCCCCAACCTGTTAGAAACCATCAAAATCAATTTTTTTCTCTACGTTATCTCTTGATTTCAACTACCATTTGCAGTAATATTATGGTAGGAACAACACACCAATTAGCCAGGTTTGGTTGTAAATTTTTACACCAATAATTACATCTGTTAGTGATTGAACTTTGTATCCCCGTCAATTCCTACTGCGCCTTGTGCCATTAGGCCAAATGTCCTTTGAAAAATGATGGTCAACCTAAAATGTTCTAATGTATCAGGATAGATGATTGATTCCAACATCCCAAAACCTGTGAAAGTTGTTCATACTGGTTGACCTAGACCATCTCCTAGACAATTTCCGCTTACTCCCTCCGGAAATTCCACTCTGCGTAAACTTGGTAGCTACTTGAATTTGGCGCAGGAGAGAAAAGCAAACACAAAAGAGATAAACCATAAGCCTCAGCAAGCCCTCCTAAGGTTCCTCGCTTCGCATCGAATTAAACCACAGGCTACCGAGATTAATGCAGTCAACTACATCTCTCCTAGAAGTTGGTTAGTGAACTTTTTGTCCGGGCATGTGCAGAATCTGAATAGCCGATACCAAAGAGAATTATATTGACTTGTTGGATAATTGACGTCAATATCATTTCATTCTAGGGGTGCCTGTCATCTAGGCTGTTAGATAATTAAATAGAGTCCCAAGTTAGGTTTATATGGAAGGAACCACGCACATACCGCCTGCAGAAACTGAAAGTTTTCAGGTGGAAGACGAGCAGCTGCCGCGGCTTCCCGAGCATACTTTTCCATCTTCCTGTTAGGATCCACCCCAAGAACCTGCACATCAGTTCCTCCCGCGTAATACTTGAGGTTAGGACCAGTTCCAATCCCAACTTCCACCACTTTCTTGGCTTTCCCCATCCTCAAAGTATCAAACAACTGTAACTTGTAACCTGCAATCTTGCCGCACACAAACAGAGTTGAATTGGCATCAGACAGGGAAATGGACATCCATGGAATTCCCAGAATTGGGCACCAAAATTGCAAGTCATTACCTCTGCCTCGTAGGATTCCATCCCTGAACTCATCACAGAAGCGTAAAATTCTTCATACCAATCTGGCCTTTGAGGGTGAACTTCCTTTAGCATGGCCTAGAATTGCACAATTCTAAAGTGTCACTCCCATCATTTCATGTATAAGAGTTCCCACATCTTTTGTACTGACAACCACTTTTTCGATTAAGTGAATTTTTCACATTTGTCAAATTGAACTCGCTAAGTGTGAACAATAACGGATCACGAGATCAATCCGCTCATATTAGAATCTTCATGTCAAATCCAAAATCTTAAGGCAATGACTAGGTAGTTCATCCACATTTATAAATGTTAGAGATGTCGAGAAATTATAGAGGAAACGATTTGTGGGCTTGTTTCCTATTCTATTCGGACTAGCTTTTGGACTCCTAATTTGACCTAGATAGCTTACTTGATGTACAAGGGTTTGCCTCTATATAAATGCATGTTACCCTAAAGTTTTGTATGGCTTTGTGGCTTGGAAACTCATCAATAAAAGTTCTCATTTCTCTCCGTGGATGTAGGCATTAGGCCGAACCACGTTATCTCTTGCGTCCATGTTCTTTGCGCGGTTTGTTCTTTAAGTTACTGAATTCCTAACAATTGGTATCAAGAGCTTGGGTTGGAGGATGACAGACGGTGCGAAGTTTGCTCTTGTAAAGTTCGATGGTTCTTCAAATTTTGGGTTATGGCAAAGGCGTGTCAAGGATCTCCTCGTGCAACAAGGGATGATCATCGCGCTCTCGGAGAAGAAGTCCGAGAAGATGGAGGAACAAGAGTGGAAGGAGATGGAGGCCAAGGCGGTGGCGATAATTCGCTTGTGCTTGGCGGATGATGTGATGTATCACGTCATAGATGAGGAGTCACCAGCTGAGGTATGGAAGAAATTGGAGGCAAGGTATATGTCTAAGTCTTTGTCGAAAAAGTTTTATCTTAAGCAAAGATTGTACGGGCTCAAGATGAAGGAGGGCTCGGATTTGAGCCAACACATTAATGGTTTCAGTCAGCTTGTGAGCGACTTGAGAAAGGTTGATGTGAAGTTCGAGGAAGAAGACAAGGCATTGTTGCTACTGAATTCTTTACCTGGCTCCTACAAAAATTTGGTTACAACTCTAACTTGGGGGAAGGAGTCCCTGGTGTTGGAAGATATCACAAGTGCTCTGCTAGGGTTTCATTAAAGAAGGAAAATTGGCGATGAACAAGCGGAAGGGCTAGTTGTGAGGGGTAGCCATGTTGATCGTAGTGGAGCAAAAGACGGGAAGAGATCCAAGTCGTGGTCAAGGAGGTTCAAGGAAAATTGCTTCGAGTGCGGAGAAAAAGGGCACGTGAAGAAGGATTATCTAAAAAGAACTCGGGATTGCGAGGAAAAAGGATCAAGTTCCGTGAATGTAGTCTCACATTCGGACAGGTCAGATGGTGATCTTCTTTCTGTTTTATCAAGTCCAAAGTATTCTGATTCCTGGATTTGGATAGCGCTTGCTCTTTTCACATGACGCCCAAGAGAGGGTGGTTCGACACCTACAAGTTCGTTGATTCAAGTATGGTGACTATGGGTGATGGTTCTACTTGCAGAATTGTTAGCATAGGTGATATCCAAATCAAGATGTGGGATGGTGTTGAGAGAAAATTGTGTGGGGTTAGGCATGTTCTAAAGTTAGAGAGGAATTTGATCTCGTTAGGAGCCTTAGATTATAGTGAGTACAACTATAATATTGTAGGCGGGCTAATGGAGGTGGAGAAGGATGCTGTGGTGGTGATGAAGAGTGAAAGGAATGCTAGGAATACCTATAGGTTAGTGGGGAATACAATTGTAGGTGGAGTCACATCGTTGGGTTCCGATAGAGGAGAGAAAAGCTCTTGTGTGATGGAGCGAAAGCTTGACATAAATGGTTTGAGTGGAGTTGGAATTCGTGGAGACAAAGTTAGCAAGTTCCCGCTATGCTTGTCTAAAGAGACGTGCACGTCAAAGGTGTTGGGTAGATTTTGCATGGGGAATGCGAAGCCGTTGGTAGCACCACGGGCGAATCGGGTATCTCACTCAAGGCCGAACGGTGGAGTTTGTGGCATGTTGGGGTTCAATGGAGATTAGAGGAAATAGGCCAAGCAAGCTCGGAAGCTCGAGCTTGAGGGCTGACTCCATGTGATTGAATGGAAAAAGGTGGTGAGAAAGTTGAGATGGTATTATTGATGGCGGTATATCTATGGTCAAGGTGGAGCTGGTAGAGTCGGTTTGGTTTCTCAGGTTCTCGTGGTTCTTCATGTGGCGGTATTTCATCAAGATGGAGTTTGTTGAAGTTCGGATAGAGTTTCATGGTTCGTCCACAGGATGATTTCTCGCCAAGGTGGAGATTGTTAGAGATGTCGAGAAATTAAAGAGGAAATGATTTGTGGGCTTGTTTCCTATTCTATTCGGACTAATTTTTGGACTCCTAATTTGACCTAGATAGCTTACTTGATGTACAAGGGTTTACCTCTATATAAAGGCATGTTACCCTAAGGTTTTGTATGGCTTTGTGGCTTGGAAACTCATCAATAAAAGTTCTTTTTTCTCTCCGTGGATGTAGGCATTAGGCCGAACTACGTTATCTCTTGCGTCCATATTTTTTGCGCGGTTTGTTCTCTAAGTTGCTGAATTCCTAACAATAAATAATCTCACTACAGTTGTAACTAGCAATGTGGTGATCTTAAAACCCGAAAAATATTTCCCGAGGAAACAAATGGAGCCTAAAAGAAGATGTGGAGAAGCAATACCATGTAATCTTGCTGTTGAGTAGAAGCAGCAGAAGTCTGTATTGGAACAAAAACCGAACTTGCTGCAGCTTGGAGAAGCTGTCTTCTCCCAATGCGCGAGCAGAGTCTGCATGCTCGAGGTGGGCAATCATCGGTTGGAGTTTCTTGTCCTAACACTGAAGAGACAGCAGCATGGCGACTTGGTAATGGCTTCTTGACACTACACCAAGTTGTCTGTGTAATAGTTTCAGCAGCTGAAGATTTGTTCAAGCAGGAGACAGGAATTTTGGAGATCAAGTCGAAGTCCGAGGGACGAGCGGAAACGAGAGGTGAAGGGAGGATCATATCCTCTGTAGCTAAGTTTACTTGTTCGGTTCTCTCTTGTTTTTTAACCAACCAGTTTGTCACGGATAAATTTCCAATTAGGGGCGACTACAAATTAATAAAAATTATTGAAATTATGATTTGTTCAATTTGTTCAGAGATGAATTCTAATACAAATTATAAACTATCAAAATTCGAATTACAATTAAATTTTTTTTACTTTTTAAATTGAATTTTTTGAGTTATTTGATTTTTTGGGAACTACTTCCTCGACAGTCATCTCTTAATCTGAAATAGGATAACGGAGAATCGGTTATGTAACTAATAATATGACTAATTAATAATATGAGTAAAATAACTAATTAGTAAACTTGAGAGAAAATGTTGATAGAGAACATATTATTAAGGAAAAGTGCAGTTTACTACCTTATAGTTTCACCTATATTATTTTTAGGCTGTGTAGTTTCAAATTGATAATTCAGTCCCTGTACTTTTCAATCTTTTGCAGCATATGGTCCATTCTGAATGATAGGACTAAAAGTTCTACCTGATTTGCCACCTAGGCCAAAATGATGTAGTTTTATTGTCCAAGTGGCGTGGTGATTGCGTAAGTTGTTTGACATAGTTTCGAATAGATAATTACCAAATTAGTCCCTACCAAAATATATATTTTCAAAATAAAACCCGTTCTTCCTCCTGGCTCCTTCTACCCTCGTCCTCTCTCCTGGACAAAAATTAGTCCCTACCAAAATCAGTTCCGGCCTCGACATCAACCTCTCTTCCTCCTCGAATATCCCCACACACTCCTACTTATCCGCCTCGACACCAACCCTCTCTTCCTCCTCGAATCCGACAGGAACACACCTTCAAAACCCGAACACCATTTCTGGCCTCGCCTTGTGACAACGGACCTCCACCGCGTCCACAACCCCTTACCCTCTTTTCCATACGATATGTCCCCGATTGAACTAGACAATGCCCATTCTGTGGTCACCGGGAGAACCCTCTGCAGCCTCAGGACGCCGCCGCCGGTATTGGCAGGGGAAACCCCCCACTCAAACGTGTCCGACGGTATATACTTTCCAATCCCGAGCCACTTGGACACCATTATCTTAAAGTTATGTGACCCGTTCACCGTCTCCGTCCCGATGTTGTCGTCTACGTCGTCGGCTCTAATGAGGACGGGGTCACGCTCTCGGTAATGGCTCTTCCCATTAGATTTCACGGTTTCATTTTGGGTGTGGGGAAAGAGGATTGAGGGAATCTATGGCTTGGGTTGATTAGGATCCAAATCGAAGGTGACGATGCTGTACACGCTTGTGCTTTTGGTGACGGGGTTTATTGAGTGGATTGAGGATGATGAAGATGATATGGTATAGGATATAGAATATAGTGTAGGTTTAGTTGAGGATGATGGTTGAAGTTGATTTAATAGGAATTTGGGCTATTTTTTAAAATTGGGACATGTTCTGACATTTTTTTTCTTGCCATATCATCATCCGAGTCATTCCCATGTTGCAACTTGGCGTGCTAGTTAGACTCGGAATGCTGATGTGTCAAATCCCAGATGGAACTTTTAGCCCTATCATCTGGAATGGACCATGTGCTGCAAAAGATTAGAAAATACAAGGACTGAATTACCAATTTGAAACTACACGACCTAAAATTGATATCGGTAAAACCACAGGGTAATAAACGACACTCTTCTCAATTATCAATAGAGAGATTAAAAAATACATAATGAAGATTGAATTATTTTAATTTTGAAGAATGGAAGGGGGCAAAAAAGAATTTTGAAATTCCAAATACCCCATTTTCCACCTCTCATCAAATTAATTCGACGAATTATTTGGCAAATCGAATTTTCAATTCGATTCACCGAATAAATTGATGAATTGATAAATCTGGATTTATGGATTCGGATTTGATTCGTCTAAGGATGAATTCGAATCCGAATTAGAATTCTTTTGAATCGGTTCGAATCCGAATCAAATTTTTTACGAATCGAATCAGAATCAGAATCAGATTTAATGACGCTCACCCCTAATTTTCGGTCACAAACATAAAATTTAGGTAACGCGATTGAGTTATTAAAAAATCATACTTAGCTCAAACTTGGATTAGACAGTTAGATAAATATTCAGATATAAGATATTTTTAACTAAAAACCATAATCCGTCGAATATACGAATATACCAAGTTACGTTTGCCGTGACCATGGTAAAATTTTTGTATAAATTGGATATGGGCCCGACGAAGCCCAATTAGCAGGTTTGATTAACGCCTTAAGGAGGTGGAGTAAGTCAGCGAACACAAGTAAACCGCCATTTTTATCGGCGCATGACTTGCGGATCTAGCTCACATGTTTAGATTAGGCCCATCATTTATGTAAGAAACAGTTTGATATGTGTTGTTCAAATCCAGTTCAATAGACCCATTCTCTAATATTTTGGCCCAAAAGAACTTTTTAGTTCACCTAACCATTTTTGACTGAAAAATTTCAAATTAAAGTGCTCGACCGACTTCAGATAGCTGCCAATTTTTCCCGTTATAGATTTAGAAGTACAAAAGACGAGAGATAGAGTTTGACTTTTTGACTGGCTAATTTTTTTTTTGTTTTTTTTTGCTTGGGCTGTGTGTAGTGTAATTGTGAGGATGGCTGGCCAGACGAATGATTACGGGAAGAGGTCCCACAACCAGTCGGAAGTTGGCAGAGGAAAGAGGAGGAACCCTAGCCCTGGTGAGGAAGGAGACCAGCATGGGATTGGGAATGACGATACCGTGTACCAGTATCTGTGCCCGCTGAGGAAGATTGGGAGCATCATTGGGAGAGGGGGAGAGATTGCCAAGCAGTTGAGGACGGAGAGCATGTCGAATATTAGGATCAGCGACGTCGTTCTTGGGTTCGAGGAGTGCGTTGTCACTATTTATAGTTCGAGCGAGGAGACCGATGTGTACGGGGATGATGGCATTCTCGTCTCCTGACTCTCCCCCGCTCAGGATGCGCTTTTCATCGTGCATGAGAGGATTGTCGCCGGAGAGGCCAGTGACGAGGATGAGTTTGTGGAGGAGCCCCAGCAAGTTACTGTCCGGATGCTTGTTCCGGCGGACCAGATAGGTTGCGTTATTGGGAAAGGTGGGGAGATAATTCAGAATATTCGTAGTGAGACTGGTGCACATATACGCATCCTGAGAGGCGAACGTCTCCCGCCTCAGGCCCTGAGTACTGATGAACTTCAGCTGGTTAGGAAGTTCATTATATATATTGCAACTTTTGTTCCTATGTTCAACTGTAGCCTACCTTTTATGAACACGGGTGCGATATCCCAATTCTGAAGAGTCTTTAGTAATTTGATTGGTACTATTCATATCAACAAGGTGCACCTTATTTTCTGACACACATCCTGAGAGAACTCAAAGATTAAACACGTTTGACTGGGAGTAGTATCAGGATGGGTGACTTCCTAGGAAGTTTTTGGGATGCGTGTGAGTGAGGATAAAATACGCTGTAAAAGAACCGTGTTGGTCTATGGAGATAATTAGTCAGATCACGGTGCGTTTTAGAATTGGGATAGTTATGTCGTGGGTGGGAAACCCTAACTGCTCAATGCAGCAGAAAAGCATTGCTGTTGTCTTCTTTCTTGGATCTTTTAAGTCTTAGTGTAAAGTGTCTTCTACTTTAGAATGGCTACACAGTATTTATGCCTGTGCGGGCTCATTCATGTTACTATTTTTCTTCCAGATTATCAGAGAACCCTCAGAAGTAAGAAAAGCTCTCAATCAAGTGGCATACCGCCTTCATGAAAACCCTTCTCCATCCCAGCACCGGCTTTTATCTTCACCGTCGATCTTCTACCAATCTGGAGGAGTGTTTATGCCTGGAAATCCAGATGCCCCTCTTGCAGGTCCATACGGCATCTACAAAGTTGGGTGGTCATCTCCCTTTTACAGTGACCAGAGAGATGACGCTTCCGTTAAAGAATTCTCTCTTCGCTTGCTCTGTTCAACCGAAAATGTTGGAGGGGCGATCGGAAAAGGAGGTGGGGTCATCAAACAAATTAGACAGGAATCTAGAGCAAACATCAAAGTTGATGATTCGGGTGCTGAAGGAGATGATTGCATTATATTTATATCAGAAAAAGAGGTCAGACTTACATTCATTTTGGATTTCAGTCAATGATCTTCCGGAGATGTTAGATGTGGCGACATTCTCCAACAATGGCTGCAGCTCTGCGCTTGCAACGGCGATGCAGTGAGAAAAGTGAAAAGGAATCGGGCGATTCTGTCATCATGACTCGTATACTAGTTCAGCGATCACAAATTGGATGCCTTTTGGGAAAAGGCGGGCGGGGCTATTATTTCTGAGATGAGGAACATAACAAGAGCAAGCATCAGGATCACTTCGGATGAAAATCTTCCTAGGGTAGCCTCGGACGAAGAAGATGAGATGGTGCAGGTGAATTTTGACTATTTCATTTTTTTTTGCCAGTTTGTTGGTAATTTATTGCTCCAAATGTTAGAATCTAGTGTCATTTTTTGTCTTTTGTTGCTGATGAGATCGTGGGTGGTCTTGATGTTGCCAGCAATGGCCTTTCACATGTGATTATGAGGTTAAAAGCTAATTTTTTTGGACGAGATGGAGCCTATTGACATGGTAGATGCCCCAATTCACGGATACCGAGACGGTCATCTGCGAGGGCGTGGATATTATTCCTCTTCCTCCTCTCGTCGATATGGTTCTCGTGATTCGGCACCGCCCTACCATTATGGAGGTGGTGATAGTCCCCTGGTAAGATTGTTTTTTTTTCAGTCAGGATGTGTTCTAATGGTCCAGTCTTGCATATGAACTTCGTAACACATGGTAGGTAGTTCGGGGTTCGTGTCTATGTTAAATAGTGATTCATGTGTGCTCCATCTGTTCTGATTCTGTGGCAATCTGTTTTTACAGACTGGTGGAGAAGTTGGCTATGGAGCGTTACCGGGTCATCTGGTCGGAATGCTCAAAGAAGACATCAAGGCTACTGGACCTTATCTCGGAATGTACGGGTAAAGTGGGCAATACCAAGTACAAGATGAAGTCTTTTATTTTTTTTAGTCTCTTCTCTAGCTCATTCTTCAACAGATGAAAAGGCCATGCAATGTCCAATACAAAAATAGGTCACAACCTTAATTAATGCAGATGCTCTGTTTGCTCCTCTGAGGCTATGTTCTTGTTACTGCCACTACTTGGTGTCGAACTCTCAATCTCGTCCCCCGAACTGGGATGTCCGCCATCTACTGCAAGGGAAATAACACACTGTTGGCTCATTTTTATCTTCGTTTTACCAAGTGACTGTCGGTTCAACGATCAAGAAGTTCGAAAAATTCGCAAATCATGGTGTAATATTGCAACAAATACCATCGGTGTCATGGGCAGGTGCATAAGCCATGCGCCGCACGCGCGCTTCTTGGTGTGGAGTAGGCTGTAAGGCAACGGAACATGTATCTGTCAGCAACTCGAAGTTAAGCTCGAATATACATCGATAAGCCAATCGTGTTGCGGATTGAATGGTTAACCATGCATCTTCATGTTCTTTTACAATGCCGAGAGCCCTTCCGAGAAGATCTCTTTCGTCGAAAGGGAGCGAAGAGTTAGCAGATACCTGCAATTTAGGGCGGAGAGCTTCAAGTGGTCCTTTAGGCCTCTGTTCCCCTTGCTATATTAAACCGGAAAGACAGAAACATGTATAATTTAGGACATTGAAGCCATCTCAATTTACGCTATTGTCTGTCAACATGACAACAGAAAACGTGAAAAAGGATGCGAGTCATTTAGCGAGTTACCTTTCCAAGAGCCCAATCAGCGGAGTCGAAGAAAGCCCGTTCGTGATCCTACCAGAAGAGTTAGTCCAAAAAACATATTAGAATTTAGAGTGGCCTCCTACTCCTTGTACGTGTTACTATTATTATTATTTTTGGTATACCTTAGCGATTAAGGGCTTCTTCTTTAACATTCCTCCATACTTTTTCATGATCATTTCTTCTTCTTCTTCTTCTTCTTCTTGTCGTTCCTCCTCCTGGGAAAATCATAGTATAAAAATCATAGACTTTATCATACTCGAACATAAATTAGTCTTCTTCATAACCGTAAAACCAAATTACCTCTTGATCCAGCAAGTTTATCGAGTTTCCATCTTCGGTTTCCGTACTTTTCGATTCCTCCATTCCGCGATCGTGACCTTCTAACTGATTCTTACTCTCATCATCAGCATCTCCGAGCTTTTGATCTTTCACTTGCTCCATGCTTGCTAGAAGCTATAAGAAGAAGATTGGGACGTGTATGAACTTAATATGAGTGAATACACACAGTCAATAGCCAGCCAATATCTCTTATTGGGAGAACTGACATTATATAATGTAGATTATGCTCGATTTTAGAAAAAATCACTATTCCGAAGAGCTTGCCTCAAAACCACGCAGAGAATCAAGTTTGTGGGGCTGTAAATTTTTAGGCCCATTAGTGGATGAGCTGCTTCGACCTTAACCATAATGGGCCCAAGAAAGGTAAATTATCTTGTCTAAAAAAAAGGTATTTGTAAATTATCACTAAAAAGGTGTTGGTAAAGAGAATATCTTGATAAAAATTAAAGAAGGGTTAAGATTCTACTCGAACTTTAATTAATCAATCCAATAAATAAATGTTTAACATAGTTTTAACCGTGTCGGTTGAATAGAGAAATCGTATAAATAACCACATAAGCTTAGAGGTAGGTGGGTGTGCATCCCATAAACCGCCTCCCACCCTCCATTTCAGAGAAAGTATTTGTTAGGATATTATCCAGGCACGAAATTAATTATTTTTTTCTGGGTAAGAGGCAGGACATTAATTAATCAGAAGTTCTAGGATGGAGTGATGTTATCCTGTAACAGAAATGGGGGAGACGCTGGATTGGACCTTGTAAAAAAGTTGGCAGCAAACGAGAATGGCATCACAAACCCATACATATAAAACGATTTGTATGTGAATTTTTTTGGCTTGAATATAGATTAGTCGACATTTTAGAAAAGAAAGAGAGGATATGTCGTCGGCGTAACCACTTCAGCATTGTTCATAATACACGTGATTCCCTCACCACCTCCCATATCCTTCGTTACATCACTCTTGTGATTCCCCGTATAACATATTTTTCTGAACCACCGGCACATTTACTTCCTCTTCATAATAATGAGTCCGTACCTTTTAATTTAAGTGCAATGGCCGGTAAATTAATTCACGATGTTGCTAATATATTCCATTAGTTTTTTTGGTAGAAATATATTCCATTAGTTAGGTGCATATAAAATCGGAACTTTGTTGTATACAATGTGCATGTCCATCTCTTACCAAATATATATGCATTCAGTATTCCATAGACTATTTATTAGTATTCGTACATTCCGCGAATCTGAATCGGTTACAACTGATAAAATCGATTAAAAATTATCCAAATTTCTTAATTCAAATTTCCGTGATCCTAACCCCTTATCCAAATTTCGAGATAAGAATTTTGTGTGTATCTGCCGAAACTTAATCATTAAGGCATATCGATTCTTAACCCTTATCCAAAAATTTCGAGATAAGATTTTGACATCTCGAAATTATCTTTAGAAAAATGAAGGAATAAGTTCATTTTAGTACCCTGTAGTTTCACCCGTTTCGTCTGGAGTACCATGTGGTTTCAAATTGGTATTTTATTACCTTGTGGTTGACCACCAATTATCCGGGCAGGTCCAGGGCAGTTGCCCGTTCAAACACGCCCGAAACGACGTCGTTTTGAAACGACGTGGAAGACACGCGGCAAAAAACTTTCTTCAGTTGAAGCTGACGTGGACCGTGATAAATTACCGATTCAGTCCCCAATGATATATTAAAGCAACGTGGTAAATTACCTATTAAAGCTCTCCCCTCTTTCCTCCCCTTCCATCTCCCCATCCCCTGTCACCACCGCTAACCCGCTGCCATGGTCTTCACGACTTCACCCTTCCTCCTACCCTAAGTAATCACCTTCTCCATTTCCCTCTTCCTTTCCCCCTGTCACTCTACCTCTCGGTGGAATCTCTTCCCCCTTCGCTTTCTTTCTCCTTTTGTTTTCAGTGTCTTAAACCCTAAAGGCCCACTGAACTGGACTTGGCGATTGCGAGAAAGGAATTACATGGATTCAAGATTGGTGAGAGAAGGATTTTGGTTGATTCCGCTAGGTTCGGAAGGCCTCAAAAGGACACTAAAAAGCAAGCTTATGTCGCTCCTCAGTCTAAAGGCCCTATCCCGGCAATTGGGTCAAATGGGTTTTGGTCAGGGAAGTCTTTTGCCGCAGCTCTCGGTGGGCTGGTCTCGGTCCCTTCACCGTCACTACTTTCTATCACCCCGCTAGTGTTTTCCACCAAACCGATTGGCGATTGGTTGTTTCGAGAAGAAGCTTCTCGGACGGCCGGAGAAGAAGCTTCTCGAACGACGACGGCGGTGGAGAGCAAGGAGAAGAGGCGTGAGCGTCGGAGAAATTGTGGAGATCGTGGTGGGTCGAGGTACTAGGGAGGGCAAATGTCGGGGCGGGTGAAGATGTTGGTGAGCTCGGTGGTGCGCCTCCTCTCGTCGAGCCAAACCCCAGGCTCACCATGACGAAGAAGACGAGCAGTGCAGAGAGAAAGCAGCGGTGGCCCATCTATTTAGGTTCACTGGCCAAATAGCGGCATAATTTATCACTGGTTCAATGGTTGGAGGATTTTTAGGATTTGTTAATCAATGGTTTGACTATGGGTGTGAGCTTAGTACTGATTTTTAGGAGTTGTTTTTGGTTGATTGATTGAAGAAGGAAGAAAGGAAGGAGAAGGTTGTTTTTGATTGGTGGGAATCGATAGGATTGAATAGGTAATTTACCACGGTCCACGTCAGTTTCAACTGAAGAAAGTTTTTTGCCACGTGTCTTCCACGTCATTTCAAAACGACGTTGTTTCGGGCGTGTTTGAACGGGCAACTGCCCTGGACCTGCCCGAAAAATTAGTGGTCAACCACGGGGTACTAAAATACCAATTTGAAACTATATGGTACTCCAGACAAAATAGGTAAAATTACATGATACTAAAATGAACTTATCCTAAAAATAAAGGATCAGGACTGATGATGTTTTTTCTGGTCGGTAAAAGTATTAATATATTAATAAAGAGATATATATACATCTCCAGAGGTCAAAACCAACCGAAAAGCTGGAAAAAGCACCCCCGACGCCGAAAAAATTAAAACCTCCCCTGCTTGTTATCGGATTTGGATTCAGAGGGGACTACATAAAAACCATCTCTATGGTATGAACTAAATATGGACCTTTAGATTTGATCAACCCAGACCCAGACCCAGACCCTAATTAGGGGCCTTTAGATTTGATCAACCCAGACCACCTTACCCATAGACCCACTAATTAGATCCTACCCTAGTTAGACCCTAATTAGATCCTACTTAGATCCATATTTATTATATTGCTAAGATAATTATAATACAGCCGCAAAAAGAATAAGCGCACAAAAAAAACCTAATATAATACTATTTTTTTAATTTAAAATTTCAAATAGTATATGACTAATTAAGTAATTAAACTTTTTGGTTAGACACAGAAGCTATTGAGAATAATTAGATTACAAGAGCAAGAAGATGATCGAGAAAACGTGTTCAAAAGTCGCTTGAAAATTTAGAAAGAAATTATTTTGAAGTTAAAACTTTATATTATACAAGAACACTTATAAGTTTTAATTTCTTATTGACGAGATAGTCGTATGTGTTTCATTTTATGTTGAACCAGTTAGTTTATAGTTTACTCTCAACTTTAATTTGAGATTATTATTTTATTACATAGACTTTGATTTTTTTCTTTATTTGGATTATATTGAAATAATAAAAGTATCTTGTAAAATAATTATCAAAAGATAGAATGTTAAAGGGTCGGACCCTGCAGACCCTATAAACCCTGGGTCTCCTGGAGGGTAGGGTATGGGTCTAACAATAAAAAATTTGTAGGGTCGAGGGTAGGGTATGGGTCTAACTCCAAAAACTAGGGTATGGGTTGGGTCCTACCAATACCCTACCCGACCCCTACCCATTGCCATCCCTACCCCCCCCCCCCCCCCCCCCCCCCCCCTCCTTCTTCCGCCGCTCCCCCCCTACCCCCCACGATTCTGTATCTTGCTCGGAATCGAAAGTAATTGGGTAGCTCTATTTTCTGATTCGAACAGGAGGGGATTTTGGGTTGTCGGAGAGGAGCCATGTATTTTTTGGGTTGTGGAATCCAGATGCGGAATTTCAAAGGAGGGTGGCTCGATAGTCTTCTCCGGAATTTCAATGGGGTTGTTCTGGGTTCTTCTTTTCTCATGATTTGGTTTTGGGTTTGATTTGATTTATTTTGAAGGTTGTATTTGTTCCTAGAAAATGGAATGAGATGATGATGTCACCGATCTTTTTTATTTTTTGTTCTAGTGGTATTCGTCATCGTTTAGGGTTCTTGTTATATAAGGGGTAATATCTTCTTTCGAATAAAAAAATTCATAGATGAATGATACCAATATTAAAGTAGAATGATACCAATATCCTAGAACGATGATACCAATATTTGAGAAGAATGAAACCAATACATTCAAATAGTATACCTTTTCACTTATAATGGGATACAAATATTGGAGGAGATGAAAACCAATATCACGGTGGAATGAAACCAATATTATAGTAGAATGAAACCAATATCCGAGAAGATGGAAACCAATATCATAGTAGAATGAAACCAATAACATAAAAGATGGAAACCAATATCATAGTAGAATGAAACCAATAGTTTAGAAGATGGAAACCAATATCCGAGAAAATAGAAACCAATATTCCCATACTTGTATTTCCATAAATTGTATTATTTTGCTGATTTTTTTTTAATTTTTTTAATTATTGTATTTCCAATATTGCCCATGTCCCTTTCAGTAGGGATTACCCATGTCCCCACTGAATTTGAACCCCTTGTTACCAACCAACAACAACACCAAAACCCATTCCAGAATTAGACCTCCCCCAAACTCCTACACAATTGATCCCTAAAAAAAAACTCCTACACAAAGTCCTGAAAACTAATGTTCCTCGTGGTCTTGGAGCACAAAATCCATTCATTGATGTAGAAATCGATAAAATGTGTGATAAGCTCCCTGTTGTAATTGGTATCATCGAAAATAGTCCGGTTGCAGAAAAGCCAATTTCTCTCACATAATTGTACTAAAAAGAACAAACCAAATCTTGCCCAACATACCAACTCCCACCAATCCCATCCAAAAAGCCAAATTCCTCGTGGTCTTGGACTGATGATGTTTTTTTTACAGCGGCTTGTATATTTGAGAAATTAGATCGCTGTGGAGAGAATTGGGAGAGAGCTAGTACTTTTATACGCAATACTCAATGGTATCTTGGTACTTGGGATCTTATTGTAACTTCCAAATTAATATCCAATGTCTTGGTGTTGACGAAGGAGAGATAATGTAAAAATACGTACAACCCAAGTATGAAAATTTCAGGTACGAATTTTACAAATTGAAAAAATACGTTATTCTTGGATTCGACAAAATTTGATTCTGAATAGCAAAAATTTATCGCACGACCCATAATTTACATTACCAAATTAACCCGTACATGCAAAGGTCACATCAATGCACATCCCATACCGTGATCTTTTGTTCTGGTGAAAACAATACAATTTATTCTCTGCCATCCCATTGACATTTAGCACGAGTTTATGAGCGTCTCCATCCAATCATTTGATCCCATATTGAGTCCCAAGCCTCAAATTACTCGACTACCTTATTTTCCTTGAAATATTAAAATAAGCTTTTCCCCAAAGCCCCAAATTCCACTGCTGTTATATATATCCTTACCATAAAACCTCTCACACATGCATACTATCATCTGAATACCGTCTTTCAGATCTGATTCAAGTGGTAAATGATTCGTAAGTTTTAGTCCAGTGGAGCTATACATAAGGATGTATGTATTGTTCATCTAAGGTCTTGCATGTGACAATGATGTAGTTTGGTGCAGTCAAGGATGACTTGCCGGCAACTTTTTTTCCTTCTAGGGTTTTAGATTTGAGAATTTACAGATAACTTTTGCGAACATATTATTTTCCTTGAAACAAAACCACCGGCAAGTTGTCTTTGGCTACATGACTACTTCATTCTCAAATGTTGGATCTTTCGATGACATGACTGTTATATACGGTGAAGGTGGTCACTTCAATCCTCTGATTCAGTAGTTGCTGAAAGAAGAAAACGCACAAGTGGGTGGTTTCTAAAATGGCATTACTTGAAAATGTTCTCTCTATATCTACTTGTGTTATGTGACAATTATTGGATGAATGATTGTTCTAGTTTATCAAAAGATTTCGAAATCGAGTAATTGAAAATACATTCGTACTAAATACTAGGGAATTTTGCAAAGGTCCTACCGAACTTGCATTTAGATTAGTCGGCTCAGTATAAAATATACATGTATTAATCATGGCTAGAAATTTGACCAGCATGATTATTTGGTAAAAGTATCCTAAATTACATAGTAGCCTTTTCCAATTAGTTATGGTAATACTCTCAATCAAGGTTTTAAAAAAGACCCGGAGACTGAAGAAATTTGGTCCGACTGATCAGATCTCTAGTCAAACCATACCTTTTTTAATTATTTTTTACTATTATAAAATAATATAAATACCAAATAGTCAAAATATTTGTTTCAAAAATCTACATTTTGGCAATGCCGACCAATTTATTTCATATTCACTCCACTTTTCTTTGTTGATTTAGAGAAATCGAGCGTAAGATACAACTTTTTATTTTATTTTGTGTTGGTTTGAAAAAAATCTGGTTGGACTTGATGGACTAAGTTAAAAGCAGGTTGAACCTCTAGTCCGCCCAAATTTTGAGTGATTTGCAACGTGTGTACGTTGATCCCCAAACCCGAAACGAAAAAGTTCTCAATATGCTGTCTGAAACCGTGTTTTTTAAAACCTTGCTCTCAATGAGCCAACTTATAGGTACAGCCGTACAGGCCCATATTTACTTTAGTTTGTGGGCTACAATACTTTCGAGAGAGGCATGGGCTTCAACATTCGTGACCAGAAGAAGCAGGTATATTCTACAGCCCAACTTTGGGAGAGCCAGCCACCTATATTCATCAGGGGTGCTAGTTCATTTTGACAATTATTATTGAAATACTTATTAAGCCAATTAATCTAGAATCGAGCCGGTTAGAATTTTGAAATGTGGAAAAACTTGCCTAATAAGGTGAAAGGAGGAATAGTCATATGACAAATGTTGATCCTAATTGGACGCAACAATGTTAGATTAAAACCAAGTTAAGAATTGCTAAAACTTGGAATATAACCATTAGTTACCTGAGATAAGGATGAGGATTCCAACTTTGAGAGGCCATACATAAAATGGCGAATAGAATGCCTAAAGTAAGAAAAATATATAGCTGAGATCATCTCGTATGCTTTAGCCTACCTTACCTAATACCCACTTCAGCTGTCTTTTAGCCTTAAAAAACTGCACAAAATCCATACTAACCTTGCTTAGAACAACACTTAATCATACCAACAAACAATTACATCAACTCGTCAGATGGTTGTTCTAATTTAACCAAAGAGGTTTCAAACTCGAGCTATTAAAAGCACAACAATGTTAGATACTTGTTAGAAAATTTTTCAAAAGTCTCATCCTGCTATAACTTGGATTAGTCGAGACCCATTGGGTGTTCGAATAACATAACAAATGTTATAAAAATCCACACATAATCATTAGACTACTACTTTCTTGCCACTGATCTGAGCTGTTGAAGCTACATTCTGGACACCCTCTAGATAGACACTAGAATTCCAAGAGGCAAATGGATAAGGAGGCATCAGTTGATGATGCCACTGGTGAAGTTTCAAGGAGTATTGGAAACAGAAAGAAGTTGAGAATTCTCAGAGTTATTTCAGTATTGGACCTCATAATGAGAGTAGTTGGAGTTCTTGGTACTCTAGCAAGTGCTCTGGCAATGGGAACCACTAGCCAAACACTACCCTCTTTCTTCAACAACCAGTTCACCGTCCAGTTCAAGGCCAACTACAGTGATCTTCCTGTCTTCACGTGAGTGATCAAGCTGTCTTCTGTTCTGCTGTTATGTTCTTCGGGTCGTTGAAATACGAAGACTCCGCTTGTTTCGCAGGTTCTTTGTCGTTGCGAACGCAGTTGTGTGCGGATATCTGTTTCTTTCTCTGCCAGTATCCATCTACCAAGTCATCCGAAGCAAGGCGAAAACGAGCAGGACAATTTTGATCGTCTTTGATACAGTAAGAGCCCTTGCAATATGGAAATAGGCTCAGGCTCAGGCTCAGGAGTACTTACTTTGCCTTTGATGATCCATTATTTGCTTTGAAACTTTGGCAGGTGATGTTGGCCCTCGTGACTTCAGGCGCATCGGCAGCTGCTGCGATTGTATATTTAGCACATAAGGGGAACGCCAGCGCGAATTGGCTCGCAGTCTGCCAACAGTTCAACAGCTTCTGTGACCGAATCACCGGATCTCTTGTCGGCTCCTTCGCCGCAGTCGTCGCGCTGATGATCATAATAATGTCATCCTCTGCAGCACTGTCTCGTTGCTGATGTATGATCTTATCAGGAAAACGATCCGTCTAGCGACCCGCTCGTGCTTTTGTTGTATCAATGTGTACTAGAATGGTATGAAGTTTTGAATTCTAAACCATCATAGTATTTAATCATTTCCTGTTTGTTGTTCGAATTGATCATCGTCAAACAGTCAAGATCATAGGCCGAGAATCATAAACATTTGGAATTTACATGTTAAGTACATCACATCGAATGGATACGTTGCGAATTAGTATGGGACTGCAACCTTTGCCATTTTATACATAAAGAACCCGTATATTTTCACCATCAGTTCCACTGATCTAAGCCAAGATCTATACGATTCGGAGTTTCGGACAGAAATGATAGTTAGAATCTACATTTATAAACTAGACCCAACAATAACAATACATTTTCAGTATGCCTTCTCAAAATGAAGCCCATTGGGCCAACATTTGCATTGGCTCGACAAGATCGTGCAATAACAACGAGCACTTGAATATCTTATTAGAATTTACGTATCTAGCCCAAAACATCGATATAGTACTCTTCTTTCAATTGGCCACCACAACCAATGTGTGATTCTCAACAATAACACCACAAACTCGACTTCTTAGCTCATTAAATTCATAACCAAAATTCAGCCTGATGTAGAACAAGACATATCTCCACGACATTTTCTCCAGCATGTCCCTCATGCTGTGAATCCCCTCGACCATCTACCTGATCTAATGAAATATGCCGGTTGATTTTTTTCATCGTCATAAAATTATATATATATATATATATATATATATATATATATATATATATAAAAGTTACAATTACCAAATAATTGACAAGTCGGGCTCGAAGAACCGCTCCCACACGAAGGAACGGGTGCCCCACCTCTATGCCATTGCAGGAAGCAATGAGCTCCCATTGAGCAGCTGGTTGCCTACAAGTGCCATTGACGTGGCCAACGGTCTTTCTCCGGTTGACGTGGCTTCCTTCTAATTTTCTATTAAATAGTAATTTGAACACTTTTTTTCAGATCAAAAATTTTTTTTTCAAAATATTTTATTTTTTTTATAAGTAAAAGATTTTATTACCCACCAAAAAGATTACACCAAAAGTGCACAAAGTGCACTACATCAAAAGTGTCGAAAGACACAGACAAACGCCTAAGATTATACCAAAGGTGCGCAAGCGCATTACACCGAAGATAACACCTAAAGTCCATTGCGACGAAGCCCACACTGCCAAAGAAAAAGGACCGCCAGCCCAGAATAGATAGGGCCCACAAGAGGCCCAAACCAGAAGTCCATCACGAGTGGGTCATCTCCTGATAAAATACGTTATCTTAGAATATTTACCATAAAAAAATTAAAAGCATGAGCACGGAAAACCATTGACCATGTCCTGTATAATATAACGGCAAGATGACACATTTTATGGACTTGGATTTAAATTAGTTTAAGTCATGTATGGGTCATCTCAAAGAAGAATGTACGATGAATGTAAACTAACACAATAATATTTAGAATGATTTTTATTTCATCGTTATTATTCTAACAAGAAGGCAATATTTTTATGATAATTAGAGTCGAACATTGTAGAGTACGTATTTTTCATCCAGGTTGAGGCAAAAGACAAATCAGCTCATGCATATTTGGAGCTATCTTCGAGTTGGGCTGGGTCCCCCCAACTTGCTTTTGATAACTACTTTTCGGTTAATCACTAGTAGAAGATATACATTAATATAGTCGTATTGCCAAAAAGTCTTGGCCCAAATTAAAATTATTACAACTTTGACCCATATCTAGTTGCATATATGATGTATAGAGGTATATATGGTCAAACCAATGACTTTCAAATGTAGAATTTAAATCTTATCTCACACTTGACAATCTCCCCTATGATTTCACAATCTCACAAAGAACCCACTTTTTTTACATTTTCTGAAAATGGATTAATCACTGGAATTCATACATCATGGGATTAAGTAGGTACTTCACAGAGTCTGTGTGCTGGAACATGGGCAGTTCTCCAAACTGGATTTTCTCGTCACCCCTGGAATGAAACCCCAAATTGAAATTCGGGTCACAATTGGTGTCACCCAATAGTTGGGAAATTGGACCCATGTACTCCAATTGTAGGAGATGGCTCAAGGAACATGTCCTTGGGAATTTCGACAATTGTTGCTCGTCACTACTAGGAACGATGTTAGAAGGTGTTATGCCCAATTTGGTCTCAGTGGCATCTTCGGTTATCTCCGATTGTCTAATCGGCTGTCTTTTTTTGTATATCCTACATAGGACCCAATCATCCAGCTGAAACAAAAACAACGAAAGAGTTCAACGCAAAACCTTAACGTTGTTCTAGCTTATATAGAGATTCGAATTTGAGTTATAAAAGTGCATATAAGTAAAATTTGGTAAGAAGAATTCTAATAATAGTAATATTTTTCGGGTTAGTCCAATAAGTATATTGATAAGAAATAGTTAAAAAAAAAAGAGTTGAAATAGTGCAATCTTTTAATCAATTGGCTTACCCTCATGGATCCATTTTGCTTGTTGGGTTGCTTTCTAGACTCATTTAACCGGTACTCATGCATGATCCAGTCTGTCTTGACACCCTTTGGAGGCCTACCTGTATAGAACACAAGAGCCTTCTTCACCCCAACATACTTAGAACCACTATATATGGCCTTGTCCGTTCCGGTGGCCTTCCAGTATCCGGACACCGCTGCGCGATTCGGCCTCGCTCCGTTCGGGTACTTCCTGTCCCGAGGGGTAAAGAAATACCACTCATTTTCTCCAACTTCCGCCTTGTCTGGCGGAAAATTAAGCAACATAACAAGGGATTAGCAACTTGGTATTCGATACTCATGAGTTTAATCGACACGAAACGTGTAAGAATTGATGTTAGAGTTACCAGGTAATTGCCATGGATCGAACTTGTAGATGTCCACCTCCGGGATTATTGAGACAGGGCAGGGCCTCGAGGTTGCTTGGTTGCGAAGGTAATAAACGATCAGCTCCTCGTCTGTTGGGTGGAACCTGAATCCAGGAGGCAGGTCGCGGCTGGTACTATTGCTATTTCGTTGCATGGTTCTAATTTCTTTATTTGAGAAAAATTACAAGCAAATTTTTTTGGATTATTGGTAGATTTTTTGGAAATTGGGCTTATTAGAGAAATAGAGGAGTTTGAAAGGTTTGCAAGGAGATGGCTGCCCTTTTTATGGAGGAATTCGTATTGTCCTTTTGTGGGGTTGCGTGGTGCCAATTGGCTATTTAATTGACTTCTACTCCCGTACCTGGGATGGGGACTTTTAATTATTGGGATAGGCCCAGAATTTTGACTCACAAAAAAATCCGTAACTGAATATCTAAATCGACTAATTTAAAATTCGAGAATCGAAGACTGACGGTCCTAACTGCTAGATTTTTAACATATTTCTAAACTCGAAATATTTTGTTAACTTAAAATAATACTGTAAGTAAGTTAATCTAACTATTTTTTTTGGAATTTGATCGTAGGTGCTTGCATGCTCACTTTAGGTCCCATATTTCACTTCAATGGTTGGTTTCTTGAGCCATCAACTACTTTTGAGCATTATCCATAAGGAGAGGACTATCCAATGGGATACTTATTCTTATGCTCGAATTAAACTAAAACAATAATTTTTTACCAAAAAACTAAAAAATAATTTTTTAGTTAATTTACATATTTTTTATGATATGTTTATCTTAACGAAAAGATAATATAAATTAAATCCCGACATCCTAGTACTCAGCTTAGGAATAATCATACTCAAAGCACCAAATCACAAAGCTGGTGCCACCTATTCCTTAGAATACGACAAAACCAGGATTCCTTAATCCTTCCAGGTTCATCCCCTGAACTTTTTTTACTCCACCACTTGGCCCACCCACCCCTCGTCATCCATACTTAGACTAGCCAATGAGTTAATATCGTTAATCACCAACCTTCCATATCCAGTAGATCAAAGACTCCAAATATACATACGATTATCTTTTCTCCAGTTTTGTGTTGGATTTGTACCTCCCAATCGCGTATCAGGAAATCGAACGCCCAGTTGATAAGGTTTGACTGGGAATGGTCCCGTCCCGTGTGGATGGTCACTCTTAAATAATAGTTCGATTCAAAAAAATTTATCACTCTTTATAGCTCAATTTGTATCGAATTATATTAGTCGACTTAATTAGTGTAATAATATTTTCGATGAATTAAATAGAAAACGAGCTTTTGAACGAGATAAGCATCGGGGCTTTTCCCCCAAGTTTCGTGTGTGGTGGTTATATCGCCACATCATCGAATGGGGTCTTAGATTGGTCCTAATCAGCTCATCCACTCAGTAATTAGTTAGTAGCCATTGTTTAATCCACACGCGTGGAGATTACGCCCTCCGGATTAAGATCCCAGTGAGGCCACCACCCATCACGTGTCGTTCTAACCTTGGTTTACTTGAGCTAATCTCGTCATTTTCATAGATTATTAAATCGAAGTGGAACTAAGTGATAAACAAGAGTGGATCCAAATACAGTATATTTGGTGACGGTAACCGCATGTAGATACTCTCTCAAAGTATGCCG
The DNA here is from genome assembly GCA_963995505.1 of Hypericum androsaemum. NCBI lineage: Eukaryota > Viridiplantae > Streptophyta > Magnoliopsida > Malpighiales > Hypericaceae > Hypericum > Hypericum androsaemum. The sequence goes on from OZ023184.1 coordinate 20,079,515, forward strand.
ACGTGATTTTCTTTGGCTATGTCGTATCTTTTTTTTTTTTTGATATCGTGCCTCGACGTGTTCTTGGATGATTTGAAGGAACTAGTATGTTTCGTTATATCTGTTTTGTACTATAAACTCGTTGATGAATAAAGGTTAGAGAATCTTTTTAACTCCTTGTTATTATAAAAAAATAGTCGATCCAAATAATAACGAATGACTACTTTAAATAAAGAGTTAAATTATCACCAAATACCTAGTTCAGCTATTCATAGATTAACCAGAAATTACAAGTTCAAGTCATAATAATACATTAAAATTTTTATTGGAGAGAATTTTTCCACCCAAAATTTAAATTAATTGATTAAAAATTAGGATACGGATACCATGTATTTGGAAAAAAAAATTGAACTCGAATCATATAAATAGAGTAAATATTGTTATAGTCTACTCTTATTAGTTATTAGCCCAACCATGATCGACATTACGGGTAGATTTGATTCTCTCTAGTATTTAAGCCCAAAGAAGGAGCTAGGGCAATGGGTGTACTGGGTGGCACGGCACGTCTTCTTTGACTTTTGAACTTCATTTATTGACTCGAATCTTACCATTTTCGGTTCTAGCAACTACCAATAATTTAAAATATTTTACGTGCAATCTTAGAACAAGTATATAAAACTACTAGGATAGGAGCCAACGCATACGTAATACCGGAAGAAAATTCTTTGTAGACTAGGATTGTGCTTTATTTAGATATATTTTTTTAAGAAAAAATTACGTTCAGATTTCTGTAGTTTGGCGTCCCTCCTTCCTGCATTTCCGAAATTATTCCTGACGTCTCCGAAGTTTGGTTTTAGAAACTCTCGGGTCCCTGACGGCTCTTTTTTTATTTTTGGTCATAGAAATAACTAAAATACCCTTAACCAAAAAATAAAAAAGTTTACCTTCTTCAACCTTTAAAAAAAAATACTAATCACAAAAAATTAACCCAAAAATAAGATCAAACTAACCAAAATCAAGAACACAACCAAGAATATTAAAAAAAAATTAAAATCAAAATTAAGAACCCACAAATCTCATAGAACAACTAACAACAAAAAAAAAACTCAGATCTCCTTCTTGTCCGGTCAACTTCCATAGATTGAAATCATTAAAAGTAACAGCGCCATCCCCATCCCCATCCAAAGCTCGAACAATTTCATGGCAGTCTTTCAAAGACAAGCCGCCAACCTCAGATCTAACACAATAATAAACTCATCTCCTAGTAATCTTCCCACTTTAATTAAATACCAATTCAGTAAACCAACGAACAGAAACAATTAAGAAAAACCAAAGAGAGGGCAGAGTATCGAGAATCCATTAATGAAGAGAAAACCCAAAAAAGAAAAAGGGCAGAGCTTTGGCAACGGCGAGGAGGAAGGGGAGGAGTCTCTGAATTAGGTTTTCCTTTCCATTCCATGCCTTTTCCTTGCCTTTTCATGCCTATTCTTGCCTTTTCTTTCCATTTCCTTACCTTTTCTTCCCTTTTTCTTGCCTTTTGCTTGCCTTTTCTTGCCATTTCTTGCATTCTCCTACCTTTTCTTGCCTTATCTTATCTTTTCTTGCCTTATCTTGACTTTTCTTGCCTGATCTTTCCATTTTCTTCCTTATCTTGTCTTTTCCTTGCCTTTACTTGCCTTATCTTGCCTTATCTTGCATTTTTCTTGTTGTTCTAGCCTTTTCTCGCCTTATCTTGCCTTTTTCTAGTCTTTTTTTGCCTTATCATTTCTTTTCTTTCTATATCTTTCCTTTCCCTTGCCTTTTCTTGCCTTAACTTTCTTTTTCTTGCCTCTTCTTGACCTTTCTTGCCTTATCTTGCCTTATCTTGTCTTTTCTTGCCTTATCTTTTTTTATCTTGCCTTTTGCTTGCCTTTTCTTGCCATGTCTTACCTTTCCTTTTCTTTCCTTATCTTGTCTTTTCCTTGCCTTTCTCAGGCCTTTTCTTTCCTTTTTTTGCCTTATCTTGCATTTTCTTTCCTTATCTTGCCTTTTCATGGTTTTTTCTTTCCTTGTCTTTCCTTTTCTTGCCTGATCTTCCCTTGTCTTGCCTTTCCTTTCCTTATCTTGTCTTTTCCTTGCCTTATCTTGCATTTTCGTTCTTTATCTTGCCTTATCTTGTCTTTTCCTTGTCTTTTCTTGCCTTAACTAGCATATTCTTACATTTTCTTGCCTTTTCTTGCCTTTTTTTACATTTTCTTGCCTTATTTAGCTTTTTCTCGCCTTTTCCTAGCCTTTTGTTGACTTTTCTTTCCTTGTCTTGCCATTTCCTTACATTTTCTTGCCTTTTCTTCCCTTTTCTTGCCTTATCATACATTTTCCTGCCTTATCTTGCCTTTTCTTGCCATATCTTGCCTTTTTCTTCCTTATCTTGTCTTTTTCTTGCCTTATCTTGCCTTTTCTTGCATTTTCCTTGCTGTTCTTGTCTTTTCTTGCCATATCTTTCCTTTTATTTTATTTTCTTTCATAATCTTGCCTTTTCTTGCCTTTTTCTTGCCTTTTCCTTGCCTTTTCCTTGCCTTTTCTTGCCTTTTCCTTGCCTTTTCTTGCCTTATCTAGCCTTATCTTGCCTTATCTTGCATTTTATGTACTTATCTTTCCTTTTTCTTACCTTTTCTCGCCTTTTCTTTTCTTGCCTTTTCTTGCCTTATCATGCTTTTTCTTGCCTTATCTTTCATTTTCTTGCCTTATCTTACCTTTTCTTGCCATATTTTACCTTTTCTTTCCTTATCTTACATTTTCCTTTCCTTATCTTTCCTTTTCTTGCCTTATCTTGCCTTTTCTTGCCTTATCTTGCCTTTTCTTGCATTTTCTTGCATATCTTGCCTTTTATTGCCTTTTCTTTCATTATCTTACCTTTTTTGCCTTTTCTTGCCTTATCTTTTCTTTTTCTTCATTATATTGACTTTTCCTTGCCTTTACTTGCCTTATCTTGCATTTTGTTTGCAATTTCCTTGCCGTTCTTGTATTTTCTTGCCTTATCTTGCCTTTTCCTTATCTTTTCTTGCCTTATCATTCATTTTCTTTCCTTATCGATGTCAACGAAGAGGATGCCCACGGTGATTTCGATTGATTTCTTTGCTTGATTTTGATTAATTTTGATTAATTGACTCCCGTACTGGGATGGAGGAGAAGATGAAGCAAAGACGTCGTCGAACGGTTTGGAATTGGAGGTGTTTGGACCTCAGCTGAGCCTCCCAAAAGAACGGTGAAGACGTCGTCGCCGGGAAAGACAATGGACACATCCCGACCACTTCCAGGAGCAAGAGGAAGCATATGGGTACACTCAAAATCAGCGTAATTACGAGGACCCATAAAAGAGCTCGCCAAAACTCGGACGAATCCGAATCACCCAGAAAGCTAAAGTACACAGACGACGACGTCCTCGTACGACTTGTATCCGAACGACTTTGATGGTTACAAGGGCTCCTGGATGTGGTCGGGATGTGCTGCGTCGACTTGTACGGGTTTAATGGTCACTCTGCCTGAGTAGATCTGAGTTTTTTTTTTAATGTTCTTGGTTGTGTTCTTGATTTTGGTTAATTTCATTTTGTTTTTGGGTTTGTTTTTTGTGGTTGGTATGTTTTTCAAAGGTCGGAAAATGTAAATTTTTTTATTTTTTGTTTAAGGGTATTTTGGTCATTTTCATGACCAAAAATAAAAAAAAAGCCGTCTGAGACCCGAGAGTCTCTAAAACCAAACTTCAGAAATGTCAGGAACGATTTCGGAAATGCATGAATCTCAGAAGGAGGGATGCCAAACTACAGCGATCTGAGCGTAATTTTCCCTTTTTTTATATCGAAACTCGGTATCCGAACGAATCCATTATAACCCAAACCATAACACCACCCTTCCAAGCCCAAGAAGTAACGAAGCCCAGTACCAACCCTCTTAGGCAAGTCCATGACCCGGCCAAGCCCAGATGAATGCTGATCAATGGAACAACCAAATGACTTTTGTATTTCTGAAACCAAATTTCGAGTCGAGTAATTTTACGATGATCACAACAACGTGTATAAAGAAAAAATGAACTGGGAACTGTATGCTATCAGCTTGATAGCTTACTAATGAATTCTGATCCCAAGAAGAGACCTCATTGCCTGTTTCTTAATTGCTTTGCCATAAACTCCTCTCCCCAACTTGATTGCTCTCTCCATATCCATTATCATCCCACCCTTGTTCTTCTTCAATCTTTCCACCATTACTCTCAGCACCCTCTCATCACTCCCGGTAGCTTCAACTACACTATCGACCACGGTCTCCGCCGCGGGAATCCGCCTCTTTACGGTGTGATCCAGCGAGTATACCTTCGAGTACGCATCCCAAAAAGACGCCCTCAAGTAGCCCTTGGCCTTGCCTGTCACCATCCACTTCTTCATTCCCTCTTCCAGCCTAAGAACTGCACCTCCCAAATCCAGGCCTCTTTCAATCCTCAGCTCTATCTCTTCCATGTTCTGTTTCTTAAACACATCCTCTTCAACCCTGCACCTCTTGCACCTGCAACAGAAACCCCATGGCTTTGACATTTCTTTCCTCTTGTGGAGCGGGGTGAGCACGTCGAAGTAAGCGAATGTGATCTCCTCCCCGGCCTTGACATCCCTGGAGGCAATGACCAGAAGGCAGTCCCCTACGTGCAAGCGCCTAGTGTTCGGATTACAGGAGTGGTTCACAAAGGAAGCCAGCAGCCACAACCCGACGCCATAGTAATCACTATTCCTCCCCAACACCTTAGCTGCTGCAGAATCCTCCACGAGGGAGTTCACATCCAAAATGCTCAAGATCCTATCTTTATCGACCTTGTCATTCTCCCAGCCTCCATCTCGTGCCTCGGCATCGAAAAGACTAATCTCAGGGACCTCGAGCTGGTCCTCGCCTTTGCCCTCTGACAATGTAGAGACCAACTGATGGACCCTTGGACACTTGGTAGCAGACGCCAGAATTTTTTCCACAAAATTTCTCCACATTACCAACTGGCCATCAATGTCATTGGGGTCCTCACTAGACAAGATACCTCTTTCAATTGCCACTGCTTTAGCAACAAACATCAAGGTCCCGGCTTCGACATCCTTGGTGGCAAAAAGACCTCTCCCGCTCAACTCTGAGCTCTTTATCTCAATTGGACCAACATACTCAGCCAGCTCCGGGCACTTCCCGCGAAACCCGTTAAGCACCCAATCCGAGAGATCAAAAGCCCCTGTCCTCGATTGAAGCTCCAGCCTTTTGCACTTCTCCACATGCCCAGTTAAAGACTCCAGGTTCCCATTAGCCTGGGGATCGAGGAGAGCAGTTTTGAAGCAATGCAGAGCCTTGGAGTACCTGTTTAGACCAAGCAAGATCCGGCCTTTAACAAGAAGGGACTTGAAATGGGTACCTTCAATTGCCAGTGCCTGGTCACAGTCTCTCAGAGCCTCATCACAATCTCCAAGTCTAGACCTTGCCTCGGCCCGGTTCGATAGGGCCAAGCAGAGGCATCTCCTGATCTTGGCTAGCTCCTCTTGCCCTTGGTCTTCGCCTGCATTCGAGATGTGGTCCAGGCAGAGTTTGATGAGGATGGAATAGACTTGTATCGACTCTCGCCACTCTTCTCTTAGGAACAGCTCCGTGGCTTTAAGCCTCAGGCCTTGCATTTGGCTCAGTAGCTCCGCCACCTCCGGTGGCTGTGGCGGCCAGCCGGCAAAGCGATGGCTTCTGTCCTCCATTCTCGGCGGCCCTGGCGGCGGTGGTGGTGGGGTGAACTAGTGGGGTATATGGTATACGGTGGAGTTGGTGCCTAGGCTTTAAAAAAAGAATTGGAGGGGAGATCGTAACGGTCAAAACTAGTAAAGTAACGCCAACGGCTAGTTCGGGATTGAGCAATTTTATCTCAGCTTCGGTTACGGAGCTAATATATGCTTATTGGGCCTTTAATTACCAACCGGAAACCAATTAGAGTCAATTGGTAAATTATTATTATTTTTTAAAATTATTTGGTTCAATTATTCAGTTAATTTTCTGTGAATGTGGGCTTGTTACTATTGGACAAGATTGGAGGGAGGGTCATGTGATGTTGCACGTGCTACACCGTCTCCCCACACATAAATAACTCTTGGTTGCTATAAAGCCGTCGAGGAGAGGGAAAGTAAAAATATTAATAGCTCTTCTCCTTTGAATTTTGAAATATTAACATTGTCTTCGAGAGTGCAACTGATTAGTGGGGATTACGATTTCTTAAAGTCTATCCGAAATCTAAATTCAAAAGATTTAAACCTTGTTTACTTTGGTCGGATTTAGACTCTGGACTCTTGCTATCGATGTATACAATGCTGAATCTAATAATACGATACAAGGAGAGATGTAATATATATGGTTCATAACAAACGATAAGGTGAAAGCCAATTCCTTAACTTAAGCATCATTTTGATTGACCGGCTGAGAACGAATGCAAGGAGGGCAAATTCCGACGAGGAGAACGCCGATTCCTTAAGCGCATGCCCCATTCTAGCGCAATGTTTTCCAACAAGAACTCTATCTTGCATTCAACGCTATCTTGTCTCCCCGAATCTAGTTCCCGAATTCAACGCTGCCGGGCTATACGAGGCCGGATTTCCTCTTGCAGGAAATTGTTAGGCCCTGTATTGGTATTTGATTTAACAAAATGAACAAGCATGACGTAAGAACTGAAAGAGTAAGATCGCAGGAAATGCTCACCACTGAAATGTGCGCCGTGCGAGTAGTTCGGTTACTTCCTCAAGAGATACACTCCGTCTCTTAGTTCTAGCTTCTCTTCGGAAACTAAACCTGATAGGAAGCTTTGTAGCTGTTGGATTGACTTGTCATAAGGAGGATCAGCTACACAAAACATCTGTAGATAAGTTTGCTTTTGATTAGATCTTTACATGAGAGTACAATAAATAACAAAGAAGACGATGAAAATCAAGTCACCTTGAGAGTGTTGTGAATGCGATCCAACGCCATGCTGCCGAAATTTGTGAGCATCCCCATTATAAATTTCTACACGACAGAACATCAACTTATAAAGCGGAAGAGAGATTAAACAAGAACTATCGAATATGGCATGCCTTAAGACGGCTAACAAATTTCTTTGAATAGATTTCTAAAACTCATTTATTTGTTCATTTTCTGATAATGAAGCTATTTCCTAACACCAAAAGAGGCAGTTGTCTTTTCAGAATCTTTCAGCCACCTAGCAGCGTAAGAATGTGTAGCTAAAGGTGACACACTACACATTAATGAAAGTGACCAGTCAATTTTCTTCAAGTCCGGTTGGAAAGATCATCACTACTCAATTGCAAGAAGGAATCGAATTCCATTCCTATGTTAATTCAACTACAGAGAGAGCAAATATTTCACAATTTGTATATTCAACAGTGATATCTAGAAATTTTGGGTTGTTTGTAATACACGATTTTGGCGTGGCCAAGAGAGGGAATAGTCTAATCTTTCTCATCTGAGAATAAATGAGACTGTACGTCACAATCTACCTCAAGAGGGTAATCTTAAGAACAACATCTAAGGAACGCAAGTTTCATTGAAAAAATTCAAAGCATTTTACAAAAAAATAGAAATTCAATCAACAAATTTTATCAAGTCTCTCGAATTATATGAAGATATACCTCGTATACAGTCATTTCCTTGCGTATTTGCTCCTCAACCGAGGCAACTGAACTGTTCCCATCCTCGTCACCTCCAAGCAGCTCCTCACAGTTCTCGTTGTTGCCACTTTTGTTAGTATTACCAACACCTTCTACTAGAGTGAAAATGTGATCATCCGAACTTGTTCCAATTGTATCCACAATAATTCCCTGGCCCGCAAAAAAAGACAAACACCGGTTTTCATGCTTTGATGTACTTGAGACAGTAACATTTAGTTCTTTAAAAGCACCTCATGGAAGTACCTTGCTTATCCAAAAGCCTATCCTTCGATTAAGTACATCCACCGGCACACCAACAGCTGCAGCAAGCTTGTTCGAGGACCAACTGAAACAGAACAGGATAAAATCTTTATGCTCAAGTGAGTAGGGCAGTGAAGGGATTTACTACTTACCTTGTTTGGTCTTGAAATTGCATGATAATTGCAGCATGTATTGGTGTGACTGTGAACTCCATTGCTCGATCTTCGAACTCCAACTCCAACTAATAGAGAAAATCCACAGATGCAGTGTTTTCCTTTGGGTGAGACAAGAAATGACAGCATAGGAGCATTGGAGAACTTACCTTAACTGTCCCCAGATTTTTCTTCCAAAGTAGCTTTCTGGGGGTCTTGATTTGATGGAACCTATTTGCATAATCAGTCAAAAGATGCTCAACAGGCTGTGGTAAAGTGATGGCCTCATCCTGAAAGGGGACATGACATTATTTTGAGCCACCCGGATCTTATAACAAGTTTGTGACTAAGATCTGATCACAATTAAGAGCAAAAAATGACATATTAAGAATCTTTGTTGTTCTTAAAACTGTTTAACACAAAAGTCTTTGTGTACAGAACTTAGTAACCGGAGCCAAAGAATTGCCATGCCAGCAGCCACTTGATCGAATTTATAACAAACAGTTCAAAGCTCAAAGCAAATCATAAAAATTAGAGCACTGAGGAGTGACATCAACATGCAGATGATCCTATCACATGATTGTGAAGAAGATGCAAGAGTTTTGGTCAAAATTGCAACTAACAACAAAAGAGGCCTCAGCATAATATTGTGTCATGTCCTTCAACAAAACGTGTTCAACCACAGGAAAGTACACGCTTAATCCCAAGCAGCCAAAGAAGATCTGTGGCCACTATGCAGTCATCCAATATGCATGATCAGGTTCCCAAATGTTAAGCAACATACCTGAATTGGGGGCCAAAAGTTTGATGACAAGATTGTTGCATTGAAATTATCTAGGGATACCCCACTTTCCTGCAGATCTGAACCTAAATTCCAATGATAAAGGGAGGTTCTCAATAGCTTATAAGATGAAGAAAGTTGTAGGGGAGCTGTCAGCTAGAAACAAATAAAAAGAACTCCGAAGAGATTACCTGAATGAGATTGCTTGATAGTTGCTTTGATATTCTGGTTTGCCCTTTTTGAATCAATCATATCATTAAGCATGATTTCACACTTTTGCATGCTGGTCTCTCCAAAATGTATCTAAATTGTTAATTAGAGAAAGATAAGAGGTACAGTTGAGGTATACTCTCTCAGCATAAGAGCGTAAAGGAATCAAGTTATTCCCACATAACAAGCTTTGCTTCAGAAGGAATTGAGTAAGAGAAGACAGATCATCCACCTTTAGAAGTTCTAAGGTACGTATTTCAGAGTCAATGTCATAATCAGATTTGTTGAGAAGCTTCTCCGCAAGCATCACACGGTACTCATTAACGAGCTGGTCTTTGGAACCAATTATGCTAACAATCATCCCGAGTATGTCAACCTTCCTTTGGTTTCTGCTACCCTTCATCGGATCAGCCTCCACAGGATCTGGCTTCCAGCTGCAAAACCCAAGCAAAGTATTAAATCAGCTTTCTTTTATGGAAGTTAACAAAAGCAACTATCAGATGAAATTCTCCCACCTCAACACATTGATCCATGCTTGCTTGTCATCGCCATGGAAATCATCATCATCCCCAGCAGTTTCTTGATTTTCTTCATCCCTATTCAATTCCTCAAGAAGGCTATCTCCAGTAATTCCAGATGCATTTGGATTCCCACCACTCCCATCAGTTAGCATGGTCACAATGCATTTTATGGTGTCTTTCCTACCCCTCAGGTACTCCCTTATTGGCTCCCCAACAGCTTCTAGGAAAATGCCAGCTGGGTCTATAGTCCTAAGTGCTTTAATCGTTGAAACATATTGATGCAGTATATCATTGGTTGAGGCACCCGCAGTAAGCAAACGATATCGCAGTGAAGAAATGAAAGACTCCACAAGCTTGGAATGCTGGCCGGTATATTCAAGACACTGTTTCAAGTCTTCAATCGCAGGAGAGCTGCAAATTTCCATAATGTGCCAAGGAAGAATGAACTTCGAGAAATACCTAATATTAAGTTTATTAGCATATACTAATTTTAGTTACAATCAATGTATAAATATTACCTGTCAGGGTAGTCGACTATAATTTCAAACAGCTTTGCTATTCTTAAATCTTGCAATGTCTCATAAGCAAAATACTCAAGCCGCATCTTCCATCTAATGAGTCCCTCAGAATATATATAAGTTCCATCAGAGCACGTTGGGGGCTGGCAAGCCAAAGGTGAACTAGTATCAGATGAAGGACAAGCAGAGCTGACAGAATCTCCGAGATATGCGAGAAGTGCTTGCAGGAACTGGAGAGGCACGGCCTGTTTAGCATGTAGCAAACATAATTAATCCAACAATAGAAGGGTGTACAGCGTACCAGAGAAAACAGGATCATGTGAAAAGAGAATCTCTAAGAGCCAGTATTTCAGGATCACAACACCAAACTGCAGGAGGAAGTCGCACCAAAAAAAAAACTGCAGGAGGAAGAATGAAAGAGCAACCTGTATCCATCCTTTGACAGAAGGCAGAACAGAAGCCCTGTAATCGTCACCGGCTAGATCATATACCTTAGCCTGGATTAAACAACAAAAAACTGTCATATCTAGCACTAACAGAAGAGACGAAAGATAATAAGAAAATTTAGTTCATGACCTCAAAGAAGCAATTAAGTGACCTAACATGTGTAATGCCTAGTTAGAAGCAGATGATATCATAAGCATGCACATAAAGAAGAAGCAAAATCAGTCAGTCACCTGCAGAAGCGAAAATATCGCAGAAGCATAAGCGCCTTCGGTCATAGATGTAAATCCTAGACTTCTAAGTTCACGGACAACCTTTCCAATGTTCTTCACCAACCTGTTGTCCTCGGTGAGTTTACCTTGGTAACTCCGCTCATCTACTTCCATGTCTCCACTTTTACCTGGTGTTTTCCCCTGTTCGTCTATATCCATGTCATCTCTGTCCAGACATTCCTCATTGTTGTCACTGTCAAGATCTCCGTCCACAAGAGAACTTAGCTCCTCCAGCCTGCCCTTAAAATACCAGTGCAGTATTTCTACATAACAAAGGCAAAAAGACGGTGAAAACGAATACAAAAATCGAAGCACGCAATCAACTCGACAGCAGCCTCATACCGCGGAAATGCTGAGGGAGGCCAGCCATAAGGACCGAAGACACCATTAACTGAAATCTCGACAAAAGATAGGCTCTATCAACACCCGAGTCGCCATCTCCTTCAGATAGGCAGCCCTCCTTGCAGAACTCGAATGCGTTTACAAACAACAACAAGCACTTCTCCTGGAACCGTTTCACCAAAGAGATCTCTTCCACTGCCCCACACAAAACTCGCCCCGCCTCCTTCTCGCAAACCTTCAAGTTTCGAACTTTCGTCGCGTCATAACACGGACGGACGAAGCTCAACGAGATGCGGAAAGGAGGCAAAAAGAGAGTGCATTACGTACCGGGAGTTTACCTCTCCTCCCATTAACCGCTACATCCTTCAACCCCTCCAAACACCGCCAAAATTTGGAAGCCCCATTTTTCTCGAATCTCTCCTGAAATTAGCCCCAGCATTACTAAACCAACGCTATTAATCGTTAAAGAAAATAGAAAAATAAAGGGAAAAATAGAACTCTCGTACCTCGAGGGAGGAGAGGAAGTGGTCCTGGAGAAGGGACCGGAGGCCGTACTTGGAAAGCGCGTGGACGCCGGAAACGAGGACGGATTCACCGGAGAGGTCGCCGTCGAGGATGGCCGCGGCGGCGGAGCAGAAATCTTCGTATCCGGCGGCGATTTCCCCGACGGAATCTTCGCCGAGGCTCTCCAGAACCCGGAGGTTACACACCAACGGGTTAAAATCACCCATCCTCTCTCTCTTCGGTTTCTGGTTTTTCTTTTCTCTTTTTTTTTCTTCCTAATTTCGGTCTTTTAATTTTATTAAATTAGAAAAGAGGGAAGAGGAAGAGGAAGACGACGGAGTCCACTCTAGTCTCCTCCTCCCGGGGATTTTGCCGCCACTGCTTTTTGAGCTTCCGATGGTCGTTTGGTAGTGGACGCCAAGAACTTACTATGCATTAAAGGACTAAATTCACTTTAGTGCATTGCAGTTTGGTACATTTTTTATCAAAATTTTGTTGTTCAAAGAATAAAAAAATAGTTTTCATTGTCATGCACTCAACTCTTATCATTTTATTGCTTAAAGTAGGTTAGTATTACCAAATGTTTAGATGAATTGGTGATATTGAAGTCTCGAGCTTTTACATAAAAATACAATTTTGTTAAAATTTGATCTGACAAATTTTATTATTCTTTAATGATCGATTCAACTCAAACTCGGCTTATTCAAGTTTATTACTCTTTTATTTATTTTTTTATTATTAAATTCTGATATCTAGAATCGAACATTATCGAACCTATTTTAAGGATGATTCTCACAATAATATTTTTTACATTCGTGAGGTTTGAACACAGAACTTCCGTAAGTGTATTCAATTTTCTTAAAACTTAACCAACTCATATTGAACGTCAACTCGTATTTTCTTAGGTCTCAAAAGGTCGGACAACTGTCCGAGTCGTTAACATCAAGTCGTTCAAACTACATGTATGCATTTTATGTGAGTTTTTTTTATCCAAGTGTATACGTTTTATGTGGTTCAAACTACATAATTATATGTGAAAATTAACCAAACTACAAGGTAGTAAAATAAAGTTTTCCTGTTTTTATGTGTTATTGTACTTTGATTAAAAATGCATGAAACTACATGCAACAAACCGATGTTTAGCCTATATTATATGAGAGAGTTTGTTCCGGAGCTGGACCCAAGCCCGATGGAGAAAAACCGGCCCGGATTTAGCAAGAGGATTCTGCTGGCCTCCGTCTCGGCGATGGCGGCGGAAACGGCGACCTTCCCGATCGACCTGACCAAGACGCGGCTCCAGCTGCAGCGGGCCGCGCCGCCCACGAGCGCGGTCCGGGTGGCGTCCGAGATCGTGAGGCGGCAGGGCCCACTGGGCCTCTACCTGGGCCTCTCCCCCGCCGTCCTCCGCCACCTCTTCTACACCCCAACCAGGATCGTCGGCTACGAGATCCTCCGGGGCCTCGAGCTCAACGGCGTTGACCACTTTTCCCTTCCTCTCAAGGCCTTCCTCGGTGGCACCTCCGGTGTTATAGCTCAGGTAACGTCCACTCGCTTTGCTGTCCTTTATCTCCTAAATGGGCTCGAATTCGGATTAGTTGGTTCGGCAGGTGTCGGATGCTCGTCGAGTTCGGTGTTCCTGAACTGTGTAGGTAGTTGAGCTTGTGGTTTTTCAGCCGTAACTTGTCTCGGCTCCGTTTTCGTCATTGGCTTTCGTAGCTTTTCAACCGTCCTTCGCTCTCACCCGTGCCACCCGCCACTTTGTTGACTGCGGTTTGGTTTTCTTTATTTGTTTGGTGCTACCATTAGCTGTCTATGAATTTCCGTATTGTAACCCGTTTATATTAATATAGGTTCCACGCCACCCTTAAAAAAACCGTGTAGGTAGTGTTACAAGGCAACAGCATTTGATCACAGACTAACTTAATAGATTTGTTCTTTACAATTAGTGATGCAGTTGGTGGCTAGCCCTGCTGATCTTGTGAAGGTACGGATGCAAGCCGATGGCAGGTTGGTCAGCCAAGGTTTGAATCCGAGGTACTCGGGCTCCTTCGACGCCTTCACCAAGATTGTGCAGTCGGAAGGGGTTAGAGGACTTTGGAGAGGGGTCATCCCCAATATCCAGAGAGCATTTCTGGTTAACATGGGAGAACTTGCCTGTTATGATCATGCCAAGACAATGGTGATTCAATACAACATTGCTGCAGATAACGTGTATGCTCACACCTTGGCTTCTCTGATGTCGGGACTTTGTGCAACCACATTGAGTTGCCCGGCTGATGTTGTCAAGACAAGGATGATGAACCAGGACTCAGGAGCCTTGTACAAGAGCTCGATTGATTGTCTGGTCAAGACGGCTAGAGTCGAGGGGCTGGGAGCTTTATGGAAAGGATTCTTCCCCACATGGGCAAGGCTCGGCCCGTGGCAATTCGTGTTCTGGGTCTCCTACGAGAAGCTACGCCAAGCTGCAGGTTTGTCTTCTTTCTGACGCAATGCCACGCAAATTCCTTGTTCTCTTAGTAGGTCGAGCGATATCAGCAGGAACCCAGGTACCATTGCCTTGGATTCTGTACTGCAAAGAAGTGAAGTGCTCCTTGCTCGGCTTATCTTTCGCTCATTGAGACGGACAGAGCCAATGATGAAACAGTACCATCTCGGACACAAATGCATATGGAAAATTCCCCAAGGACAGCAGAATTACATGTTCATAATCATTGGTCCATTAAAAGTTCTATCATTTATTGGTGTATCTAATAATCCTTGTTCTAGTGTTACTCCTATCATTTATTCGTACGTGGACACTCCAAACGTACCAAGTTGCAAGGTCAAGACTAATAAAAGGAATCTTTCGATTCTCGTCATAAATAAATAAAAAAGTTAAAATCTTAACAATTGAATATTCCTAAAAAATTTCGTACTATCTGGGTGTACTTTTGATGATTTGATGTATTTGAGTATCGCGGGACCAGAGACGTCTCTGTTCGCAGGCCTCTTTACAAATCTTAGTTAAGTTAATGCGCCATTAAAAATGGGGCTTTTGAGAAACCCAGCAATACTTTGCACCATCCCACTTGCCTATCGAGTCGAAATTTGAAAAATGGGTATTGAATTTCTAATCGTGCGATGAATCGACAATCGTGTGAGCATAAGTCACATACAAATAATATTATGTTAGAATTTGTATATCCTATTCAAAAATTTTCGCACTCAACATGCGACGAGATTGGAGATTGGAGACGATCACCAATAAGCAATTGAATTCATTTTCCCTGAAAACAAGTTATTCAAGTAATCTAAAAAACGAACCTTCTCATTTTGCAACTCACCAAACGAAATCCTTATCAACATACATGGCTAGTGACCAATCTACAACTGGAATCCCGGCCACCTTCTAAAACAAGTGTAATCTCCCCCTTGAGAAATCGCCATTCCAATGCCAGTCCTCCCTGTTTCACCAACTCCATTATAGTACAACCTCCATTCATCAACTTCGTTGGTCATTTGCACCAAACAGGGAGACCCAACTCCCTTGTTATCCCACCCTTGATCATCCGATGGCTCGAGCACCGCCTCGTCTTGAAATCTCCTCCAATCTCTCAACCCGTCACTCGACATCGCCACGCCAATGCCCCTCTTCCCGTCCGCACCGACACCTTCGTACACCATCAAGTAATCCGACTTCCCGTCCCTCTTCCGCTTCACCACGCACGCATTCATCGCGCCAAGCTCATCAAAGCAACCGCTTTTCCCTCCCCCAATAGCCTTCCCAAGCTTCAACCACTTGATCCCATCCCTTGACCTCGCAACACCGATGCAGAACTCCCCGTTTCTCGCATCGAATGAGTGGTAGTACATCCTAAGATCGCCATTACCATGGAAGACAACCTGGGGGCTCGCCACGAACAGGGAGTCCCACTCCCCCTCCGGCCCCACGTCGAACAGAGCGCCGCTATGATGCTCCCCCTCAATTCTGGCCCAATGTCTCCCGTCCTGACTTATTGCCAGTCCCGGCAAAGACTTAAAGATCCTTGCTTTACTACCTCTATCCCCTGAACCAGCACCAAAAAGACAGAATCTTTCCGGGTCCCCTCCAAAATTTGACCCAAAGGAACCATCTTTATCGACAACCTCAACTTCCTCACCGAAAAAACCAGTGTAATAAAGCCAGTAAACCGCACTTGAGGCTCTGACTTTGTCACTAGACATTACAACCACTTCACTAGGCCTAATGCTTAGAGTATCAAAAGCCCACCAATCATCACCACACCTCATCACCTGACCGGCATCCCCTCTTGACTCAGCGGGGCCCACCCCTCTCTCCCAGTGGACCCCATTGCTAGAAACAGCCAGCCCTATAGAATCGCCGATGTAATTGCCTGGATTAATCACAGTAAAACCGAGTTGCAACATTTAGAAAATACTGAAAAAAATTAGCTCTTTGTTGGAGAATTGGATTTTTAATTTATCGAGGAGTCCAACACTCTATTTATCAGTACAAGTAATCGATGAATTCGTTATCTAACCAAAATTTTAAGATAATAGATTGGAGATTTTTTACACGTTCTACCACACAAATGCAACTAGTTGAAGTTCACCAGGTCAAAATTTGCACAGAATTGGACTTCACCATCATGTCATTATACAGGGTCGTGCGAGAAATAATCAACATAGAATGAACCCAATATCTATATCCAATCCAAATACAAAGATTCCAACAAGTAAAAGTTCCGAATTACCTGCAGTGTTGGCATCCTCCTGATCATCGCAGCTCCCGTGGTACCACATGTACCACCTCTCCTCTTCATCGCTCAGGAACCTCTTCACCACCGGCGACCCGACCACCCGGCTGTCCCAAGAACCGGTGGGGCCCAAATCGAGCACCAGCCCCCCGGAAGAGGCAGGAGAGGGGAAGATAGAGCCAAAGTTTGGACCTTTCGAACTGGGTTTTTCTCGGTCTGAAATGGGCTCGGCCTGGAAATTGCAGCCGGGGTTCGTACCATTGTCTAGCTTGGGGTCTGGTTTAGTGGAGCAGCGAGGGAGGAAAAGAAGGGAAAGGGAGTTCCGTTTTCTCGGAAAGGGAAGTGGTTTAGAGGTGCTAAACGCATAGAAGCTTGTCGTTGAGAGGACGTTAACGGCTTTCGGGGTAGCTACTTCCATGGTTGGCACAAGGCGCCAGAGTGATGTTTGTTGGTGGCGATTGTAAGGTGTGGACAGTACAGGTGCTCGCCAAAAGACATTTGACAATTTATTCCGTGTATAACAATTTGATTTGAGGGAGTTTCACTACACACTTTAGGATGTAGGACACATTGGTTTTAAAAAATGGATCGAGAGATGACCCGAATTTTTTCTATTTTTTTCAATCGATTTGATTGGTTAGACCAATAAGATGTAAGTTTTTTCATAAACAATACTTTACTCATAATTTGATCATTTTATTCTAACAAAACTCAAATATATATAATTTTACTAAAAAAAGTCAATTTTGATCAATATATATTGGACCACTCGGTTCAACATTGTTAACCGACTTGACCAATTAGACTTATGATCAACGACGTTGAACAACATAACAACCGCTCTTCGTAATTTTTTATATAACGGCCCGATATTAATCTCAGGTTGTGTGCTGTATCGGTCAGATCACAGATTTTTTGTTCCAAAGCAGATTACTCTCGGATCACTGAAGTTTGGTATTATAGCCGCTCACGTCCCCCATTTAAAAAAAAATGTTTTTCTCATCCTAATTTTTGAAAAATGACTTTCCCGTCGGAGACCTGAGACTAATTTGCCGTGCAAAGTCTGTAATAGGCTTTGTGGTGGGAGTACGGCCCAGCCCATTTAGGGCGAGAAAGCCCGTTACTATCGGTAGTATACTATCTCCAACTCGTAGCACCTAGACCAAACCTGTTTTGCTTGCCTCTGTTTGCGAGTTACGACGTTGGACTCGTTCCAGAACTCAGCTGCCTTGCCATAGTGAAGACTTGTTCTCGGGTTTTCATTTCCTATCGGTAAGTATATACTTTCACTCTACTCAGCTCTCTCTTGTTCGTTAGTGCTCGACAGAGATTTCACAAAAAAAAAAACAAAAAAGGTATTGAATTGAACCCTTGATCCTTAATCCATTTTGGGGGAAGCGAATTGGGTCGCGATTGCTAGATTATTTGGTGTAATTAAGGGCCTTTGGATTTGCTTATACTTTTCGTCTGTTCGGATAGATGACCGAGGGCTCCGTTTGTTTTTCACCTGGGGCCTCAGTGTTGAGCAAAGTTTGGGGGGTTAAAAGGGCGTGTATCGGACATCAGTCTTGCTCCTGTTATCGACTATGTCGCTTGTTCGAAGACGGTAGGGCTAACTGGTTATGGTTGTGGAGTTGCAGGACAATGGGAGGAAAGGGTAAAGGAAAGCAGGCGGCGGGGGGTAGTGATGAGAATGCTTCCAAGGGGAAGGGAAAAGCTGGCAAGGCTGATGGTCTTGGTACTTGCACATACGTGAAAGGTGCGTTGCTCCGTGATCCAAGGGAAAGCGTTTTTTAGCTTGTTCAGAATTCTCGTATCAGACTTAGCAGTTCCTCTTGACAAACCATTGTTGCTTGAGAGCGTTCGATTAACAGTAAATAGCAAATCGCTTATAGTTTGCATGTAATCTCTTTAATCGTTGTTGGTGAAAATGAGTCAAGGATCATGTAATAACTGGCTGATTGTGCGCTGTGTTTCAGCTAGGCATATATTGTGTGAGAAGCAAGGTAAAATTAATGAGGCGTACAAGAAGCTACAGGATGGGTGGCTTGGCAACGGGGACAAGGTTCCTCCAGCAGAGTTTGCAAAAGTAAACTAACTTTCCCTTTCTGCTCATTAAAGTTTGCAAAAGTTGTCTTCTTTCGAATTGTGAGCATATTGTGAGTGCCATGCCTCTTGCGAATTCTGTTTGGGCATCTCTTTCGTTTCCATTATAGAGTTTCCGTTGCATATTCTCAGATAGCTGCCGAGTACTCGGAGTGCCCGTCTGGAAAGAAAGGTGGAGACCTTGGATGGTTCCCGCGAGGAAAGATGGCCGGGCCCTTTCAGGAGGTGGCTTTCAACACTCCAGTCGGAGCTACAAGTGCACCTTTTAAGTCGACGTAAGTCTTATTTCTTTTCAATCATTAGTTTTTCTCACGTGCCCGACTTAGTCATGCTCTGAAAGATTAGGTTCATGATGCTTGGGTGACCTTGACCACAATGCATGCCTGGAACTTCGGCACAAACTTGGAACTAGAATGTGTTAGTTCAATTTTTATCATAATATATCCTTTCTGGCCATCATTTGGCAATGCAAATCCACCCTCCAGAGAAGGTTATGTTTATAATTGCAAGCCTAGCTCATTCTGTCCGCGGACCGTATCAGTCGATACATTAACAGTTGCATTAGATTCGTATATTTCTGCCCATCTTACAATGCTTCTCATCTAGATTACACTATTCTGATGGTAATTTTAATCGATGCAGACACGGGTACCACATAATCCTCTCCGAAGGTAGAAAGAACTGATTGATCTGCTTCAAGTGCGGTGCCCGAATCCTTAAGATGGAGGCTAGAGCAATGTCCGTCTATTTCGTTGGCTTTGTTATACTATGGATAGATGGCCGATGGAGACATGTATTTTTGTCTTGGATACAATGACCTGTGACTTTCATCATTATAAATATCAAGTTACTGGATTTGCCGATGCTATGAATATGTCATCATGGCAGCCACCACATGGATCCGGATAGTTACCATGTCGACTAATCCGCGTTCGCCGATTCACAAATAAATGTGGAGCAAAGATGGGAATTTAACAAAATGTTTTCTAAAGAGTCTCATCATCAAGAATTGAATAAGGGGCAAAACCCATCAGGAGCATACAACATAATATACAACTACAAAATTGTTGAACGCTACAATTCATCGTGACCATCAACTATCTTTAAGCCCCAGCTCATATCCTCGCAATGCCTCACATGTGGGACAATTGCGCCAGTATCAATTCCTACCTTCTTCTTGCAATCATAGAAAGGAGGAGCATGGAAACATGGTTCGATCGACATGGCCCGTCGACAAGGCGGGTCAGGAGCCGTGTCGTTTTCAGGCTTGTATAGTATCCACGGACGCAAGCCTCCGAGACCTTGGGCGACATAGCCAAAAGTCGACCATGAGCTTGTCACTAACACATCATTCAAACCGAGAAGGTACATCTCCGCCCAGGCCTTTCTGTTGTGCCCTTTCTTCTCTGTCTGCTGAACCTCTTCGTGACTTGGCTGGTGAACCCAAACGATATCTCCACTGGTGGTCGGACTTTCCCAGTACATGTTGCTGAGAAGGTCCGAGTAACCCAGGTACAGGTTAGTCACCAGGATTGATTTCAGTTTCGCGTTTTTGGGTGGATGGGCAATGGATTCTTGTGTGTTTACTTCGGGCAACAACTTCTCCTTTAATGTGCAGGCCAGGATCTGATCCCAAACATGGTTCAGTGGACCTGTTCTTGAATCAAATACACGAATTTGGATCCCGATTTTCTCATCTGCATTGGCCATGTGGGCATGGTAGTACCTTGTGATTAGTCCCCAGACAGGATTGGAAGGATGGAACAAGTATCGGCCTAGGTGATGGAAGACGGTTCCCTTCTTGGGAAACAGCTTGCTCAACTCCTGCTCAAAAGAATCAATCAAGAACAGAGACGGGACAATGTAATTGTCCGTCTTCACTATCAACCAAGGAACTTTTGCCAGTAGTACCTGATCCCCGTCGCAGAAAAAGAGCTTATCATGATCACCATAATCATGCGCTAGATGCAGGTATAGGTACGGTGGTATCGACTCATCCTCGGTCTGCAAAGCATTACTCTTCACCAAGTTCCCATAAGAGCTAGAAGTATTCTGACCGAACTGCCCAAACTGATGGATGAGGGGAAAATCTGCAGGAAGCAACCACGACCTCTGCAGGAAAGGCTCACAAAACAGATCTCCCATGTCGGTCCCTCCATCGACAAGCAAGACCCTGTTGGTAAGCAACGCATAAAGGAACGTCGAAGCCAGGGACAATATCCTGTTCCCCAACCCGCTAAAAGATATCCAAACAACATACTCACAGCCCCTCGAATCCGGGGGAACCACTCTCTTCCCCGACCTGATCTGCTCGAGGGCTACATTGTACGATTCGCTACCCGGCCCACATCTACCATGGAGATCCTCGTAACTCCTAAGCCGGGAGACCAAGTACGACGAAGGCTCGAACGGGGAAGCCTTCCGGTAGAGATGCGCGCTGTACCTACTCGCGCAAGCTGCCTCGTCGAACCCGGGAGCAAGAAGCCCACCTAACAACTTCTCTTCATCGCCCTCGTTGTGGAACTTGGAACCCTCACTAAAACTGCCTGAGCAACATCAAACAAACAAACAGAACTTGAGCCCCTAAAATAAAATAATTTTCTGCATTTGAGAATTATTAAAAGAAAAAAACATTTTCTTATATTAATCCAACAACCTGGCAGTCGTCGGAGCTGCGGCGGCGGGGTTGCGGTGGAGTTGGGGCGGAGGGGGAGGTTATCGAGGACGCGGGCGTCGGCGAAGCCCAAGAGGCGATCGGAGGGGGGGTTGCGGATCGTGAGGGAGATGAGGCACACGATCAGGAGGCTGACGGAGCACGCGGCGAGTACGGTGGTGAGCCGCATCGCACCGGATCCGAGTCTCTTGTAGGAGGAGGGAGAAGGGGTGGGCCCGGGGTTGTGGAGGGACATGGGGAGGGAGGAGAGTCGCCTCCTAATGAAGGAGTTTAGATCCATTTAATTAGGAATAAAATTTGATAAATATTAATGTCGGTGACCTCGCCTGAGACGACTCACGCGGGTTTGGGTTTGGGTTGGATTGGAGACAGGTTTTAGCTTTTTAGCAGTTCGCGGGGTTTGGGATATATCAGGATTCGATTGGTATTATAATCTACGAGGGTCGTCGTATTTTAATCGCGAGATCTCTAGTTCGATTTATTATTAGAGCGTATATTAAATATTTATCTGAGAAATTTTGACATTTTTAAATGGTATTACTAGTAAGTAGTGATTGTGATTGTGATGCCAAGGGAAAAACCCCTATCTAGTGTTATTTTTGTCAATAATTTTAACTTTTGGATTGGTATCAAAAGAATGGTGTTTATCCAAAATCCGAACAAATTAACATTGATTCGTTCTGAATGACTCGAATACGATGATTAAAAGTAGAACAACGTCTTGATTATTGGTTGAAGAAATTGTATATAAAATATAATAAATCTTATTTATGTATGGACTGTGGACTATAATAAAATTTTCCGATAGTAGAAAACTTTGTATGGTAAGTTTTTCTTTTGGTAATAAGCTTTGTATGGTAAGTTGATCATAAGCTTTCTATAAGAGTCGTGTCTCTAATCTCTATCTTTCTCATTAATTTGCTGAATTGAAGTAAATTACATGATTTTTTTGTGAAATTATATTTACAGAAAAGAAAATTTGAAAACCTAATTCACCGGTAAGGCATGTGACGGATTGCTTACGTGAGAAAGTTTGCGTGGGAAAGTTTGTCCGTGATCGTATCCGGTAACTAATAAATACATCAGGGACTAGTTTGCAATTACGGGAATAATCGAGGGGCTTAAATGAATTTCAAGACCCAAGCCACCAACTAAACCCTCTCTCTTAAACAAACGACGTCGTCCTCCCAAACGAGACCCGAACCACCATCCTCACAAAGCTAATGGCCCTAAGACTAGGGATTCTTAAAGCCGCCAACGGCAACAGCGGTAGCAGCGCCGGCCACCTCTTGGGGCCGAGAAGGTGGGCCCACGTCCAGCCCATTCCCGCGCCTCTGAGTGGGTCCGTCCAGCCCGCGAGCGCCTCCCCACCGCTGGCCCTACCGGAGTCCGACCCGGACCAACACGGGGACGGGTTCGGGTTCCCGGGATTCTTCGATTTCGGTGGGTCCATGGAGCTCATGGCTGTCCCCAAGAAGAAGGTAATTAACTTCCGTTTTTTTTTTCAATTTTATTGTTACATATATACTTTTGGATCTATATTTCTCACGTCTAGCTCCTGTTTGTGGTGGAGGCTTAGGATTTTTTTTTGTCGTCGAATTAGGGTTTAGGGTTTTAGGATAGCGGAAAGTTTTACTCCACAGACGATTGAATTAAGGGTTTAGGGTTTTAGGAAACTTGTGGTCCTAGGTAGCGGGAAGAAGAATGTCCGCGTTCTGTTGCTCTGAGCTATCTTGTTCCTCGTCAAACGATTGTGTTCTGTTCTCGGGGTGCTCAGATTGTGCTCCTCATTCTATGGCAAATTATTCAGGTTTCTAAACACAAGAGAGGCATTAGGAATGGGCCAAAGGCTTTGAAGCCAACTCCGGTCATCGTCCGTTGCAGGTAATTTCCCCGCTCACTGATTGCATTTTGTTCTGCCTGTTTTTTTGGTGTTAACATTTTGTTCTGCCTGTTGAAGGAAGTTAGTGTACCTTGATGCTTCTGAGAAATCACAATGTTCAGTCGGTTTGGATAGTTTGTCGCAGCGGGAATATATGGATTGTCAATGGAGCTATTCGTAGATCAGTCTTTTAGCACAGTACATGATCTTCTTGTGGTATTAGGCTTCCCAACCAAAGCGGGCATCCTGCTTCTCTTAACAGGCTACACTTTTTGATGTGTTTTCTCATTTTTGGATTAGCTAATCCATGAAGGGAGCGACTTGTGCTCCTCCCTTGTTGTATGGATCGTTAGAAGTATTCTCAATGGCTCTCACCCTGAATTACAGTTATGGATGTAGAATACTTCAGTTATTGTTATCTTAAACTCGATACATTGTGTTCCTGGTGGGCGGTTTACCTTGATTGTTGTTTTATCGCAGGAGTTGTGGTCGAGTAAAGCTGCCACACTTTTATTGCTGCAGCGGAGAACGGGGGAATATTGGTGAACAAGCTGAACAGAAGTAGACTGGCTAGTTCCAATGTGCCCTCACGAGCAGCTATTACGGATGACATTTTTGAATTCCAACATGGTAGTTTTCATATCCTGTGATGAAATTTCCTTCGGATCTTGAAACGAATAACAGTTATAGCCGGTGTCTTATATCTTCCTCCTCTTTAAACTCTCTGGACAAAGGGCTTGCAGAAATATGAGCATCGATACGGTGTCGGTACTGTGAACTTCTTCAGTCTATTCCTTCCCCTTCTGTTTCATCTGTGATTTCCTTGATATTATGGTTGGGGATGGTCTGTTGGTGGGAAAACCAGATGGCCATTGCTCAGAGTCAGAGGAATGGCTGCTTGTAGAACCCAAGAGAGCAACCAGGTCCTGTTGGCCTAGTGGAGGATCTTGTGTGCCTTTTGTAGTATCGGATGCCTTGGTATGGAAAATGCATGTAAATTTACTAATCCAGATTCGAGCGGATAATAACAATAAAAGATGGTTGAGTTGTAAGTAACGTCAGCCAAGAACAGCCTTATATAGTGTACGTGTTTAGGTTATGTTTTAATGATCACAGCGGCCTCAATTTGTTTTTTCTTAATTAGGAGGTCACGAGTTTGAGTTTTTTAGAATATATTAATATCAAATACTTATTAGGAAAAATTGTCATTTTCCAAAGATCTCATCCCACTTGAATTTGAATTTAGATTAGTTAACGAGTTGTTTCAAGTAGTAAAGAACTTGGGATTATTTTAAAAAATAGAGACCATTAACGGGAGCCGCCCCATAAATAAAGCTCGAACTCTTAATACTAGAAATTTCACAAAAATACTGTATTTTTGTATCTTCCTTTTTTTTTCTTCCAAGTCACGCTAATAGCTGCCTCTTCTCCACGTCCTTCAAAAAATAAAAAACCTCTTCTCCACGCAAATAAGTAGCAGTATTGCAATCCCTCTCTTTATAGCTACAAATACCAAGAATCAATCCGGCGATAAAAGGGAAAAGGAGAGGGAGAGAGCATCACTTCCACCGTCAATCAAATTAAATTAAATTAAATTAAAAAAGGGAGAAAAAGGAAGAGGGGGTTAGTTTAAAGAGGGTTTTAACTTTTAAAGAGGGTTTTAGGGGACAAGACAAGACAATGGGAGCCTTCCAATCTACGGACAAAGCAGAACCATCCATGTCTTCCTCCTCCTCCCCCGACCCGACCCCACCCACCACCGAGAAGGAGAAGGAGAAGGAGACGGAGACAGTCCAAGAACAAGGAGAAGTGGAAGATGAAGAGGAGGAGGCAGGGGAATGTGGGTTCTGCCTGTTCATGAAGGGGGGAGGGTGCAAGGACACGTTCGTCGCGTGGGAGGATTGCGTTGACCAGGCGGAGAAGAACAAGGAGGACATCGCGGACAAGTGCTTCGAGGTGACTTCTAATCTGAGGAAGTGCATGGAGGCCCACGCCGAGTACTACGAGCCCATCCTCCGCGCCGAGAAGCGGGCCGAGGAGGACGCCATTAAGGAGCTGGATCAGGAGAAGGAGAAGGAGGCGGCGGAGGCTCGGGCTGTGGTGGAGGTGGAGGCAGGGGCCGGTGGCTCTTCTGGGTCTAATTAAAGTGAGAATCTTTTTGCTTTATTCTTTCCAAGTTGGGTTCTTTAAGGTTTCTTCACTTGTGATCTCCAATTGGGGGTTTTTGGAGGGGATTAGGGTTTAGGGGATTTTGGTGGTCGGTGATCCGATTAGAGTTGCTATTGTGTGCTTGTTCTTACCAACTCCACATGGTATACCTTTTAGCAATAAAGCTAATTACTTCCCAACTTGTAGTTGGAAAACAATGCTAGCTTTTTGCCGTCGTTAATGTTTCGGATGTCTCCTTTTGCTTGATTCTGGGAGTTTTTAGCACTTGGAGGCTGGAGTAAGGCCTTCTTCTATGACATTGAATTTCAATGTGATTCGTGCTCAGATCTTGAGAAATGGTTTTTCCTGGCAAGACTGATCTCTTTATGATTGCTTTGATGGTTTCTTACCCAAGGTAGCTCTAATCGGATTATTGGATAGAGTGAGTATGCCTCTCGTTTTCGTATATGCCGGTTGGTCGTCTATTGGATGGCTAGTGATGGAATGCAGTATAGCCTGCTCATAACCGAAAGATGTTTCAGCCCATGGATTCATATATCTGTTTCACTTAGATTGTGTGCCTTCATAATCTCTACAAGGGTAGAAGCCAAATGACAGGATAAAGAACTATTGTCAAGTTATGAAAACATCTTTGATCAGCTAGGAGATGTGAATGAAACCTGCTCTTGAGCAAAATCGAAACCTTTTAGCTAATGAATTTTTGAGGTGAAGTCAATGGTTTGGTTGCCTTGTGATTGGTGGGGTGATAAGCAGCTCTTTCTACTTGCTGCCGAGTAGAATGGAAGTTTTATATTTCTACTTCCTCTGCCTTCAACAATTGCTTTTCATTGTCTTTCTTATGATCAGTAACCTACCCTATGATCGAATGCATCGCCTTTGCAATTACTGCTCCGGCGAGAGAATTTACTTTGACAGAGAAAAAAATTGAATGTGTTGTTGCAGTTAAAGAGCATATCGGATGCGTCTATTTTTTGCTTTCCCGCATTTCTTTCTATGTCATATTGGTAATGGCCTGCAGATGATAAGCTAATTCATGGTACAAATTTGGTGTTTGGTGCATGTTTGTTGTTGCTGGTACTAGGAATATTAGATTATACTATTTTCGTACTGAGTGCTATTTGTCCAAGTGAAAAAGTTCAGTGTTTTATGATCCGACCACGGACTTGTTCCTGGGCCCAGCCATGGGTGGGGGGCAATGAGACAACCTTGTCGTTGTGGAATTCTTTCGACGCAAGGTATCTCCCGTAGCCATCCATCTGGTCTCGGATCGGCCATGAAAGCTTCCTCCACCATCCATGCCTTTGACCAGCATCAAGCCCCTCCTCCTAGTAACTCGGCTATCGCGTCCAAGCTGGAACCAGAAGAGAGACCGGAAACCCGCCTCCCGTGACCATGGTCCGAAGCTCCGAAGAAAGAATTCCCCCGCCTACGACGGCAACTAAGTTGAAAGGCTTCCTCTCAGCCATCGAAAATCTTCTACTCCTTGTACTCGGCACACGAGGTGCGGTGGCGAGGGCAAGGGAGGAAGAAGGAACTCGCTCCCCTTGCGTCTTTTCTCTGCCTCTGCAAGAATAATAAGCTTAAAGATTCACAGTATGAGAGTTGAATACGGAAATTTTAACACCACATCAAAACGAACGGAGTTAAAAATCACGTGCTAAATGGAAGGCCGTTATTACGCCCATGTCAATTCCGGATTAGTTATGGGCTGGACTCCAGCCCACTTATCGGCCCACGTAAGAAAATGACTTGAATTGGCGGGATATCGTTGGTTGATCTCCAACCATCAAACTACTCTTCCACTTTTTCTCTCTCATTATCCTCCCCCCAACTTCTCCACTGTCCTAAAAGTAAAAACCTCTCAAAGATGCTCACTTTCACATCCTCCCCCACTGTCGTGTCCCCTCCAAAACCCATCCACCATTCCTCCTCCTCCTCGTCCTCGACTGGAGTTACCCTTTTGCCCCTCCACTTCAAAACCAGGAGGAGACAACCTTCCTCCTCCCTTGTCCACTCCCTTCCACCACAGGTTGAGACCTTCTGGGAGTGGCTGAGTGACCAGAAAGTGGTGACCCAGAAGTCCCCCGTGAGGCCTGGTCTTGGCCCCGAGGGGCTCGGGCTTGTCGCGAGGAGAGACATTGGGAGAAACGAGGTGGTCTTGGAGGTGCCCAAGAGGCTGTGGATAAACCCGGACATGGTTTCTGGGTCTGAGATTGGGAGTGCCTGTAGTGGGTTGAAGCCCTGGGTTTCCGTCGCGGTTTTCTTGATCAACGAGAAGCTAAAGGCCGAGTCTTTTTGGAGGTCTTACTTGGATGTGCTTCCTGAGAGTACAGATTCCACTATATACTGGTGGGCTGTGGCTTGTTTTCCCAAAAAGCTTGTTGCTTTTAAGTTCTTGGCTCTTTTTTTGTTTATTTTAATTTGTTCTTTTTATAAGGATTGAATTTTGTGGATAAATTTGGTTGATGGGTTCCAGTGCAGGTCCGAAGAGGAGCTCGCTGAACTGCAAGGTTAGGGTGGTCCCTTTGTGACATTAAGTCAATGCTTTTCTCCTCCTTTGTTCTTCTTCTTCTTTATTGAGATTGTTTTTGGATGATCTTAAATTATCAGTATTAGAATCTGTCCTTGGAACTTTAAGTTGAGAGGATCAGGAAGAGTTGAGCTTCTAATGCAGTACTAAGTTATTGCGATCCATTGAGAGGATCAGTCGTTCTGCTCTTCCTTATGGCTTTGCTATGCCGTACGGCTTGGGTTTGGTTGCTTCGTTTATTTCGGTGACAGTGATATGGTGTTCTTGCAGGGACTCAGTTGTTAAGCACAACCATAGGTATAAAAAACTTCTTGCAGCAAGAATTTGCAAAAGTGCAAGAGGAGGTCCTGGTCCCCTTTAAGCATCTCTTCCCTTCCTCTATTAGCTTGGATGACTTCTTCTGGGCCTTCGGGATTCTCCGGTCACGGGCATTTTCTCGTCTGCGCGGCGAAAATCTCGTCTTGATTCCCCTGGCAGATTTAGTAAGATCATCTGCTTCTTTATTGATTTCTGCTTTCAGAATCCAAATGTGCCTATTTCGATCTTGAAAAGTAGAGTCCATCCATCTCTTCTTCTCCTTTGGGGAGTAGCATGGTAGATAACTAGACATTTTTCGACAGTACGACCCTGTGCATCATATTGGTCCGAATTCATCAAAGAGGAGCTGGAATTAATTGAAATATCCTTTCCAATCAAAGTTTCTGATTGTTCTGACCAGATAAATCATAGTCCTGACATCACAACCGAGGATTATGCGTACGAGATTAAAGGGGCTGGTCTCTTTTCCAGGGATCTCATATTTTCTTTGCGGTCTCCCATTCCGGTCAAGGCTGGTGGGCAGGTAAAGGATTTTGGCAAGTTTAAGAATTAAAACGTAAGAACGTTGTAGTATGTATTCATTTATCAAGTTATCGTAGTTTTTCTCTTTTGTTAAATTCGGTTCTATCATAAGTAGTTTTTTTTTCCGATAGTGATATTTGTAGAGTGGATAAACAAGAAATTTGATACATTTATAGAGTAGGAAGTTTGGTTAGAATATAAAATAATACTGGTTTGTTTTCAATTTGAATTTGATTGTAATTTGTAGGACGGATAAATTCGTGATTTAAAATTGTTGGATCAATCAATTCTATGGTGACTGTAGCATAAAAAGGGTACAGTTTGGATTAATCAACTGTGAATAAGCTTAAAAAAGTAATATGCATTTGACCTTAAGGTACAAGGCGTAATTATATTAGATGGAGATCCAGAATTTAAACTCTAGTAAAATTAGTGGTTGAACTCACTCTTCTATCTCAAATGCCCTTGTCAATCTCGCAGTTCAAAATTATGGTTGTCTTTTCCAGGTTCTTATCCAGTATGATTTGAACAAGAGCAACGCCGAGCTAGCTCTGGACTATGGTTTCACAGAAACAAAGCCAGACCGCAATGCATATACCTTAACACTTCAGATATCTGAGTCGGACGCCTTTTTCGGGGACAAGCTGGACATTGCTGAGACAAATGGTTTGGGTGAGACGGCAGATTTTGACATCATTTTGGGCAGTCCGCTTCCACCGGCATTGCTTCCGTACCTTCGGCTGACAGCTCTTGGGGGTACCGATGCTTTCCTCTTGGAATCTATTTTCAGAAACACTGTATGGGGCCACCTTGAACTGCCAATAAGCCGTGCCAATGAGGAACTAATATGTCAAGTAGTTCGGGATGGATGCAAGTCTGCTCTTTCTGGATATCATACCACCATTGAAGAGGTACATGATTGTCTGCACGCCAGGAACACGAGATCATTTTAATCGCACAAAAATCTGTGTTTACTAGCCCTTAATCGTATTGTTTCAACTCTAAGGGACTTTTTTCCTTCAATGTTGTAGGATGAGGCGTTAAAAAAGGGCGCTAAACTAGAGCGAAGGCATGAGATTGCAGTGGAAGTAAGATTAGGGGAAAAGAAGGTGCTGCAGCAGATTGATGACATTTTCGGGAAGAGGGAGGCAGAATTGGATGAGTTGGAATACTATCAAGAAAGAAGGCTCAAGGACCTTGGTCTAGTTGGGGAGCAAGGTGATATCATATTCTGGGAATCCAAGTAGACGAAATGCATACTACGTCAATGCTGTCGTGGCCATCTCTGTGGAGTTCATCGGAAAAGGATCGTGGCCATGACAGACCTTCGCCAACAGTTGCTGCACTGTTATCAAGTTCAGTTATTCCATCAGAAGTTGCTCGTGCTGCCGCTACTTTCTTGGCCATCTCGAGCTCCTTGTCCGGTGAACTATTGATACGCAGTCGGAGAGTGTTTATTCATCGATAGTATGTTCGGATTTGCATTTGCCCCGGTG
The DNA here is from genome assembly GCA_963995505.1 of Hypericum androsaemum. NCBI lineage: Eukaryota > Viridiplantae > Streptophyta > Magnoliopsida > Malpighiales > Hypericaceae > Hypericum > Hypericum androsaemum. Next base: position 20,109,599 of record OZ023184.1, read on the forward strand.
CAAGTGAAGTTTTCGCTTGGATGAAGGCTCGTGCCAAACTCCGATACAGCAATCTGCAGCAGAGGAGAAAAACCACATTGACTGTGTCAATCAAATTCCATGGAGAGAGAGAGAGAGAGAGAGAGAGAGAGTGCATTTTGGAAGATACACAAGAGGCTTGCTTACAAATGTTCTTCCAAAACATTGGCAGGCAGCTCACTTGGTGCAAAATATACTTCACCAGAATGACAATTTTGATCTTTTTCCTCTTCAATTTCTTCATCCACTTAAGGCTTGCTTTTTTGTTTTAATTTCAACCTATTAGTGTTTCATCTCCATTCATTCTCCTCTAAGACAAGGTCTGTTTTTTTTGTCGAGCCGGTTAGTAATCTCGAAAGATGAGAAAACGCTCCTAACAAATATTTAATACCGGTTGACACCGTTTAGCACCAGTATAGAAGCACTCGACTGTTTTTACCCTATAGCATGGATAATGACTGGAAATCCCAAATGCCAGGGGAAGACAGATTTCCCAACCTTCCATTTGCCAAAAACAACTTCCATTGACGGATTATATAGAATCAAAGAACAAACTTTTACATTGAGAAGAAATGAACAAATATATAAACAAAAAAAATGAAGACTGATCTTGTGGTTGAGTGGGATATCTCAGATCCTTTCTCTACCGTTGCAGGCAAAGCTTTCAGGCGGTTGCATACATTAGACAAGTTTGCCTTTACCATCACAATCAATGTCGTCGGATTCGTAGTGTGTCGATGCAGGCTTCAAGAATAAGTGGAATACGCCTTTAAACCAAGGAGATCACCGTACAGTACTCGAGGTAGCTGAGTCTAGCTGATCAATGCAACTTGCACCCTCACATAAACACTCCTGAGGGTTCGCATAGAAATAGTCTTCCTCTTTTGGTTTATCGGGTATGACCACACGACGAACTGGCTGTCCCATTCTCTTCTCATGTGCCAATCGGACAGCGCTTGCGAATTCATTCCACGAGAGAGTCCCATTTTGGTGCATATCCAGCAACTGAACAAGTCTTTTCCGATCCAGCAAAACAGTCTTTTTGAAGCCAAGATACCTACATGAGATTCAGTCAGCGCTGCTTCATGCTGCATACGATGCAACCTTTGTTGTAAGTGCAGTCAACGTACCTTCGGTGGCCTTCCACAACTTTTGCCATGTTTCCATCATATGTTGGGATGAAAGTATCACTTGCTACAGAAACCATAAAATCTAGAGCAGCCATTTGAGATGAATGATTATTGAAGTGCTGAAGGTCTGCTGGAGTTAACAGCATCTCTTTTCTGACCTGAAAAGAGCTTAAGAATGAGAACTAAAATGGAGATTCTAACAAATATTGAAACAATTCGCATGAAGGTTCCATCTTAGAATACTCTATTTGATGGTCCCTCAGATGTAGCAGATTGGCCCAAACAATGCAATTGAAATCCGACAAATAAAAGAGTTGTATGCTCATGAAGCAGATCCATTCATTGCCTTGGATGAACTTAGAAGGGCCAGTTTTATGAATGACTAATACTTTTAGCCTTTAGGAAACTATCTGTTGATGCATAAAAATTTCCAAGAAATTTACAAGTGTTTGGCCACAGCAACCAAAAATTGAGATGGTTAATGTAGAACAGGATGATTAAGAACTCACAATCCACGGAAAGGCGGCTCTTAGCGCCGCCATTCTTCTCTCGCTGCCATATATTTCACCAGCGGCAATGTATATCTGTGTTCCATTGTCAAAACCCAATGCCTGTAAAATCAACGCTGTCTCTTCAGGAGTCAGAGGGCACAAACCCTGCGATCTCTTCTCTTCAGAAACAATCTCCTTCTCTCTCCACCAAGGGTATGCATATCTGAAAGGTGATTGCAGGGCAATAGAAAATGTAATGAGCAATCATATTAAAAACCAAAAAACAGGAACCCAGTAATATTGTCCTGATGGCAATTTGCTATATACATTGATCTCGTGGATATCCTTCCTCGATACAAGGATCTACAAGAATATAGAGTATAAAGTTCCAAGGCCCAAAGGGGTCATTGTAAAATGAAAAAGATGATCTATCCTGCACCTAATAATACCAATAGAGAGAATATTGTCTTCTGAAACACCTAACAAACCTTAGATTCTTGAGCTTCTCAGATTCTTCGTTGGTGCATCCCCGGGTACAACCTGAGAAAGCCAACATGTCCATCTCATATCTCAGATGCAAAGCCATGAAAGGCCCCCTTTCCTGAAGGATCTGCACCAGTTTATACCCCAATCCTTCAATCACAGGAGAGAATTTCAGTGCGTGGAAATTGACGCGGCACCTGAGTTTCTGAAGCTCAAGCGGAACCCCGTTGTTCGCCAACCGAGCATCAGTTTTGTTAAAATGCACCACTTTTGTCTTGTTGAAAAGTGGCAAAATCTGCATTGGACAATCAAATTCAATGATTCAGTAACTAGCGAGTGCGAAAGAGCTATGGTTTATCTACATTCACCAATACAGTTCTTCTCATCTTAACCTCCAACTCAACTATCCATAAGTAGCCAGAACACGACCTCAAGATTTTACATACTTCAACCCAATCTAATCTTTTTTTTTTGTTAAGTAACCCGATCTAATCTTTTTTATTTTGTTAAGTAACCCAATCTAATCTTGAGCTACCAAAAAAAAATCAATGACCCTTTCCATCAGCTTTCTGTTCATCCAATCATACCCTGTAATGGGAGGGTTTCCTAATCTTATCATTAACTTTACAAGAATGTCTCTTTCCAGGTACATGAAAAATACGGACCATTCTACCATCAACAGAAAACAGGTGATGTCCTCCAAGCATTAAGCAGATGTTCCTAGTTCTCATTAGCTGTGCAGCATGGTGTTTACCCTATGCCTCATCCTATCGCCATTTGCGACCGTTCCCAAAGCTAACAAGTTGAAGCATATAGTAACGCCCAAGCTCCAGAACCACCGGTGCTGCTTGATCAATTGGGGCTTTCTCAATTTTGGGAGAACTATCACAGTGACAGAGTGGGTGCAAGACAATATGAAGCATTCCATTCAATTTTATACAAACCTGTTGCAGATAGTAGGCATCATTTGACCAGCTAACAGGGGCCATCTCAAGTAATTTGTATCCATGTTTCTGGGTGAACTTCTTCGGCACCCTCCTCACAATCCGAATTTCATCTCTAAGCGAGTTGATGAAATGATTGACATCAAATATGTCCTCAAAGTTGCTGCCACAATAACAGTCAAAATACAAGAAACCCTACAGCTCAACCAAATGATACCGTGAGAAAGGCACATCTGAGTATACCTACGGTCTCTCCAGAAGGATGTCTTGTCCAGCTCCGGAACGACCAAGGTAAGGTTCAAAATCCGGGAAGCAACCACCATGTCGCATATCTGCAAGCTCCAGCCAACAACCAGAATCAGGCCAACGAGCGGGGGGAAAAACGACCAAAAAGAAACAACATACCGCAGCACGCATCTGATTCAAGCCACCATTGCAAGACACCACGAGAAAGCCATTACTCCTGTACGTCCCTGCAAGGAAAAACAAAAACGGCATTCTAATTAACCCCCAATCAAACACATCACTTCACTAATTAGAGCTCGAAAAACTCGCTGCCACGGTTATAAGTAGACCTACCCATACAGAAACTACCTCCCTCGAATAAAACTAGCTCAGCACTATAACTTAACTAACACGACCCTTGTTAATTTGTTTAATCAATCAATCTCAACCAACGAGCTCCAATGGCGAAGACGTTGTTCTAGCTTAACCAGTTCGAGTCTTTGGGAAAGCAACGGTGTTAAATAATTAAGGTTTTACCCCGCTCCAATCTGGATTAGTCGGCAATGGTATAAGCCCAAAAAAAAAATCAACTACTCCTTGACATAAAATAATAATAATAAGATAACAACAAATGGAGTCACCCAAACAACATAATTAAAGGTTGATCTATTTAGTGGCAAAATGTCAGTTACTCGGAGGAGGATAGAGGACAGGCGGAGGCGGGGGCGGAGGAGGAAGAGGAAGGGGGCGAGGGACGACGATTCGGGAGATCTTAACGGAGAGATCGGAGAAGAGGCCGGGCCGCCCCACCGCAACGAACTGGACCAAGCACGTCCACACCAGAATGCTCGTGCAAACCCTAATGAACCACACCTGAAGCCTCGTCGCCCTCTGCTGCCCCCCGCCGCCGCTCCCCTGCTGCTTCAACACCGCGACGGAGACGGCGTCGGATTGGGCCGGTGACGATCTGCTGCTCTCCATACGTTGGATCGCGGCCTCCTCCTCCTCCTCCTCCTCGTCATCGCCTCCGACTCATGCGAGTCTCTCTTCTTTTGCAAATTCTCTCTTTTAAAAAAAAAATTATATTTTCTCTTTATTTTTGGGAAATGAGATTAGTTATTTCCCCTCTCTTTTTGATTTAGAAAGTCTCGTTGGAATTAGTTGTTGGTTTCTTCTGGTGATTTTTTCGGGAGATGGTAAAGGGGAGGGGGAGAGAGAGAGAGGAGTTCTTTTGAGAATTTAATTTAAGGGCCGCGGAATATCTAAATCGATAAATTTCGGATTTTATATACAAGTTTTGTAGTTCATTCAATTTGTTTTGAATTTAGAAATAGAATCTGTGATTCGAGGATAAACTCCAGATTTAGATTCTTGGTATCTTCATCATTTGCTTGATTTTGAGATCTGCCGTTGTGATTTTAGTGTAAAAATTCGTATAAACACTTGTTTTTTCTTCCCGCTGTATCCAACCTGTCTACATATTGGGCTATTTCTAATGATCTATTAACGTGAATAGTTATGATATCTTAATTAAAAAAATATTGAGTTTGAATTCCGAAAATGTAATATTATTACAGCTCTTTTTATATCTAGTTAGAACTTAAATTAATCAACTATTCAAATAACGTAATGTTTAGTATGGTTCTAAATGTCGGACCGCGACGTAGAACTAACCTTGGGTCATTTTTCTACCCACGGTTAGTATTTTAACTGGTGGTCAACGAAATTGATCATCGGTTCAATAGGACAAATCGATCGATTCACTTTGTTAGATCAATCGGGTTAGAAAAAAAATGTCTACTTTTAAAATGTATATATAGTTCTAGTTTTATTAGATTAAAAATGATTAAATTATGATTTTAAGGCTTCTAATTTATAAATTTTGCAATAAAATTAGATAATATTTGTAATTATTTGTATTCTAATACTAAATTTAATTAATAAAATATTTTTATTAAAAGACATCTCTGGTCCATTCGACGACTCGAGATGTCGGACCTGTGGACCTGAGAAATCGAAGAAAAATCTCGAGTTGATCTTTGAGTTTTTTTTAAACCTCGTTGTTTAGGGGAAAAAACAAGTGCAAAGCCAAAACTATAGGAATTGCTAGTTCCAGAAGCAACCACCGTCCAGCAATAATTAGCTTTATGGATAGTTTCGTTGCCCCGAATTGCAACCACCATATGGGACGCATTTGGAAATTATGGATAAGTATGCCATATTTAACAGGAAACCGAATTAACGATTGTTTAAATAACATGTAGTATAAATAAATAAACAAACCTGTCAATTGTGAAGAGAGATGGTCAACTTTGATAAATGAGTGAGATTTTCGATGAGCATCGGTGTAGTGTATGTGGTCGACGAGACAATTATGGGTTTCCTCATAAAATAATTAGGAAGCGGAAAATGGGAGGTTATACAGTAAACAGGGGTGGAAATCCTCGTGGTCTGCAACTAATTAGATTAAATGACAACGAAGAACACGTGAAGCGCCGTAGACCAGGCCACCAGATACGGTGGTCGTATTTAATTTGGAGAGGGAAATGCACGGATTATGAGACATGGTGACATTGTGGAATTGCATCCCCATTAATAGGAATAATTTTACTCTGTAGTTTAAATTTTGATAATTCGTTCAAGTGTGACGCCTTTGTTTGTAAATGATGATTTTTATGGGTGATTATAACATATTATAATTAAAAATTATAAAATAATTAACGTTAAATTAATTAACAAACAAATTCGTTAAATTGTAAATATATTTACTTGTTGAAGTACAATATCCTTGGGATCGTAACAGAGGTCTGTCACTGGTCAGTTCTTACTTACGATCAATTGAAGTAAGAACAATTTCCACGAATTTATCTGCCTCGGAGTCGAATCAAGAATTTAGGGATCAAATTGATAATTTAATTTTTTTATGTGTGGGCATCAGTCATCTTATCACCCCTCATTTTCTCCTTCTAAAGGGAGAAAAAATTCTCTCCCACATTACCACCACTATGGTGGTTTTCTTCCATGTGTCAAAGCTACAAATTGTAGCTTGTCCACCATGGAAAATGATGTGGCAACTATTGCCACCAAATAGGAGGAGGTGGCTTAAATGGGATGTAGGCTAGTCACATGGCCCATGATCAATTCATGGGTGCAAGACCCAACAGTAAATATTCTAAAAAGTATCAAATCACAACTTTAAGATTTTGGGTTGGGTAGGATTTGACAGAGAAAAGGCGTAACTCTCATTAAGCGATGAATCACATATATATACAGGGAGGCAACCCTACTGGTGCATGATGTTCTCGTAGAAAATTCTAACTTGACTTGCAAGGCTATACTATACTATTATAGATGTACACAAGTACAAATACATAAGGCCCAAGCCCAATACTCCCCCTTAAGTTGGAGCGTACAAGTCTCGTATGCCCAACTTGGAAAGAAAAAACTCGAACTGCCGCTTGCCAAGAGCCTTGGTAAGGATATCGGCAAGCTGGTAGTTCGTTCGGACATGATGTAGAGTATGCCGGCCACGCTGGACGAGATCACGAACAAAATGACAGTCAACCTCAATATGTTTGGTGCGCTCGTGAAAAACTGGATTAGAAGCAATATGAATAGCAGACTGGCTATCACAAAACAGTCGCATATGGTACAGGGAGACGCCGAGGTCATGGAGCACCATGGCCAGCCATTGGAGTTCACGAGCCGCGAAAGCCATTGCACGATATTCTGCCTCCGCAGAAGAGCAGGCAACCATAGGTTACTTCTTTGTCTTCCAAGAAATGGGGGACAACCCCAACTTGACAAAGTACCCAGTCACAGAACGCCGGGTAAGAAGACAACTAGCCCAGTCAGAATCACAGTAGGCATAAAGCTGGAGATCACCGGAGAAGGATGCCTTGACCAGGTCGACCTTTCAAATAATGCACCACTCGAAGAGCAGTGTCCCAGTGTTCCTGTCGTGGACACTGCATAAACTGAGATAAGATATGAACACAGTAACTGAGATCAGGACGAGTGATGAGCAAGTAAATCAAACGGCCAATAAGGCGGCGATAGGCCGCGGGGTCCTCCATGTCATTGCCTGTAACGGTTGCCAATTTATGATTTGGCTCTAAGGGAAACACAGCAGGTTTGGCACCAAGTAGGCCACAATCATCGACAATATCAAGTGCATACTTGCACTGAGAAACAAAGATGCCTTCTAGATTGTGGGCAATGCTAAGCCCGAGAAAATACTTGAGAACGCCCAAATCCTTCATATAGAAGCAATGGGACAAATAGCGCTTGAGATGATCAATGGAGGCTACGTGATTTTCACCAATAATCAGATCATCTACATAAACCAGCACACACAAGGAAACCCCATCCTTGTAAGATAGAAACAACGAGTAGTCGGCATAAGATTGAGCAAACCCATAGGCACGAAGAGTGATCGCAAGCTTGGTAAACCAATTACGAGGTGCTTGATGTAACCCATAGAGAGACTTACGCAAGCGACAAACCTTGGAAGTCCCGCTATCATGGAGACCAGGTTGAGGTCTCATGTAGACTTCCTCATGTAAATCACCGTGAAGAAAGACATTATGCACGTCCGTTTGGTGTAAAAACCAAGAGCGGGCAGTAACAACAGCCAAGAAGGTTCGAACACTAACCATCTTGGCAACAGGAGCAAACGTCTCTTGGTAATCAATTCCCTCTTCCTGCCGATCACCTCGCACAACAAGGCGAGCCTTATAACATTTTACCGAACCATCAGAATGATACTTGATACGATACACCCACTTGCAAGGAATTGCCATTTTGCCAGGAGGAGGGGTTCGAGTGTCCAAGTGCCATTTTGTTCAAGGGCATCAATCTCAATTTGCATGGCTGCCCGCCAACAAGGATCTTTGACAGCATCAGCGAAGTGGGCAGGCTCCCGACCATAAGTAATCGCAGCGACGAATTGCCTATGACGCAAGGTAAAGTTAGCACTGGACACATAATTGGCAATGGGATAAACCATACCTGAGGACGGAGGAAGAAGTGGGGTAGCAGGGGGTTCTTCAGGGCGTGCGGTGTAGATGGTTATACGATTCAGAATAAAATTATTGAGCTTAGCAGGAATGGCCTTGTGACGAAGACCACGGCCAAGCCATTCACTAGTAGGTGGAGCAATCACAAGGCTGCTATCAGAAGAAGAATCTGGAACTAGTGATCCAGGAGGTGCAGACTCCACAACAGCTGGTACCATAGGCAGGTCAGGTACTTGTGCAAGCTCGGAAAGAGGATCAGGTAGCACAAGAGCGGGTTAATCGGGCAAGGAGCTAATAGGCACAGGTTCACTCCCCCTGTCATCGGTAATGGGTTCAGGGGGAAGACCGACAGGAGCAAGAAGCAAACCGCCAGAATCGGAAGCTCCATTTTCAAGTAGCGGAGAGGCAGGTGGCCATATTGAAACCGAAGGGGAAGCATTCTCCAGGAATGGAGAAACATGTTCCACGAACACGACATCTCGAGAAATAAAAGATTTACCACTTTCAAGGTCATAAACTTGCCAACCCTTCTTTCTGAAGGGATAATCTAAGAACATACACCGTCGACTCTGTGCACCAAACTTGTCCTTAACACGTGGCTGATGATGGATATAGCAAAGACACCCAAAGGTGCACAGGGCTGAATAAATTGGAGGTGCACCAAAGAGGGCTTCATAAGGACTCTTGCCATAGAGAAGTGGAGTTGGAGTCTGGTTGATGAGATAGCCAGCAGTGAGAATACACTCACCCCAAAATCAGAGGGGCAAGTTGGCTTGAAAGCGGAGAGCTCGCCCAACATTTAAAATATGGCGATGCTTTCGCTCAACCCGTCTATTTTATTGTGATATGGCAACACAAGAGGTCTGGTGCAGTATGCCATGGGCATGAAAGAATGGTCGGAGCCCGATAAATTCTGTACCGTTGTCATTGCGCACAGTTTTAAGTCGTCGACCGAATTGGGCCATCACCATTGCCAAATTTTTTGGAAAGATTGTACTGACTTTACTTTTCTCCGCCACAAGATATATCCAGACGGCACGCGAATAATCATCAACAATTGTCAAGAAAAATCGGGCACCACAAGAGGAAGGAAGGCGATAAGGACCCCATAAATCATAGTGTATCAACTTAAATGGTTCTGCAGCTTTATTAGAACTCAAATCGAAGCTAAGCCGAGTTTGTTTAGCTCAAAAACATACATCACAATGAGAATCCAAAGAAGAGTCTGAATCCTTGTTAACACAAGGCAACATTGTGACGACTTTATTAGAAGGATGACCTAATCGGCGATGCCATAGAGAGACCGAGTTATCCACCACGACCTTGTAGACTCAAACGCCAGCCACCGCGCACAGAAGATATACCCCCGCATGTTGCTCACCCACACCAATCACTATCCCCGAAGTGTGTTCCTACAAAATGCAAAGCTGGTTAGCAAAGCTGGTGGTACATTTGGTGTCCTGAATCAATTGAGAGACTGAGATCAGATTGCAGGTCAGTTTAGGCACAAAAAGAACATGTTGTAAGACCAAACTTCCTTCAAACTTCATAAGACCAGCTTTGATGGCATGATATGGCTTCCATCAGGCAACCCCACCGAACAGGAGGGTATATTTATAATGTCTGTCAAAAGGCTTAGATCACCGGTCAAGTGATTCGAAGCTCCTGTGTCGAGAAGCCATTTAGTTTGAACGGCCTTACCAGATAGCTTTCCCGCCGAAGCTGCATGATCTGGCTTAGTGGCATTAATAGCATCGACCACCTGGCTCCATTATTGTTATGTCATCCAAGGGAAAGCAGATCGCTCTCCTTCGATGTTGGTATTGCCACTATTAGTCATGCTTCCTACGGATCGAGCCTGAGCAGTGTTGGCCATTGGTTGGCCTCGTCTGCGACTAGCACCGCATCCCTGCCCTCCAGTTCGCCCTTCACGAGCACCGCGACCTGAATTCCCTTGACCACTCTTTACGGTAGTCCACCATTCCGGATATCCAATTAGCTGGAAGCATTCACTCGCTTCATGCCCGGACTTACCACAATGGCTGCATGTAGATTTGACATCATCTCATCGCACAGGTTATTTTTGCAACGACCGGGTTTGTATAGCGAAGTTGACCACCTCACTCCTTTCATCCTTCGCAATAGCCACAGCGTGATGAATCTCTTCGTTCATCAATCGTGCGTGTGTTTGATTCAGATTTGGTAATGGAACGGTGCTCAGAATACTAGAGCAAACCGTTCGATAGGTCGTATCATCCAGGCCCATAAAAAATTGGTAGACCTTCTCTTTTTCACGTTCAGCCATCAATTCCTTTTCCGCGCCATACTTGCAACCACAAGAGCAAGTTGGTTGTTTAGAAAAGGCACTGATTGCCTCCCACATGCCCTTTAGCTTGTTGTAATAAGTACTCAGGGTCATACCAGATTGTTTGCAGTTGGCGATCTCACTTTTAAGCTGATAGATGCGCATATCGTTCCCAACAGAGAATATTTCCTTCAAGTGAACCTTTCCTTCAAGTCTTCCCACAGATCTCGTGCACTCTCCATGTAAGTGACACTGGAACGCAACGCGTGGTCGATTGTGTTTAAGATCCAACCCACGAGCATGGCATTCACTGCACACCAATCATCAAAATCGGGGTCCGTCTCGGCTGGTTGCATCACACGGCCGTCAAGGAAGGCTAACTTCTTCTTAGCCTTCAAGGCGTTTCGTACCGCCTTCATCCACTCATCATAATTTTCATCGTGTAGGACCACGGGAGTGATCATCACGCCAGGGTTATCAGCCGAAGTCATATAGTACAACGAGCTAGGATCCATCATAGGGGGCCTCCTAATTAGCGCCGTCGAACTTTCACCGCTTTTGGTCATCTCTCTGTTGGTCATGGTATTTGGCTCTGATACCATGTAGAATTTGACAGAGAGAAAGCGTAACTCTCATTAAGCGATGAATCACATATATATATACAGGAAGGCAACCCTACTAGTGCATGATGTTCTCGTAGAAAACCCTAACTTGACTTGCAAGGCTATACTATACTATTACAAATGTACACAAGTACAAATACATAAGGCCCAAGCCCAATAGGTTGGATACAAAATTATAACATGATAGCAAAATAAGTTAATTTTGTGTTCGTCGTTATCGTGACACGCGAATGCAAACTTATATGTCAGATGAGTTTGGTTTGATGAAGTGTTGATATTGGGGTGGTGAGTGTGATGACATTATTTACAAGTATTTGAAAATTCATTAAACAAAAATGTTAAGTTTTATCTTAGATATAAAAATTTTACGAAATATCCGGATCATGGAATGTAAAAACTGATCATGTTGGCCAAAGATTCCATCGAACATAATCCAACTCATAATTCCATTATTGTTGGAGAATCCTATGAAATTAACCATTTCAAAGATGCACCAATTAGACGCCAACTATTCTCTTCTCAATTATTCATGCTTGGCCAGTGATTTCACAAGTGATTCATGGACTTCAACGCCTATTGTCTTTTTCCTGAAATACTCCATAGCTTCTTCATACAATAATAAGTTTTTTTTGGAAAAGAAATTTCAGGGTTTGTATCTTGACATACTGTCCATCACACTCAAACCTGAGCCGGTGTCAAGGATCTGGATGTTAAATTCTCCAATACTCCATTTGAACATGAAACCATAGTTTTAAAAAATATGGTCCGATTACAACTAAAATGTAGTATGATCGGTTGAATCGAAAATTGGAGCCAAGCCTAGGTCAAGTTTCACCATGAATCCAGCCTTTGAATTGACCACTAGTTTTTTGGGTCAGACCGATCGGTTTGAAGGTTGGAGCCAAACATGATTTTTTTTTCTGAAAATAATATATGTTTGATTTGAAAGTGATTAAATTATAATTTTGTTGTTTGTACGTAGTTTTGCAATAATTTAAATTATATTGATAACTATTTACTATTTTCATAATAAATATACATATTTTTAAAATTTAAGAAAATCTCAAGTCCAACTAATCGGACCGATTGATCCGTACCAGGGTCGTTCTGTGTGCCAGTTTTAAAACAATGCTCGGAAATGTCTTAATTTTTTTGTGAGATCGAAAATCTCTTAATTAAACTATAATAACCAGTTGATCTGAATGGTTGTTCACTCGAATGTTTCCAAGAAGCCCAAATTCAGCGAATGGGCCGTTCGACTCCTCCGTCAACAAAAAGCCCATATCGAGGAAACCACCTTCTCACGCCAAAAATGCCGATGCATTTAACCCGACACGAAGAAGCCAAAAACCAGTCAACCGCCGCAAGAAAGGAAGTCCAACCCCCGCCTCGACGTGTCCTAACCAATAACATCCCGCCACGTCACCAACACCCACCCCTCCTCCCTAAATTCCCGTTCATTGGGTCCAGACCAGAACCAGCCCCGTCTCTCTTCCTTGCGCGAGATCGGACCAAGATAAGAAAAAAAGCCATGGGGATCATCGACCGGAGAAGACTTGGGGTGGCGGCGATGGTAATTGTGGCGGTGGGGGTAGGGGTATTATCGTCATTCGGGGAGGCGCTGAGGTTCGAGCTGGACTCGGGCCGCACCAAGTGCATAGCCGAGGACGTGAAGAGCGGATCCATGACCGTCGGCAAGTACGACGTCGTCAACCCCCACGAGGGCCAACCCTTGCCCGATTCCCACAAGCTCACCCTCCGGGTTCGTATATAGCATACCTCTTTCTTTTCGGGTTCGAATATATCTAACCCGAATAATCTAGATTTGAGTAGGACGAGATGAAAAAAGGTGGCAACGGTTTTCTTATAATGTATGTATGTTTTGGTTGTGTTAGGTGACTTCGAGCTACGGGAACGCCTACCACAAGGCGGATAAAGTACCGTCGGGGCAGTTCGCGTTCACAACGGCGGAGGCGGGGGATTACATGGCTTGCTTCCATGCCGCGTCCCACGACCCACCGGTTAAGCTCACGGTCGATTTCGATTGGAGGACCGGCGTCGCCGCTAAGGACTGGCCCAACGTTGCCAAGAAAGGCTCTGTTGAAGTGAGCAACTCTAATCCAAACCGCTATTGCAGTTGCAGCACTTCATTTGTTTGTTGATTTAGATGGTTCAGGATGTGCGCGTGATGGTTATGTTTTCGTCTTTGCATTCGATTTCTGCGATTCTGGATCGGTGCCTTTCGACTGATAGTCGGAGAGCTGAGGCAGTGTCTGAATCTGTAGGCTACGGTTTATGGTCTGATCTTACTGAGCGATCAGTGTTCTGTACTTTTTCCGATGGAATCATTAATTTTTAACAAGGATTTTCTGTTGTTTGTGTGAATGTCAGCTCATGGAACTGGAGCTGAAGAAGCTGTATGATACTGTTATTGGAATACAGGATGAGATGCGTTTTCTACGCGAGAGGTACGTAACCAGTCTCGTCTGCAATAGTGTCATAGCACTGGTGTCGGCTATATGTCATTGGAAGATAAACAAATTGAATCTAAGACGTTCTTATTACGTGCTTAATGATTTCAGGGAAGATGAAATGCAAGAGCTGAATCGAGCTACTAACTCGAAAATGGGATGGTTCAGTTTCCTTTCTCTCCTCTTTTGTTTGTCAGTTGCAGGCGTACAAGTATGGCATCTGAAGACATTTTTCGAGAAGAAGAAGCTCATCTAGTTTCATTCATTCTTGTTTGGTACACAGATTTCATCATTTTTCCTATGTGAAAAATTTCATACATCATAATTCACATCAATCAATAGGTTTTCTACTTTGAACATGCAATCAAAGTAATTGGCAAATCCGGTGCAGATGCGTATATACCATCATCCGCTATCTGTTGGAACTTTTTTGATGTTCCGAAGACTCGAGCCTGCTACTGCTAGTCAGGAATGTGAGGCAGCTAGTGGAAGTCCGTAGTACAGTAGGTATTTGGAAGAATCAAATGTTGAAATTATGACCGTTGAATAAACCAACAATCTTATTTATGCCTTACTATAGCAAAATTTTCCAAATGCAAAGGTAGAAGCAGATTAGACAGAAGATACACCAGTCACTCACCATGATGGATGGGAAATTTCTAACAAATCAATTGCAATATAGCAGCTGATGAGAGAATTATTAAACATACCGAATCTAACATCTACAAACAAGAATAACAAGGGGTTTAACACGTCTCAAGAGCGAAACCCGCTGTTGACCGGGCTTTTCAAATAATTCAAAAACCTAACGCACTTCCCTGCATGATCCAATCAAAGAATATTCATTGGAGAATCAGAAGCAGAAGCAGAAGCAAGGGGATACTTCTCACAGTCTGTCGGTTCAATCTATTCACAGCATCTGCAAAATTGCAGTCATGACGCATCAAACATCAATACGGACGAATATGATCCGTTTCTGTTCGCATCGTTATGAATTGAACGGATTCCAGTGATGATCAGTTGGCAAATTATCTTTAATCTTTTCAAGTCTCTTGAGTATATCCAAGAAAGGTGGTCTCTTATTCATGTCTGCAGCCCAGCAGTGCTCCGTTAATCTAAAGAAATGAAAAGGACAAACATCAGCAATCCAGTTTTCCACTCCTCTTAAAACTAGAACTGCGAACTCACAAAACGCTGATATGGAAATGGGTACGAACTACGAAGTAGCTTTAAAATCACAGTTGCAGACACTTCGGCGGAGAAAATTGCAACTCCGAAAATAAGAGAGGAACTCTCCTTTTACGAATGACATCTACGTGTTTCCATAAGGTGTTAGATATGGTGCATCTTCGTTGAAAGGCTTAATGTCACACG
This sequence comes from Hypericum androsaemum, assembly GCA_963995505.1. Taxonomy (NCBI): domain Eukaryota; kingdom Viridiplantae; phylum Streptophyta; class Magnoliopsida; order Malpighiales; family Hypericaceae; genus Hypericum; species Hypericum androsaemum. The sequence goes on from OZ023184.1 coordinate 20,124,681, forward strand.
ATATGAAATGCAGATTTCTCCTCAAAAATGATTTAAAACTGATTAGGTTTATATTATGAACAGGTAAAAACTTATAGCAGCAGATAGAATCGTATGTGAGAAGCCAACAACATGTGCATTGGGCAAAAGTATGGTGAAAACAGCTTTGAGTGACTTACTCTCTCAGTTCAGGAATATATCCTTTCGCCCGAAATGTAGGCCGATTGCCTTCAGCTGCAAATTTGGCTGCTTCGTAAGGCTCATAATTTGCTAATGGGGGTTCCCCTTCAAGCATCTGCAATGATGATAGGATTAGGTACAAGAAAAATAATAGTCTTAAGGAGATACTTCTCGTCTCTTTTTGACACCAATCTTACCTCATAGAGTATCATTGCAAAGGAGAAAACATCGACCTTCTTATCGTACTTTCTATGCTTGAAAACTTCAGGTGCCATATAACGGTCTATAATTTGGCTCAGATAATGAAAAGATACATTAGCAAGTCATTATTATCTTCCGGAGATAAGGATGAAAGAAGAAAACGACTGCATAGAAGGTACTCACAACTTCCTGTCTCGCCAGTCATTTTGTAGACATCGTGAGAATTTTGAACTTTGATGAGCTTGCTTAATCCAAAATCTCCAACTTTCAGGTGTTCTGCGCTAGAGTTGACTAGAAGAACATTCCTAGGATTCAAAGAAAAAGTTCGAATGAGAAAATCGAAGAGCTGCAAAATATAAACGGTCAATTATCACGGATGGTCAAGTAAATGACAAACAAGTTCTTATCTAGCAGACACAGAGGGTCTCACCTTGGTTTCAGATCTCTATGAACAATAACATTTGGTTCATTGTGAAGATATGCCATGCCTCTACACAAATTTCAAAAAAGAAACATCAGCATGACCGTCAAATTGTAGTAGGCTTCATAGCATGTTCTAAATCTTCCTAAAGTGCAACGTGACAACATTTCCTTTTCTCCAACTATAACATGTACCACTTGTATAGGATCTGTAACATGATTCAAGGAAACACAAGATGAAGCCCCGACATCAAGGCATGATATAGAGATCCAACTATAAGTACAGAAATTCTTTCCTTTAGTCAACACAAGCCTCTAAGTGATTATCTAAATCATAATTTTTACCGTGCATCGTTCAGCTTTGGTAAAGGATACATAAAACGGGACCCAAATCAACTCAAGAAAAAATTCTGTTAGAGAAGTCACTAGGATCCTAGCACTAGTTATACTAGTAGACCTTGCAGATTTAACCGTATATTAAGATTTTGACTAAGATCAACCCGTTGTTGAGACTTCAAGTAACATAATAGAAGAAAAGCACCACACTGAAATACAAAGTGAAACAAATGCTTTGGGCGGAGCATATGGTTTTATCCCTTAGGTTACGGCGAAAAAAGCATTTTTGTCCACTAACAATACAGAAGTCTAGCTCAGAAAACCAAAATCAGATGTGGATGGGTGTAAGAAAAAACTGTTCCCTGTAGATTAGAAAGATGGAGATAATACCTTGCGATGTCCAATGCTAAATTTATGGCTGTCAATGGGCTAAGTGCACCCTTCCCCTCAAGGTAGCGATGAAGATCACCCTAGACAGCACATGAACTCTAAAGTTAAGGTAGGCATGAAAAGATGATTTTGAAAATTTCTTATAAATTCCTGTTAAAGACTTTAAACATCACAAAGAAATAAGGGTGTTAATCTACCCCTCGTAAATATTCAGTGATTAACATGAGCGGCTTCTTTTCAGTGACAGCACCAAGAAATTGGACAATATTAGGGTGACGGAGCTTCACGAGAAGATTAACTTCATGCCTGAAGTCTTGGCTGCAAGAAAATAGCGAAAGAAAGGTTATCCAAAATGAACTACTGCAATAGGAAGAGGAGTTTCTTAGAAGTAGCATGCGGGTCTAACTTCATCAAAAGGAAAAGAAGAGAGCAAAGAACTAACGTCACCAATCGATCATCCGAAAGGGATGGAAGAATGCGCTTGACAGCGACTGGTGTTCCACGCCAAGAAGCTTTCAAGATCTCACCAAAGGACCCCTAAACGGACAGCATACTCATCAGAAAGACCTCCTCCCATTCAATCACATGCAGATGGTGAACTCAGAACTTACCTTTCCAATGATGGATGAGTTCGAGAAGTCCAGCTCTGATGGCTCAATTTCCCAGTCACACTTATTTGGCTGTGGAGGCGGAACAAGTTTGGGCTCAAAGTGGCTTCCGTTTTGCCCCTGTAGTTTGAGGAATCGAAGATAAACCTTGATCAGAAACTAAAGGCCACATATATTGAGAGACACAACAAAGAGCATATAACTACTACTAGTCCTTCTCAAGCAAACCACAACAATGCCAACTGTAAGACAAGCAGCATGAACTCTATTTATCAGGTATCACATTGGTGCTCGACGCAAATCCGTTCGTGCCTTTTGCTCTAGATATTTCAAAGGCACATCCAAACCCTCTTCAATTTTCATTTATTTTTACAAGTATACGTTTTGTTTCGACTTTCATTACCAATGTTCGAACCATGATCCCGAACTATCACAGCACAACCTCTCTTGAATTGAAGCACACACAAGTTTCTCCTAGTAAACGGACCGTCAACTTAGAGTAGAAACAAGACTGGCGGCTAATTAAAGTAAAAATTAGACAAGAAGACCTCAATCAGCCTAATTAGGAAACGGTTAAGACAAATTTAAACACTCACATAAGAGGATCCACCGTACGACTTGAGGAGCTCCATCATGGAGTACTTCTTAGCTCCCTCCGCGTCAGCTAGCGGCTGCCACGTCACCAAAAAGACGCGTTAAAAGAGAGCGAAGATTCAATCAAGGCAGAACGGGGAAATCAAAGGGGAGCGGTAATTAGTACGGTGTTCTTCCAGCGGTCCTGGGCGTTGACGTCGGCGCCGAACTCGATAAGGCACTTGGCGACGTCGATCCAGCCGTGGAGGGACGCCACGTGGAGCGGAGTCCGGCTGTCGTAGTCCCGCGCGCGGACGAGCGTGGGATCCTCCTCCAGGAGCTTCCTCACGGCCGCGGCGTCGTTCTGGTGCGCGTGCCACAGTATCATCGACGTCCTGCTAACCCGCGCCTTCTCCTTCTGCTTATCCGCCGACCCGGAGGCGTCCGACGTGGAGGAGCGGTTGGAGTCCGAGGAGCTCATCGGAGATCCGCGATCGATGTCGGTTTCTCTCTCCGCGGGGCGCGTGCAACTGTATGTGCTTTTCGTTTTTTTTTTTGGCTTAGTTGGATTTTTATTTGTTATTTTTCTTGGGCGAATGGGAAGCGACGACTTTGAGCTTCGTGGTGTGCGTGTATCAGTTATTTCTGGTTATGTGAATATCTCCCTCTTTGGCGGTTTCAATTTGGATGGAGTGAAAAAGTGAAAAAGTAAAAAAGTAAAAAAAAAGCTTCACATCGTTAGTGAAGCGACGTTGTTTCGTAGCTTTTCTCCGAACTCGAAAACTGATTACTAGTTGATAAGTATTCGTTGTTATTTCACATAGACATTCTCTTTAATTACTTTTTGGCTTAGTTAAGTACCACAGAACAATTCCTTAAACAAAATTTTGAAACCGATTATTTTAATTAATCATTATTCACAAATATAATTGTACACAATACATGATAAATAAATGAATTCCCATAATAATAGATTCTATTCATATTAAATTTGTTTATAAGTATTGAATATACATTGATTTTTTATAATAAAATTTTAACTTTGATATAAAAATTTTAGTAAAAATTATTTGATCGGTACCGTCGTTTTTTTTCACAATAGAAGTTCGCTGTTGATTCATACGGATGTTTGATTTGGGCCCACATAACATATTTAAAAAATGATTCCGCTGCCGGGATTCGAAACCGGATTTCAAGATAATCAGAATTTGCCAATGTGCTACAGTGGATGCTTTACCACAAATAGAATACTTTATTAATATAAAAAGGCAAAAGTCTACTTAAATATTCTGTGGTTTTACCCTTTCACACACCACTACCTCGTGGTTTTATCTTCTCTCATCAGGTGACAAAAGTTTCCTCTAGTTGACAACCAAGTGACATTTTTTTAACTGTGGTTAAATTAATATATCTTGATATTTATATGGCACGCCACTTCACCATGTGATGCCACATCATCCTTTTACATTATTAAAATATCGTAAATTTTTTTTAATACCAATTAAGACAAAAGGACAAATAAACGAATAAATTAGCAAAAGAAACATCAATTTCACAATCGCTGTCATATCCTCCACGTCATCCAGAGGGCCCACTTTGTTGCTGTCGGATGCTTTCTCTACTTGTCCAAACTCCGCCAGAAAACTGACGGCGGCTCCGATGGCCTCACACAGCCATGAGACGAAAGGGCGATAACGGCGGCAACCCGAATATCCTTGTCACGTCCCCGTCCCAGAAACCCGTCCAACTCGACGGCATTAGTGGTAGCTCCATCGACGACTCCGTCTTAGTGGCCTTCCTCTTCTTGGAAGGGAACTCCGCCTCTGTGGGGCCCAGTTCGTGGTCGGAAGTAGTTGAGTTGGTGTCCTCTTTGTTGTCAATCTAACCACAGTTAAAAAAATGTCACTTGGTTGTCAACTAGAGAAAACTTTTGTCACCTGGTCAGAGAAAATAAAACCACGAGGTAGTGGTGTGTCAAAGGGTGAAACCACAGGGGTATTTAAGTGGACTTTTGCCATATAAAAATAAAAACAGTTTTCTATTTTACATTTTTTTGAATTTTTTAATATTCAAATACGATATACAATCCTACTATGATTCTCTTTTAAGAGTTCGGTGTTAACTGGATTTTAATTTATCTCTCATAAATATTTTGGCATCGAGTATACATTTGCTCGCTATACCTCCACCAAAGGGATAATTGTCCTAAGGTCCCTGGTATTTGAACAAACCCTCTTTTTAGTCCTTACTATTTTCAAAAACCTTTTTCGGTCCTCCTAGTTTGACATAATAGCATTTTTAGTCCCTGGTGGACCCACCGCTGATGTCAGCGGTCAACTAAATTTTTGTTATGACCATTATACCCTTACGATAATGACATTTATACCCTTACGGTAAAAAATAAAAAATTATATCTTTTCTCTTCCTTCCTCCTTCCTCTCTTCTCCTCCTTCCCCGCCGTGTGTCGCTCAAAACACCATCACCGAGGCAAGTTTTCACCATCGACGTCCGTTAGAACCAGAGGAACACATCAAAAGACCAACCTATCAACCCGTTGACGCCAAACCATGACCCCCACCGCCGATGAGATCTGCTGCCTCTGGAGCGTTCCTCTTCCTCATCGATGTCGGTCCTTTTTAAGGTCTTCCTCCGCCCAGGTTCCCATCCATCCCCCAACCCCGCTCCCTTCCCCGCAGTGTGTCGCTCCTTCTTCTCTGTCCTCTCGCTCCAAACCCTAACCCCCTGCTCGCCCTTGCTGTATGTCGCTCCTTCTTATCCGTCCTCTCGCTCCAAACCCTAACCCCATGCTGGCCCTCGCCGTGTGTCGCTCCTTCTTCTTCATCCTCTCGCTCCAAATCCTAACCCCCTGCTCGCCCCCGCCATGTATCAGTCCTTCTTCGACCTTCAAAACAGCTTCGCCCCTTTTTTTCGAACGACGATGAACAATAACCCAATTGATTGACTAGAAATAATTGATTGACTAGAATCTGGTTTAATAGAAATAATTGATTAATTAAAAATAGAATTAGGGCTCGAGAGGTGAGCGGTGGAAGCCATGGGAGTTGTTCGTGGGAGGCGAGCTTTGAAAACATAATTGCATCAGGACCAAACGTAATTGCAACACTTGGCTTCCAGCACCATAATTGCATCAGAGAAGATGATGTGGATTGAGGTGGACGAAGAAGAGGGAAATCCACGGGGAAGAAGATGGAGTTTTTTTTAAGGGTAAAATAGTCATAAAAAGATTGTGTTGACCGTTGATGTCAGCGGTGGGTCCGCCAGGGACTAAAATGTGCTATTATGTCAAACTAGGAGGACTGAGAATTATTTTTGAAAATAGTAAAGACTAAAAGGGAGATTTGCTCAAACACCTGGGACTTTAGGGCAATTATCCCTCCACCAAAATATCTGTTTCCAAATAAAGGTCAACAAACTTGGGAAGAATCAAACAGTTATAACATTCTATAGGGTGGAGGTGTAATCCAATCGGAAACGGCGATATGGATCGGGTCACAATTATTGTAGCGAGTCAACTTGATGCAACTAATTTATTGTTTTTGACAAGTCAATCGATTATCCCTTATGGACCATGGCGATTTTGTCTATGCGAATCTAAATGTTTATAAACTACCCAATTACGGAAATTGGTCGAAAATTGTACTCGAATATAAATTAATCGTTTTATATGATTTGTTAACATGATGTTTTTCTTGTATTTGATGTGAAACGAAGTAATAATCACAATTTTGTTATAACCTCCATAAAATGGGAGCCGGGGACGACGTATCATACCCCTAAAACAAAGAACAATATATTAACAGATATGTATCAGAATATTTACTTCCAATCTTCCATCATTCTCAAGCTTGGCCCTGGAGCTCCACCACGCCTTCCTAGCCCTGGTTTTCACCCGCCAAGTCCTCTTGGTCTTCGAGTGACCTCTTACGAGCGCGCAGGTTGAGCTCCAGGCTTTTCGGTTTAGGCGGAGTTCTCCCCCTTCGGAACAAGACAGCAAGAGCCCTCATCTTTCTGCAGAGGTCAAAGACCTGCAGCAGAGTAGCCAAACCCATTATTGATCTTCGGGATATATACGTGTACATGTGCATGTAGCCAAGGCTGCATCAGACTCTTACCGAAGAAGCTTCAATTTCGGCAACACCTTCGCAACCTTGACCTCCACCCTGCAGCAGATCGCAATATTGCACGGCTTCATTCGCATCCTCAAACACCTGAATCCACCACGGTTCGGGTCCATGAACAGATACAAGATCAATAGGATTAATAAAAGCAAGGATATGTCGTAAGCAGCCACTTACAAGTACTCCGTCCCTGACATCCTCCACAAGCATCTGGAACTTTGTCCCTGGTCTCGAATGCGACTGTCTACTATCCGACCATCGCTTACCCGCTTTGCCAAGTAGCATTCCCAACTCCCTCTCAACCTCGCTGTATCAACACGAAATCCGTTACCAGACAATCGAGGAACAGATACAATTTGGATAAGCGACTAGTCAGACCTGCGAGGCCTTCGAGTTTTCATTGTGCACAACTGGTTTTCGCGTTGGGTTAGTACATATACAGGCTTCGAGGTATCCCTCCAGGGATTGGCCTCCAGTACTGAAAACGAATGAATAGGAAACCACTAATCAAAATAATGAAAACTGGATGCGGAAATTCTAACTCTGATTAATTCTAACTCTGATAGAATCCAGAGATTGTTGGAGGTGGCGGGTAGTTACCATCGTAGCTGATAGAATCCAGAGATTGTTGGAGGTGGCGGCGCATGTCGTACGCCCTGGACGAGACTCTCTCCACGAACGCGTTCGAACTCCCTGGGATCGTCCCGTCCATGTGAATCGCCTTCTCCACCTCCTCCTCCTCCCCTTCTCCGCTTCTCACGGCCGCCACGTGTATCCACCTCCTCCTCCGATGCGTGGCGAACGAGGAGATTGATCGGGAAGCGGTTGTAGTGCCGAGGAATTGGAAACAGCGTCGTAGTGGCATGACCATGGGTGGCGGCGCCACCGTAGTAGCTACCGAGTCCATCGATCGATCCCTTCTTCTTCTCCTTTCTCGATCTAAGTGTGTGATAGATAAAGCGGTGACGTTTCGGTTTAATAGGCAGGCAGCGTGGAGGAGTCCTCGACCAGCGCTAAACGACGGTGGTTATTGCTTGTTAGGTGAAGCGGGGGAAAACTCTTCTTCCTCGCCTCGCGGGATATTTTTGCTTCCCCCAGTGGGCCCTACTTGAGAGTTCTCGTTCTGGCCGGGCCCAAACTTCGAGAGCCTTTGGAGCTTCCGTTGATAGAGTTTCCATGTTGAGAAAATTACTCATTTCCCGTCGACCCAAGCAACGCAACGCAACGGAAAATACATACGAGCAAATCACAATATCACGAGAAGCACAAAGCACAAGGAGGGACACAAAAATTTGATTACCTAGTTCAATTCACAACGATCTACATCCGGGAACTTCCAAGCCAAGAAAAATTCTACTATTTTTCGCTCGAGCTTCACTCGCTCTCACAACAATGGATGCCTTCACTCGGGGGCAACCCTCCTTCACTCGGAGGGCACCACCTCCTTAACTCGGAGGCAACCCTTCACTCGGGTCTTCTTCCTTCTTCTCTCCTTCACTCGGAGAGCACACCTCCTTCACTCGGAGGCAACCCTTCACTCGGGTCTTCCATCTTCTCCTTCACTCGGAGGCAACCCTTCTTCTTGGGTTGGGTACTTTTGGGGCATACTTCTTCTTCTCCTTCTCCTCCTTCACTTGGAGGAGTGGGCACTTGGCGTCTCCTTCACTTGGAGAGCCTTTCTCCTTCCTCCCTCTTCTCTCTTTCTCTTTGGAGAAGTGGGCAACACTTTTGCCAACCCTTCTTGGAGGCTATGGAGGCGTATTTATAGTGCCCACAACCTAGGCAATTATTTGGGATTCGGGAGGGGCAAATGGTCCAAGTTCGACAGTTTTTCGGACCCAACTGGCGACCGCCAATCAACTGGTGATCGCCAGTGGCCTCGTCCAGAAGTCCCTGCCTCGTCACACTAGCGATCGCTAGTTGGCTGGCGCCCGCCAGGCGCCTCAGCTTCGTCTTCACTCGACACTTATCATCCCAAGGCTCTTCACTCGAACCACACGACCCTCGGATGTCCTCAACGTCTTTACTCGACTCTTGACTCGATTGATTCTCCGAGCGTCCCCGGACTCCGAACCCAATCGATCAACTCTCGGACCATCCTCACGGCTTTTCACTCGAGCCACCCGAATGCTTCACTCGCACTCATGCTCCATACCCAACATCCCAATCTATTCATCAGAATTATTGCACCTAAAATTTTTGAAAGGTGTGAAAAAATTTAGTCTCAAAATATCGAACTAAAAAGAGTTGATCTAATAATACTTTTTTTAGAAGGCCTAATAATTACTTGTTAACCTTGTCGTTCTAATAAGTGCTTGTTGGTAATTAATCTTTTTTCTGGCCAATATATGTAATATAGATGAAAAGTGCGAATTACTCACAGCATGCTCTCTTTTCTTTTGAGTTGCACAATCTCTTTAATTCCCACAAATCATACTATTTTGCAAAGAAATTCCAAATTCTTAATTTCTGTTGACATTATTCCATTTCTTTCACAAAATTAGTTTTACATACATATCACTTTTAAACTTAGGAGACAGAATTCCATTTCCCCCATAAAAAATAACAATCTAAATAAGGAAATTTTAACAGCGTAACAGCTTCTGCAACTTTCACCGGTTCAGAGGATAAACCATTCACTAAAACACCAAATACAGCGCCAAGAGATTCAAATTTAGAAGATTCAATTCGTTGGCAGACCAATAATAGTTCTATATACAAGGGGAGAGTGAAGCAACAAGGAGCCCTTGCTGGCTATCCAGTACAACTCAATTGTGCTTCATCAGTGCGAAAGCTTAAAATAGACGATGAAGAGGATCGCGACAACCAGAGCTGCGATAACGGCGCCAACGATCCACTTGTTCCTGGACATTGTTTTCGACATGGAAGACAACACTCTCTTACTCTTGTCGATCGCGTCATCTACACCATGAAGCTGCACAAAAACACGGATTCCGTCATGATTTTGCATCTCAGAGACATACTGCTTTTTGTTCTTCAATAAATGAGATGAACGAGTAGGATGATATGTTGGAGCTCAAAGCAGTGAAGAAAAAGCTAAGAGCCTCCTGGCCGGAGGGTTAACTAGGACCGACGGAAAAAATGGGGAACGAGGATGTTAACTGGATTGTTTTCACAAATCCGAAGGTGCAGAGCTAGAGGAATAGATAATCAATACCTTACTGTGTGCATGTAGTAGAGTCTGTCGCTGCTGATGCAAATCTTCAAGAATCGAGACACCAAGCTCCTCCGTCTCCAGCATGGTTCTTCTACTCTCCTTGATCCTGTCCCCTGACTGGTCCAGTCTCTCAACAGACATAGTCAACCGATCTTTTTGCTCCCCAGAAGCCTATTTATTAACAAAGCATTCACAAATGAGTGCACAGACCACAAAAATCACTACTCATCGCATCATCAACACTTTGAAGCATTACCGAGACCAATTCTGTTGAACTAAACTACAAATCACAAACCAGATCAGCACTCGCAACTCCATAAGATTTTCCCTAAAGCAAAGTTGTATAGAATCTAAACCATAAAAGGGGAAGGAAGGCCGAAGATAGAAATGGACAATACCTTCGAGTGAGCCAATCCGGACTCGAGCAACTCCTCATGAGCAGCCTGGCCAGGGTTCCCACCCGAAGCGGCCCGCTTGAACTCGCGCTTGAGCTTATTTAGATCGGCCTTGTACTCCCTAAGCTTAGCAAGAAGCATAGCCTTGACGCTCGGCTGCAAGCTCCTCGCCTCCAGATCCATCTTCCTAATCTATCATCAATCCCAAATCATTCCTAAATTTTTAAAAAAATCACAAAAAAAAAAGAGAGAGAATCAAAAGCAACTGAAATTATACCAAAGTATCGCACTCGTCGATCCCCGATTGAATCTCCGAGAGCTTCCCCTCCCTCTCCTCTGCCAATTCAACAGCAAAAAAAATTCAAAAAAAAATATCTACGAAAGAAAGGAAGTAAAGCGAATCGGCGACGACGACGGCGTTAATTGACCTGGGTGGGTGAAGGGGAACGCGGCGGAGTTGCACTTCCGCGAGAGGCCAGCGGATAGCTCGCAGTACTGCCTCTCGTATCCATCGAAGACCTCGCTCATTTTTTTACAAAAAAAAATAGTGGATTCTTCTCTTTTAGTTCACCTCCTTCCTTGGGTTTTCTCTTTCGATAGGAAGAGAGAGAAAGGAGGTCGTTTGTTTGTTGCTGTTGGTGGCAATTTTGTCTTTCTGTTTTCCCTTTTTTTTTATTTGTTTTATTTTTGGCCGAAGAATTCTCTCCTTGTTTTCTTCTCCGCTCTATTTTTTTGGGGAAAAACTTCACTTTAGCGCAGTATGATTTGACAATTTTATGCTTACAACTTTGTAGTTCGAAACGCATCAAAATGGTCCCTAAAATTTTAAGGGGACCTCACGGGCAGGTGTTCCTTGTCCAAACCTGCCCGAAATTCAAACTACGTCGTTTTGTCCCATACATAACATATTGGGTCGAAATTTTTTAACCCCGTTGTTGCTTGCTGATATGTCATGTTACGTTTTTCCAAAACAATTCCATATTAGTTTATTATTATAATAAAAAAAACCCTCCTCCTTTTTTACTCTTTGATTCTTCCGTTGTAGCACTTTGGCAATTTTACTAATTTGATTTATACTCAATCTTCAGGACTCCAAGGGAAAAAATTGAGAAGCTTCACATTCTAATTATTGTAGCATGAAAAAAAGATCAAGGCAATGCCCATATGGCAACTTGGTGTAGGCGACCATCACGATCAATGACCACATAGAAAAATTAAAATACTAGAAAGCTCCTGAATTTGTTTAATAATATGCAAAGTAGCCCAACTCCATACAATCTTGCAAAACTCGAAGACTAAACTAAACAACATGGAGTGGAGCTGATTGCAATTTAGTACAAAATTCAGGACCAGGTACCATTTTCCTTGTCAAACAATCCGGTGTACAGGGACCTGGCGGGGGCTGGAAAGCAATTGAGCGATTTGGAGCAGCAGCTGGCTGATCTTCTGCACAATTACAAGACAGCAACGACCGATCAATATTCTACGTAAAAAAATCTCCGTATACAATTTTATAATATAACGTGATAATCAAATCTCTTATGAATGATATTATATTAAAGACTAGATGAATTTTGAATAATTCTCGTCGCAACTAAATAGGTTAAATTACTAACTTGATCTTTCTCGCGGAGAAGAAGGGCTAACCGGCCGACCTCCGGATTCTCGCGTACCCACCGTCTCCGACTCTTCATTCTGGAATACCCCAACGAGCCCACGACCACTAAACCCACTAAAACCCCACATCTATAGTAACTCTCCCTTTTGTAACAACCAACTCTCTCAACAACCCAATCCACCATCGCTGACCACAGAACCCGACCCCTCCCCTCCGCTTCGACTCCTTCGCTGACTTCAGCTTCTTCTTCGTTTAACGAAGACGATGACGACGGTGGTGGTTCTTGGAGTTGGAGGCCTTCGTGTTTGCTCGGAGGGAAAACGGTAACTGAGTCACCACCGAGTTCACTCACCGTCTCCCACTCGTCCCACGACTCCGTTTCCTTCGCGGCATCCATGGCTTGATCGCGTGTTTTAATGGGTTGATGAGAGTAAATGGAACGTGTTGTTCCTGGAAAATGGAACCTGCGGTGAAGAATTGGGTGGCCTTCTTTTTTGTCTCTGTTCTTGGATGGATAACAGATCTTTTTCCTGTTTTGGAGGTGCACGTTTAAACAAATAATTGGCCCTCTATTCTCCTCTTGATGTTATAATTTTTTTGGAATAATTACTATCAGGCCCCTAGTATTTGATATATTTGGTATATTTGGTGCTCAGCCTCCTATCTTACAAAAATTGATTAAAAATTTTCCGAAGTTTAGTTTTATTATACTCCCTCGCTGATGTCAGCGGTCAACATATTATTATTTTATTATGAAATGACCATTATACCCCTATCTCCTTCTCTCTGGCCACCTGAGTCCTCCTCCGGTCATCTTTTCCAGCGCTCGTTTCAACCTAAATCAACCAAATCGACCAAAATTTTCAACTAAAATTCTAGATTTCTAACCGACCCAAGTCTCTTCCTTCTCCGCTGAATTTCCATTGACCCAAACTCTTCAGAAAGCAAAATCCCTAATTTTCTGAAATACGTGTACAATCGGCTTCACTTGCCAGAACAAGAGAATGACATGATTGTTAACCCACTCTTCAGTGTCGCAAATACAGATTCACTGCACATTGTCCACGAGCAAGGGATTTTCCATAGGCACGGGAATAGGACCATCCACGTAACTTAAACACCTCTTCTCCAGCATTCTTTTGATAGCTAATCGAACGACTTCGGAGCGAGCCATGCTTGACGGTTTCAAGCAAACTTCAAATCTCTTGGGACGAGCGCTGGAAAAGATGACCGGAGGAGGACTCAGGTGGCTAGAGAGAAGGAAATAGGGGTATAATGGTCATTTCATAATAAAATAATAATATGTTGACCGTTGATGTCAGCGAGGGAGTATAATAAAATCACTCTTCAGAGAGTTTTTAATCGATTTTTGTAAGACAGAGGGTTGAGCACCGAATATACCAAACACTGGGGGTTTGACAGTAATTATCACTATTTTTTAAACAAACTGATATTAGAGTCGGATAAAATTTTTAAATAATAAAAAATAATTAATAATATTATGTTTTCAGAAATAAAAAAAGTAATAATTGTCCTAAGGTCCCTGGTGTTAGATCAAATCTCCCTTTTAGTCCTTACTATTTTCAAAAATCTTTCTCGGTCCTCCTAGTTTGACATAATAGCACTTTTTAGTCCCTGACAGACCCACCGCTGATGTCATCGGTCAACATAATTTTTTATGACTATTATGCCCTTAAAAAGTCATAACAAATATTTAAAAAAATTATCTTCTTTCCCAATCCAAGCATCTTCATCTTCTTCTTGGGAATCAAAATTTTTGAACTAAAAATTAAAATCAACAAAAATAGCTAAACCAACACTAAGAATTATCATCAACCACTTATATGAACTAACAACTCACTAGCCAAATACCCATTAACAACGACCTCAAAAAGGGAGGGAGGAGAGCAAGGAAATCATGAAAAATGGTCATAAAAAAATGGGGAGAAGCTCCCGCCACCTCCAACACTCTCACTATGTTCTATTTGTTGGTTGTTGTTTCGTTTAATCTCCCAATTTCATCAATTAATTCAGACAATTTTATCAATCAATTCCAATGGGGAGAAGCTCTCTGTCACGAGGCCAAGCAAGGAGAAGAAGGGAGAATCCAAAATGAGCCTCAGCCCAGCTCCTTGCACTTTGCTCTCTGTAATTTTAGTGACGGAGAATTGGGTCAAGTGATTTGTTGAGAGTTGGGGTTTATTGAATCCATTTGGTTTAAGTAATTGATTTCGTTTTCTTGTTACAACTGGCAACCCTCTCCATTGTAGTAGAACGAAAGCCCAAGAACTCCAAGCAATCACCAATGAACCAAGCCCATTTATAGTCGACGAAATGGGCTTTGTTGTCCTTGTCGTCGAAGAGATTGATTTTGAAACACTTCGTGTTAAAAAACCTAGATCTGGATATAGGCGTGAGGAGCGGACAAGGCCTTTGTTGTTTGGGTCGACGGGAGATGTTTCTCCGGCGAGGGAGTCGAAGGAAGAAGACGGAGGAAATGAACTATTCTTGAAGAATTTGGGTAATCTGGATGCTTTTTTATGTTTAATTTCAATGTTATTGGCTGGTTGGTGTTATTACATTGATGTTCTAGTTTTCAAAGGTCGAAGAACTTGACTCCAGAGGGAAGAATATGAGATTTTTGTTTTTTTGTGAAGGGTATAATGATCATACAAAAATTTAGGTGCTTTCGTGTTTAGTTTTTTTATGATGTCGAGTGTTCTACATTTTAAGAGTAAATTAACGGGGTAAGTCGGCTTCCTAAAAGTGGATTAATCCGATTCTTCTTGTCTCGTGATGGCTAGTACTAATTTAGTAATTATATGTAGAATACAATTTTGTATTTTCTATAAATAAATGTTATTCATCAAAAAGATATGCCAAATGTCCACAAGTACTTTACACTTAATAATGTCTTAGCACTAGTTGTCTCCTAAACATAAATAAAGATATTTAACTATCTAATAACAAATATTAATGGATAGGTGATTATCTCTGACAATTAACTCATATGTTTCCTCCTTTGACCCTTGCCTCATTCGGTCTGATTTCTGCCTCCCTCTACAATATTTTTGGAGCAGAAAATTAATTTGCGGATTCCTGCTGACCTTTTCACGGTAAAATAGCCGTAACTTTCTGCTCAATTATCTTATTGACGCGATTCTAGAAGCTGCAGAAAGATCAACAATTATGTATTTTTGCGTTATGTCCAAATTCGGCACAGAAAAGTGTCAAAATTGGGTGAAAGTTTCGGCAGTTTAGATTTTCCTATTTTAGGCCCGGGATAATTTAGGTTTTCTTAAATTGAACACGGCCTAAGGTTTTCTTGTATTGCGCTCAGAATAAAATTTTCTGTATAAGGAGAGCTATGTCATAGGAGAAAGGGACCACAAACCACACGGTGTAGTTCTTAAGCTCTCTTTACTCTTATTATGTTATTATGTTTTGTTTCAATTCCTTTACTTTCCATAATAAAGCTACTAGCTTCCCCAACTTCGTTTACTTTTTTTACTTTGTGCGTTTACACCCTCGTGTTTGTTGGATTATTTCTGGGACGACCACTGTGGATCCGTTCCGAGTTTATTTCACTTTCTCGTAACCCTTTCCAGTACAACATATTTTTGGCACGTTCGGTAGAACTAACGAGGGCGTCTGAGAAGAAGTAGTCCCTTACACCATCGACATGACCAAAAGTGCTACAAACAACACGGCCCTCCCTCATAGGAAGGTTGACACTGGAAAGACCATCCTAACCGACACAACCCATGGCCAAGAAGATTGCAATTATGCGGGATTTCAACAGCTTATTAGCCAATTTTCAAGATGAGGTAATTTTTGCATGTATAAGAATGGGTACACGTCAACGTTTTAGTGTCAAAAGATTAACGTGTGGGGGCATTGTTGGAGCAAAAAATTAATTCGCAGATCCTCCTGACCTTTTCTCGATAAAATAACTGTAATTTTCTGCTCAAGTATCAGATTGACGTGATTCTAAAATCTACAGAAAGATAAGACAAAGATCTATAATTATATATTTCTGTGTCATATTCAAATTCGGCACGTATAAGGGTCAAAATTGGTTTGAAAGTTTTAGTAGTTTAGATTTTCTTATTTTAGGTCAGGGCCATTTTAGGGTTTCCTATGTTGAACACGGCCTAGAATTTTCTTGTATTGGGCTAGGACTAAGTTTTTTAATATAAGGAGAGCTATGTCATAGGAGAAAAGAACTACAAACCACACAATGTAGCTATTAAGCTCTCTTTACTCTTGTTGCATTTTTATCTTTTTTTCCATTCTTTTACTTTCCATAATAAAGCTACCAGCTTCCCCAACTTCGTTTACTTTTCTTTACTTTGTGCGTTTACACCCTCGTGTTTGTTGGATCGCTCTTGGAACGATCACTCCGGATCTGTCTCGAGTTCGTTTCATGTTCTTGTAATCCTTGTCACCCAACAAATATATAAGCCAATCCACTTTTTGATCTGTCGTCCTTCTCATTTGTGTCATCTAGTTCATGGACTTCGGTTTCTTTTATCTCTGACAGGTCTCCTCTATAATCTTGAATGTAGATTTTTTTGGTATGATATTTTTTTTAGTGGAGTAGAGCTAAGCCCAAAAGGTTTTAAAATTTTGGGTTAGATATAAAAATTTAATATGGTATTTGAATAAATTGATATCGTGCCCATTATTGTACTGACGTGATCTTATTTTATCGCATGTTGGCGTAATTAAAGTTCGTGCAAACTTTGGCCAATGAATTTTATTTGAGAGAGTGAAAAACTCGCATTGCCAAATACAAAGATAGTGTATTTATAAGTGTTAAACATCCACCAACCTGATTTTGGATTGTATAGAGTGATTTTAACTGGAACTTTCAATGTCATCAATAGTTAATGGCATTTAACTTAAGTTCCCGGTCACGTAATTATCCTGTTTCTAAAACAAAAAAAAATTATCCTGTTTCTTTCCATGTGACGGGAAGACGGACACTCCAAGGATGGAAAAAGCCGTTGACCGGCACCTACCATTCCGCGCGTCTTTGTTTTGAAAGTTTAACCCACCGTAAAGCGAACACGTCAATGGCGATTCACAATTCCCTCTTTTTTGTGTGGGAAGTTCCCCATTTATCACCCTCATAAAGGGGAGACGAAATTTGTCGATCCACGTCTCAGCAACGAAATTATTCTCTCCCAATTATCTCGAATTCGAGATAATAATATAATGTTTAGTATTTATTTTTATATTAAAAATATATGGAATTTTTTTTCAAATCTTTTAAAAATTTTATCAAATTCGAATTTAGATAATTATCACGTGAAAAAAATGCTTCTCTAGGTCGAACGAATTGCTATCGTTGGTACAGGATGTCTTCAGCAATCACTTCTAATTTCCTAATAGCATGTCTAAAAAAAAGTAGAACAGATTTTTTTATCCACGTCAATTTGGATATTGTAATGTAAATATAAAGCATCTTAGTTTGTTTAAATTTTTCGCTGACAATTTATTTAGAAATTATTTTTTCACACTTTTTATTATTGTCCTTAACTGGAATTAGGAAAAATTATTTTTAGTAGACATCCAGATAAGTATTGTGTTTTAACTCTCTTTCCAAAAAAAACCAGCACACGAAAAATTACCGCGGCGGTGAAAGAGCGGTAACTTCCGAAGCAAGTCGGTTTAACAAGAAAAAAAGCATTAAAAGAACGGTTGACTAACCTCACTCCCGCTTTCCAGCACATTCCTCTTCTTCCGAAAAACACAAAACCAAAAATCTCGCGCTCTTCCACTTTCCGAATTTGGCTCCGATCTCCGATAACCGCCACCGCGCCCTTCAATTAATTTATCAGGTTTCTAATGCTGGTGTCGGCGCTTTTAACCTCGGTGGGGATAAACTCCGGCCTCTGCGTGCTCTTCTTCGTCCTCTACTCCATCCTCAGGAAGCAGCCTGCCTACTACGAGGTCTACATCCCCCGGCTGCTCGCCGGCGGCGACTCCACCCGCCGGAGCCGCTTCAACCTCGAGCGCCTTATCCCCTCCCCCGGATGGGTGTCCCGCGCCTGGCGGTTGTCCGAGGACGACCTCCTCTCCAGCAGCGGCCTCGACGCCGTCGTTTTCATGCGCGTCATCACCTTCTCGTGAGCTACCAACTGAACTCGTCACGATCTAGTTCGAGTGTTTTATTTTTAAATTTTGTTTTTGTTTTTGCAGTTTGAAAGTATTTACGTTCGCGGGGGTGATAGGGATCTTCGTTCTTCTTCCGGTGAACTGCAACGGCACCGCTTTGGAGCAGCTCGATTTCGCCGATCTCACGAATAACTCGCTCGACGTGTTTAGCATCTCTAACGTGGCGAGTGGCTCCAAGTGGTAATTAATCTTCTCTGCGTTGACCTTTTTACGCGCTTTTATTTTGGAATCCCGATAACTGCGATGGGATTGGAATCCTCTCCGCTTTCTTTTCTGTGACGGTTAACTTGGAAGAGATAGCGATGGTATTGGACTCCTGAACTTGAATTAGTCGGCCCGAACTCAAATGTTTTCAACCGAAAAAGAAATGCAAAGATCACTAGATAGGATGGTATAGCTATGAGGGCTGAGCCTGAGAAACGGGATTTAGCATTGGACAGTTGGGGTTTTTTTTTATCAATTCTTTTTGCGCATTGAGTGATTTTTTCAGTAATGTTTTAAATTGTGGGATCTGGTTCGGCATCGGGCTAATATACAACTTTAGATTCACTAACTTGTGCATTTGGCAGGTTGTGGGTTCACTTTGCTGCAGTTTATACCGTGACTATCTTCGTCTGCTGTCTACTGTATTATGTGAGTCCAACCTTAAGCAATTACTGCATTGCGCTTAATGCGAGAACATTCTGGTTGTGTGGAAAATGGTTTCCCTGTAGCTTCTTCCATTATCAGCTAGACACAGGTGCTTGAGCTATAGAAGTGGTCCAGAGTAGAAGTAATATGTTAGAAATGTTGATTGTTAATTGTTTCTGTACATGGTTTGATGAAAATTAAGCTGACGTAATCCATGTTGGTTGTTCAGAACTCAAGTCTGATGCATACGTTTGATTTTGCAGGAGTATAGATATATAGCATCAAAAAGAATTGAATTTTTCTATTCATCCAAACCTCAGCCAAATCATTTCACCATTTTAGTTCGTGGTATCCCTGTTTCTGCTGGCGGTAGCGTTAGTGACAGTGTTGAAAAGTTCTTCATGGAGTATCACCCTACCACCTATCTGTCACACATAGTTATCCGTCGAACTAACAAACTCCGTAATCTCATTGTAAGGTTTAATTTCTTTTATTGCTTCTTCTCAAAAGCTGAAGCACGTTGTTTATCGATTCAAGAATTTTTTTTTTTTTTGGAACGAGAAAATGAATTTGTAACTGATGAGGAAAACTGGTTTGGTTGGTGTAGCATGAATCAAGGAATTTGTATAGAAGGATTATCCACCTGCAATCAGAATCCCCTGAGCAGAAGTACAAGCGTGTTGGACTTTTCAGACAGAAAGTTGATTTGGTGGATCACTATGAAAAAAAGTTAGAAGACTTGGAAGAAAATGTAAGACTAGAGCAGTCAGATGCATCAACTGTACAGGTATACTTACTCCTCTGCTAGCTTTATACTCGTTTATTCAAGATTTCTGTGAAAATGGGCATCTATGTGAGATCACTCTCGATCATGCAGCAAGGGAATATGGTTCAGGTCCAATATCCTGGATATTAGATGTTGAGTCCACAGAGCATATTTATTGTCATTCAAGATTTTTGCAATATTACTTATCAATTTTTTTTTGCATATTGATTACAAGTAAACTACTTGAAATCATCTTGACTTGGTGATCTCTGTACTTGTGCTTACCGAAAGTTTACGTCAAATAATAATATTAAATCATCCATCTTTGTATCAAATTAGAAGTCTGTGCTTTATAGCTCCAGGTTCTCACACTTGGTGTTCTGCTTCTGGAAAATGCTGCCTTGTTTAAAAGCAAAAAACATGAAAATGATTATCATCAAGAAATAAGTGGGTTCTTATTGAGGTGAATGCTACTGAAGGGTACTCTTCCAGCCTCTTTTGTGAAGTATATGTTGAGTTGATGCTTTGGTTTGGTTACAGTATGTGTTCGATGAAGGACCTATCTCACTTAAAGGCCAATATGTGATTAGGTTGTAGTAGTTTCATTGTTGGTTAGATAGCCTTCTTTGAAGCTACTGCAATAGCTCCTTCATCGAGATATTTTCACAAACAGATTTTATGTCTCTTTAACTACTTTCATGCTGATTTTGCTTTCAATTAATCACTCTTTGATTCTTCCGTTAAAAGGATTCAAGAGCTGCATTTGTGTCCTTCAAGTCCCGTTATGCTGCTGCCACTGCTTGTCACTTGCGCCAAGCAACCAATCCAACGCGATGGGTCACAGAGCAAGCACCTGCGCCCAATGATGTCTTTTGGCCATTTTTCTCTTCTTCATTCATCCGTAGATGGATTTCCAAGCTGGTGGTTGTAGTTGCATGTATTCTTCTTACAGTTCTGTTCCTGCTTCCTGTTCTACTTGTACAAGGTCTGACTAACCTGAACCAGCTGGAGATTTTGCTTCCCTTCCTGAAAAGCGTATTAAGTTTGTGAGTAATCACTTTTCAGATCCTCATTTCCTAAATACATATTGTCAATATAATCAGCTTTGGAAATACCTTTGTTTTTTGGTGGAATGCCAATACCAGTTTTAGTAAACCTTTATAACCTTTTTGCTGTGCTCATGCTGCATTGCTCTTTTCTGTATCCGTGACACTACTTTCATGTCATTTTGCAGAAAGTTTGTCAGTGAGGTAGTTACAGGGTACCTCCCCAGTCTGATTCTGCAGTTGTTTCTAAAGATTGTGCCTCCAATCATGTTCTTCCTTTCCTCCATTCAAGGATACATTTCTCTCAGTGACATAGAGAAGAGTGCCTGTAACAAAGTCCTTTGGTTCACAATTTGGAACATCTTCTTTGCCACCGTATTTTCTGGATCTGTTCTATACCAAGTTTCAATCATTCTCGACCCTACAAATATTCCTGCAAAGCTAGCTGTATCAGTTCCAGCACAGGTTAGGATACAACCTGCTTACCAGAAAGCTTTTCGATTGCAAGTTCTCCTTCAAATATAAGTTCTTCTCAATGAGGTTTATATTTTTATGATTTTCCTGCAGGCATCATTTTTCATCGCATATGTTGTAACTTCTGGATGGACGAGCACTTCATCAGAACTATTTCGAATAATCCCCTTCATCTGTACTATTACAGCAAGATGTTGTTGTTGCTGTTCCAGAAGTTCGGATGATGACATTGAAGCTCCATCTATCCCGTATCACAGGGATCTTCCTAGAATACTTTTCTTTGGACTTCTTGGCATTACATATTTCTTCCAAGCTCCTCTGATTCTGCCTTTCTTATTGGTATATCTCTGCCTGGCTTATGTCGTCTTCCGTAATCAGGTTGGTCAGCTTTCTAGGTCTTTCTCCTTGTTGATTGCAAAGAATTACTAACTTGGTGCAGTGCTGTGGTTCTATCATCTGCTATGTTGTGTGGATTACATTGTTCCCCATGTTGGCCTTTTGTGATTAGCAAAGTTTCATTATTCTCTTAATTGGTTGATCAATCGAAGTGTCATGTCCAGCCAGCCTTGTAAACTAGTGCATCGAGTTTGTGAATGATCAAAGTAACCTTCAAGGGCTGGTTATGTCCATGACCAATGTCACACTTATGATCAATCACAGTTTTTTGTATCCATGGTTGTTGATGATTAGTCTGAGCTTTAGCTGCATGGTCATATGAGTCCATGTGTAATTATCAGTAAGGAATTGACATAATCGGACAAGATTTTTTCGGATTGGTGAATGCAAATATCCACCTGCATTTGACCTTTAACTTGCTGCTGGATTGACAAAAAAAAAAAAACTCGCTCTTCCATGATTCATTATTTCCTTGTGATTGTTGGAAATAAAAGCTCCGACTACCTAGGCTTGATGGCAGCGAGCAAGTTTTGGTGCTCTTGTAGTTGAGAGAACCCTAAAAGAGGTCTTCCCTAAACTCTCATCTTCGCATTACTTGATGAAGAAGAGCTGCAGCTTTCATCACCTCAGCAAAGGTGTGTTGGTATCTCCATCTGGAATGAAATTGATGCTCTCTATGTTTATTTGCAGTTCATAAATGTATATGCTCCGAGGAATGAAACGGCAGGGAAATACTGGCCTATTGTTCACAATTCGATGATATTTTCTTTGGTGCTCATGCACGCCATTGCTGTGGGAATATTTACACTGAAAAAGCTATCTCTTGCATCAACATTAATGTTTCCGCTTGCAATCCTTACACTTCTATTCAACGAGTTTTGCCGCAAACGCTTTCTCCCCATTTTTGTTGCCTACTCAGCTGAGGTAATCTAGTCGTTTCCCGATTTGTTCCTAAATAAATACTTGGATATGGCCTTAATATTAACATTTAATTAACCTTTTTCTTGCTCACCACAACAAATGAAAAACTTCCGAGCTTCCTGAACCTGATTGTGATTCCAGGTCTTGATAAAGAAGGATCGGGAGGAACAGGATGATCCGACAATGACAGAATTTTTTGACAACTTAGTCACTGCCTATCGAGATCCAGCTTTGATGCCAATTCAGTACTCATCGCATACAGACAGCATTGGTAGTCCCCTGTTATCTTCGGCACCAGTTTGAAGGTACATTGTCTTTAACCAACACGACGAGTTATTCCAGTCTTTCTCATCAAACAGTGTTTTTCTCTTTCTAATGTGATTCAACATAGCAATGCCAATGGAAAGTGTTTTTATAGAAATCTTACAATTAATGCAGATGCGCACTTTTCTCTTCCAGTCTTTCTCATCAAACAGTGTTTTTCTCTTTCTAATTTGATTCAACATAGCAATGCCAATGGAAAGTGTTTTTATAGAAATCTTACAATTAATGCAGGTGCGCACTTTTCTCTTAGACCAGTGCTTGTGCAACTGGGGCTTATGTAGATGTATAGCAGCATCAGTTCATTCTTACCACAGAAAAGAACACGATTAGCCTGTTTATAGTCTGCGCCGAACTAGGAAACACGGAAATGGGATGTCTTCAATGGTGCGCTGCATAATTGGAGAGGCTTTTCGCCCTTGCTTTTTCAGGAGTTAGAGCTTGCAGCAGGCCTACACCGACTAGACAGGTTCTCTTCTTCTCTCTTGTATTTCATGTATTCTACTCAACCCTTCTAGAGTAGCCGATTTTGACAAGTTTTGGTTAAGTTGTACTTGATCACATTTCAATGTTATTTTGTTCTTTGTTGTAATGTTTGTTTTATGTTTTAGTTTCCACGGTTCTGTATGTAGGTCATAGAGTTAAAAAGCCAGGTAAGGAGTAGAAAACAGAAGCTCTGTTTCGTTGCTCCTGCAATGTTTCAAATGTCGCGTATCGTGTAGTGAACTGTTAATTTAAGAATAATGTGTTGCACTCTTTTTAGAAGGTTGTTATCTCAATAGTAGCGTCTTTTTCATTAGCGAAGTTTCAAATCTACTTAACGAAATCCAAATTTCTTATTACTTGGGTCAACTGTCATTACTAAATGTGTTGCACTTGTTGTGAACTGTGTGCGAATTCGTTTTCTTTCTAGCGAGTAGGAAAAGTAGAACTTTCTTCATTTGACCGATCAAAGCATTATACAATTATAGGACCTCAAGTGTAGCAATACCATTCTTTTCTGTACCAAAAAGTACTAGTCTATCTAGAACAAAGTTGCTGATGTTGTAAAAAAAATGGTCTCTGTGTCTATGAGAATCGCACATGTTTACTGGATTCCCAGCTGGCTAAATTATAATAACTCACGATTAGATTCACGATTGGCCCAAGTGTTTGGTGGTAGTATATTTGTGATTACAGTACCTCGAGCATAACCATTTGAAGCTGTTGAATTGGCCCATCTAAAAGATGGTGTTCAAATCATCAAATGTCATTGAGTTCATGTTTTCTTATTATTATTGTAGTGCATAAAATGGAACTATACTTGTAAATCGCTTTGGGAGACTTCCCTTCTCTCGGATATCCTGGAGCAGCTAATAGGTCTTTCTAATACTTTTCCTTGGTTATTTATCTCAAATCTTAGTTAAATTATAGATCTATTTTTATTGAATAGAGTAGTTATCTCTTATATATGTAAACATATGTTTTGATCTTTTGTGTGTAGTTGAAAATTATGAGGTTAGAGTTTGCCGGATGTAAATTTTATGAGCCGATTTAATCTCCTAGGTGTATTTAGTTTATACCCCAGATTTACTTCCCGTGCAACCAGATTTACTCACCGAACAGTTAATTTTATCGAGTATGCTAAATAAATCATGGTGTGAATCCCAAGGTGTGTCAGTGAACACTGAAAGCGTAAAATAGGAATATCACTTCACAGCATCGGGCTGCTTCGTCCCTTCCCTTCTGTTGAGTTTTCCCTAAACAAAACATATCTCTACAGCTTTGCTGCGTCTGTTTTTAATAGCCTGCGAAATCCACTGCTCATTTTATGACAAAATATAGAACTTTTGTCCGTCCTCTTCTTTTTCCTACCGGTTTACCGTGTAACTCATAAATTTCACAATCCATTGACTTCAACTTTTCTGTCATGCATGAATTTTAACGCATTTTAAATTAGTTAGAAAAACATGACCGTTTGTCATATTCGTTTGTTATTCAGAATTGAAATTTATGTGAAGGCTCTCGTAATTGTGCATTTTTTCGTTTGTAAAACTTGAATTTAGTGTCTCATAACCAAATGTATTACCAATTACACCAATTCCGATCGGTGGGTGGTCATTATCCTTGATACAAGACTTCTGTAATTTTTTGTTGCTGGATTCTATAACATGATAGATAGAATAACAACAAAGATACCACCAGGTTTACTTGGTCAGACATATCTGGGTGGTCGGTTGTCTTAAGATGATTGATCCTACGCTTGTTTGTTTCTCTCTTCTGTTGTTTTGACGTTGATGGTTTCGTAACAATATACAAGTAGCAAATCTTCCCAGCTATTCCTTCCCCAAAAAATATATTTTTCCCCTCTGTGCTTTGGAATTGACGATAGTCTCATTGGCTGGGAGTTAAGGTTTCCGCGTATAACAGTGACCAAATGGTACAACAATGTGTCCTTTTACCCAACCAAGAATAGTTTTTACGATGTTCATGTGTAATTAACTAATGCAAGATGGGTAGGATGTTAACGGGTCTTGCTTCGTTTCTCAGAGGTCGGTGGGTCAATTCCCAACCTTTGCGAAAATGACAAAACTTTGCTTGGGAAGGAAACAAAACTCAATGCCGTCTAGAGCCTAAGGTTTAGGCCAACCCGCCTAAATTTTATTAACCGAAAAAAAAATCAAGTGTCATTATTCGGTAATATCGAATCGAAATAAAAATCGAAAATAACCAATTTGAACTAAATGAGTTGATAATGTCTACTTTGTGATTGCACTACTTATACAAAACCTGTGTTATCCATTGTAATATTTACCTTAGGTTACTGCTTCATAAATGCGGGTTTTTCTCAGTGTGTTGATTGCTGTAACTTCTACCATTAGTGTAAACCTAGTACTTCCCTAACCCGTGTCTAATACACACACTCACTTATTAAAAAAAACAGATTCTTCATTCTGCTCAGCATTTCTTACGCGTATATTCCATCGAATCTTTGATTCATAGCATCGTCGCATTAGATCAAAACGACGAAGGCAAGGTTCCAACCTATAATCATATACCTAGTATTCGATATCTATCGAGTTTTATTTAAAGAGATACTCTCCCAATGATATATTTTAATATTTGTAAAATTTGAATCAAGAATTTTTTTAGACAATCCCAAGGTGATTACCGCTTCATAAAAACCATGTGTACTGATTATTAACATTTTTTTTTGTGAATTTAGGCGGGTTGGCCTAAACCCATGGCTCTAGACGGTATTAGGTTTTGTTCTCCTCTCAAATAAAAATTTGTCATTTTTGCAAGGGGTGAGAATTTACCCACTGACTTCTGAGAAGGGAGGCACAACCTGTTATTATTAACGATTGGTTCACAAAGAAGCCAAACTTGCAATAAGATATAATTTTATATTAGCTCCGTAAACATTGAGTTCTCCTCCTCGTTGATAGGGATATCTCGTTGTTTAAGATTTGACGTGAACTCCAATCAAATAGCACTGTACACTTCCAGGACTCCCTCTCTCATGCGCTGCATGTATAAAAACACACGTACGTCTAAATCAACATAGCCCTAATTAAGCTCAAAAACCATAATCCCACACTCATCCACTTCTAAGTTTCTCATCATCAACTAGTAATTACCTTAACTAAAATGAAACACGAAGATCCCGAATTCGAAAAGGAAGTAACAACAACTAGCCCTGAAGATGACAAGGGATGGGAGCAGGTGTTGGAGGAGGCCGCTGCGCTGGGAGGAGCCCGGCGGGCACGAAAGAGGTACGTCGGGGTGAGGCAACGCCCGTCGGGGCGTTGGGTGGCGGAGATAAAGGACACCATCCAGAAGATTAGAGTGTGGCTAGGGACCTACGACACGGCCGAGGAAGCAGCCAGGGCTTACGACGAGGCGGCTTGCTTGCTGAGGGGAGCCAATACAAGGACCAACTTCTGGCCTTCCCCACCATCCGCGAATTCCAAGCCCGCTTTACCCTCCAAGATTACTAATCTCTTGTTGCTGAGGCTCAAAGCGAGAAACAAGGCGGCCGCCGCGACAATGCCGCCCTTGTCGTTGAATGATAACCATCCGGAGCAAGGATTCGGACAAGTGGAAGAAGAGACCAAGTTTGGCAATAACATAGTTCCAACTCACTACCACCCAGTAAGCAATTATTCTCTTGACGATCAGCCAACTAGTTTCGATAATACTAACTACACGGGAAGTGGGTACGTGATGGATTTTGATATAGGGGAATTAGAGGAGGAGGAAGAGGTGGTGATGATGAATACTAATGACGAAATGGGAGTGGTGAATTTTGATCAGTTCGATCTGGACGCGACGGGATCGTGCAATTACTACTCCCCTTTCGAGATAGCTCAGGAGATGATGGAACCAGTAGTGGCTATAGAGGCTCAGGAGGAGATGTTGATCAATAGGTGGAAGTACGAGCGCAAGTACTCGGCTTCGCTCTACGCCTTTAATGGCGTATCCGAGTGTTTGAGGTTCAAAGGAAGAGGTGACCACAAGAGTAATCTTGGAGTTGATCACAGTGGGGAGAAGAAGAATATGGAAGAAGTTGGAGTTCCTCAAACCCCAAGAGATCAAATGGGGTCTAGCTATTCTTCTTCTTCTTCCTCCAATTCGTTTAGTTCGAGCTATGAAGGTGATGGAGAGTTGTCACTTTGGGGTTCCATTGATCTTCCTCCATTTATTGACGTTTAGGGTAACCATATAGTTCATCGGATTGATTTTATTATTTATTTATTAAGCTCAATACCCACAAAGATTATTTACATTTTAGGAATAACGATTAGTTTATTGTACTAGTGCACCCGCTGGCTTGAAATGGCTTGGTGATGAGAGTTGTTGCTCAGGAAAGGACCTTGAGAGTTAATTTATATAGATATTGATTTCTATTTATCATGTCTTAATTTGTAATGGAGAAGAACAATTATGAGAAGGAGATGCTAATACAATTGCATAATTTAATTATCTTTCATTTCATGTTCATTCTAAGGCACCTGCTAGACGAGGGTCATGCAGTTAGAGTAATTGATTCTGGTGCCATGTTCTCTCACTCTCTCAAACAACCTTGCACTTGGGAAGTGGAATTCTGCAACAATGTGAAAGTGAACATTTATTGAACAGATGTCAACCCTCTACATAAAATGTTGTGAAAGTGAAGGAGAAACTTCTAAATTGATGAAGTTGGAATGTAAAAGAAGGATTACAATTTACAGCAATTCAAGTCATTGCTTGATACAAATCTCGAAACTGAATTCATTCTATGTGAATTCATTCATTTGAAGCAGAATTTGCGAGGAAAAAGAAAACCAAGAACTAGAGCTACAAAGAAAGAAGGCCTCGACAATTAATTCCAGAAATCTTAGGACTTCGCAATCAGAATTGTATTCTCTTCTTCATGTTGCCCCGCACCGGATCATGCAGAGGTGAATGGCAAGTTAGATTCCAACTTTAAGCTCAAAAGCTTGGCAACCAGACTATAGCCATCTTCAAAACATTCTGTTGTGGCTTGATGATGATGATGCTGCTTTTAGTCTGGCGATCCCGTCGTCCTGCTCCGAATGCAAAAGAAGGCTGCTCCAGTCCGTCGATCTCTGAATTATCCTGGAAGGAACCCTGTCGCTGTCTTCGCCTCCAGACGCTTCATAGCCATCGCTTGTCGACCTTGACAGAGGAATTCCTGGCTGAGATGCACCGCCATTGACGGGGATGATTCCAGTTAGCCTCCTTGTTTCATCTGCTCCTGATAAGGAAACACCAAACGGGTGGATGTCCGGCGATTCTATGCTGCTCTCGGGAGAAGAAGCCACCACCATCCCGCCCGAGCTTGACATTGCTCTACTAGTCTGGAAAGCACTCCTTGCCTCAAGCTGCAGGGGGGCAAGACTTGTAGAACTGGTTGGAAAACCTTTCATAGCGGCCAAACTGGAAGTGGCATTTGCTGACTCCAGCGAGGGTAGGTCAGCTGGTAGACGTACTCGCTTCATAATCCTCTTTCTGTTATTGTCAGGCCTAGGGACCGTTCGCCTACTACTGCCGAAGCTGTCTGTCTCGAGGCCTAATGAAGCTCCCTGCCTGGCCACGGGCTGCAGGATTTTAGACTTTTTTCTTGCCTCTGCAGCAGCTCTTGACACATCTTCTGCGTTCAGTCTAGCCAATGTCCAAGGACTTATCTTCACAGCTGCTGGAGTCTTCTTCTTGTTTGGCTCCTCTCTTGATGATCTCTTTCCATATGAGCTAACAGACCCGGTATCCGGAGGAACAACATCAAACTGTTGAAGGAAAACGAAGTTGGCGGAGGGTGAGCAACCGAGAATAAATGTAAACAAAGTTGCAGGGGTAACTTGATTCATTAATCAGTCCGAGTACCTGATCCTCCAGAAACAGGCGGGGTGGCGTACACCATGCTCCTCGGCGGAAAGTGGTAAACGAGCTCGCACTGCTCAATCCAGTTATCGAGCTGGCAGGAGACATCTGTTGACTATGCTGCCCTCCACCTTCTTGCTGTTCTTGTTCTTGCTCCCTTAGAGCAACAATGTAATCGTATGTGCTGATTCCCTGTAGAACACGAAGATGAAAAGATCAAGTCGTAGAAAGTTTACTGGATCAAAATTCTGATCTGGTTAAGCAGAAAGTCTTTCATGGATCAACCAGAACCAGGAATAGCCCAAGGAATCGTAATTAACACAAGCCAAGGCTAGAACAGAGAAAAGTAACCTTTTTTATCAGGAGGATGTGAAAGAAAAATAGCTGAGCAATTGGCAGGGTCGCGAGCATTGCTAAAATAGTGCACAATGCCTGCAAGAGGAATGCAAAATCTCAACCAACCAACTTTGTAACCCGAAATGTAACACTGTTTAACAAACTACAACTTGATAAAAGAGCTTACCACCACAATAACATAAGGAACTAGAGAGAAACTGCTGCCCAATTTGGAAGGGATATCAGTGGAGAATCGTTTCCGATCGAGGAAACAACATGCCAGGACAAGGATTCCAGTAGACCATTGTAGGATTAGCTGCAATCTCGAGCCCCAAGGCACAAAACATTTGAATATTAGTCAATGGACTATTAACAGGACTGTAGGATCGATAGCGAATAGGCATTAACTAACGATATGATCATCTGACGGTTTATCCTTCAAAAGAGAAATGCTCAATTCTAGCAGGGAGAACTGTAAGATTCGTGCTTACCAACAAAAGAGCAGAAACCATGAGGGCGAAAAACTTTCTATAGTTCCTTTTGCCTATACAGTTGTTAAGCCACTGAAAAGAAAGATGATACAAAGGGTTAGAAACTACAAGCAAAAAGAAAAGACAAATATTCGCAGTGAAAATAACTTCTACCCTGCAATGGTGATCAAAGCGGTCCACGCATTTGTCACATACTCGGCAGTGCTTGCTGTACTTGAAAACCTGATCAGAATCCAAATTATGATCGTCAGAATTCAGTGTCATCGTAGCAGCGGAGGTGAGTGCACCAGCAAGAAAGCAAAAGTCGAATCAGTATGAAGAGTAGTTTTGTTTCCTTTAGCTCGATTAATGTCATGGTTATATCGCTAAGCAATATGTCATTACTAGCAGAACAATGGGATAAAGCCCAGTGATTGTGACAATGAACGTCAAAAAGTGTAGCAAACGAGTGGATGAACACAAACACTTTGTTCAACTAACCTCAACTTCGCACAAGCTGCAATAGAACATGCCTTCTTCGCTCATCTGTTGCTCGGAGGACTCCTCATTTGAGCCGCAACACTTGCAGAATAACATACAAGGAGAGACGGCAAGTAGTAAGCAGGATGAAGGTCTTGATGATTCTTTTCTCTCGTCAATTTCACAGCCAAGATCTTTTGGAGTTGCCTCTGTAACAACAGTTTCCTTGTCCAGAGATTTCCCTCCAACTGTGGAAGCATTTGCATCTTGTATCGATGATGCTGATTCCCCGGGTAGTTTTGAGTTCTTCTGAGAAGAATTCTTCTCACCGTCGGGAATTTCGAGGTACTTTTTTGACCTAAAAACTCCCGGATCTGCTGGATCAGTTGCCGCACACAAAATGTATAGCGCAAAGGCACATGTGATCTGAAAGACAGGGAGATATAGTCTGAAGTTTTAATATGAATAAAAAGATGTCCAAATCAAGTTTTCTGCACAATGGAACAATCTCCGCTGACGGATGGACCAAGTATGAACATAAGATCGTTACATTCACCATGCTCCATCATGTGGACATTATGGGAATCTCCATATCCAACCCAAAATCTCCCACTTGCAATTTCTGATGTGGGATACTTTCCAATACGCCCCCTCAAACGAAGCCCATCGGACTGAAGTTTGCACGAGTTTTACCACTGCCTCTTGTGCTTTCAACAGGGGTCGTGCGGGCCATAGGTCTCGTTAGAGCAATTGGTTTTGATACCATATGGGAATCTCCATATCCAACCCAAAATCTTGAGGCAATAAGTAGGTGGATCATGCACACCTATAAACAGGTCGAATCCACTTGCAACTTCCGATGTGGGATACTTTCCAACAGACATCACCCTATGCTAAGCAAACTCAGTTCTTAAAGAAGCATTCACAAGCATCTACGTCACGAACAACTGAATCACGGCTGATATTTAAAAAAAAAACTTAAATGGGAGACAGCTTTGAACCACCAATTAGCCTACCAGGATGCAAACCCACTCACAGATAAAAGAAAACTGAGCCACCAACTCTTTTCTATAGACATAACAAGCACATCAAGAAGCATCCAAACACCTGAAGATGTATCTGTCAATTTCCAGTACTTGGATGAGCTTCATTATCGTCCAAACAAAAGAATACTTCTTCAGGGGAAATCCAAAGGTTCCATAGAACGGTGTCCGAACATCGATTCTGAAGTTCAATGCTTCAGAGCTAATTAATTGTCACAATGTATAGATCCCAACCACCTCTGTTGCCCTTAACACTATAATTCCGAGGATTCTACACCTAACATTACTTCTCTACTTCCCTAAAATAAGCATGATTAATTGCAACCAAGAGCCAATTAATGAGGAACAAACGAGCACAGGAAAGGACAGATCTTTAAATTAAGTAAGAAATATGCAAAAATGGCTCACCAGAGGAGTATAGATTCCTATTGCAATGTACTGCAACATCTTCTTCCCCACAAAAGGAGCAAAAAACACATAAAATCCAAACCCCAATGCCAAAAACACACCTACAGCCACCACCTAACAAAGAAACACCATAAAACAGATAAAAATGTATTATTAGCTTGCTCCCAAGATCAAAACAAAAAAAAATGGAAAATGGAGCTAGTAAATAAAAATGTACCTGGAGAGGGTGGTATGGAAGTTGCCATCCATGCTTCCTCATCTTGGTTAACAAAATGCAGGTGCCGAGGATTTAAAAAAAAAAGACTGGAAATTTTCTTCTGGGTTGGTACCAAAAAGTGAAAAGACTTGGACTTTACTTGTCCCTCCTCACTTCCCATCACCATTAAAGCTTACCCATTTCTCCCCCCACAAGGGAAAAAAAAAAAACCAACCCAACATAGAGGCATTACCCCCCCAACTGTGAAGAAGACAGTTTCTCTTGTGGCATTTGCTTTGTTCTTACACAAGACAGTTTTTTCTTGTCTTTTTTTTTTAATCTCTCTTTAGTGAAGCAGATCCATATGAACTGTTACAAGATAGTGAGAGAAAGAGGGGAGAGAGAGAGAGAGAGAGAGGTCAAAGGAACAGACCTTGTCTCTGGGTTTTTAGTTTTTATTTGAGTGGATTTTTTTGGTCAAGTATATTTTTTGGTTTTTTTATTTTTATTTTTGTTCATCGTTAATTTGATCACCAGGTGGAGCTTGTTCTATAGCCGCTTTTTGGTAATCCTTTGCCACAGTATCTTCTCAATTTACCTATAAAATTGATTTTATAATTTATATTAGGTTTAAACTTTACGAATGTAAATTATAACACTGAAAAATTCCACTATTTTTTCCTATAATCCAGGTTATAAATTGTACTTAGCCGATTATTTTTTTCCCTTTGTGTGATGATTAATTACAAAACATGGGCAAATGCAAGTGCAACCTCCTTTATCACATATTTTTCCCTTTTGTTTGCTGCACAACTTTCGAGTCTCTCTCCTCGGGCAATATCATGTGTCCCTGCCCCAGTCCAACGCAGGGGGACAGTTGGTTTTAATTCACTTTACATGTGTGTAATTGCCATCACCAACCCAACCATCTCTCATTCTTCTACCCCATTTAAAATTTTTTCTGTTTTTACTAATTCAGATCGAGCCTGATAAGATATTTAAATAGTGATAAATATATTTTAGGAAAAATTATGTTCAGATCTCTGTAGTTTGGCATCCCTCCCTCTAGGGTCCTTGCATTTCCGAAATCGTTCCTGAAGTTCCCGAAGTTTAGTTTTAGAGACTCTCGGGTCCCTGACAGCTCTTTTTTTTATTTTTGGTCATGGAAATGACCAAAATACACTTAAACAAAAAAAAAATTACCTTCTTCAACCTTTGAACAAAAATACCAACCACCAAAAAGCAACCCAAAATCAAGATCAAACTAACTAAAATCAAGAACACGACCAAGAACATCAAGAACAACCAAACCCTAACCGTAACCGGCACCTCCCTCCCGTCCCCATCTTCCTTCACCCCGCCCTCGATGATGATGAAGACTGGCCTCATACTCTCCCCCTCTCTTCTTCACATGGTTCTTCTCCATCTACCTCCTCGCCCGCTTCGTCGTCTTCAATCGAAAACCCGAATTCGAATTCGGGAAGGCAATTTTCTCTTTCACAGTACAAAAGGAAAATAGGAAGGTACGAATTGCAACTTACTTACAAGGTACAAGCGAAAAAAGGATGAAGAGGGATGCGTAGTTTCGGGCATAGCACTTGACGTTCTCGTGGGCGCGGAGGAGCGCCTAGTCGGGCCCAGAGGGGAACGAGTAGGACCCACAGTCGGCAAAGAAGGCGCGGGTCCAGGATGGGGTGGGGCCCGCGAAGTCATCCGTGGAGAGCTTCGCGAGCGGGTTTAGGGTGAGGAGGGAGACGAGGGTGAGGCACGAGGAGAATAACAAGACGAAGAAGCCGCCGGTGAGGGCTACCGCTGCGGCGCCGGAGGAGGAAGAGGGGTTTCCGGCGGTTGGGCCACCGGCGGCGGCGACGGAGAAGCGGTGGTCGAGGACCTCGAGGTAGCTAGAGTCACGGAGCCATGTCTCGATGAATACCGAAAGTTTTTTTCTTAATGTTCTTGGTCGTGTTCTTGATTTTAGTTAGTTTGATCTTGATTTTGGGTTGGTTTTTGGTGGTTGGTATTTTTGTTCAAAGGTTGAAGAAGGTATTTTTTTATTTTTTGTTTAAGGGTATTTTGATCATTTCCATGACCAAAAATGAAAAAAAGAGCCGTCAGGGACCCGAGAGTCTCTAAAACCAAACTTCAGGGACGTCAGGAACGATTTCGGAAATGCAGGGACCCCAGAGGGAGGGACACCAAACTACAGGGACCTGAGCGTAAATTTTTCTATTTTTATTGTGTTTTGAAAATTTTAAACTCGTAACTTTTAGTTAAGTTAGTTGAACTAAGTGTCTTGTTCATTAATTTATGTCATCTCTTTTATAATGTGGTTTTGATGTTATAACAATTAGCTTTTAAAGCACATTATTTTTGCACAAAACACAAGTTACCTGTATGCCCTAAATAAATTTCATGTGCATTTTAAGCAATCGTTATTAATACGTGAGAACCCGTGGGGCCGCCGCATTAAATTCTTCCATTTTCTTCTTAAAGAACCTCGTTTCAGCATCTGCTCGTAATTAATACATCGTTTTTTTTCATAACCAAAAGTGTTGGATTTGGCGGCCAATTTTATCATATTATATTATTATATAGAATTTCTTAATCCAACCAAAAAAATACTTAGTCCCGAGTTTTGATTTTGTAAAATTACGATAAAATGAGAGTCGTGTAAACATAACAATGAAAACATGATCAGTATGTTCTAAATTATATGTAACTCTTATAAAAAATCAACGACCTATCAACATGGTAATATCAACCTATTATATGTGATCCTTTGAGTTTGTAGTTATAATAACATGACAATCTAACGTCAAGCTGAGAGTATAACAAACTTCGATCATAATAAAATATATTTCACTTACACATTGATTAAAAAGTTATATTTGATATGGATTATTTTACCCATCTTTCATGGAACAATTATTTTCAATTATACATAGAAATTTAACATGTTACCGGAGCAAAAATAATCCACGGATCATAAAACCTGAATTTTATGCCCCTGCAAAATCTTCAAATTCTTGCAATAAGTAGCCAAAAACCTGAATATTATCCTTTTATTGTGTTCTGACAAGTGGAATGTAATTGGCCCACATCTTTCTATGAGAAATAAATGAAAGAGTACTGAGAGCTTCTCCATTAATACCTAACACAAAACCCCACACATTCAATTCGAATTGCTCCCTTTTTTTAGCTCACGTATCTATCACCATTCTCACCGCCCTCTTCGTGGGAGGGAGCAATTAATATTTATTTGATTAATTAATTCATGTTTTAATTAGATATGTCATTTCAATAGTGGAAGAATTTTCGTAATAAGTATTTAACAATAATATGTTACGAATGACTCGATCTCAAAATCTATTAATTAAATTATAACAATTACATTATCACTTGATCTAAATATTTTTTCATTAATAAACTATGATATAAATATTGCCTTTTATTTGGCCTCTGATTGGTGAGCAGGAAACTTACAAAAACATTAAACAAATGTTGGGAATTTTTTTCAATGATATATTTTAAATGCAACGTACTTTGGTGTAGTTTTTAACGGTGAGTTAACCAAATTATTGAATAAATAATTTATTTATCTCTCATTCATATGTAACTCAAATCAACTAAATATTTTTCATATTTACAGTAGTGACCCTAGTGTAACTAGTCCCGAAGATTTGATATATTGTACTAGAAGGTCCAATTCTGAATTAATTAGTCCCTAAGTTTTGAAAAATTGAACTCGTTAATCCCCAAGATCAATTTTCATCTCAAATGACACATGACAGTACCAAAATACCCCTCCGTCATTTTAAAGTTTCAAAATCACCATAAAACCCCAACCAGACGCAAACAAAGGTTGGCAGCCTTCCCTTTGAAACCTTTAGCGAATGGATACAAGTGAGCCAACACCCAGAAGCTGAAAAATAGTTCTCCTACGAGCTCGCTCCATTGCGGTATATCGTCCTCGAGCACCCGATGACAATGGCGGCAAGGTTAACGATCACGATGGTGAGCGGCATTGTGAAGAGGCAACCACAACCAACTACCTTGTTCTTTAGATTAACAAGACTAGATGGTTTTCAGTTCCACCAGAAACAAGCTCATATCTCAATTTAGTTAGTCTCCGCAACCAACTACCTTGCTCGTGATAGGTTTTGTATTGGGTTGGATGGGTTCATTGTAGTAGACTTGAGATTTTTATTTTTTGGGGTGTGTGGATTTTTTATTGTGAGGTGGAGATTAGTATATTTTATGGTGATTTTAAAATTTTTAATTGAAAGAGGAGTATTTTGATATTCTCATGTGCCATTTGAGATAAAAATTGACTACAATGATTAACGAGTTCGATTTCTCAAAATTCATGGACTAATTAATTCAGGATTGGACCTCCTAATACAATATACCAAACTTTAGAAATTTCTCAGTTTTTTTTTCCAATAATTAATTTCTCTCTCGTTCATATAAATATATTATTTATATAAATTTTCATATAAAATTAAAAAATTGAACTCTATACAATTTGAAAAAAATTTAAATAGCCGTATATATATTTGGAATTAAATAATATCATAAAAAAACTAATACGCAGATTGACTAAACGGGTATCCACTTGTTCTGACATTTAATAATAAAACTAAACAAATAAAAGATAATTTTAAGAATTGGGCCAAAGTCAAAAAGGCTATTTACCAATCAGGTTGCTAGACTTCAATAGTCAACGGGGAAGGGTAGAAATTAGAATGCTGCTAATATATTAATAATTGAAATACCAACTTGTTTCTCAAAAAAAAAAATACCAACTTGCAATTTGTTAGGAATCTAGCCCACGAGAGAATAACAATGCGCAAAGAACACGGACACAAAAAATTATGTGGTTCAGTTTAATGACTACGTAATTTATTGATGAGTTGAAAAATAAGAGGAAAAATGGGGGAATTTTATTTATGGTTTGGTAAACAAATTTAGAATAGTTTCTATACATATATGATCAATTTTTTTTGTCATACTATTTGGTACCTGATACTCATCGAGCGAAATTAAGTTTGAGTCTATTAAAATATTTGAGTCGTGGTAAATTTTTTTTTTTAGTTGTGAAAGGGGTGGGAGCAGATCGAGAGAGTCCTCACGTAGTCGTTCTCTTCGAACTCCAGTAAGCACATGGCGCAGTCTCGCAGAACGGCGTCGTTCGAAGATGAATTGTAGAGGGATAGAGGGATCATCTTGATAATGGAGTCATCGAGCCCATAGGGGGAGTACACGTGGAAGCCAGCGGCCCCATCGGGGGCAGAATAGTCGAACGAAAGGGGAGGCGAGTCCAGATTAGAGAACGTGGTAGAGTAGTACAGCAGCTAGAACTTGTGGCGCCAACGATGGGACCACCACCAGCAGAACCGATGGATGAGGAGGCGGGAGTAGGTGACCAGTAGGAAGGTCATCGCCACAACGACAACCATAGCGATAAGTGGCAGGCTGAAGTGCACGCCCAAGACGTCGGTGTTACTTGGCGACAGAGCAGATTGACCGGCAAATGACGAGGATGTTGTCGGCGTGGACGTGGGTAGACCTGGCCATGAATTGAATCTGATTTGTGATTTGATTCGATTCGATTCGATTCGTTAAAAATTTGATTTGATTCATCAATAATTCGATTCGTAAAAAATTCGATTTGAATTCGTCATAAAACAAATTGAATACGGTTCAAGATATTTATAATTCGCAAAACCGGCGAATTTAATTCAAATTCGATTCGAAAATTTGATTCGTGTTAAATTCGATTCAAATTCATGTACATATAATAATAATATATGTTAAAAAAATTCAAATAAAATGGGGGATTTGAGAGGGAAAATTTTGGTTATAATTCAATTATAATCCAGTTATAATTCGATTTGAATTTGATTATAATTCGATTCAAATTTAAAAATTTATAATTCGTATTCGATTTGTCTTGTGAAAAATTGAATACGGTTTAATATTTTGATGAATTCGAATTCGTCTAAATTCGAACCGTGGTCAGGTCTAGACATGGGTCCTGCGGATGGAGACGGTGATGGGGCCCACAAGAGAGGCAGAGAAGGAGTAGAGAAGTGAGCTCTGACCATCACATATCTATTTTTTTTCCATGTTCGCCTATTTAAATCGATGCAGTGATCCTAAGTGAGAATTCCACGGGTAAGAGAGTATTCACCCATAGGTTGCCATTGGATCATCCATATAATCTTGAGATGCCTTATAAGATGATATGCAAGCAGTTTCCGGTACGTATGTATTTTATATTCACGATCAACAAAGCACAAGGACAAACAATTGAAAATATCGGTATTTATCTGCCTCAACATGTCTTCAATCCTGTGCAGTTGTACGTTGCATTTTCAAGAGGTGTTTCAAGCAAAAACACTATGGTGTTAGTTAAGCGATGTGATGTTGCTGATAAAGTTAGAACGTTTACAAAAAATGTCATGTACAAAGAAGTTCTTATGGCGTCTTAGGTAAATGAAAAAAGAAAATAGTATAATTTAAATATGTAAGAGAGCATCTTATTTATGTACACCTTAAAAAAAATCAATAAATAATATGTTTTGCGAATTTTGAGACACTTACATCGTGCGTATGTCTTTGCTAGTGTTTATATACAGAAGCAAGATTAGGCTCATAGTACTTAATGAAATATTTTTACTTGGAGTAATTTTACATGACTTGTTGTATTCGACCGATATAAATTTATGATTTTTCTTAATTTATGACGAATCGTAATAGTTAATTTTTTCACTCTTAAACTATCATAAATTTTACTTAAAAATACTTTTAATTTTTTAAGAAAGTACAGAGTTAAATCTTATGAAAATAATTATAAATTATAAATTATCTTCTGAATAATACTCAAATTCTCCGCTGAAAAAGACAAATGCGGTATTTAGTTGAGGCCCTAACGTGGGGTGGGTGGGAGATGCATTGGTCATTGATATTTTTTTTCCCGAAAATAAAAAGAGTATCCATTATTAGGACCAAAATTGGAACATGTATTTGGCATTTTCTTGTCAGAGTTTCGTCCTCGAATCGATGTAGGAAAGAACTCGAGAATAAAAACGTCAGAAAAAAACAAAAAATTTAAACAGCCCATTAAAAATATAAAGCAGGAATAGATAGTCAACGTTTTATATTCGATCTCTTAATAAATATTTAAAAATTTTATATATTTTCAAAATCTTAAATTCAAAATCTATAAATTTGTGAGCTAGAATAAATCTATTCTTAATTAATTACCCGTGATTGTTGATAAGATTAGTATTTGTTTATAGAACTTTCTCTTTTCAGAGGAATTCGAGACAAATAATCGAAAGATTAAGTTAGTCCTGAGACGACCAAGTGATCACTATATCTTTTATCAGACAAAATTAGCTGGACAGTTGATTTACAATGAAGCAATATAATTGGCGACCAACGGCCGAAGAAATAATTATTGTTTCATGCGCAGCTGTTATATTGCACTATAAATTATTATTTTTTGATATATCAATAATTTCGAAAAAAATAAACTTTTATCCGGTCCTAATCTCTATGTGCTTATATCATTTAATTAATAATTCGTTAAATTGAAAAAAATCATGGTCTTGTGACTCTATGGACCTAGTTGTGTTATAATCATGGTCTCCTGACTCTATATGGATTAATTAATAATTCATTAAGTTGAAAAAATCATGGTCTCGTGACTTTATGAATGTAATTGTATTAAAATTAAATACAAAAAATTTTGTTTAGTTTATCTGATTAAAATTTGAATTAAATAGTGGATGGTTTTAGAAAAAAATAGTCACTCTTACGGCTAGGAGCTCGTACAATCAATAATTTGTGTTACTAATAATTAGTTACAGCGAAAAATTTCGTTGTTATTAGATCACCAAAGTTTAGTGCAACCTTCTGTTTGCACTAATTAGCTTTTAAGAACTTATTTCAAGTAATCGTTAGCTTTAACCACCGGTGGTAAATACGAAGTAAAGATAAGTTGAAGATTGTAATTACGTTGACGTATAATGCAACGTTTTTAGTACCTTATTTGAGAAAGTGTATTTTTAATTTTTTTATTCGTAAGATTTTAAAATATAAATTTCAATTCGATTATATTACAACATTTAACATCACTATCGATCAAAAAAGTAAGCTCGTTTCTCTATAAACTAGTTGCATTAAATACTGCCATCCTCGACTTTAATGAAAGACCTGTGCAAATTGGGGAAGCACAGGATAGGAATAACCACGCCAACAGATGGGAACAAAGATAAAAACACGATGACCCATTTTTAATTCATTAAATTAGAACACTAATTTTTTTTAATATCCTGACCAATAAAAATTTAAAAAACATTATCTTTGTGCACTACCCTTTTTTAGATTTGGTATGTGTAACATCAATAATTAATATTTTCCATAAATATTATTAAAAATCTAACTAGTCGAAAATTTACCATTCTATACATTATGACTAGAATTAAATTATATTAATATACCCCCTGGCCATTTAGAATTGACATTAGATAAAGGTGTAGGGTCATGTTCATTAATTTATCTCTCCTAAAAAATAATCGTTTTTTAGTCCTATGTTGGACATTTTTGTTGTTGTTGGACTTGGAGCACTTCTGGTTGTGCCCGTGACCTTGTTTATTGTCCCCTTGCCCTTGACTTGGTGGCTGGTGGTACCACAGTGGCGAAGTCATTGCATCGGCCAAACGGACACTTAGATTCAAGCAGTAAAAAATTTGTATTTAACGAAAGAGGATTTAAGTTCAAACGTAAAAGATATTATTAGGACAATCCGTTAGGCGACTTTGAAAACAATAAAACTAGAGCAGCACGAAACTCGCACTTACAAGACCAAACTGGAGATTTCATTACTCAACTGTATGTGTTGAAATTCAGAAACGAGACCAAGTTATATATTTCCATGTACAAAAGAATGCACACAACTCCTGCAATATACCTACAAAGCTGCTCAAGTACATACAACAAATTGTATTGGGTAATAACTCAAACCAAGAAAGTTTGCCTGTTTGAAATCCATCTTCTTTACTGGCTTCTATTTTTCGTCTGTGACTGTGGACATGGCAGTGGCAAGGCTTCAATCAAAACAACAGCCCCAAGCTACACAACAATGGAAAATCAAGTGGCGTAACACACGAACAGTCCCGTCCCACGGCGTATAGTCATCGTTCATTTCACATGCCACGGATATGATTCAGGAAAACTATGTAATTTGCTCTTCCTTTAACCTCAAACGTGCTACGGGTTGTTCGTTGTTGTTTGCAAAACCTCTTTGGTTAATCAAGGGATGATTCTCCGCGTTGCTTGGATATGTCTGAGATGTACTGCTATTCGCCGTGTTGTGACTGCTATTTTTCGCTGTCGGCAAATCGTGGTTGTGTTTGCCCTCGTAGGTTGTTATTACTGCTCGAGGGTCTGTTGCAGCCCTCTCGACATGTTTACGGACATTGCAACCTGGGGTTGTGCATTTGTAGTAGCTCCTGGAGATTGCAAAAAAAGTCCTGTAAGAACTATCTTGTCCTGTAGTTTTCAAAGTATAATACAGACAGTAAATTACCTTGGATAAGGATTGCCTTTGACAACTTTCTGCCCATACTTGCGCCATCTGTATCCATCATCCAAGAGGTCAACTTCACTGGTGGTCTGCACAATGATTCTCGGCTCCACGACTGTCCTGTGAGAAGAGCTGGCCTCAGTTACTCTGACGACCTCGATATTTCTGCATGGCAAAAAAACATTCTATTGCATGAGCAGAACAAAATATTGGAGCAGATCAATCAAGGAAAAGCTGCAGCAAGATTTGCTAGAGAACCTTCTTTTTGCCTCGGGCTCATCTTCATCATTGTCATCTACAGCAGTTTCAGTGTCGCCTCCTTCCTCACTATCACTCATAGCCGAAACATTTTCAAAAGTGGCTTGGCTAGATTCCTGGTCAGTCCTGTCTTTCATTTTGCCACTTTGAAATTGGGAAGCTAAGTCGAGATTAGCCTGATGATTGGAACTTCCGCTCCCTGCATCTTTAGCGCGCTTGTTTGATTGCGGAGGTTGATGGTTGTGCTGCCCTTTATATATAATTTCCGTCACCTGGCCCTCAAGCGACCGTTCCACTTTTTTCTTGACGGGACAACTGGGATGCGTGCATTTATAATAACTTCGAGGAAACTCGCTGCCTTTCACTTGCTTCTGCCCATACTTGCGCCAGTTGTAGCCGTCATCAGCAGGCTTATCAACAGCAAAAGAAGCAGGTTGGGATCTTTGGTCGGCATAACGGACGTCTGAAGACGACGCCTTGATGACTATCGAGTCAGACATCATCAATGGTAGCTTCTGGTCTGAAGTAGAAGTACTGGTGAACGGCGGAAACTGCATTGAAGTTGTTGTTGGTGCGACAGGTGAAGACGCAGAATACTCTGATTGGCTTTGCGGGTTCGACTGCGCTTGCGCAGCCTGGGCAGTAACTTGTGCCAAAGCCTGTTGGTGTGTCATTCCATACTGTCCCTACAGATGGCCCATAAATCAGCATATCATCCACAAGATACTAAGAAGGTTCCCGGTGCAGCATCAACCAGGTAACAACGCCGGATCACGAGTAAACAACGAATCATTCTAGGATAGATGAGCACTTAGCAAGTGAGCAAAGCACCGCAGAAGTGCTTCCTGGACTAGTCGAGTACAGTCGGACCTCATTAAATTCGAAGCCCAGAGCTTGCCTAAAAGAATCTAAATTGCTACCTGGACCAACTGCTGGTCCGTCGTACTAACATTAAATACCGTACAAGTTAACAACTTGCTAGCTACAATTACTTCATCTTAATTAAAACCCAACCCCAAAAGCAAATCACCAAAGCTTCAACCTTTACACTAAACCATCAAGTACCGGAGAGGTTACCTGAGGGGAGAAGAGCCCGGCGAACCCAGGCGAGTCGAGGAAGCCGCCGCCGAGAGGGCTCAGTCCCTGCGGCATGGTGAACGCCGGCGCCGGCGGGGCGATCGACAAGTTCGCAGACCTGCCTCCGGTGGGGAGAGGAGGGCGGGGGGACGACATGGCGCCGGAGAGGAGGTGGGAGAACGACTTGAACTCCGAGTCCGGCGAGTCGTCGGCGAAGAACGACGAGACCAAAGTCATCGGACCTGGGCTGAATCCCGGCAGCCCAAACCCGGGGAAGGTAGCCTCCGTGAAGGAGGAAGGGCGGGGAGGGAGGGTGAGGTTGGAGCGCCGGGGATTGGGCGCGGTCGCCTCCCGCCGCTGCTCGTTTCCAGCCATCCGATGATGGATCAACCGGCAACTAGACAAGACAAGGAAAAGAGACCACCTTGGTTTTTTGTCTTATTCTTTTCTGGGGTTTGGTCGGGGATCTTCTTCTTCTTCTTCTTCTTCGGTCGTCTGTTTCTTCCTGCCAAAAAAGTCCACGCCCGACAGTACGAACTATAACCAGGAGACGAAAGGAAACCGCCACTCCCACGAAAAGTTTGTTTCCTTTTTTTTAAACTTCTCTCTTTTTAAAAATATATATATCTGGCATGAGGATAACCAATTCTAAATTTAGAATAATACCTAGATTAGCTCAATAGACTTCGTTTTATTTGAAAAGCAACAGTATTAAATATTAGTTACAATAATTTTGACAAGTTATAAACATTTTACAAAATTAAAATTTAGATTATTCGGTTCAATGAGCCTAGTATTTATTGTTGGTGAAATAAGTACATAGTATTTATTCACACACAAAAGAACTACATGGTCACTCTAGCCAAATCCCACCCCTCTTTTTATCATGAGGGCACTGCCCCATTGGTATCTTATATAACCAAATAATATTAAAAATTAATATAATTTAACACGATTGTATTTTTGGTATTAAAAAAAAACTGGAATGATGTTTTTGTATGAGTTGATCTATGTGTTGATATTTTTTTTTGTTTCCTTCTTGAAAAAATTAGAATAAAAAATAGGATACATGGAAGTGGATAATTGGTTGGTGATATTAATAATAGTAATAATAAAATAGGGTCTCTAGTTTTGTCCTCTCGTTTCGCGGCGTTTTAATTGGGCTGCCTGGCGAAGCAAAGTGACCGTAATGACCCCAGCCGACGGATTGAAGACAAAGACATCGTTGACCTTTTAGGTCCCACCCCCGGCGTGTACAATTTTGGGCTCGTTTTAGCGAAATTTTATACTTA
This sequence comes from Hypericum androsaemum, assembly GCA_963995505.1. Taxonomy (NCBI): domain Eukaryota; kingdom Viridiplantae; phylum Streptophyta; class Magnoliopsida; order Malpighiales; family Hypericaceae; genus Hypericum; species Hypericum androsaemum. The sequence continues at coordinate 20,168,953 of OZ023184.1, forward strand.
AATCAACTCTTATTAGTTTGTTTCATCGATAATCGATCTCACAAGATTGTATTATAAAAATGTATATTTATCAAAACAATAAGTTTTAAATGTAAACGAAAACATCCCAGATAATTTATTTTATTGCAAACAAATGGAAAAGGAAATGCATGAATTACGTACAGTGTTGGTTGATCTGGTATAAAGTCAAAGCAGATGGTAGTGGGCAGGTAAATAATGGAGGGAATTTGATGACAGCCCGAAGGGGCGTGCACGTTTTGGGTCGTCGTGTTAGCCAATTACCCCTTTGGGAGATGCCATCCATCCCAAGCAAAATCGTTGTTAGCGTCGTTTATGACATATGTATTTATTGTATTTCTATATGTTACAATGATAATTTCTCAAATTTTGACCGAGCCACGAATATGGTATGTCATCTATTTGTTATATCGTTCTCGACTACTAATTTGTTACGAATGTACAATATTTATATTTCTACTTATAAAATATAAAAAGCTGTCAGATTATTTTTGCAATTCTATTTACAATATTTAAAATCGAAACATCTAATAAATTAGATCAATTTTTTTTCTGTTTAATTTACGTACCCGAGATGCACTCATTCTTCTGTCTAGATTAAAAGATCCTCATGAATCTGAGGAATTTCGGTTGAGTGACTCTAATGATTAATAAATAAAGTCGTAGCTTCTCTTAAAAAATCAAATGTAGGTTAGGTTGCCACACGTTTAAATGAAATCCGCCACTCCAACTGTTAGTTTGCAGATGGCGGGTGTGTTTGGGAACTAATAGTTTAGGAGTAGATAGAAGATTAGGAGTAGAAAGTACAATATACTTGTTTGGTGAAATAGTAAATTGGGTAGTTATTCTAATCTACTAGTAGATAGAAGATAAGGTAGTTATTTTTTTATTTCTTTATAGTTTTGGTTACATTTTTTAGTAAATTTATTTTTTCTAAAGATAAGAATTTTAAATTATTTTATTTCTAATGTACATCAAATTAATGATATCTATTTTTTATTATAAAAATTATCGAAAAGAATATACAAATATTTTTGGAGAATAAAATTTTCAGTATTACTATCGGATAAAAAAGTTGTAATTATTATTTTAAAAATATCAAAAAGAATAAATACAAAATTAACAAATAATTTTTTCTCATTCTTAATATTTTTAAAGTATGCGTATGTTCTTAAATAAAAATAAAATTATTCACTATATATGAAATTACATGATATTGTTATTTTAATTCTACTTTCAATGAATATGAATCTTTACTAAATAGTTGTATGTTATATATAGTTTTGAATTAGTTAACTATAAAAATTAGAATAAATGATAATTTTAACATATTGAAATAAATATTTACATGGTCTTGTTATTCTTATTCTTATTCTTATATCTAACTAAATATAAGAAATTAATATATTCAATAAGTTAACCATTTATCCTTTATCAAAATATTTATTTAGAATATAAATAAGTTATATATTAAATTATTACTACTTTAATTTAAATAAATAATTTAGATTATTTTATTTAAGTATAATTTATAAATTAATAATTAACTTAACCAAAAATATATAATCTACTAAATTGAATCTGCTTTCTGCTAGTTGAGTTTACCAAACACATTTTGCAATCTACTATCTACTATCTGTTCACAATCTGCTATCTACTTTCTGCTATCTGCAATCTGCTCCCAATCTGTTTCGCCAAACAGGGCCGGCAAGTGGATATATAAGTTGTGGTGGTCGTGACCTTTTGTCAACGATGTGATATTTTTTAGTTACCTGAATATTTTTGGATTCTATTTTAAAAATAATTTTTAAATATAATCATCGTCTCATCTCTCTCTCCCCTAATGAAATCATCCAAAAAAGTTGGGAGATTAATAGAATGTATATACCATGGAGATTAATAAAGTAATTTTAGAAAATGTAAAATGATTTCAAGAAATCAATATGTAATATTTCCAATTTATACTCGAACAATAGTATATTACCATTCTAATTTCTACGAGTACAAACTCGAATGCCTGAGGGGACAGATTCAGAATTGACATTGGGATTTTTAAAATTTGAGATTTGAAACTTCTGAGATTTCTTTTGCAACGACTTTAGATATCTGTTAAAATAAATAATTATTTATTATTGTATGATTCAAACGTCTACACGAGCTTTCATTTGGCCGACTAAGATAAACGTGTCATCTAAGCATTCTTATATGTAAAGTTCTTATTTACCTCTCTCTACCGGAGAATAAAAGCTACGTGGAACTATGTAGTATGTACCCTTTCGGTCACAAATTAAGATATCGCACTTTTACAATCACGTGATATTCCATATGTTTTTTTAATTTTAAAATTTTTAATGCACCGATTAATTTTAAAAATTGAATAGAATCTTTGAAATGTGATAAATATTTAATACTATTGTGTTTCAATTGAAGACGATGATCATTGACCTACGAATCATCACTGTTTTTTATTTTCAGCTTCCTTTGGTCACGAGCATGACTACACAAAAAGACTTCCTTACACCATGACAAAATTATATATCTCAGAGGGGGCAAGTAAAACCCATTACGGCAAGTAAATCCCATTAGAATATTCAGGCGGCTTCATCAAAAGAACTTAACCATATGCCTTTGATGGATAATGTGATAGGGAGTCGTCAGAATATTTTACTAAATGGATTACTGCCATAAGCTGTCTATAATACTTATCTTCAGAATCGGATTACCAACATTCAATTGTCTGTCTCGTGCAGATTAATCAATAGTTGTTCTAATTTAACAATCAGTGTAACCAAAGGGCACTTAACCTAGCGGTACAAGGTGTTCATGACTTGACGGAGGTAGGTGTAATCTAGGTGTAAATAATTTACCTTTCAAAAAATTTTTTAACAATCAGTGTAGTTGAAATAGAACAATTATTCTGGGCTTTCGAAGAAAAAAGTAGGATGATGAGTGATCAGAATTCAAAATCCTAGTCACGACAAGAATCTACTTACAAATCGAAAAAAACCTGCGAGATAATACGCCTTCTAAACCCCATTCTGCAGCTCTAAGTAATGTACTGAAGATGAGTTCGTTTCTTCTTGCACTTGATATTAATACTCTTGCAACTTGTAGCTAGGATGACCATCGTCTGATCGACGAGAACGTACTTGAAGTGTATTTTGAATTTTCAAGGTTTACTATAAGCAATGAAGCACCTTAAAAAGGTAGTAGATTGGATCTGAGGTGAATGAGTCATTTCATACTGAAAGATCAATAATGGCATATTCTGACAATGACATGTCTATTGATAATGACCCACGTGCTACAACAATGACATTCCCAGTTATCGATAATGGAATGTCAGAGATCCCCTGTCGCGTGTGGACTTTTTTCATTTTTGTCTCTGTGTTTTAACATTTTTACAAAAAAAATCCCGTATGTTCTTCAGTTCAAACGGTTCGGAATGGGCCCATTCCGGACCCAATCCAAACCCCCTTAAAGACCATTAAATGGGCCCAGGCTCTTAACAGACAAGATATTGCTCCGAATTCATGTATTGGAATTTGTAAGAGGAAATAACAATAGCGATTTCACATTAACGAGATATGAAAAGAGGATCGTAAAAAAAATGGAATCTGCACAATTTCTGCGAAGAACTCCAATAAAGCAAAGCAAACCACACAAAAAACGGAGTAAAATTACTGAGATAGAGCAGCCATAGCGTCAAAAAGTGTATTAAGTTGTTCCGGGCAGACGAAATTCCTCACACAAGAACAAGAAAAAGATTAGTTCAAATGACAATTCCTATGGGTTGAAGTTAAGGCTATGCTAAGTTGAAATGAGCCATTATAAAACCCGGTGCTAACGAGGTCCAATGTCCTTGAGAGCACAGATCTGCTCCTCTCCCATGGCAGACATCACAGAGACAAAAAGGTCCTTCCCCTCAGCAAATCCTTCCTTGATCTGTAAACACAAACGAACATAAAACGCATTAGAACATCGAGCTATCTGTATTTTGCTTAATCCGCTGTGGGGCAGCACAAATTCGGCAGCCAACCATTCAGCTAAGAGACCACCTAAAGACGATTCTGGTAGATAACAAGATTGAGAATATTGACTCAATCACCAAACTCTCAAGCCAGTAGAAAATCTAGACTCAAAAAATCATAGACGGCCGAGATTCAAACCAGGGTGAGCAGAGTCTCATCAGTTGGGAGCTTGAGATCATCCTTGGTGTTTCCATTCTCAGTCAGCAAGCTCGCCTGAAACCACATACATGCACAACATCAGCTCACTGCTCGACCGAAGTAAAACTAGACACGAAAAAAGGGTAGGCGAAAAACAGGAGGGCAAGAGGCCATACATATCCATCCTCGGAGACGTCAATCAGCTGGTAGTCAGTACGGGTAACATGCGGAACCTGCAAACAAGAAAACAAACTCGATATCCGGACTCGAAGCAGCGAAACGAAAGTTGAGACCGCGAAAAAAGTTGCTTACATCGCAATTGTGGGAAGAGGGGACAATGTCGTCGAGCTTCTTGCCGGTGAAGATATCGATCGCGGTAAAGTGACACTTAGCGTGACCGTGCTTCCCCGTCTTGGAGACCGCAACGTCCTGAACCTGAACCGAAAAAGAGTAAATCACAAACACAAACCAACCGGTTAGAACCGCTAATAAACCCTAATCGGCTACTAAACCGACATAGGAACTCATCGATCCGAGGTTCGAAACAGGGGGAAAAAAACAATGCAGACGGGGGGGAGGGGTAATAGAGGCGGTTCTTGATGTTGACGTAACTGTTCCTGCGGATGGTTCCGGCCTGCTGGGGGTAGGTCTTGGAGGCGCCGGCGTCGGCCTTGGACTCGAACTGGTGCTCCTCGTCCGACATCGTTTTGGCTGGATACGACTAGTTTTCTTCTCTTCCGGGAGAAAGAGGACGAGAAAACGATGGGTGGCGGTTTTCGCTTTTTATAATGATTCCCAATCTCGCTTTTTAGGGTTTCGAGACTAGGAGAGTCCTATATAAAATCCGACTATGAATACTTAGAATAATTATAAAAAACATGAGATATTATGAATAGGAATCCTCTAATTCTTTTTGCCTGATAAAAAAATAACAACTATAATGAAAAAAGACTTCCTGATTAAATCATAGTAGGAGACAAAATATAAGTAATCCTAATATTAATAGAGGATATCTCTTTGAAGGATGATTTTAATTGAAAATGTAATAATGTTCAAGAATTTGAAAATAAAATTTTGTCACACTATACAATATGATCTATGATCTGCCGTCAAATATAAATTAATTATTTTAATAAATACCTTTCAATTTTCAAATAAATCAACTAATTTAATAAATATTTCCTGATTGGAGAGTGACTGGATAATAACAGAATAAATATCTTCTAGGCATGTGCGTCGTTAGAATGCTAAGTGGCACGTGGGGTGGGGGATTTCTTCTTTTCGAATAACGCTATAAAAATGAAAGGGTAAATTATTCTCTAGTCTCAGGTGTTTGGTCATCTTTCCCCTCGGGTCTCTGCATTTTTAAAAATGATTTTACCGTCTCCTGTCTTTGATTTTAGAAACTCTCGAGTCCCTGGTGCCGGAATATTTCATATTCTCCGGCGATTCCCCACTTGTAGAGACTAAAATATCCCCCTTTGTTAAATTTTACCCCGACTCAGTATAAAATATTTCACCTTACCTTTCCACCCACAAATTCTCAAAAAATTAACCCACCCCAACTTTTCACCTTCTTCCCTGACCTCGAGATCCTCTTCTCCACCTTCCCTGTCTCCTTTGAGATGGCGATGATGTGTTGTGCATGTTTGAGATGTACAAGGATGAACAAGTGCTAACCCAGGTGTTCCAAAATTTGGCACAGTAAGAGGTCGAGGTCGAGGAGCTTCTGTCAGAGGAAGAATAGGAACAAGAGGAGGAAGAGGAGCAACAAGAGGAAGAGGAGCTGAGAGTACAGCATCTGCAAGTGGAACCACAACTACATTCTGGAAACGGGCAAATTACCCTCACATCCCTGTACTTTGGTCAGCCTCCCCCTAGGGTCCCTGGATTTTGGAAAATAATTTTTCCGTCCCTAAGTTTTGATGATAATAGACTCTCGGGTCCCTGGAGCCAGAATATTCATTTTCCGGTGAACTCCCACTTGAAATGACCAAAATACCCTTCCAGTAAAAAACAAAAAAATATCGGGTCCACTTGAATATTCATTCTCTCTGTTGGTCTCCTCCTCCTCCTCCTCCTCCTCCTCTCTCCCCCTTCCTGCGACCTCCATCTGCCTCCTCATAGAGAAGCATTTTTATCACAACCCCATCACCAATAACACAAAAGTATCATTTTTTTATCGATCTCCAGACAAAATAATCATAACCTAGTTGAGCCACACAATCGAATTAGCCAATTAGGGAAAAAGATGATTAAAAGACCAAATAATAGAGAGAGAGAGAGAGAGAGAGAGAGAACAGAGGGGGGATTGGATCAAAAAAGGTAACAGTTTTATCAATCTCCAGACAAAATAATCGCAACTGACAGGGGTCTTGGGTCCAAGAGAGTGCATGTGGTATTCTTCTTGGAGATAGAGGGGCTCAGAGGTGGTGGCTTGGAAGAGGAGAGGGTCTTGCATCCATTATGGAGATGGAATGGGGGAGGAGGAAGAGATGGAGATTCAAAGGGGCGCGTGAGGTGAACCCAGGCTATGAGTTCGACGCGCCGATGTTCTTTAACTTCACGCCGAGGATTCTCTCCCAGAAATTGGCGTCGTTGAGGCTTGGTTCCTTACGGTGCTGTGTTACCCTCCCTCCCGTGAGCTCCTCCTCCTCCTCCTTCCTCTCACTAGAGAAGTTACTATTTTTCATTTTTAATAAATTTTTTGGTTCTCGGCTTTCGCGGTAAAGCTGGTCTGGATGGAGGAAACAAAAGTGAGAGGAGGATGAGGAAGGGGAAGAGATACCGTGCCGGGTATTGGAGATGGGTTGTGATAAAAATGCTTCCCAATGAAGGAGGGAGATGGATGTCGCAGGAGGAAAGGGGGAAGAGACCGAGAGTGAAGCATCGGGGTGTAGGCGGCTTCGGCGCCGTTCTTGCGACAGAGCAGCAGGAAGGGGAGCTCGGAGCTGTCGACCATCGAAGCCACGATCAGCTTGGGCTTGTGAATTTTTTTATTTTTTTGTGGAAGGGCATTTTGGTCATTTCAAGTGGGCATTCACAGGAGAAAAAAGAATATTCCTGCTCTAGGGACCCGAGAGTCTATTATCATCAAAACTTAGGGACGGAACAATCATTTTCCAAAATCCAGGGACCCTAGGGGGAGGGTGACCAAAGTACAGGGATGTGTGGGTAGTTTGCCCTTCTGGAAACCATAGTTGTTGTATTCTTTAGTATGTAATGGGTGTTATTTTGAGATTCAAACCTGAACTACATCTGGCATCCATGAATGCTTTTGGTATGTAATGGACAAGAAACGCAGGTTCTATGCTTTTGGAATGTTATGTACTCAAATTCAGTGTTGTTATGAACTCATATTCTGCAATTAATCATGAAAAAATAACAATTTTATTCCATTTCAAGTAGACAAAGTACATCATGTTACAAACAACTTGAAATAGAAGACAATGTTGCAGATAATCAACACAACCACTAGTTTCTTCATTAACATTGCAGATCCAGCTTGCTCCTTCAACATGTTCTTCAGTATCTTCAACTCTTGAAGCACCAATTCATCATCTTCAATTCTTCGTTGCTGCTTCGGCTCCACATTTGGGTAACGATAACACCGAGAGACTTCACGTGGCAAACACCATCTAATCCACCCACAAATGTTTTTCGCACAACAATAAAACAACCGACCCCTATTTTTTTTTTGTCTCGGCAATCTTCAACAAGGCACGGGCACAACAACTACATTCAATATTCATGTACCTCAACCCTTCGTCTCTCGAGTAAGAATTGGAGGATGACATGGTCCAGCTCCTGGAACGAACCCTAGGCAGGACTTGGTGCTCTTGTATCTTCAAACCCAGCAAATCTAGGATTTTAGCTCTTCTAAACACTAAACCCAAAAAACCCATACCCCCCTTAACTCAATATTCGAAAAAAGAGGAAAGATGAAGAAAGGTTGAGAAGAAAGGAGACAGGGAAGGTGGAGATGAGGATCTCGAGGTCAGGGAGGAAGGTGAAAAAGCAAGATTTTTAAATATGTGATCTGATCGGTAGTTCAACTGGTCGGACCACAATTCTGTTGGAAGAGCGTACTGGGTTTGGCTAGAAAACTGCCAACCTTACGAACCGTCCAAAAAATGGTCGGACCAGGCAGTTTGACCAAAATTTTGACCATTTTTTGGTTCGTAAGGTTAAACCAAAAAATCAGGATTGGTCATATATTTTGACCCAAAAAATCGACCAAACCCTAATAAAAAGAGAAAATCATGTTTGGTTGAATTTTTTTTTTAGAATTTCAAAGTTTTGGTGGGTCAAAAAAGAAAGAAAAGTTGGGGTTGTGGGATAGGAGTACTTAAAATATTAATGAAATTATTTTTTAATATATATATAAAGTATCAGTTCGACTTGCAGTCCAACTGGTCAGACCAGTTGAAATGTGACCTGGAGGCAAGAGCGGGTCGCTCTCCGGGTCGTATTTGAAAACCATGGTGAAAAGTTGGGGTGGGTTAATTTTTCGAGAATTTATGGGTAGAAAGGTAAGGTGAAGCGTTTTATACTGAGTCGGGATAAAATTTAACAAAGGGGAGCATTTTAGCCCTTTCAAGTGGAGAATTGCTAAAAAATATGGAATATTCCGACACCACGGATCCGAGAGTTTCTAAAATCAAAGACGGGGATGGTAAAATCATTTTTAAAAATGCAGGGACCCGAGGGAGAGGATGACCAAACACAAAGGACTAGGGCATAATTTATCCAAAATGAAATGTATATTTCAAGCATTCTCAAGTCATATTTAAGAGATCATTTTTTAATAATATTTTTTATATTCTTAAGATTTAAATAAGAAATTTCCTAGAATGAATTTAACTTTTTAAACAATTTGACTAATTCCTAGGATGCTACCTTTTCCTCCAATTTATGTATAAACAAAAGTATATCCCATCACCATGGCTAATTTTATCTTACCCTTCATAACATATCATCCAAACGCAGTGTTAACCTTGCTTTTCTGCAAGAAAAGCAAATAAAACTAGGAAACTTTTTCAATAACTACAATCATGCAGCATGCATGGAAGGAGTGGTTACAATTGAACAACTACCTTTCTGAGTGTATCAAAACGGGCTATAAGAACTAACGAGAGTTGATTTAAGTAGTAAAAAATTCGATTCACTTAAAAAGGTGTTGAATTTAATTTACGTATGGAAAAGATAAGGACGGGCTAAATAATCACTACATATAAGTATGCATATATAGCTAACATTCTGGACCCGAAGAGTTCAATAACTAACCGGCTCAATAATACAATTTGGGTCAACGACTAACGGATGCATTTCACATGCATTAAGCAATGAATGGATATCAGTCGCAGAAACTCCTACAGACAAGAGAATGAGAAACTTTTCTTCGTTTGAACAAGAGCCAACGCTTTCTGTGTTGTAGTATTGTCAAGTAGCTAACGTGAGAAGTGAGGTGACACAATGGTTAGCTAATTAGAGCAGCCTGCAAGTCAAAACAAGGCAGATTTTGAAGAGAAGAACATGGCCAGCGACTCTAAACTAAAGGAAAAGTTTTTTGACAGATTAGGTATAGAGAAAAAAGGTCAGATTCAATGAACGTAAATTACCTTCATCAGTGTGATTAAGACGTCGTTTTCCCCTTGATGCTAGAGCAGAAGATGGTCCAGCATAACTGTTGTCTTCTTCCTCCACAAATATCTGCGGCTGCGCTTCCCTGCATTGGAAGGTTTGGAACTACATTAGTTGTTCGATTATGTTTATGTAGAAGCAAGATTACTGAAGTTAGAAGATAGCCCTCTTGTTGTCAGGTTACGTTTGACAATGTCAGGTACGAAGGTAGGGTAGAAATGATATGCTTTTCGGGGAACAGGAATTACATGCAAGAAGAAAGTATCAACTAGCAGTAACATTACAAATAAAACCATCCAACAGCGTTATTTTCTTGAACAAAAGGCAGAAGGTCAAATGGAAGGGTGGGCGATTGACGTACAATTCATTAGCTTCTTGATACGTGTAGCTTGATGCGACTGCCAAAAGATTGCCGGCGTGGTTGTATGATAGTGAAGCCACGTTGTTAGGATATCTAGGGAACTAAAAGCAAGAGCAGAGATTCATGTCAACAATAATGTTATTTATTGAACTAACCAAGCAATGTTAAAATCTGAATGATGATACCTCAAATAACCTTCTTCTGCTGTTAGCATTCCATATTGTTACATAGCCTTCATTATCCCCGGTGACAAAATTGCCAGAGATGCTAGAATTGCATAAACAAAAGGTAATAGTCGGTATGAATCTGGGAGTTGTTTATAATCTGCTATGGTAAGAAGTGGATACCTACACGGGATTGAAAACTATCTCATTCACTGTTACGATGTACTTTGTTCCATCCTTTGCTCTTGGATGACAACGGAAAGTGTATCTGCATCAACATTATGCATACACAAAAGTGTTAGTGTCATGAGTCATCACAGGATGTATCCAAGATGAAAGTTGAGTAGTGGCTGACCCTGTGCCTTTGAATTTTGATTGATCCAAAATGTTCAGTGCTACCCGCCCGTCCACTGATCCAACTGCATACCCTGTTAAAGACAGAATTCCAATGAAACCAATCTCTCCAGTGAGTGAAAACAAAATGCGGATGATGTTATTGCAGTGTTTACCTCTACAATAAGGTATGGAGGTCAGACATCTTATTTGGACGTTCTTGAGCAATCCATTAGCTTGAACTGACGTCCTCAAGTTGCGCAAGTCATAAATATTAATGCTTTCTCCGACGGCAACTGTCAAATCATACCCAGATATTGACATGGATTCCACATCCTTGTCCGTATTTGTTGTGCATACTGCAGTATTTGCTGAGCGCATGTCCCAGGATATCAATTTCTTGTCTAAGCCCGATGAAATGACCTGGCCTGTGACCATGGAAAGAAATATTTTAATATTTGGAGAATTCACAGTGAACAAAGATGTTACATACAAAATGAAGCAGTATCAGCACACCCATTTTAAACCTCTGTGATAACTTCAAATGTAAACATACAGAAATTTGACCTTGTAGGCAGTGAAACAGCTGCGAACGATGGACGACAACAGGTTGGCTTAACAAGGATTAGACAACATACAACCCAGAATGATTAAGTTCACAGTATACAGCCTAGACATGCTGTCTCGAAATTTCAGTTGATAGTTAAAATTCTGTCATTCCTCCTCTATAGCCCTAACTCCACCCTTTTCCCCAACCAATCCAACATCTATCCAAAGTTCGCAGTACATGGAAAAAGTGGAATAGGTGTTGCTTCATCCAACAAGTCTCAAGTATGCAAGTTCCATGGAAAAACAATCATGAGAATTGCCACATTCTTATATATATCTAATCTAAGCAACTAAGAAATTAGATATTGAAGACATACAAAATCATACCAGAGAAACCAACAAGAAGCATGGAAAAAATGGAATAGGTGTTGCTTCATCCAACAACTCACAAGTATGCAAGTTCCATAGAAAATCAACCATGACAATTGTCAAATATATCTAAGTTAAGCAACTAAAATTAGATATTGAAGAAGTAATTAGATATTGAGAATGGTGAGAGTAAGAGCATGGCAGCTTCTCATTATGAACAATCAAATGTAACATCTATTCACAGGCAATAGTGTAGATACCCGAAATCCAGTTCAAAGGTATGCAAGCTTAAATTTTCTGAATAACTTACTAACTTCATCGGAATATCCAATGCATGTTGCTATATCATCATGACTCCCAACTATATCTTTAGTCCCCGCATGCAAGTCGTATCTGGAAAATAAGAAAAGAGAATTAATACCGGACAGTAATTGCCAAATCATAAACCACAGAATAACTGTCACGTGAAAACCAAAGTACTAAGTCAAAGCTTTCCAGGTTGAAAGCATCCGCATAATGAAGTTGCAGGAGCAAGGTTCTCAGACCTCACAAAGGCAATCAATATCAGGACAATTCTACATCCTGGATCCCTTCCTCGAAGTGTAGGGCTCTCACAGCTTATCATCGACAACTGCAGGGCTTGACTAGCAAACCAAAGTATGACAAAATGGAAAGAAAAAAGAGACAGGGACAAGCATCTGCATATATCGGGCCAGTGACATCCTTTCACATATAAATTCACACAGCAAGAAACTCACTCTCATACCATGTTAGAACATCCAAATCCATCCTGAAACGCAACAAGTTGAATATGGCCCAAACACACTACATTCGATGTAACACTGTTCTTCTAACAGATTTCCGTTAAGACATAAAATAGGGAAGAACACGCCAACTAGCACACCTTTCAATCGCGCCATTGGAAGCAGCAGAAAGCGCGTCGGAGTCGTCCCGGAAACAGCAGTCCAGCAACGCAGCATCCGACTGAGCCTCTAACCTAAGCAGCGCGCCGTCAACATCGTACAGCCGGAGGCTCTACCTCGAGGGGATCAATCAAAAGATCAAACACATAGTAGACACAAAACCGTCGGTAACTAAAACCAACAACTTCAGCCGGAGGTAAGTGAACTGAGCGAGCACTCACCGAGTCCCAGGAAGAAACGAGGAGGTGGTTGGACCGGGGCGCGAACCGGACCCTGGAAACCGCATCCCTTATAGGGTTTTTGAAGCTCAAGCGCCGGGTCCCGCCCATTCCCGAACCGAGCTCCCCAAGATGCCCTTCCAAAGATTACCCACCAACCCGCTCCCTTTCTTTCTCTCTCGCCGTAGTTCCCAAAGGATAAAACCGTAAATCCGCCGACGGAGAAGCACCGAGACACGCAGTGCTTCTGTCCGGAATCGCTTTGTCTTGAGTTGCCGAGAGAGAGAGAGAGGGCGGGGTTCCTAATTTTTTGGATTTGGTTTGGAGGGAAATTTTTTCTGGTTTTGGGTCAATTACGGTTTTGGCAATTCAAGTTTGACGATCAGCCGAATCCAATTCCTCAACTTTGGATCTGTGCAATTACATCCCTTTGGCAGGCCAGCAGAGTACAAAAAATCTGGTTCTTCTAATTTTCGAAATTAATTTTCTTGTTTTTTAAAAGTAATTTTATTGTTACTACTTACTAGTGATAGAACAAGGATTTTAAATGTTCGAACATTTTATGTAAGCTGACATTTATAATAATACTTGATAGAAGAATTTTAGTTATACCCAACTTAAATCAGTCGGAGTTAATAAATGTGTATCAACCAAAATACAAAGTCAACGAGACGATCACTGGAACAGATTGAGGAACAGAATCAAGCAGAGGGGTTTTCCCCCCGTAGCATCTCTCTCGAGCTCACAAAATCTGCAAAAACTTGTCAAACACTGAATGAAAACTCCGTCGATTCCAGAACTGCATACAAGTATGCAGAGGAGCTAGAACACTCTAGGCCACCCGCAGCGCGAATTTCGAGACAATGTCAATGGCAGCAAAAGCAGACCTTCGTTATGTACAGAAACGTAGTCATATCTCCCTACATTTAAGATGTAAACAAGGAAGAAGAGCCTGAGATGACGGCCGAGCACTACTTCATCCTTTGGTTCCGAGGCAGAAACAGCTGTATCCATCCTTTAGTCTGGAATGAAGAAGTCAAACTGCACATCGACAGAACCGGATGTTTCGCCTTTATCTATGTATTCAATGTTTGTTATGGTTCCGGCTTCTTCAGCGTCTTGATATTCTGACTTCACCCGCCGTACAGGCACGGTTACGGAGTAAACGGTGCCCATATCTGTATCTGCTGTAACGCTCAGTTGAACTTTATCTTGTGCTTCTATCTCTACAAACTCCGACAGCGTATGAACAATGTTGTTCACAATCTTTCGTTTCGCCTCGTCACTAACTGCGCATCTGTCGGAGAAGAGAATCATTTTCAAGCGCTGCTTCGCGATCCTAGCGTTTGAGTTCTTCTTTTGTGCAGGTGATGGGAACATAATCTTCCAAGCCAGGTTCAGCCTCTCAAGAAAGCTCATGTCTATGGCACTTAGAAGAAACCTTTCGGCTTCTTCACTGAGCGGACTTGAAGACAATTCATAGTCCTCAGCAAGCGCAGAAAGCCGCTTGGATTGACCACGCAACTTTTCGGAATCAAGTAGGACTCTAGGCAATTTGTTCACGTTCTTGGAGATGCCAAGTCCTCGCCCAAAAGAACCAATGCATTCCACCTATACTCCATACCACAAAAGACTCCACAATGTGAGAAATTAGTTTTTCCAATCATAAAAAACACGAGGGAATGCGAACAAAGTAAACACTTTCTTCCCCTTTCTCCAAGGCCAAAAAATTTAACCTCGATAAAGAAAAGTTATCCGTGAGATTTGTTGCGTGCAAAATTTTCTGCGGCGTGTGATTTTTTGCCACAACAGCTCGGGTCCAAACAACTGGATGAATTCACTGATTAAACACAATTATCTTGGTTATGCAAAAAGCTCAAGAAACTCCATCCTTCTATTCTCCTAGGTTATACACAAGTCTCTCCGCTCGCGAAACTTGTTTCCCGACAACAGCACCAATTCTGGTAACAGACACGTTCCAATGCCAACCATTTACATCAAGCAGTGACCCAGACCTAATGTGATAATGACGCCAATACCACCACCCCCATAAGCATCACTGACACCCGAAACTCGCTATTCCCCGCGACACCAGCAAAGACAACCAAAACTAAGAACAACCTCGCGACCTTCGAAACCCGGCCGTTCAAAATCCGCGAACCTCCTTAACTACATTCAATTAGCCACTCCCACGCGCAAAAAAGAAACGACCCAATTGAGCGAAAACAGCAAGCCCTAACCCTAGGAGCAGCTAATTGGACAAAATGTTAACCCTAGGAGACGCGAAATCAGGGGAAATTAAAAAAAAAGGGGGAGAAGAGGCGGACCTTGGGAATTGGGAACAGGAGGGGAGGAGGCAATGGGGGAGAGGTGCGAAACGGATGGCAAGACGACAGCGAAGCCGATACGGACATCTTAGGGTCAACGGCGAACCTCCTCTCCTTAGCAAATGGCCTAGAGTGTGTACAGTGAGAGTGAGCTAATTTCCCCCTTTTTTCTTATGTTTGGTTTGGTTTGGACATTGGAGTTGTCTCCCTCCCTCCCCCAATAAAATATCTGCCTTGTGTTGTCGGGTGAACGACGGGTCGTCTCGTTAGAGATATGGTTGTTCAACAAAAGAATGCAACATGGTCTTGTTGCCACAGAAAAATATAAATTTAGAGAAATTTTTTCAAACAAAATTAATATTAGGTTTTTGAGTAATAATTACTTAAAATCATTGTTTTAAAATAAGGATTTTGGTACGGACCTGATTTTATCTTTTTCCGGCCTCCGTCGGACCAAACTTTTTTTAATTAATTTTTTAAATATTTTTCGAATATTATCTAAATTGTCGAAATATAGGTTTTAAAATTCATATTTCAGAAATTTGAACCAATTTATAGCATATAAAGTCCATTTTTTTTGTTGATTAAGAAAAATCGAGCATACGATACGACTTTTTTTGTTTAATTTTTTGCTGATTTAGATAAAATCTGGTCAGACTATGCAGTTCGATTCAAAAACTCGTACGAACCACCTAGTCTGACCAGATTTTGGGCCCCATATTTGATTTTATTATACTTTCGGGTTCCTGGCTGACATCATCTTCTTTTTTTTTTCATTTTTGAAAACTCTCAAGAAACAAAAAAAAATTCCACCATCTTTCTCATGTCGACGTTGACCATAGAGCTCAACCTTCTTCTTCAATCGTTGCCCCCTCTTTTGTGATCTCCGCCGACAAAAACTCAAATTGCAAATCTTCACCGCAGACGGGGGTTGGTGGTGTTGATCCCGCTCCTCGAGACCATCAAATTGCAAATCTTCCATCATCGTTGCTTCGCTTGCTTTGGACTCCCTCCAGCAAGAAATGACGGTGACGTCACCGAGAAACGACACCAGAAAGAGGAAGGAAAAACAACCCAACCCTTACGGATCTGCGAGAGGGAGAGAAAGAGATTACCGCCGTTGGCGCTGACCAGGTCGGTAAGGAGAGCCGACAGTGTGGACTGCATGTCGACCTTCTTCCGTTTAGGATTTTCCAGGAGTTAGAGCCTCCACCGTCTATTTTGGGAGTCGGAATGAACTTGGTCGGAGTTGGAAGCGATTTGGGCTAAACCGGTGTTACACGGAATGAAGTTTTTTGGCTGGCAGCGAGAACGAATCCAATCCGATGAAGAGGCTGGTTTTTTTGTTGTTTTTCGAGGGTATTTTGGACATTTCAATGACAAAAATGAAAAAAAGAGCAGCTGATGTCAGCTAGAAATCCGAGAGTATAATAAAAGCAAAGACGGGGGATGGAAAAATATTTTTTGAAACAGGGGGACTAAATCGTCGATTTAATTAAATACAAGGGATCTTACAGTAATTTGTCTTTATTCAAACGTTACACTTGATTGAGATATTGTTTTATAATAAAATGACGATCACAAAAATCATGTGAAGACAATTCAGATTATGAATGATGGTGTAAAATTTGTGAAACAAAAAAATAAGATCTTCCATATATCTCTTTCTTTTCTAGTTCTACCATTGATTATCTTCCTTCTGAGCATCGAGAACATCATATCGATATACGAAATAGTACATGGTTGATGTCCACCTTGCTATTTGGTTGAAGAAGGGTGACAAAGAATAGGGAAAGCACAATTAGGGACGACACTAACAACAGTTTATTTTGGTTTATAGAAAGAGAACCATTTTCTGGTTCCCTCACTGAGTAAGCAAAAACATGAAAGGGATGCGTTTGGTATATTATTTAAGGCACTGCAAGACACATAATTGTTAGGATTCTAGTGACTATATTAGTTAATCTTTATTGCCTATTCAGTTATTTTCATTCAGTTATTTCTTTTAGAACTTTACTTTTAATAGGTTAGAATTTATTTAATTTTCCTATTCAGCTGTTAGGCGTTTGGCTACATAATACCCAACTAGAATTTGATTATCAAAAAATATAACAAGAAATCTTTCTTCCCTATCCTCTTCTCTTCTCAACTTCCTATCTCTGTCTCTTCTCAACTTCTACCAACCATCGAGATTCATAACATAATAGTTTAAGGTTTCCAATTCATTTTTGGTCGGAAACCAATTTGTACTCGTAATAGACTAACTAATCTAAGTACGAGTGAGACTCCACTTGAAATTTCTAATTAAGCTTGAACAATTCCTTTTCGGTTCATCTTATGGCATGAACGATCATTGAAGTGGTCATTTAAATTTTGCACCTCTAGAAGGTAAGCATCAACAGGTCATGGAAGATGTCGCCTACATTTCATTTCAAAGAGATGATGAATAGAAGGGAAAAGCCTCATGCTGGCTCGCGGAGACGTTTGTCCAGAAATGAGCACAGCTCAAAAATCTTCCACCCTCACAGCAGCCATTGGTATGTCATAAGCAACTCTAGGCCTCGACTTCTTAACTCCGGCGGTAAACCAAACCTTGTCGGATTTGTAGCCTTCCACGGACACGCTTGTGACCTTGACCCACACGAGGACCTTAGTCTTCATTCCCTCTATGCCTGTGAGCTTTCCCCTCATCAATATGGCTTTCACCCTCGTCGCATATCTTACCACCGAAGAGTCCTTGAAGCTGATCTCGCAAGCAGACGGCAGGTACACAATGAGCTTCGCCTTTGTTTCATCGAACTCGTAGCACGTTACGTTCTGCGGGAAAAGACCTGCAGGCAAGTTGTACTCTCGAAGGAGATCCGCCAAACTCTTCTGCGGTTTTCCTGCAGACACAAATTTAAACACAGGATCTAGACTGATCATGAAGCCGATCAAATGAAATGACATCGCAAAGGCAGCGTGCTATAAGAACTTCGCCATACCGGCCACCGTTCCATTACAAGAATGTTTCTGGTTCTGGCTATCATTAAGCATGGCTAAAGCACACAGTTTTACTCACCTTTCAGCTTGTTAAAAATCCATTTGGCCTTCTCTTCAACAGTATTCGACAATGTCTGCAACGACAAACAAGCTTTCAGACAGTAGCAGGAGTTACTCCCACACAAATTATTCTCACAAGGAAGCTTAGCCTTTGAAATCAGGAAACACACCCCATTTACTCAGTTCATGAATGCCAGATAATCTGTAGCATTAATAGGGGTAGCTCTCAACAAAATTGCAGATTAAGGCTCCATTTTTTTCGGGTTCAAACAAATATCGAAAAATACAACAGATAAAGGCTCCATTCTACTGGAAAGACTGTCTAACTAGGGTGGGAAATGGCTCCCCGTAGAACACATCAACAGAATTCATGAGTGTGGTCAGCAAATTCCCAATAGACAAAATCATCATCTTCCACTATAAACCCAGAAACAAGTTACAGAACTCCATAATTACTTGAACCCAATCCAACCCACTTCCCAATACACAAAGTTGGAAAGCTTATGACTTTAATATGATTAACACTACCACTCACATTACCCATTTTTCACAAATCGTAACCATGGACACCCAAAACCAGGGAAATGGAACAATGTAGAGAGAGAGATCGAGAGAAAGATTGCAACTTTAGCTTGAAAAGTCACTTACAGTGAGGTCCCCAGTGATGTTGCTAATCTCCTCCTTGGCTTTCTTTGAGATCCATGAGCCTCCTACTTTCAAGCTGCTCACTTTGGTTAGAGCCTTTTCCATTTCCTTGAAACACAGAAACTGAAACACTTGAGACTTGAAAGAGTGCTTTTTGATGAGCTCTCTTCTTTCTTTGGTATATTAATTTTTTTGGATATACGGTAATATACTAATTCAAATTTGAACTCGTTCGACTTTGGCATAAATATTTACATTTAAATAATTAGAATTTGTTTGTTAAAATTTTAATGCCTTTTGTTTTCTATTTTAAACTGAAAAATGAGATTTATTGGTTTAATAAATGTCAGAGTTGATTGCTGTATAAAACAAGGAAAAGAAAGTAGAAAAGCTGGCAGGCATATGGAAAAGGACGAAAAGACAAAGAAGGTGTGGCTGTACGGTGATCGGAAAGCGGCGCCTCACTGTACCGGAGGGTTGTTAATTCGGTGTTTAATTAAGGGCACTTTTGTAATTTCAGGAAAGGTGGAATCTGTTGCTGGTCCGAGGGAGAATAAGCCGCTGATTTGTTGAGATAATGCAAAAACTTACTTTTGAAAGTTTAAAGGCAAAACTTTAGATTTGGTCACCGTAACTGATTTTCCTTTCCTTTTGCTGTATTATTTACTTTCAAAATTAACTTTAATTGGGGTATCACTTTTTCTGGATGAGTCATCGGAATTTTGAAGAATAAAAACTTGTTATATCACAGGATTCGGATGAGGTTGCCCATAAATGAGATCACATTTATAGTTATTGCATCATAAATGAATTTATGATATATATTTTTCACGCTTATAATAACTTTGTTAACATGTCATGATAAAAAGTCGTGCGAGAAATAACAATATATCACGAATTTTGTAAAAATAATTAAATCTAATGTCAAATTAGAATCTTCGTATAAATCTGAAATTCTGTACATTTTTCATTTTTTGGGCATTGGCTTCATGTTCACGCGATACGAGTACACTGTATACGAAGTAACAAATGCACGTGGTGGGCCTGGGAGTTAAAGATTGGAATTTTGACAACGATTGTTTTGGCCCTTGCAACATCTTCATGGAATAGATGAGTGTCCAATTATTCGATGCGAAAAATAATATGAGCAATCATTTATTTTGCATTTTCTATAGTCTCCAAACCATTCATTTCCAAAATTTACTAGAACAATTATCTCACAACTAATTCGGTGTTTACAATTACATGACCATGATATATTTTTTAATTACTAAGATTTTTTTGGGCAAAAATAAAAATCAATTTTCTGTATAGCCAAATTAAATTCTACTACAATTACATGACGATTATAGCAATTAGTGGAAACAGCTGCCCGACGAACCACTGATTCAGTTAATCAAGTGTTGCAAGTACCCCACGGGCTCCCTGATCCTCGGCCCACGTCACCACGTGTGACATTTTGGGCCGTCAAGCTACTCTCAGTAACCCACTCTGCGGCCTAGGACACTATTGAGCCTACAAGAGTAACCCACTCTGCGGCCTAAGGACACTATTGAGCCTACAACATCCTCGATGGTCGTCTCGGCACCGTGAATTCTAATAAGTGCGTGACTCGTATGAATTATTCTGAATGAGTCACATTCATAACGAAATCATCTATTCAACTGAACATCAAGGTCAAGAAGATATTTTGTCTACATCAACCAACGTAGATATTTGAGTGGGAGAATATAGTATATAAGAAAGAAGAATCACACTCTCCACATTAATTATTTCAAATTATGGGAAATCAGAATATATATAATTCCTTTTCCGACTTCTCCTCGTGAATTTTCTGGCCTTGACATAAGCTTTCTTCATGTATGCTCTAAACCTAACAATATCAATATTTACATTTTGCTTTCTAAGGTAAATGTCCATAACATCAGCTGGCCACCCTTTTTGAAGACTACGTGCATTTCTCAACAATGTATTACCCTTCCCATATGTCTCCAATAGGCTACTCTCGTGGACTCCAATTTTGTACTCAAAATAATCCAATTTCAATTCCCTCCCTACCCTCCCAAAATACTCATCTGCCGCCCAGTCAATTCCAAGTGGAACCACCTGCACTAAGATTGAACCTGGTCGTAGAAACAACAAGTGGGTCAGGGCTGCTCCATGGACTCCAACCATTGCATGGCTCTCACTCAGCAATGCATAGGATTCACACAACCATTCCGTCCCAGTCGGCTCGAGGACAACCACGTGGAACCCGACGTCTTCGATCATCCTGATCACCTCGTCCTGATTGCTTATTGCGCGTCCCATACTGCCATCGCCCCGGCTGATGAACACCAGCCGGGGTCGCGGCGGTTTCGGGAGTGCGGATTTTCGGTTGAAATAAAAGGTGAAATTCCGCGAAAAGGCTCGGTCTAACAGGCCCCGAAAAGGAAGCATTGTCTTTGCGTTCGGTAACAAATTTTGGCCAATGGACATTGAGCCATGGGTTATTAGGCCTATGGTGGCAGATGGGAAACAATGTGTGACGTTGGTATCATTTTGGAGGGTTATAATTGGAAATTTTGTGAACACCTTGAGCAAATCTTGGTACCTAACTAGCCACCAATCAGGAGCTTCACTGACCACAATAATAATCTCTTGATCTTGGAAAATTGTACTCACCGTGACAAATAGTGGAATAAACCCTTCATTGAATTCATGGAAGAAATTACCGGTGTACCCTCCAGCACTAAAGACCAAGGCCGGGGCATCGTGTTGGGCCTGGCACTGTGGGCTTTTCGGGCCCGAGACGATCATCACTTCCCGTATTCCGGACATTAACTGGGCCTCGAATTTCCGTGGATAGGGCTTTATCTTTTCGATTAATGGAGAGTGGGCTGGGCCCATGACGTAGAAAGTGGAGGTTGATGGGTCCAGAACTGTTGGGCGGTTGACTGAGCATATATCGTAGAGCTCGTGCGATCGGTCGCAGCGGATTGGGTCACCCAGTTCCATTTGTAAGCTTTCCCGATGACCACGCGAATCCCGCTGCTTCGTCGGCTCCGATTCTTCGCCTGTCGGTAGTAAAATATTTTAAAAAAATTAAATGTCCACTAATTACAAAACCCTAATTTTGTTTATTGTTTCGTAAATTTCAAGGAGCGTGGTTGTAACTAACGAAACTTTCACGAATAAAGGGCTATAACCGATAGTTGTAATGATAATTAGATTGTTCAGATTTTATCCATTTAATTTTCAACACATAAAAATAAACTCAACGACCAGCGATAAGATAAGCTCAACTTCATATTCTAACGTTCACGCTTAAAAAACCAACAAAAAAATGAAGAACGCGAGAATCTCAAGATAAATAAACTTTTAATTACCTGATACCCCTCTGATAACTTCCCTCCTCAAGGTGGGGCCTCCTACGCCGTCGTTTATTGCCCTGAGTTCGAGACTATTGGGGTTTTCTTGCAGCGTGGGAGAATATGGTGACAGGTTGAATATCTGTAGTAAAATGAAGATTGACCAACAGCTGCATGCGATTAGTACTAACAAGGAAAGAGCTCTAATTCCCTCCTTGAAACATTTTTTGTCTCCTTTCTTTCCAGCCATGTGTGGTTCGCGAAAGTATTTGGTTAATTCTTGAACGAAGAATTAAGGCAATAAGAATATAATCGTAGAGAGAGAGAGAGAGAGAGAGAGAGAGAGAGAGTGTGTGTGTGCGGGGAGTGGAGAGACTTCTAGAGTGGTGTTTTTCGGTGGAAGGAGGACCTACTTATGCTTGTAATGATACCCTTAAATTTGCATCTTCCTGGGATATAATATAGATTCTCGAATGAAGACAAATTTATATCGTAATTTAATATATTTAACAAATAAGTTGATGCATCCTTACGTACGGGCAAATGTTTCAACACATGGGTTTTGGTGCAAATTTCAAAGTTGAGCCAACGATTAGAGACTCAAGTCAATTGGCATCCTTATAAACAAATCGAGTAATTTTACGATAATTTGAATAAACAACAATTTCGTAAAATTACAACAAGAAAAATGAATTTATGTTAAGATTTTGATGTTTTGTATAATTTTATTCGACGAATAAATCAATCGTAAGTTGAGATTATTATGATAATTAAGGCCCAGAGTAGATAGTGGGCCTAGTCGGTGGAAGCCATTGATTGATCACTGAACACCTATCGTTGAACTTGTCGGTCTTGTGGCACTTTTAACTTTTGGGCCAGAAGCGACCTAGTCTAAAATAAGAGGAAAACATTGAATCTGGCCTGAATGCCATTTTCTCCATTTGAATACTGATTAATCAAATTAGTTGGTATTCTCATTTCATGTGTTTTTGAAAAAAATATACGTGTGACTTCTTGGACAAGCAAATGCAATTTGTTTGCTTCAGTAATCAGCAAACAGCTTTACACAATTAATTTTGACAAAAAAATAATGGAACTTTAGACCTCTGCCCATTATTCTCTACGTGCATATCATCAAAGGAGAAAAATTAATAAACCCTGATGACCTATTCATTAAGATCAATTAGCCTTCCCTGTCCATTAACTTCTTAGCCTTGTCATAAACCCTAACCAGACATTCTCTGAACCTAACCAAATCAAGCACCACATCCTGTTCCTTCCTGTACGTGTCCATAAGTGCGTACGACCAGTTCTTTCCGATGTAAGCCACCGGATCCCGGATCATCAAGCTACTCCGATCGTACTTGTCGACCAACGTACTCTCCTCGACGCCGATCTTGTACTCCATGTACTCCAGCCCCATCTCCTTGGCCGAATTCCCGTAGTAAACCTCCGCGAGCTCCTCGATCCCGAGCGGCACCACTTGCACGAACACCGAACCCGGTCCCAAGAACAACGAGTACGTGAGAGCCGAGCCATGCACGCCTAGCATTGCATGGCTCGAGCTGATCAGCTCGTACGTTTCCCGCATCTGGGTTCTTCTACTTGGTCCGAACACAGCAATGTCGAAGCCTACCTCACTTGCAACCCGCTTCACGTCGACCTCGTTCAGTAGAACGCGGCCCACACTCCCCTTTCGGGTCATCAACACGAGCCGAGGCCGAACCGAGGGAGACGCCAGCTTGGAATTAGGTTTCCGGCCATATGCCTTGGCCAGGAAGTCATGAAAATCGGAGAACGTCTTCGGTTTTGGTAACAATGTTGGGTCAATGGACATGTAGCCGTGCGACACAAGACCGAGAGTGGCGGAAGTAAAACAATGAGTGAAAGTCTCATTGTCAAGGCTTATGACCGGATGCTTGGTGAAAGCTTGCAGTACATCCCGATACTTGTTGATCCACCATTCCTTCGAGTTCGAAATCACGAGTATAAACTCCTGATTACCTTCGGGGTAAATGTAATTAACGGTGATAAACAGGGGGATTAACCCCTCGATAAACTCGTAAAACACGTTCCCGAGGGACCCACCGAGGCTAAACACAATTGCCGGGAGGTTGTGGGTGATTTTGCATGGTGGGGTTCTTGGGTCTGATGTGATTGTGATCTGTTTTATTTTCCTAATTGCGATGCTCTCCCATTTTCTTGGGTACGGTCTTATCTTCTCTGTTATGTAGGGTGGTGGGTGGGCCCTGGTTGTGGGGTCCAGGAGGTAGAATTTGGAGGTGGTGGGGTCCATGATGGTCGGGCCATCTACGGTGCAGATGTCGTAGAATTTGTCGGTCCGGTCGCAGGTGATTTTTCTTGGTGGGTAGGGCTTTGAGGAAGATGAGAGGAGACGGTCTTGGTTCGTAGGTTGGTCGAACTTTGACGTCGTGGTTCCTGTGTCCATAAATTTAAATATATCAATCTCGAGTTTGAGTTCAATTATTATAAGAACATAATTATATCAAGAAATTTTGTCAATTTCAATTTTTTTTATTAATTCAAATATAAATTAGTAGATGAAATTTATGAAAACTCTCTCTACCTCCTACACGTAACTGAAAATTTCTTAA
The DNA here is from genome assembly GCA_963995505.1 of Hypericum androsaemum. Lineage (NCBI taxonomy): Eukaryota > Viridiplantae > Streptophyta > Magnoliopsida > Malpighiales > Hypericaceae > Hypericum > Hypericum androsaemum. Next base: position 20,193,679 of record OZ023184.1, read on the forward strand.
ATATTTTTAACTGAAAAAACAAGAGTTATTGACATCGTTGAATAAGTTTGATGGAATTAGTGTTTAATCTTGACTAATTACTTTTCAAATTACTTAATTTCGAACAGAAAATGTCAACTTTTTTACCAGTAAGCCATCATTGTGGTTTTCGATACAGGAGTAGGAGATTATTTTATTTGATAAATCTTTTGCGATTCGTATTGAACGTCAAGTTGCAAATAGATAAATAAAATTTTAGTCGAATATTTTGCATATACCTGGTAACAGCAAATACCATTAGCTTTCCTCAAAAACTAATTATAAAATGATCTAATTAAATCATAAAGGCGAATATCGAAATGAGAGTATTTTCGGGAAATGGTTATTGAAAGCTACCTTTGATATTCTTGAGTCTTGAAAATGGGGAAAGAAAAAGATGGTGTACGACGACAAACAAGAGAAACAGGAGGCATACGGTCAAAGTGTTTGACCTTCTCTTCTTCATACTCCTAAATAGCGTTTACAAATCTAAAAGAACTTTGGATGGCTTTCTCATCAGCTTCTCTGTCAATAAAAATATCAATAATCTACGTTAGTTATAAACAATCCGGCGTTCTTTAAACGAAGATTATCGAATCAAAATTTGCAAGAATAGCGTGCGAAATCGTGTGAGTAACGAAATCACCCTACTTCTAAAATTTACCCACTTCCACATATTGTAATTTGGTCACCTCCAATTATTATTATTTTACCTCTTTCATATTCACAAGTTTCTTACTCTAGAATAGGTCATAACTGATAGTATTTTTCTGTGGCTGGCGAATTATCCCTCCTGGAAGAAGGAAAAAGATACAATATAACTTATAAATTGTACCGATCGATCGGTAATAGTTTAGTAACTTTTGAAATGAAGGCGTTAGGTAATTCATTAATTCACGTCATTAATAACCAGCAGTTTCAGTTTTCTCATATGGGCAACCGCTGTAATTCTCCTTCTGTACATTATTATTCAATGTATTACATTAATTATATTTATTTAGTGACGATTATTCTAGCTTAACAATAAATCTGGAGTTTTGAGTTTTAAATGCAATATATTAAGCTTGTTATGAACTTATTGGATATATGTAAAGTAACGAGTAGAACTTGGATATTGAATTACAAGATAATTGAGAATAGAGAAAGAGAGTAGAGGAATAACGTAGACACTTTTCATTAATAAGCCAAGAATGTACATCAAATTGTAATGTCATGAGTTCTATTTATAGGCTAAGATATTAACCAACCTATAACACACTAAACTTAGTTTATGGAGAAGTGGAAGAGATAGTTGTGAGAGATACCTTCAAATTTGGAGGAGATGGATGGAGAACATGAAAAAATGACATCCACAATTAATTAATTCATAGTAAAACTCGTTTTTAATCCGATTTTTCAATTGCATCACCCAGATTTCCGTGGGTTGGGCTTGTCAGGTGGGCTTATTGGGCCGGAAGTGAGAGTCACCTCCTTACTAGGCCTAATCTTAAATTTCGTGTCACCGGTGTACAATCATCATTTGGTATCTGGAAACATATATCGATTAATTTAGAATTAGATCGGTATAGTTTTTTGATAATTTTCTTAAAAAGTACCTAATAATATTATATTTTTAATAATTCAAATTTGAAATCTCTCAATTAAATTAGAGCAATTTGTGTGTACTTAATCTAAGTATTTATTGGTCAATTGTGATAAGTTGCCAAACTTTATTGCGAGTCTCTAAATTTGATTTATTGCGGTTATTTCTGTAAACGAGATTGGCATGCAACAAATACATTGTGGAAAATGTATAGTACTCGAACAAAATATATTTATTATAGTTGCGGACAATGGACAAATCTCATCCAATAATAAGAAAGTAATTAATAATACGCGCAACCACCACATTAATTCAGTCAACTGATATTGATTTAGAGATTTCATGATGATGCCTTAAACAACCCTCAATCACTACAATTCCAATATTTTTTGTACTAAAAATATACTTCTTCCACTTTTTATTATTAAAAATATCAAATTTGAATTTTGACAAAAATTAATTATATTAAAATTCAGCTTTTAAAATTATATTCAACTTAAATATAAATTAATCGTATACTCTATAGAGGCACGTCAAAATCAATGCCGATGGTTCTTGACCAAAAGAAAAAAAAAGCCACTGTCGATGTGTAAATAATATATGGCCATTAACGATGAATAATATATAGGGCGGCGCTATTCGGTAACTAGCTAATATTTTTCTATTTTGGACCACAAACCAGCCGATATTGACTACAGTCTTAAAGATGAAATAAATATCCTTAATTTCCCTACATCATGGTGCAAATATCATTGTAGCGATTAATCTACGTTCGAGTTTGGTGTGATTTTTAAAAAATAGCAAATTTCTTTTAACAAGTATTCAACAATGTCACATTCACAAAGATTCAAATTAGAGAACTTTTGATGTAATTTATATATAACTTTATATATTGACTCAAAATTGTAGGTTAAGTATTCAGGCAGAAGTTTTGCACGGGTTGTTTTTAATCTTTATTTTGAGAGTTGAGTATTATCATATGAGACGATTCTCTCTATAATATATTTTTTACTTTTATTTGACTTGAACTCAAAACGTCATTAAATAAGTTAATATTTTTTAATACTTGAACTAACTCTCATAATCTTGCATGGTTTGACTAAGTGGACACAAATTTGCATCTTAGTTGGACAATAATTTTTTAGATTGAATAAAATAATTTATTAGTTATGATGGTTTTTTAAAATATTTATTATTATTATTTTTAGAAATATTTATTAGCATCTTAGAAATAATTTTTATTATTATTTATTTTTAAATATTTATTGTTTAGGGTATTTTTTTCATTAATTTCGATAATCCTTTGTGTTTTCAGAAAATATAAAAATTGACCAGAAGATTTAGCGGGGCCCACGCTGCCTTGTGTGTGATACTTTATGGGAGCTGCGAGGGTTGGGGTTATATAGTATATACCGAATAATTCCGTTTTTTCTCCAATTAGAAAAACGGCAAACAAGTAGGAACACGGAATTTGATGGGACCCACCAGGTTCCTATCCGTTTGAATTCTGATGGTTCAGACTCCGAGGTTCTTTTTTTTTCATTCCCCTATTATTTTAATGTATGTCCCCTTCTTGTCATACTATATAATATATAACTAATACTCGACATCCTCAAATCTTATTTAAGAAATATTTTATAAATAGTTTTCATTTTCATTTAATCAGACGTTAAAAATATATTAAGATTCGTGAAAGGCTTGTTTACTAATCTCGATTCCCGATTAGACGAAATTTGCCAAAAAAACTGGTACACGTTAAAACACAATCTCCTATTTAAAAAGAACAATCTAACAAAAAGTGAGGTTGATTTTTGCAGAGACTGGTCTACGTGCCAAGTCAAAATTAATTTGTCAGAAGATAAATGGGTGGCTTGTGATTTTTTTTTTTGCAGGTGGGGGATATAAATGAAATTGAAGTATATAGGCTGAGTAGCTGGAAATTGGTGCATTTTCTAATATATGGAAGAAACTCGTAGATTTTAAAAGAAAAAATTGAAAAAGTCAGCATGATGCTTGCTTTCTTTAATATTTCTTTTTTCTTTTATAAATTTTTTAAATTTGGGTCTGATTGTCTCAATAGAACCAAGATGTTAACAAACCTCGTTAATATATGATATTTATGTATCGATCTTTAAAATACTAATCGGAATAAACATAAAATATATGTCTACGCCTATATGACTCTTTTTAGAAGAGCTTAATCTGACATGTTATATGAAAATCTAAGTTGAAAATAAAAGAGAGGTCAGATCCTATTGGTATAAGCAACCCATTAGTTATTGTTGGATCTTAATTTCTTGTGAGGCTCTATTGGTGGCCTGTGCACTGCTGGTCATTAGAGACTACGACTGACAGGATTAGTAAGTTTTAGGGTGATCATTTTAAATTTGGATTATAAATCTTTTTTATTTTATTTAAAATAGAAAAAATAAATTTTACATAATTCACGATAAAATTATCACTTGATCAAAATTTAGTTATTAAACATATCAATTGTGGATGGAACATAATAAAATTTTCGGCCAGTGAACACCCCATCAATATTTTAATTAATCATTAAACTTTTGTTCCACCTTCCATTTAATTATTTTATCCCCATCTTCCTCCCGGTTACGTCGGCCGCTTTTCTATATGGCACGTAATATAATCATCCATGAACTTTGGGTCAATTATTTAATAATGTCATTTCCGCATTCCTTTTTATAAATATTTCAAGCTTTATTCTAGTTAAAGCCGACGATGGCCGCAGACGAAGCTGTCATTCTCAGTCGCGACCCCCATACGACGCCGGGTCAAATTGAACTTCCAGAAACGTTAATTCGTGATCGAACATTTATTAGACTATTTATTAAACTAATTTTTCTATATTATAATTGGACGAAATATAAATGTCAACATAATTTTTTCATTTAAATTATCAGTTGTTGCAAAAAAAGTGGGTACAAAAACGCAAAAACTTTCCGAGACGAATTCGGAGTATATCAAAAATTGCCATGATATGCTGAACTTTTCCTTTGAACCAAAATATTTTACAACAAACAATTGCATATCATTTGATCTACGTGCTTATTTTATCATAAATATAGATAGGATATTGCTCATCTTCGGCCTTAAGCTGGTGTGGGAGAGAGAATTCTGGAGAGTACATGTGGAGGCAGATTTGTCATTGGTCATCCTCTGCGTGGGACACAGTGTTGCTTGAGTTTATCCCTTGGCGACCCTGATTTTCAGGGCTCGTGAGCTACTCGCAAAGATCGACATCTAGCATACCTGGTGCGAGGGCAACCGGGTGACGGACGTGCTTCCGAAGCACGCTTTGGAGATCTCTTTTGATTATGTACCTCTAGTTTCTTGTATGGACGTGTATTTAGAGGGCATGCGGGGGGTTAGCCTTCCTAGATGCACTTGTAGGATTTGCGGTCCTGATGGCGTAGAGTCAAGTTCAGCGATATCAACGCAAAGGCGAGTTTCTACCTTGACGCGGTATTTTTTCCCTCCCGCTGGGTTTTTTCACTAGGTTTTACCGCGATAGAATTTTACCGAGGCAGACTCGCAACCTCGAAAGAGGGAATTCCGAACTAAGTATTAGTCATCACAACAATGAGCTATTGAGACCTTTAGTTAGGATGTCGGGTATATGGTAGAATGATATTTAGGATATAATTATTTTTGCTTACTATATTTATATATCGAGATTTGTCCTTCCATTTTTTAAAAAATAGGATATTGAAAGGAAGGTTTTTAGGGTATATTTAAAGGGAGTTCGTTACAGAAATATATACAGGTAAGTTTTTTCCTATAAATAAGCTGTGCATGTTCATATTTTGTACATAGATTATTGGTCGCAATAAAATTTCCGACCGTCAAAATGCCATCATTGCAATAGGTGGCTCAAAGTATAAAATGTCCGTATTTGGTGAGCGTTTGTCTATTACGGTAAATTTTATGAACGTAATTAATTCGCATTGTACATAGATTACAAATTTCTTTTCAAATCATTCTAGTTGGAATTTTAAATATCTTCCTTATGCCAACAGTATTATTCGTTCAGTTAAAAATTAAATCGAAATGAGAACAAATATCAGAATTACGTGAAAAGATTTTAAGACCGAAAAAGACTACAAGCAAAAGAAGACATATTATGTGAGTCAAATTTATACAAAAATTTTGTCAAACATCACAACTTTCAACTATACATATAACATAGATGTAAGAGTAATCTATTTGACATGAGTTCAAAGGCTACTAATGTAATTTGGGTCAAATAATCAACAAATCTCTGTCTTAACCAAATTTCACGATTCCAACATCGACACAACGCCTTCACCACCAGCCACCGAGGACATATTAACATCAAGCTAGGTAGACCCATCTTAACAAATATTGTCACTTGTTCACTCCTTTCGTTTTCTAACGAAAAGTGCTCCAATTGTGTGGCAATGAATAAATTACATGTTAGTACCAAATTACAAAAACATGTGAAAATAAGTCTTTCCTGAAATAAAAACTTGCAAGCGCTCCCAAAAAACAAAATAATTGTGTTCCTGGGACTTGAACCAAGAACTTCTAAGTGATAAAATGACATCCTAACCAACTAGGCTATAATAGAGGTGCTGGTTAAATGCATCATAAAATTTATATTGTTATGTTATCAGGCGTGCTTGAATATTTATCTCCTTCCCTACCGTCTAAGTACAACCAGTAAACTCAAGTAAAAAGACTGAAATTAAATCCACATTCTTCCGTAAAAAGACCAATCAGATCCAAATAACAGCAATCCAAGTTAAAACAAGAGCATGAGTTTTCTTCTTTCCCATCAACAACGACGTCACGTCATCTCCCTTAACTTCTTCGGTGGACCTCCACTCGCTATTCCCAACCAGTCCCTCTGCGGGTAGATCCCGGCGTCATTGTGGGACCTCTGGCGGCTGGAGGACCTCAATGGAAACAACCTCTTCGATGGGCTCTGGGGTTGGCCTCCCCCGACGCTGTCCGGGGTCGGCCTTCCCCGACATTGTTGGTCGTGGACGCAGGAGGACGGCGATGTTGGTTCTCCGCTTGGAAAGTTAAAGGAGGAGAATGAGGGTTGGGTATTTGGGCAGATTATAGGAGGAAAAACTGAGGAGGAGGAAGAAAATGAATAGGAGGATAAATCGAGGAAGGAAGATAATGAGGCTTGTGATGGTTGTTTGTGTGTGGATGTGGAAGCAGATGGGATTGTCGTGGGCTGAGTTTGGACTATTTAGAAATTTTTAAAAATTATAAACAAATTAGGTACTAGTATGTTAATTATCCATTGTCATGTCAGCAACAACTTAATCTGGGTCAAAATCACGTGGCAGTCCGCACGAGCACCCAGATGATGCCGTTTCGACAAAAAATTGTGAACCGGACTGGATAGACTTAAGTGAGAAAATTTGGAATAAATTGGACCGGTTATATCATTTTTAAACCACAGAGATACCCATGTGAGAATCGAGGATACTACAAGGTACTTAAGTAGACTTTTCTCTATTAAAAAAAAATCTTAAAACGGCACCGCGGAAGCAGCGTCCAAATACCGAGTAGCTAAGACTATCTGTATCGGTGATCGCTTATCACCGCTAAACGAGAAACGCCAAAATTTTAAAAAAATTGGAAAAGTGGGGATTTTGGTCGAGCGGATCGGCCAGCCGAACAACGCTCGCGAGCATTTTTTTTTTATCTTAATCTAATCCTAATGGTAGATGGTACAATATTATTCGTTGAAATATATACTAGTGAATATTATTTAGTTATCATAATTAATAATATCTTTTGATAATAATAAAAAATAAAAAATATTATTTTCCAATTCTCTATAAATAGAGCTCAATATTGACATATTTTGATACACAATCTTGTATTTCAACTTTGGACGTTTGTAACTCGGTCTAATATTGACTTCAAATATATTTTTGATATTCTTACACTTCGAATTTGGAGAAATCATAAACTAAAAAATTGTAGATTACGTCTCACCTTTGCAAAGCAACTTAAATCAACTCAACTTGTTCCCGTAGCTCGCTCGACTATTGATGTCAAATATATTTTTGACATTCTTATACTCTAAATTTGGATAAGTCATAAATTAAAATTTTGTAGATATATGTCTCACTTTCACAAAGCAATTTGAATCAACTCAATCGGACTCCGGAATAAGAAGTTGTGGCTCCCCAACCGAAACTCATCCCTATAACTCGCTCAACTATTGATGTCAAACGTATTTTTGACATTCTTACACTCTAAATTTGGATAAGTCATAAACTAAAAATTTGTAGATATTCGTCTCACCTTTACAAAACAACTGAATCAACTCAATCGAACTTCAAAATAAGAACTTGTGGTTCTCCAACCAAAACTCATCCTCGTAACTCGCTCAACTATTGATTTCAAATGTATTTTCGACATCCATTTGTAGCTCGATTTATTTATTTCTAATTTTATTTTCCAACTTTTGTAATATTAATTTTGTTATTTTATTTTAATTTTTTCATGTTATAATTATGGACGTATAATTTTATATATTTATTATAATTTATATGTAAACATAAATTAAATTATAGATAATATGTGGATGTGAGAAAATTTATTTATTTATTTGATGAGCGAATTAGATGAGATCATAAATAAAGATGGTAAAAAATTAGATTAAATTGAGTAAAATTAAATAGTAATTTGATGAGAAAATAATTAATTATTTATTACGTGAGCAGATCAAATATTGGTAGTCGAGCGCACCGTATATTACAGTGGGGGTATTAGATAATATATCCTCCGGAAGTTGAGGTAATAACCTGGAAGAAAGGACAGATCTAGTAAAAAAATAACTGTGTTTGGTGGGCCTGCTGTCTTTTTTGGTAACTTTATCGAGAAAGCCGGGGGAAAGCAAGATGCCCCCTGTCTCATGTACTTCCACGTTACCCTGTGTGGGCTCCTCCAATCCCAAATTTCTCTGTTATATATAATTTTTTATGTAACAATAAGCACTCGGATTGAATTTTTTTAGAGAGCTAGCACTTGGATTGGCTTGAGAGTAATTTATTTTATTTTGAATTCTCAATAGTTTTAAATAGATTAACACAGTTCAATTATTTTACTAATTAGAAATTATTTTAGCTTAATTATGTTCGAATTGTAATTACTGAAAACATAGTAGTGTTAAATATTTGTTGAAAATCTTTATCACTTTCAAAATATCATATCTTGTTTGAATCTAGACTAATTGATCCAATGACCCGAGTACCATAAATCAAAAAATTACTTACTAATTAATATATTCTGACCATTATACAATTAGTCTTCAGGGGCAATTTCGGCCGAGTAAAAAACCGTAGAAACGGGTGGCGTCGGAGCCGGAGGGCAGATTGTTATTTTCGGGAGAAGCGAGGGCTTTCAGTTTGATGGGAGCTTTTTTTGAGGGAAAAAGGTGGCGGAGGCCTATATTAAAACAAAGGTTACAGAATGATAAGATAAATACATACCATAAGACGATAAAAACCAGACATAAGACAATAACCAATCTGATAGCAGTAAAGTGGCACAGGAGGGAGCGAAGGACGATCAAGAAGGCACGAAAGCCAAATGACCGGGCGAAATTCTGCCGAGACAAAGCTACGGCCAATAACCACGAGACAAGCTCGTGGGCATTTGAATGCATACAAGATGCACGCAAATGAGAGCCAAGGTCGACCAAAGTCAACCAATACAAGGTTCTCCATCTACAACCACCAGAAAGGTATCGAGAATCGAAGGAGTCTCATCGAGCCAAATCTGATCTAAGCAAAATACAACAAAAGACATAAAAGAAGCAGACAATAAACATTGACCCAGAAAACCCACCAAAACATGGGGTTTGGGAAAAATAAACATAACCACATTAAGCAAATAAACAGAACATAAACTCAAAACATATAGAAAGGGAAATAAAAGCACCAAAAACAACATCGGATCGGAGGAGAGGCCTATAGAGACCCACCCCTCCGATCGACCACCAGAGACGGCACGGGCGCGTGGTGTGGAGATCTACTAGGCAGGTAGGCTCCGATGCGGCAGAGGGATGACCGGGAGGACGGCGGCTGACCCCTAGGACCACCAACCGACGGAGAGCGGCGAGTAACGACTGGGAGGACGGCGGCTCTGGTTGTGGGGCTCTGGTCAACATAAAAGGGCCACGGATCTGGTTCGATCTACACCGAAGAAGACCAGAAAGCTCGAGAAACTGGTAAGGGGGCGATCTGTGAAGGAGGGATTTGAGGAGGAGAGAGGCAGCTGTTTGTGAGGTTTGATGGTGGCTGATGGTGGAAGATTGAAGATGGAATGAGGGAGGAGAAGGCAGGACCCTAAGAAGAGGGTGGGAAAAGCTCCAACTAAGGGAGAGGGAAGGGTTGGCACGAATACCAAGTCAGAGCTCCAACTAAGGGAGAAGCGTTCGTTGGAAGGTTTTAGTTTGATGGGAGCTTGGAAGCCCAAGATTTGTGGATGCATATTGTGTGTAATGCCGCGTTACCTTTTTTTTTTCGCTCATGGTATAATGTATATCACACTTCACAAGTTTTGGGAAAAGAAAGTCAAATCTAGATTGAGAAGAGATCGATAGTTTCGGATCACTAGCCAACAATATGTGATAAATTTAGCTCACATGATACACACATAAAATTAAGAAAAATTACTTTCAAATTTTCAGTATTTGCTTAAATATATGTTAAAGTTTTCCATGTTTGAAAAACGATCTTGTTATTTTTCTGGTTTACTTTTATTATACTTTCGGATCTCTATTACTAGAATATTCGATTTTCTCTGGCAAAAATTCACTTGAAAATCCTGCCACTTAAAAAATAAAAAAGTCCTCTTTCTTTTTCCATTCTTCTTCCTCCCACTTTATCTTCTTCCTCTCAACTTCAACCAAAACCCAAACCAAATACAAACCTTCTTAGTAAATCAATTAGATACAGAAATTCGAGTCTTAAAAACCCCCAAGTTAAAAACTCTAAATCGAAACGAAATAAAATATAATCAAGCTCCCCCTCTTCAGTTGGAAAACCCCCTTTTCAATTTTCCAATCCAAAGCACTCGCTCATGGTTGGTTGAACCCAAACAAACTTTTATCTTTTTCTGAAACCAGGCTCCATGGGTTGAATGAACTTGCTTGTTTGACTTGGAGGAGGGATCAATTTTATTAGTAGGAACCCAGGGATGGGGATGAACAGAAGACGGCGGCGGATGAATGGATGGGTCTTTCTTCTTCTCTTGTTGGGCGGGGAAGACGTGGCTGAAGGAGGAGACTCCTCCACCGGCGGCGGCAAAGACGGGGCCTTTTTCTTGGTCTGGATTTTTGACTGGATCTTTCTGGTTTCGAAGATTTACCAATTTGTTTGGAGGTGGAAGAGGAGTGGGAAGAAAGTGGAGTGGATGGATGGGTTGGTTAGTAGAAAAATTGAGAGGAGAAGTGGAAGAAGAAGAAGAAGAAGACAAGCGGGGGGCCTGATGGGTTTAGGATTTCTGTTATTGAGTTTTTTTTTCCTCAGTAATTTCCTCCTTATTCATCTTGTTTCGTTTCTGGGTTTGGTTTGATCGATGTGTAATGTGATGTAATTGATGAGTCGGAGAAGAAGCTTCAAAATTAAGGTTTTTAAAATTTTGATTCCCTCTATTTAATTTTAATTATTTCGAATTAGTTTTTATTCTTATTTAAAAAATTAGGTTTATTGGGAGGGAGAAAAGGGGGAATGAAAGAAGGATTTTTTAGTGGGAGGGACATTTTGGTCTTTTCAAGTGTGCTTTCGTTGGAGAAAATTGAATATTCTGACAACAGGAACCCGAAAGTATAATAAAAGTAAACCAGAGGGACAACATGATCGTTTTTCAAACACTAAGACTTTAACGTATATTTAAATAAATACGAAAGACTTGAAAATAATTTTTCCTAAAATTAATGGTATGACATGACACACGAGTTAAACTTCAACGAGTGTCACTCGCTAACCAGTTTAAGAGTGTGTCAACGAAAAGTAAAGTATATTATAACTATAATAATACGAGATCAGATGAGGACCAGCAGACCACCAGATGTCTGATTGTAAGACGGAGCAGCCGATAACCCTTCTATCTCTTAAATTTTAGAGAGAGGTTTCTCTCCCTTTTCTGGGAGTTCTCTACCTTCTTATAAATCTAGGATTTTTTAGAGTAATTTTTCAAAAAGGGTTTATTTTCTCGACAATTCTCTGAATGGAGTTGTCAGGAGATGTTTTCCTTGTCTGGGGTCGAGCTAGAAACTGTTCAGCGGGGAGCGTTTTTTGTTTTGCCAAAAACTGCTCCACCGGGAGCATTTTTTGGTTTGCCAAAAACCGCTCCACCGGGAGCATTTTTTGGTTTGCAAAAAACCGCTCAACCGGGAGCGTTTTTGTGTTGTCACGGAAAAAAAATTAGCTACACTGAGCAAGTGGGAGAAAATCCAAATAAAAACACACAATGGCTCTTGTTCGCAATCGAACCGAAGACTTCCACAATTTTAAATAAGCACTCTAACCAACCAATCTACAAGAGCCTATTGACTTATAACTTTGTAATAAATAATATATTACATATATACGATTTCTATGAAATATGTAATATATTACATAAATACATATTTATGTATTTCATAAATTTATGAAATACATATTTATGTAATATATTATTTATATTTATGTAATATATTATTATTTATGTATTTAATATATATTTGTATTTATGTAATATATTATTTATTAAATAAATATATATTTATGAAATATATTATTTTTAAATAAATACGTATTTCATAAATATATTTATGAAATATATTATTTTTAAATAAATACGTATTTCATAAATATATTTATGAAATATATTATTTATTAAATAAATATGTATTTATGAAATATGTATTTATGAAATAAGTCTTTATTTTTTTGTATTTAGTTGGGTGTATTATATTACGAAATTAGTTGTTCATATTAACTTCAAGATATAATTTTTTATTTGGAGTTACTTTTTCATTGCAACCTTATCAAAGGGAATTCCAAAATATTATTATTTTTAATAAACATTACTTCCTCTTTATTTTTAATAAACAAGTTGTATAATGGTTAAGATCGGATTCTGGTTTAAATAGGATAATTAAATTGATAAAAAAAGAAAACGCTCCCGGCGGAACAGTTTTTGGCAAATCAAAAAACGCTCCCGACTTTTGGTAAAAAAAAAATTTCGGTAATTTTCCTTCGCTTTAGATAATTTTGTTTGGAACCCTTATTTATGTAATATATTACATATTTCATAGAAATCGTATATATGTAATATATTATTTATTACAAAGTTATAAGTCAATAGGCTCTTGTAGATTGGTTGGTTAGAGTGCTTATTTAAAATTGTGGAGGTCTTCGGTTTGATTCCGAACAAGAGCCATTGTTTGTTTTTATTTAGATTTTCTCCCCCTTCTCAGTGTAGCTAATTTTTTTCGGTGACAACACAAAAACGCTCCCGGTGGAGCGGTTTTTGGCAAACCAAAAAACGCGCTGCCTGAGCAGCGATTTTTGGCAAAACAAAAAATGCTCTCCGCTGAGCGGTTTCTGGCTCGACCCCAGACAAGCAAAACATCCTCTGACAACCCCATTCAGGAAATTGTCGGGGAAATAAACCCCCTTTTGAAAAATTACCCGATTTTTTAACCCTTTTCTAAAAACTGTCGCCGCCCCCTCTCCTCCACCCTTCTTCATTCTAGCCACCACTCATCCTCAACCTTCCACAACCCCACCATACACTTCCCTAGCTGCCCACCACCATCTCCTATTCGGCTGAGACGTCTTACTCATCACTGCGTCGCCTCTGCCCTGGCATTCAAGATTCGATAAGCACCGCTTCATATCTAGCATCCTAGTGTTGTTGTCGGAGAAGCTTGGTCCTTTCTTCTCCCTATGGCGTATTCAGAAGCCTTTCCCGCTCCTAGTCGGCTCCTACTTCCAATTTGTCCCTCTCTTCGGCGAGTTTCTTTCCGGCCTCAGTCTGTTGGTTGAGCTCCGGCCTCTCCTCTGACCTCTGCCCTATCGTCGCTCATGTCCCGCCTGCGCTCCTCATCCATGTTCGCCGCCCTTCTCCTTCCTACCTCCCTCGAGGTCTTCCGAAGTTCCAGGCCCACTTACGGCGAGCCAGTGCGAGCTCGGCTTGAGTTCTGGCAGGGGTGGTCGCTGTAGACCACCCCTGGCTTGCTGTTCGTTTTCATGCGATTATTTATGCTTTTTTCTGTTATGACTGTATTTTTTCAATTCAGCTTTATGCTCTATCCAAATGTTAGTGTCTATCTTCTACAGGCTTTGGCTATTTTGATCTTTGTTGGATTCGTCTGGCCTTTCTTCGGGTATGCCTAGGATATAACGAAGGTTTTATCTCTACATTGTTGCATTCTCGATATAACTTTGTGCATGTTGGCTGTTACTTTGGTCAACATTGATTTGGTTTAATTTTTTTCTTTGGAGATGTTATCGGTTATTGTAGCTGATATTATAGACATAGATTTTATCTTTTCTACGATGCCTGGTTTTCTTGCACTATGTACACTCTCTGTTATTTTATGTTTATGTTTAATTTTATTATCCATGTATTTGATTTATCCTTATAAGTTTATACTCCTATTCTCGAATTTTCTTTCTAAATTTATGTAATGTAGTTTTACCTTTAAAAAAATAGGACCAGCGACGGAAGTGAGAGATTAGAAATTATTGAAGCATGGCCCAATAAAGCCCAAACCAATCCCAAGTCAATCACATTACTTTGAAAGGTTACATCAGAGCCCTGGGTGGGGCCCACAGCATTGAGTTAGCCAAATCTTTTCAACTGCGTTGGATGAAGGTGGGAAAACTTTAGAAAGCTTCCCATATTATTATTATTTTTCCTAGTGACAGGGACAATATAAATATTCTGGGACCACACCGTTTTAGGTCTTCTCAAATCTCGTGGTCTCCGAAAAAAAAATTATCTCCAATTAAATCTGACTTGCCTCGTAATACAAATACTGATTGGTACTTAAAGTTGAAAATCTCAAATATACGGATATCCAAATCCGAAAATTATCGAATCTTATTTAATATTCCTAAAGCTGAAACTATTTAACAAGTAGGGATTTTTTGATCAGATAACTTCCGTCCGACGTCCATCTCATTCACCAGAAAAATGCTGCTGTTCTCAAAAAAAGAAAAATGCTGATACTTTCTGCGACGGAGACTATAATTATTTTTGTCGAGAAAGACACAATAATTTAATCGTACAATTCTGTAACATATAATATGAATATGCACTGTACTATTCGGGGGGCTGGCAGCCTCCTGTCGATGGGGAAATATTCTCTAACATAATGTAGCTCAGTACATTTTAATACATAAAAAACTGAAATTACGTTCACCACAGATCTATTATCCTTTAACCCACATATTGTTTTATTTTCGTTCAAAAAAAGTTTCATGTAAAAATTTTAGGGTTCGATAAATATAGTGTGTATATCAATCTATGGGTAAAATATGAGTTTTTAGTTCATATCGAATCGTACCGTACTATAAACCCAGATAAAATTAACATATTCTAAATGTTTATGGTAGGATAAGGGTCAAACCAATGGAGATAAATTTTTCTCGCATTCTTAATTACTGTTCCATATTTAGATAGAAAGAATACATTGATGGAGACTTACTCCAACTGGCTAAATAGTTTGGTATCAACTTGTTGCACTTCAAAATTGCAATTTATAGCAACTTTTTCTTTCTTTGTTTTTTTATTGAAACTACATATTTTTTAAGTTTTTAAATATTCAATAAATCGACTAACCTATAAAAAAAAACTACGAAGTGTTCTCTTTACAGAATTTTTATTAGCTGCAGTCTTATATTTCTGTTGAAGTATAAAATTGGTCTCTTTTCTCCGCAATAATTTCAAACTAATATTTCTTTTATCTTTTAATCTAAGTGATTAGTAGAAGAAACTAAAAAGTATAACTTGAAGCACACCCTATTAAAAAATGGATGCACTATAATTTTTGCGTCACTAACCTGCTAACAAAAAGAGGCGAGAAACTCAGAAAGTGCTTATACCCCATATTAATTGTCGCCAGATTAGGGTATCTACAGCTGCCAGCCCTGCTCCGATATTTGGGCTCAAATTTAATTGGTAGAATGTAGACATCCAATGCAATTAGTTTATTTATAAACATCTAATGAATTTACCCAACAAATATCTAAAAATATTTACCAATAAATATTTAGATTAGTGACGATAGCATTATTCTAATTTAACTAGATATTAAATTCAAGTCTTTAAAAATATATCAGTATTAAATACTCGTTGAAAATAATATACTCATTTTTCTGACTCGAAGTCAGCTGAGTGGGTGAGATACAAAATGGTATCAAAAAATATATAAATATATTTAATTTGATGCATCTTCTCATCATTTGGTCACATGTATAGATAAATGTAATAAGACGCCAAAAACTATCTAACAATATCACAAAGTGATTAAATCAACCGAGATAGATTTTTTAGACCAATCTGAACACTACCGTATCGACTATTTTAGATTCGAATCGATAGAACATTTGAACGGTGAAAAAAAAATTTCAACAAATATTTAATACCGATGCATTCTCAAAGACTGAACTTGAGATCGATTATTTAAGCTATAATAATGTCATTATCAGGATATCTAAGTGAATGTTGGCAATTTATTATAACCTAATCTTGAATAGAATTTGTGAATAATTAGTTGCGTAAAAATCTGGCAGGAAACAATTTGTCACTCTCGTAGTCTCGTGTGTTGAACCCTATTGGGAACCTATTTTTTTTAATTTTTATACAATGATATTGCGAGAGTTTAAGTCAGGTTCAGTTTCATGTATATGTTTATTATTTAATACAAATTTACTCATAAAAAAAAGTCTTATGTTATTAGGTTACAAGTTTTTTTGACAAAGAACCTCTATTAATAATTTAATGACCATCCAGATTATGATAACAAAAATCAAAAATCAAAAGCATTCACCAACATTTTTGGTATTGTCGCTGTCCGGTGTTATCAATCTTGTGACTGTGTATGCTAAGGCATTCCCATGAAAGAAACTTTAAATAATTTATTCAAGCCACTACACTGGAGATATCTCTGTCTCTTTGCCGTATAAAGAAAGCCACTTGATACCCTTTTATATTAATATCTTGTTTTCCGCTTAATCACAAGCCATCGGGCCACATTTACTTCTCATCATTTTAATTTTACTCCAAATTCTTTTCTAAAGCCAATTTTGGTTTCAGATAAAGTCGGAAATTGTTTTAGTTCTACAATGTATACGATATTCATTTAAGAATAAATGATTTATTATATGATTATTCACTTGATCGAGATATAAATGCTTTTGTTTAATATATTTCCGAACTTTTTAGAGGACTTAAAAAAAAGGATTTTTTGAGATTTTTACATTTTTTAAGATATACTACTTGTTATCGGACGGACGGTCGTAGTTTGTAACTACTAATTCATATTTAAGCCAATTAATATATTTAAAAGATTACAAAATTTTCTTATTTAAAACTGTTACAAAATATAAATACCTTAATTAAATTAAAACAACATTTAACCTATTAATATATGCTTGGGACTCTGCGATGACGTTAGGTAGAAAATACGGAATCAGCCAATCGGAGCACATGACTGGTATTAAAAAGACGTTCCAAAAAGTAGGGGTGAGTTCGAAACCGAACAAAACCGCAAAACTGCACAAACCGCAAAAAAGTAAAACGCAAAAAAATAAACCGAATATATTTTTGATTTCGGTGTGCGGTTTCAAACTGCACCGCAAAAATTTGGTGTCGGGTCGGTATTCAATTTGGATTACACAGCAAAACCGCACCTTTAAAACGACGTAGTTTTAATTTATATTTGTTTCGACTAGAACAATGTCGTTTTGGTTTAGTATATAAACTATGGTTCTTCTCCCCTCGACCCCTCCCTCATCTTATTGAAAAACCTAGATAGAAATATAATCTCCAAAAATTTTCCCCTTCCCCACCGACCGCCATCACCCTTCCACGATCCCCCTCCTCATTTTTCTTTTTCGTTCGCCCTCCCTCTCCTAATTTTGTTGAAAAACTTAGATAGAACTTCGCCTCGGCTTCTTTCTTTTTCGCTCGGTGTGCGATTTCTCGTCGTTGGGTTCTTTATGGTAAAAACCCTAAAAAAATCTGTCCATTTTCGTTACCAATTATCCACTATTTTCATCTTTGTTTATTACTGATTTATCCTCATTTTGTTTGTTTTATTTGTTACCGATTACCCATTGTTTCATCTTTGTTACCGATTACCCATTTTGGTTACCGATTCATGAAATTTTGAGGTTGGTAGACGTCTATTTGTTACTGATTTTTGTATAGAAATCTAGAGTTTGGTTGTCGCAGTTTAGGTTGAAGATACTGTCCATGTTACTTGCATTCTATTTGTTACTGATTTTTGTTGATATCGCTCTTGCACTTTTGTCCGAGAACTTGCTTAAATACTGGTGATGCTTAATGCTTATATGTTTTCGTTACCAATTACTTGCATTTTTATATGTTTGATGCTTGATACTTAGATTCTGTTAATGTTGATTTTACTTTTAATACTTTATTAATGTTAATGTTGTGTTGCTTATTAGGCAGATGATGATGTGGTTGAGGTACATGAGGATGAAGACGGCGTTGGACCAAGTAACGATGGAGCAGCTGGACAACAAGAGGAACCTGGTAAGATTCCAGCAAAACCACCTTTAAGTTCCAAAAGAAAGATTGCCTCAAATGATGAGGGTAACAAAAATAAGAAGGTGCCGAAGGTGACGAGTGAAGTGTGGAATCATTTTACAAAAGTTGAGGGTTGTCCGGTAGGTGAAGAGAAAGCTATTTGCAACTATTGTGGTCAACGATATGCTGCTAATCCTAGGAGGAATGGGACTAGTGCTTTGAAACAATACCTGAAAAGTAAATGCCCCAAATTAGCTAGGCAAGATTTGAAATAAACCACCTTGTCTTTTGAACCGGCTGCAACGGGTTGTGGTATGGGTAAGCTTAAAGGCTTGAGGAGAAATTTGAATGCGAAGATGACAACTAATGGTGTACAAATGCTGCTGTAAATGTAACTAGAGTTTTAACTTCTTGTGTTCTATTTTAATTTGGTTGTTTTGATGGATGTTTGCTGCTAAAATTTGGTGAACTTATTACTGAAATTTATACTGATTTTGTGGCAGGTTGATGGAACTTTAATTTTGGGAAAAAGATTGTTGGGGTTGCTGAAACTTTGGAGGCTCCAAAATACAAAAAAATGTTTGGATTGCTTGGATGATGGATGCAGGATTCTTGTTCATGTAATATTTTAAGTAGCAATGCTCTTGAATGAAAGTTATGACTTTCGTGAACTTGGAGCCTTGGAGGAACTTTCTCTTTCGGTTGCTTTCGTGAACTTGGAACTTTTTGTTGCTTTTGTGAACTTGGAACTTTCTGTTGCTTTTGTGAACTTTTGAAAATTGTATTTATTTTGGAGCAAAATGGATGGAAATAGAAAATGAGTCATTTCAAGTGGATGCAAACCATTACTTTTAATTGGGCCTGCCTTATTTTTTTTTATTGGGCCTATGACAAAAGATGGGTTTTTTTCTATTTTCTTCAAACCGCAAAACTGCACCCGCACCGCAAAACTGCAAAACGTACGGTTTCACACCAAACCGCAAAACTGATGGTTTCACTTTTAAATTTTTTTTAGGTGCGGTGCGGTTTAGCTCAAAGACTTCGCACCGCAAAACTACACCGCGCTCACCCCTACCAAAAAGAGAGAAAAAGGTCTCCGAAAGGCCAACTTTGTAAATACTCCAATCACTCAAGGACATTTATTACCTGACCCAAAAAAACCCCATCATTATCATTCCCACGAAATATTCAGTGGGTCCCGCTTCTTGTCTGTTCAGTTACTAAACTTAATTACACAGATCAGAGGCCGGTCTAAATGTAAATTGTTTTTTGACATTCTGTTTGTTTCTTCTGTAGTCGAAATATCTAATTAAATTACGATTATGTTTGAACATTAATCAAGTACTAATGTTAAATATTTATTGTACAAATTTTTTTAATTTTCAAAAATTTTTATCTAACTCAAACATGAGTTATTCAATTTAGTGGGATTTCTAATACCCAATGATAACAAAAAAAAAATCAAATGATACGATTTGAATTAATAAAGATTAAAAGTGAACTATGTTGAGCTAGCCGTAAATGTAGAAAATGATTAACTTCATTGTTTTTGTGTTAAATTTGATTGGTTGGATACACTGAGTTGAGAGCATATTAAAATTTCCTTACTCTGTAAAGACGTACTTACCAAATACGGATCAATTTAATCGATTAAACTATATCCACTTTTTTTTATCAAGTTGGATTCAACTATATAGAGTAAGCACCAAGATCCTTTATTCATCAATAGCGTTATCCCTAAAATCACATGGAGAGTAATTAGTTCATCAGAAAAATCAGATGGCATCCCACCCCGCGAGGTCTAGTCCAACATATTACGTGATCATAAAGCAAGATAAAACCATTCATAATTATCAAAGATATTTTTTAAACTACCGAATATTCACCAACAAGTTTGTAGCTCGAGTTTTTAAAAATACAACAGTGTTAAATATTTGTTACGAGAGATTTGTCACTTTTCAAATATTTCACTCGGCTCTAATTTAGGTTAGTTGACGAATTGTATCTGAATACCAAATAATCCACAAAATTACTGAATATCCAATAAATTTATGTTCAAATCGGGTAAACAACAAAAGGAAATGCAGCTCTCCTTGCCGAGTTTTAAAACAATTGTACTTCAAAAATCAAACTCAATTAAGGTAGTACAACTTTCTGCCAAATGATTAACTTTTTATTGGTCTAGACCAAGTAGTGTACGAATATTATTGTATCGACTACTCCAGTTTGAGTTGGGTGTGATAAAATTCTTCAAACAAATATTTAATAATGTTACGTTTTTATGAGCTCAAATTCGATATCTCTTCATTAAATTAGATCAATACTATAAAAGTGAATCACCAAAAAAGGGGAAGGTGGAGAGAGAATCTAGAAATGTCCGACATTTCTTTAAGTTCCTCAAATAAAACCAAACTTAAAGCCAAGCAATCCCCATTAATAATATATTAATTAGGTAGAGAGAGAGAGAAAAAAGGAAGGGAAATATAGTTAGAGAGAGAGAGAAGTGAAGAAGAAAAATCAGAGAATAAAAAGAGACCGGATATTGACAAATTTCATGTCACTGTTCTTAGAAGGTCGTTTGTTTGTGTAAAAAGATTTCTTATCTGGGATCTCTCTCCAGCGTTTCTCTTACTAGATTTCTCTCTCTAGGATAAACAAAACCAGGAAAGAAATAATGCCATCTGTTTCCTCTCTCTAGAACACAACTTTTATTATTCTTTTCCTCTTCTTGTGTTGTTGTTGGGACTCCATAGTTAGAGAGAGAAGTGGCCCAGCAGATCGAAATCTCCTACTGCCCCTTGTGAGACGATCTGAACTGAGCTTCTTTCTCTAATTGTTGTTCCCTTTCTGGGTTCTTACAATTAAGCTCCTTTTTTTATTTTTTTAATCTCTCTCTCCCCTAGATATTTAAGTGTCTGTTTAGTCATCTGGGTGTTCTTAGAATTCTCCAAAAAAAATTTAAATGGTTTCTGGGTCCATGATGAGGAGGAGGAGGGTAGCTGTTGAATGATTGAAATCCATGTGGGTATCCTAAAAGAGGGGAAGATTAGAGGATGTGGGTCTAAGGTAATTAATTTCCTTTATTATAGTAAGATTCTGGATTTGTGGCTAACTAGTTATTGATTTAGGGTAATTGGATTATCTTTGTCATCTTATTTAGCTGGTTGATGCCTAGTCTTTTATTGCTGTTTCATTTAATTGTGGATTTTTGAGCAATTGTGTGCTTTATGTAATTTCCTAGTTTAGCTCAAGGATTGCTTTGTTGATAATCTATCTTGACCTGTGAGCTCCTGGATTTTATTTGGGTAGCTGTGTTTTGCTCATATCAGCTCTGTGTGTGTTCTATGTGTTGATGAGTCTACTTTAGCCACTGCCTCTTTAGCTTCCAAATAATGTGCTAATATCTGAAGTGTGATCTGTGGATATCCGGGTTTCATGGGCATTAGTGTTTCCTGGGCTTATCGTCTGTATTTGATAGGTAATTGAACTATAGTAATGCGTTCAATATGCAGCGATTGTTTCTTAGATGACGTACCTTTGTGGCGGCTATCTTTCTTCCTAATCAGTTCAAGGGCAGTAGCGTACATCTCGGTATAGTGTTATGTGGTAGGTAACTCTTAACATGATCCTGCATGATATACAAATAAGCCACCAAATTGTGTTTGGCGCAGTTCTATTTAAGAGGTACTGGTGAACTATAATTTGTTTAAGTGAACACTTGTGAACTACTTGTAGTGCAGATCTTGCTGTGTGATCCTAGTCTTTGATGCCAAGAATGACGACTGAACGGCCGTTCTTCTTTGCCTTTTGATTCTTTCCAAACACTGAACCCTCTGGTATTCTTCCTGATGTCCAGGAATGGGAACAAAACTTCAGTGTGAAAGCTACCTCCCAGGATATTTCTCAATGAGGGATCTTAATGAAGATTCCAGCAGTTGCGGCTGGCCTCTGTACTATGGGGATAAGGTCTTTGGAAATGGGCAGTATTACAATGGGTACTTGCCAAGAACAATTTCTGATACATGTTCGGGTTATGATAAAGACATTGTAAAGAGGACAATGCTTGAGCATGAGGCCATATTTAAGGATCAGGTATGTGCACTAGATTTGAAATTTGTGTTCTTTTGATATCTTACCGTGTTTCCACTCGGTATTTTCACCAAACATGCATCAACTTTCCAGCAGTTCACTGCAAGTTTTATTAATTTTGCTGGAGATATGAACTTTTATAATTCCCCTTTTGTCTTTGATTATAGGTGTATGAACTGCACCGACTATACAGAATACAAAGGGATATGATGACTGAGGCCAAAAGGAAAGAACTGCATGCAAAGCAGATAGCTGTAGATGCGTCATTGTCGTCTACTGCATTGGCATCTCAAATCACATCAGACAATGCGCGAAAATGGCACATTTCTGGCTTCCCTTTTGTAAATGCTGCGAGTGACAGACCGTCTACATCATATGTTGAAAAGATCGATTCTCCTTTCTCTTCTTTGAAAGGTAGCAGTTCGCAAGCAAGTCCCTTGCCTGCCCAAAATGGCAATACTTCCAAGCATATGGAAATGCTAGAGTCCAGGCCCACAAAAGTCAGGAGAAAGATGTTTGATCTTCAACTTCCGGCAGAGGAGTACATTTTTACAGAAGACGGGGAAGAGGGACAGCAAGCTGGGGACGGAAATTTTTCTGGCACTTCAAGTTGTTTGCCCAATGGGAATCATAAGATCACTTCAGAGAATGGAAAGAATCTGTTGCTTAGCAATGGAATGAAGTCCAACCATTGTCATGCTGATTCAAAACAGTCTGAATCATGTTTAAGGAGCAGACCAAATGTTGCTGACTTGAATGAGCCCATCGAGATTGACGATACAGATACTCCTGAATATGTTGATCTTGTTGTGCATGGCTCATCGCATAGGGAAATTCAAGGGCATGAACGAGCTCCTAAGTTAAAGGGAGAGCCTTTGGGATTGTCTGAGAAAGTTTCAACAAACATTTGTCGTAGTAATGACATTGGGGGTCTCAGTAATCAACATTTACCGAACAATGAAAATGGAAGTCAATGGTTCTCCAAAATGCTCGACAGAGGTGAGGTCCCGAAGACTTGGCAATTGATTTGTTCCTTTTCACTCAAATTTGATGTTTCCCTGACATGTTCAACTTGATCTCAGAGAAGCATTGAGCTGTCTCTATGCTGAGTAGTCTGAACATTTCCTTTAAGTTGTCTATTTCTTCCAATTCTAATCAAAAGATAGTATATTTTTCCTTTTTTTTTGACAGGGCATGGCAAAGCCAACCTCGTTTCAGTTGGACCTCATGCAGAAAAGTTGTCCACTTCTTCCCAGTCTGTGCAAACTTTGTTAAACACATTTCGTGGGCGACCAAGTCATTTCCCTAGTGACCAAAGCAGTATTGATCACATGAGAGAGAAATCAGGCCGTGTTTTGCAGGTATCAGAAACATATCAGGGGCCGTCCAATGGCTGTCATAGAGAGTCTTCTGCTACTTCTCGTACACCTGGTCCACATCCAATTGCTAATTCTGATTTGGTCAAATCCTGGTCTAACTCTGTTTCACCTTGGGAGAAGCCAAATAGCCGCTCAATGTCAGCTCAATTGCATCCGTATATGAACCCTTCAGCATCTATGAGTAGGAATTCTCAAGCACCGGCCCTTGGTCATAGTATTTTTGGCGGTAGATGGAACTGCAACAGCACCTCTATGGGTAATTCAATCTTTGGCAGAGAACTTCAAACTCGGAATGGATATTATAATGGGTCTTCATCTGGGTCCAGGGATCCAGTGGTTCACCTTTCTCCTATTGACTATGATCATCTGAACTCTCGTAGTGCTTCCCATGCAGCCCTCAAGCGCTTGACAGATCAAAGCCCTGCAAAGTCATGTAGGAGTATAGTTCACACAAACGAGGGGTCTGCAAATGATGTGAACTTGAATGCAGTATTTTCAAGCATCTCATCAGATAAACTCAATCATCAGCGAAATCCCGAGGTGATAGACGTTGAAAGAAAAGATGAGGATAATAATCTTGCTGCCTTACCTTGGCTAAGAACTAAGCGTCCTCCAAAGAATGAGGCCATAGATGCCAGGTTGGATTTAAATGCAGGGAAAATGAGTTTCTTGCAATCTTTTTCGCGTCAGTCTGGTAGATTTGAAAGTGACAGAGATGCTGGATCCCCCAATGTAAAATCTGTTTCTTGCTCTAATGTGGTTGAGCCCAATAAGCCCGAAGCAAGTGATTCAAGTTGCAGAAAAATTCTTGGTTTTCCTATCTATGATGTGCAGCATATCTTTAAGAGAGAAGCCTCATCTGTTACCTCTCATTCGTTGTCATTGCCTCAGCCATCTGTAGAAGTAGATAATAGCAGGAAGCACATGATGTTTGATATGAACCTGCCTTGTGATGCTGTTGTTTCTGATATCGGGCAACAGACTGCAGCTGAACTTGTGTCAGTCAAGGAGACAGATGCGAAACGATCTAATTTCAGACATCAAATTGATTTGAATGCCTGTATGAGCGAGGAAGAGGCCTCCTTGATACCTTCTTTTGCGGAGTCCAATGCGAAGGTCAGAGGAGTAATAGATTTAGAAGCCCCTGTAGTCCCAGAGACTGACGATGATGCCATTCCCGGAGAAGAATG
Organism: Hypericum androsaemum; assembly: GCA_963995505.1. NCBI lineage: Eukaryota > Viridiplantae > Streptophyta > Magnoliopsida > Malpighiales > Hypericaceae > Hypericum > Hypericum androsaemum. Next base: position 20,218,722 of record OZ023184.1, read on the forward strand.
CCTTGCAATGGTGCAGGCACCAGTTCTGCAGTTGCCTCCTGGCGAAGCCGCGGAGAATGAACATATCAGAATAGCTGCTGAAGCTATTGTTGCAATCTCACTATCAGTTGACAGTAATTGTCTGGAAGAAACAACTGTATCTTCTCCGAAGGCTTCTATGACGGATTCTCTTATGTGGTTTGCAGAGATAATATGTTCTTCCAAAGAGGACCTAGAGAGCAAGGGCAAAGCAGCTTTGAGAGCTAAAGTTGGTGAGAATAATGACAAGTTGTTTGCGCAAGGGCTTGATTACTTCGAGTCGATGACTCTAAAATTAACAGAAACCAAGGAAGAAGACTACATGCCCAAGCCTCTGGTTCCAGAGAACCTGCAATTTGATGAAACAGTGGCAACTCCGGTACCAACTCGAGCTCGTAAAGGTCAGGCGAGGAGAGGAAGACAGCGAAGGGATTTCCAAAGGGATATCCTTCCAGGTCTTGTCTCTTTATCACGGCATGAGGTAACCGAAGATATTCAGACCATTGGAGGGCTTATGAGAGCAACAGGTCATCCGTGGCATGCAGGATTGACGAGGAGGAACTCTACCAGAAGTGGGTCCGCGAGAGGGAGAAGGCGCACACTTATTACCCCCTCCCCTCCCATCGTCTTAAGCCCACCTTGTACTCCACTAATCCAACAGCTTAGTAATATCGAAGAAAGTCTCGACGATAGAAGTCTTACCGGGTGGGGAAAGACCACGAGACGCCCCCGAAGGCAAAGATGTCCAGCAGGTAATCCCCTACCCATCCCTCTAACCTAGTCACAGGAAGAGGCGTTCGATTCGTCGTCGACTGAGAAATCTACAACAAGAGGCAGGAAGATGGTTTCTACGGCTCGAGGATGTCGCGAGTCCATCTCGAAATTCCATGTACATTTGTTAGCCATGTCCTTGGGGTGGTTGCCAGCTTTGAATTGCTTATAAATAATGTTGCATGATGATGTTCTTCCCTTTGGATAAATGGTAGCAATTCCTTCACTTGTATATCCACATTGATCACTTCTGGACTCTTGTCACATTTTGAAGCATTAAATCTTCATCATACCCAGACTTTAAAATCTGTTCTAGACGTTAATTCTTGACCCACTTTTTTTTTTGGAACGGTAGAGATTTTGTTGACACTTTTATTTACATAATACACGTAAATGTAGAGGTTGCAATTGTTGATCTAATCAAAATTCTAACCCGATAAAACAACTCTACACCCGCTTCTCGTTATTGTTGAACGACCATCTGTTTCATGATAATAAGAAAAAGTTCATGCTAATTTTAGTCTAAGCCTGTCTGAAAATTTTCGTTATACTTAATTTATAGCTGTGAAAATTTTATTTTACCCTGAAATTTTGGGTTATACAGATTGCAACACAAACCAATGTGTTCCTGGTCTCATATGTTCTTTGCTTCTCGCGGTTCATCCTCTGCGACTCAGAAAATGAGGAAAACTTTTGGCCCTAGAAATGACAAACACATAAAAAATTAAAAAATATTGTCTAAAGTGAGAAAATTATGAGAATTCAGCAAAAGGACTTCTTAATACTATTTCTCATGAATTCGTTTAAAGCATATATATATTTTTTTCACAAACCTATTATCAACTACATTACAAATTATAATATTAAACAACACTAAATTATTATCAGTACACAATTCTTTTCCTTGTCTAATTGCCCCTCCATGTAAATCCACCAGCTTTTTGGCTCATGCCATACAACTAATAATGTACAAGAAACAAAAGGGTCTTTTGTGGATGAGATTCTATGTTACTTCAAAGTTGATAAAAGGAAGAAGTCAATGTGGCCATCCATGTTTCGCTATAAGCAAATAGGAGGACATCTAGTTATCATCCACTTCCTTATTTTTTTAATTTGTAACAAGGTAAAAGATATTTTCTTGCTCAAATTGTTGGGGCAAGTGTTACAAATATTACTTAAAATCTGTGTCGTATAAAATAGAGCGGCTCTTTTAATAATGTGTATCCTATTCAAAAAAATTTGAACTCGGCCTTGTTTAAAAAAATTCAATAATTCTGTAGTTATTTGACTTAAATGGAATCACTTGTTTATTTTTTTAGAAGGGTGGTGTAAAGTCTAATATTAAACGAATTGGTTGAAATACAGAAATATGAAATACATAGATAAAAGATGAAGACATCTAATAGACAATAAATATCAATCAATTCGAAAACAACATTGTGACGTGAGTAAAAACGAAGAGCAGACAAATAATTAGAGAGCCAACTACCAAAACAAATAACTGCAGAGACAATCGTCGGCTAACAACGAATCACTTGTTCAATTGAATGCAGCTTTTTTAATAAGATGATGATTGGGAATATTTCTGGCGGAAGCAACAAGTCTTGGTGGAGCATTACACAGAAGATGAGGCGTCCATTATTTTATGAATACTTTTGAGCTCCATCAATACTTGGAATTAAAACTTATTTTACTTTCCCCTTCCGGATTATGATACTTGAGGCCTGTGGGAATATAACTACGACTTTTCACGTAAATAAAGGTAACTTATATATTAATCGACACTCAAAATAGCAAATACGAACTTGGGTTTAATTTTTTTTTTGGATGGTAAACTAACTTATAAGTGAATGATTTTTCCAATTTATTGTGTTAATAATTTGGATCGATACAGAAACTAACAACATCTAAATTACACCAATGATTAACGAGTATCTGAGGATATTAGTTTTCTTTTATCAATTTAATGGGTATCTGAATATTGGATAGTTTGAGGATAAAAAAAGCATAATGGTGAGAAGCGCGTTAGAGGTGCGCGTGGGGAAGGGAAGGGAGAGAAGGAAGAAAGATGTAAGAGATCTAACTAATTATGTACGCAGATATCGACCTGCCTACCTAGAGAATCGTTTATTTATCTCTCCTCTCTCTCTCTCTAGAAAGTTGAAACCTAAGAATATGAGATGATGTGTCAGTGTTTAGTACTGACACCTGCGAGATTTGGACACATTTTTGGGCATTTGGTGGGCTCACTCTCCCATTACATTTGAGATTTGATTTTTCTAATTTCTAGTACCCTCTCTCTCTCAAAAGTACACTCGCTCTCCCTCTCTCAAGATAGATCCTCTATCAACCAATCACATTCCACTAAAACCTCCTCCTTTCTGCATTCTCTTTTCCCTGTGGCCCAATACAACAAAACCCATTTCGTCATCTGGGCCCCCACTCACTCTCTCGCTCTATCATTCACCTTTTTTTTAATACTCTCTTCATTCACCCTTTAAAAAAAAATACTCTATTCATTCACCTTGAGAACACTTCATTGAGTTCAGGGGTGAGCAAAAACAGGAACCATAGAACTGGCTAGATCCAGAATCAAATCCAAACTAATTGATTAGAATCTAATTGGCCCTTTGTTTGTTCAAAAGATGGTTCTTAGATTTGGTTCGAATTTTTCTGAAAAGAACGATGGAGAATCGGAACAAATCATAATTTTTTGAGACAAGAAAAAAAGTGTCTGTCCACACAACCAATATAATTTTTTTAAGATAGAAAATTGCATTGCAAAAGTAAAAAGCTCCCCATGTTTGACTCTCTTTGACTTGAAAAACGTGCCCACAGTCCAACTGGCTCTCCCCGGCCCGTTGTGGTGCGGGCTGGCCTCCGGCGAGCAGGAAACAACGACTCTCGTCATGAGTTCACCTTCGATGCCCTCCCCACCTCTCCCCCACACCTTACATAACCCTCCACCTCCCCCCAGCCCAAACCAAATGAGCCACCACAGGCAAATCCCATGTCCGTGGATGAGCCTGAGCATGCCGTCCCCGAGAAACCTCCCGGAGATACTCCGGCCACATTCCGAGACAGGCTGGTAACCACCCCCTCTGGCACTCCGATTCTGGTTAGGGATGGTAATGTGCAGGATTCGGGTAGGATCCATAGGACCTAGATCCTTACCCTATTTTTAAATGGTGGACCCAGATCCTTATCCTTATCCTCTTTAAAAAATAAGGATTTGGGCAGGATCTGGGTCTTAAAAAACTGGATAGGATCAGAGCGACCTGCGGGTATGTATTTTTTTCAATATTTAATTTTTTAAAATTAAATTATTTTTTGATAGTTTTTAAATAGCAATGAGATATTTTTATTCATTAAACAAATCAATACAAAGAAACTAACCAAGAAAATCTAAAAAAATTGAAGTTGGGTAAGTTAAAATTAAGAATTTGGTTCGTGATTTTTGCTGCTATTACTTGGGGCCTGCGGCTACTTCACAATGGTATTATCTTCAATGAGGCGATGTGCGATAATAGAGCTTATCCTGCATTCTGTGCTCTTTCATGCGCAAGAGTGAATCCTTTGGACGAATGCCTCGATCATTCACAATCAATCACTGCTCACTTTCTTGTTTGCCTACAAAGATTTATAGGTCCCTCTTCTTCATCTCTTGAAGTTGAGGGAACATTTTGGTCTTGGGTGGAGTTGTAACTGATGTAAATATCGGGCCCCTATATCTTGTCTTTCTTTTTGCGCTTGCTCTGTTTTGAACTTTCGTTTCAATAAAGAATATTTAACTACCAAAAAAATTGATAATTTGGTATCATGTCTAATAATTAATATATATATATATTATTTTAATATTAATTAAAAAATTCGGTAGGATCAGGGCATGATCCTATAGATCCATATCCACGTCCTTATCCTTTTAAAATATCAGGATCCGAGCAGGATCAGGGTCTAGATCTGCTCAAAGTCAACGGGTCTTGTACCCTTCGGGTCTGGATCAGGGTAGACCCTCAGGATAAGGGTCTAATTGCCATCCCTGATTTCGGTCATGCAAAACGAAAGAGACCTCGTCAAAGAAGGGCTTGCCCGAGTCCAAAAGGAAGGTGGCTCCCCTCCGGCCCCAAGAGTGGAATTTTACCCAAATTTGGTCACTGGGATCACCAGTCGATGGACCAACAGTGTTGTGATCAAGCTCCTGGGTCATTTTGCCACCATGCCGATATTGGAGAAATGGATCAGGGCTCTCTGGCAGCCCCGTGGCTGAATGGTTCTGATGGATCTGCAAGATGGCTTCATCCTGGTCAGGTTTGAGCTCGACTCAGACCGTGATCATGCTCTAACCGAAGGGCCATGGGTTATCTTTGGTCATTATCTTACTGTACGACGATGGACACCAGAGTTACAGACTTAATCTCCCACTTGCTCATCAACTATGGTGTGGATCCGCATCTCTGAGTTTCCAGTCTTCTACTATGATGTCTCTGTGTTGAAGACCATTGCCTCTGCCATCGGGGAACCTGTCAGTGTGGACCGGACCACAAAGGTGGCCGAATGCAGAAGATTTGCTCAAATCTGTGTCCAGCTAGACCTCGACAGCCCTCTGCCTAGTGTGATCTTCGTTGATGGTGAGCAGTATTGCATCGAATATGAAGGATTACACACCATCTGCCTTCAATGCGGGAAATATGGCCACTAGAAGGAGCATTGCCCGGAGTCTCAGTGCCCGAACAACCCGACCACGTCTATTGATGCGCCTCACTCACTAAAAATTATCGAAGCAGCCTCTGCGGCCCTGACAACTAACAACCCGATTCTACCCACCTCCTCCACTTCCAGTCCCCAAAGGAGCCTACCCTGGGGGCTGGGGCCATGTATGATGGTGGCGAGGTGACAGCGCCATCTGCCCTGCTCAGAGCCCGGTGGTCAACCTGTCGGTAAGTGGGTTGCTGCTCTGGAGACCCCAGAAAGCTTGGTGCCTTCCCTGCCTCAAATGGCATGCCAAATACCACCACTGCTCTAGTCCAGACAAGCACAGTTTCCCCCTTTTCAATTCAAGCTTCGAGACACCCTAAGCGTAATCCCAATTCAAAAAACACACCTATTTTGGGCAACCCCAGAATGGCCACCTGCAACCCCTTCATATCCCGTGACAAAAATCCTGGCTCTGGCCCTGAAGCACTCCCTTTCAGCTCCCGAACGACTAGCTCTTCTCTCCCTCTCTCCTCTGTTATACCTATTTCAGCAAATAATCCTTTCTCTAAAGGAAAAGAAGTGCTTACCGCTAACCCTTCTCTCTCCCCTTTTTCAGGTTTTGTCTCTGTGACCAAGGAGCCACACGAGACTAAAGATAAAAGGAAACCTAAAAGTCAAAGGTTCACCTAAGGACAAACGGACCGCAGCCAAGTCTAACGCCCATCTCAGTGAGGATTCTGAAGAGGATGCCAAATCACCAAAGTCAAAGAAAAGATCCCGACCCCGGCCCAAAAAAGCGTCAGGAGGGAAAAGCTCCAATGGCTCCCAGCGGGACTCTTCCTTGTACCAGTCTGGTCTGGCCCGATACCTTGTCAACCCAGAGATGCACCTGGACCTGTTAAAAGTAGCCCATCCTGGTGAAGTGATGGTTTCTCTAGACATGACCGAGGTGGACTTGAACGATCCCTCGACCCAGCTCGAGTTAGGCTCAGACCTTGCTCATTCTCAGCTAGAATTAGGCTGGTTAGCGAGAGGCCCGAGGGTTGCTATCCATCCCAGGCCCCATCTGTAGAGCTGGGCTGCAAAGAGACAGGCCCAAAAGTGCTTGAGGAAGGCCCCACGCCCACTGCTTGCTCTTTCCTTTATGTTTAATCTTTCTTTATGTCTACTTTATCTATTTTATTTTGGAACTACTATGGTGCCGGTAGTCCCCACTTTCTGCAAGTCACGGGGAGTTTGATTCAGCAATATCACCCGAGTGTCCTAGTTATTCTTGAGCCTCAGATTTTGGGGAGCAGAGCCGAGAGGGTTTGCCTTTGCCTGGGCTTCACTAATGTTGACAGTGTCAAGGCATCCGAGCATAATGGGGACATCTGGCTCCTCTAGAATGAACCCGCAGTTCAGCTCTCCATTCGGATTTGAGATACTCAATTTATTTAGGCGTGCATTAGCAATCATCAGGATACCTTTCATCTGACTGCCGTCTACGCCATCCCTAGGCCTGCGGAGCAGCAAGGCATGTGGGATCATCTTATTGCTCTCAGTGCTACCATGGTTGGACCCTGGATTTTTAGAGGGGACTTCAATGACATTCGGTTCCTCGATGAGCGACAAGAGGGCTCGAGGGGCCTCTCGGACTAGAATTTACACTTCGTGAAGCACTTGGACACTCTAGGCCTTATCGACCTTGGGTTTCTGGGGCCTAGGTTCACTTCGGCTCATGGTCGTGAGAGCTTCACCCGGATCTCCAAACACATTGATCGTGTTTTGTGTAATAAGGATTAGTGTTTAGACTGGTCAGAGTTGGTAGTCAGACACCTACAGCGGGTGGCCTCTGACCACTCCCCTATTCTCCTTGAGCTTCGGGATAGAGAGGAGGGGAGTAGGAGGGAGAGGCCATTTTGATTCTAGGCTGCCTATCTACTTCACTCTGACTTCATGCCCTTCCTGGACACCTAGTAGCCGATGCCCTCCTTGGCTAGTAATGCACTTGAGACCCTCACCCCGGCTCTTCGTTAGTGGAACCGGGAGGTATTTGGGAATATCCTCCAGTGTAAGGATAGATGCATTGCTAGACTTGTGGGTATTCAGAGGTCCCCTGGCTGCTGGTATTACACGTGGCCTGCTCTAGTTGAAAGATAAGTTACGTGTTGAGTTGGAAAGTATCCTTGATCAGGAGGCGCTCCTTTAGTTGCAGAAGTCTAGGGAATAGTGGGTTGCAGATGGTGACCGCAATACCTGTTTCTTCCATACCTTGACTATTGTTCGTAGGCATAAAAATTGGGTGTGTGGTCTTCTCTCCCCCGAGGCGAGTGGCTTTGAGATCAGGATTCCCTCTGCTCCTTAGCTGTTGATCACTTTTAGAGCTTGTACTTTGAAGAGCAGGTTTCCCGCCCTGCCTTTCCTTTTCGTAATGGCTTTCCGGACTTAGAGGACATGATTCTCTCTGACCTGTGTAGTCAAGCTTCTCAGACTGAGATTCATGATAGTTTATTCCAGATGGGGCCTTATAAGGCCCTCGGGGAGGATAGCTACCAAGCCATCTTCTTCCAGAAGAGCTCGAATGTTGTTGGTGATTCAATTTGTGCCCAGGTCAAGGAGTTCTTCTTTACCGGTCATCTCTCTCCTCACCTGAATACTACCCTGATCACCCTTCTCCCTAAAGTCCATACACCCGAGTTTTTGACCCAGTTCTGACCCATTAGTCTCTGTAGTGTTCTTTACAAGATTATTACAAAGATCCTGGTAGGTCGTCTGAAGCCTCTTCTTGATACGATTGTTAGTCCGACGCAGTCTAGTTTCGTACCAGGCCACTATATGTCAGATAACATCATCATTCTTCAGGAGATGGTCTATTTGATGCCCCTGAAAAGGGGTGAATCTGGCTAGATGGTTATTAAGTTTGATATTGAGAATTCTTATGACCGTCTTATCTGGGTTTTTCTCCGGGAGACTCTCCGTCTGACTGGTCTCCCTCAGACCTTCAGTGATTGGATTATGGAGTGTGTCATGACTATGTCGATGAGGGTCCTCTGAAATGGGGGGAAGACGGATGCCTTCCTCCCGACCCGTGGGATCCGACAGGGTGATCCTATTTTCCCTTATTTATTTATTCTTTGCATGAAGAGACACTGCATGCCATTGAGCAATCGGTACAGGATGGTAGACGGGCCCCTGTCCGTCTGACGCGGTGGACTCCCCCCTTTTTCCAGCTGATGTTTGCCGATGACCTGATCTTTCTCTGCGAGGCCTCTATTGCTCAGGCTGCGGTGGTACGTGATCTCTTGGGTACTTTTTGTGGTAGTTCAGGGTAGCGTGTCAGTCTGCCTAAGTCTAAGGCCATGGTGTCCCAGAACATCGGCTCGAAACTTGCTAGCCAACTCAGCCACGTGATGGTTATACCATTGACTTCAGATTTAGGTTTGTACTTGGATGCTCCTACTAATCTCAGACGTGATCGTCGTCAGTCATACCACTTTGTCCTTAAGAAGTTGCGTGTCCAGATGGCTAGATGGAAGGCGAGATCCTTGAGCAGGACTGGTCATCTGATGCTCGCCCGCTCGGTCCTCTCCTCGATCCCTTCTCATACGATGCAGACAGATCTGTTACCTGCTGATCTCTGTTGGGATATGGATCGCTGTATCCGCGAGTTCATTTGGGACTCCCACCAGGATCACCAGCAGATTCATCTTGTCAATTGAGATACTATGTGCCTCCCTAGGGAGGTTGATGGCCTTGGGCTTTGACCAATGTGGGAGGTCAATATGGCATCCTTTGCCAAGCTGCCCTAGAGATTCCTCTGGTCTTAGGACCCCCTCTGGGTGCGTGTTCTGATGGAAAAGTATGATAGAGATAGAGCCAATTTAGACTTACTGAAGTCGAAGTGTGGCTCCTCTGCCACCTGGCGGGCCATGGTTAAGGTCCACCCAGCTCTTTCCCATGGCCTTCGTCGGAATGTTCGTAATGGTCTTAGTATTTCTTTCTGGGATGATCCGTGGCTCTCTTCTTCTCCTCTCAGGAACCACCTTCTTAGGGATCTCCCTGTAGAGGATGCCGGAAAGTGTGTGGCTAAGTATTGGTCTTTTAGAGATGGTTGGTATACTACTCGGTTGGAGGCCTTCTTGCCCCCACATATTATTAGTTCTCTGACTTTGACTTTTTTGCAGGTATCATCGGCTTGGACGGACTCATTATCCTGGAGTCTCTATATCGGGTTCTGAGCAGGGATGTGGCAATGTTGCCTGCTGACCCAATCTGGGCTCAGATTTGGACCTTACAGGTCTATGAGAGGATTTGTTTCTTTATTTGGTTGTTTTGCCATTGCAGGCTGATGATGAATGAGGAGCGGGCCCGACGACACTTCACGGAGGATGACACTTGCCCGAGATGTGGTACAGAGTCTGAGTCGCTGATGCATATGTCTCGTGATTGCAAGTTCTCTAGGTTGGTGTGGGCGTCCATTTTGCCTCGCCACCTCGGAGGTTCTACACTGAGAGAGACTCCCACCGGTGGCTCTGGGCCAACATCTCAGTCACTACTATACCTACAGGAGGGTCCATGTGGAGTTGGACTCGTCCCTGGCCATCCTCTGTGCTGAATGCCCTGTTGACCGGTCCCACCCTCTTGCCACTCTCATTTTGAGGGTGAGAGATCTGTTGGAGATGGACTGGCAGACTAATCTTCGGCATACCTGACGTGAGGGAAACCGGGTGGCGGATGCGTTATCGAAGTTTGCTCTCGAGATTTCCTTCGAGTATGTTATTTTTGATTCGCCTGCAGCCTTTTGTTTGGATGATTTGCGTGGAGTTAGTCTTCCATGCTGTACTCGGATGTTGATAGTGCTGGATCAAGGGGAGATCTTCCTTCCCGAGTTGTATTATCTAGTGACGGTGCAAGGTCAGGTTATGCGATACACCAAACATCAAGGAGGACTTTCCTTCCCGAGGTACTCTTTCCCTATCACAGATTTTTTTCACTGGGTTTTCTCGTGATAGAGTTTTGACGAGGCCAGCAGTCGCAACCTCACAAGAGGCCGAGAGGGGGAGCCTTGCACTTAGTAGGTTGTATTTGGCCATTTCGTTTATATATTTAGGAATTTTTGCCCCTCCACTTCCACAAAAAAAAAATATATAATTTTTTTCAGACAATGCACTAACAACCAATTTACAAATGCCCAACATCCATTGATGACAACCCTAAATGTCAAATTTTAACTGTCATCTCTCTTCTCGAGTTTTTTACCATCTCTCGTTGTTTTACACCTCTGCCTTGGACTTCTTTGTCGTCTCTCATTGGCCTCCTCCAGTCCATAATCGCCCTTTTTAAATTTTTTTCAAATTCTGATTTTTTTGGGTCTCGACTGAACCAGACCGAAAAAAATTGGTCGGTTCTAGTCCAAAACTGATGGTCAAATGGTCTAGTCCGGATCTGATATGTTTCTCAAAATAGTTCTCGGTTTACATGGTTTGGTCTGAATTGATCCGGTTCGAACCATTTGCTCATTCCTAACTGAGCCTACTAATATAGATTCGAATCGAGAAGGACTTGCATTTGAGGGTTGGGTTTTACGGGGTCATGAGGGTGGGGCGGGTTGAGTCGGACGACATCGACATGGTGTTATCGATGACGATGATGTTGAAGGCGTGTCGCGAGTTGAGGTGTCCCGAGGAAGGGAAGCAAGTGCATTGCCAGATTGTGAAATGGGGGAGTCCCGGTGTATGTGCATAAAGATCAGCCCGCAGAAGGTTTGAGTAATAGGATGAGGGCGGAGGTGGTGGTCAGTGATGAATGCACGAGATGGTGTTGTCGTATTCATGATTGATCTGTTGGCTCGCGCTGGGAGGCTCGGGGAGGCCTCGGACCTCATCGATAAGATGCCGATTCAACCTGATGCCGGTGTGTTTGGAGCATTTCTCCATGGTTGTAGTAGTATACACTCTAGATTCGATCTTGGGGAGTTGCTTAACAGGAGAATGCTGACACTAAATCCCGATATAGCTTGCTATTATGTGCTCATGTTCAATCTTTATGCGTCAGATGGTAGATGGGCTCTGCGGTTTTTTTTTTGAAGTACTGCTGCATAATGAAATCCAACCCATGGTGGCATGAACAACGCCTCAATGCGACGACTGTCGTTCTCCAAGCGTCGACGGTTATTTCGTTGCTCACATTCGAATATGCGGTCTAGCACTCAATCAGTGTACATAGCCGAGAACCTGACAGGGACAGAGACTGATCGTCCTAACCATTCACCTTGGTTTAGGACAGACTGTTGACAGATCAATTTGCTTAGATTTTGGTTTATGTTTGCTGCTCTTACTTAGTTCTGGAAATGGGTTTTGAGCAATACAGAGATGACACTTCTTAACATATGCAACCTTCTGTTCTTGAGTATTATAGATGGCAGCAGGTAATGTACAATAACCATAGGAAGATCTGCCAATTTTTACACCTTGTCTCGGACTTTTGTCCAAACTAAGCAAGTTTCGCCGAGGGGACATATCCGCAGCTACGAAACTACATGCTTTCTTGTCGATGACCGAACTGTAACCGGGGACCCTCTTTAGACCTCTCTCCTTAACTACTGTTCTTACCTTCTTGAACTCACTCCAGTTCCCCTCTTCAGCATATATGTTAGATAGTAAGGTATGACATCCATGATCATCAACATTCATATGAAAGAGCTCTTTTTCGATGCTTCGGACCATGTCCATCTGATGGTGAATCCTGCAGCCGTTGAGAAGAGAAGCCCAAATGTTAGAATGTACTGGAAAGGGCATTGACTTTATCATTTCGTAGGCGCCGCTGAGATCGCCAGCCCGACTAAGAAGGTCAACCATACAAGCAGAGTGTTCCAAGTCAGGTTCAACACCCAAGTCCCTCATATGTCCGAAATAAAACTTCCCTGCTTCAACACATCCGGCATGACTACAGGCTGAAAGAATGTTTGTAAACGTAACTTCATTCGGCATGATTCCTGATTGCATCATTTGATCAAAAGTAGAGATAGCATCGTCGATACGGCCATGCATTCCATATCCGGCAATCAATGTACTCCACGACACCACAGTTCTTTCGAACATGCTGTCGAAAACTCGCTGGGCTGTTTGAAGGTCTCCACACTTGGAATACATGTCCACCAAAGCGGTCTCAATTTGAACATCTTTCCCAGCACCACAGGTAATCAGCTTGTGGTGAAGCCATTTTCCGTTTTCAATGTGTCCCATGTTGGAGCAGGCCTGAATTGCCCCTAAGAAGGTCACTTCATTCATCTCAAGACCCCCCAAGTACATCTGACGTAAGAGCTTAATTGAGCCCGACGAAAAACCATTCTGCGAAAACCCGCAAATCATGCAATTCCAAGTAGAAACACTCTTAGGTGAGATATCATTGAAGATCGAGTATGCTAGATCAACTAATCTGCATTTAGAATACATATCCATCAAAGAATTCTGGACAAACTCTGTCAATATGTGTCTTTTAAGAACATGACCATGCATCTGCTGCCCGAGATGTAAAAAGCCAGCATCGCCGCAAGCAGAGAGGGAACTTGAAAGGCCATACGAGTCTGGCATCAGTCCTTGTTTCTGCATCTTCTGAAACAGTAACAACGCCTCCTTCGGCAGCCCTTTGCGAACATAGATGGATATGAGCATATTCCATGCTACGATATCTCCTTCTCCAATCGAGCAAAGAACGTTCCCGCAATACCCTACTTTGCCGCATTCAGCATACAACTCTATTAGTATTGGGCCCAGACGATCAACTTGGAGCTCAGTGTCTCTCTTCAACACAAAACAATGGACAGACTTTCCTCCTCTAAGCCAGCCTAATCCCGTGCAAGAGCCGATTACCCCCATCATGGCAACCACATTTGGTTCCAGTCCTAAAGCTAACATCTCAAGAAACAAATACAGCGCCTCCTTATACAAACCACTCCTATCATACGAGGAGATCATCGCGGTCCATGTACTAACACTTCTTTCTTCCACCGTTCCAAATATCCTCTCAGCACTAAGCAAATCACTGCACTTGCTATACATAGCAACCATAGAAGTGTTCAGTGACATACAAGTTTTAACACAATTCCTCAATATGTACCCATGAATGGACCTACCTAACTTCAGACAACCAAGTTCACCACAGGCATCCACTACACCAGTGAACGAAAGAGAATCGAGCTCGAAACCTTCGAGCACCATTGACCGAAACAAATCCAAACCTTGACGCATCTCTCCGTTGTCTACGCACCTCGAAACAAGCGAGCTCCAAGAAACCAAATCCCTGGCAGGCATATCATCAAACACCTTCCGAGCATCCCCCAGGCAACCCAACTCTCCATACATATCAGCAAGCGAGGTCTCAATAACCTCATCACAGCAAAAACCCATCTTGACAATCCTCCCATGGACCTCTCCCCCGACACCCAGATCACCAAACCCTCCACACGCCTTCAGAACAGGGGGGAACACAAAGCTCCCCGCCCGAGCCCCACCGGAGGCCATCATCCCGCGGTAGAGCGAGATGGCTCCCCGAAAAGACAAGCACCTGACGTGGCACTTGATGAGGACTCCCCACATGAAGGAATCCGGGTCCTGGAAGGCAGAAAAGGCGAGGTCGGAGGAACGCAGGGAACCCATTTGAGAATATGTCTCAATGAGCTTGGTGGCGGCCGGGGGCTGGTGGTGGAGGCCGGTGACCACGAGGTGTGCGTGGACTTGGGTGAGCTGCCTTAAGGCGGTGCAGCACCTGAACAGTGGCATGTAAAGCGTCATCGTTTTACGCCTGAACTGGGTCGGCACGAATTAATTTTTCGCTCCAACACGTGTTAATATCAACTGGAAGCTCAAAAGTTGATAAAGGTCGAGTCTTTCGACACAGTAACTCATAACAACCCACCGGGCACCCAGTTGTTTCTACTACGGGCGTGGCTCCCGAAAGAGAGAGAGAGAGAGGAGAAGGAAGGGAGAAAAAGGGCGGGAAACCAACCATCATTTATATAGTTTTTTGGGATAAGTTCAGTTTTGTAACCTATGTTTCACGCGTTTTAATTTAATATCACGTGGTTTAACTTTTTCTTTTGGCAATCTTTTTAAAAGTGACAATTTTTTAAGTAGAATTAATTTGTTTTACCTGAATTTACTAAAGTTGTCCACGTCAGTGACATATTATATGATGTCTCCTTTTAACCACAACAAAGTATTTAATGTCAGTGATACATCATATTTTTCTATCTCAAATAGTACGGATGTGAATATGAGATTTTTGGATTTCAATTTAAGATTTGAGGATTGCAAAATTGGGGTTCAACTTGATGATTTTTGATTTGCCACGTAACCACCTAGGAGAAATAATATGATGCAATACTAGTTGGTACAAACTAATTCTGGTTAAAAAATTATCACTTTAAAAAATTTCTGTCACCAAAACTAAAAATGTTACTTTCGAAAATCTCCATCACCAAAAAAGACAAAGCTAAACTATATATGGATATTAAGTTAAAAACGAATAAAACCAATAAACTTTCAGCATTGCTTAATAAGTAAAAAATTTCATTAGGAATGTAGCATTAAGAATTTTTTATCACCGTTCTCTTTCGGCACAAAACTTAGATTAGTCCACACAATTGGTGTACTAGTACATTAATGCAGATTTTAGAGGTTTGTTAGAGTTTCCCCCTTTTCCTTTAGCGACTTCCATTCTGGTTATAGGTGAACAAGATTTAACAGTGCAAATTGAAGGAGATTACTATATGGATGGATGGTGTCTTCCTTTTTAACATGGCAAGCAGATTACTTAGCAAGAAACCCGGCCGAGAAGGCGCGATATCCGAAACACAGAAACGATGATTCTGCAATCATGTACTTTAGACACATGATCAATGACTGATACATCATAAACAACGGTATCTTTGTGGCAGGGTAAGTTTTCAGACTGCATTCCCCTGGTGCAGAGCAATATTCGCGGTTCGGGATCCTCGAACTTCGGCTCGAACGTTGCTTCCATTGCGCTGCCGAGAGCTTTGATCAACCGAGAATCACGTGTCATGTTTAAGCTTCATCGTCATCCGGTGGATTGAATGGGACTTCGTGACGGGGCCTGTCGAATTTTTCTCGCAGCTGCTTGATCGGGATGTAATCTCCTGCGCTGTCCACTCCATAGAATAAGAAGGATACGTAGGGATGATCAAACCCGTCCTGCACAGATTCAACAAACATTGGACGACAAAGAAGCTTTGTGACCTTACGTAGTCTTTCTTAACAACTCATGTTTTGACTTACAACGTCTGGTTGGTCTGGGGCTAAGAGATTTTCCTCGGCCACTGCAATACCAAGTTCATTGTGGCAATTCAGGGACTTGACAATTTCCAAATGACCGAAGTACATTGAATGTTGTAGATAAAAATTACCATAAGCCACGGGCAGAGTGGGTTCTGCATGCACATCAACCAAAATCTGGTATAGGAAGCAAATTGTTAAGAGGCATTGCGTTTCATACGACAAACCAGATGGAGAAGCAGTTAGTAAGATCAACTCAACCTGGTAAAAAGGTTGGTTAGCTCCGCGTGACAACTTTTCAACCTTGGCGACCTCCATCCAAGAACTCGACTCACAGCATACAGGGTCCACGCCACAAACGACGGCTTGGTATCCTGAGATTGCAGCATTGCTTTACAATTGGAAATGATAAAGTTGACCTTTTTAATGTGGTTAGTTCTCGCGGAAAGAAAAGCCTGAAAGATTGGAGTCGTTTACTGATTGATAACTATCGGATGACTGAGTTTCTAATTCAGCCAGTTTTAGATTGCTTAGACTAAACTAACACAATTAGATTCCGCAAGTTCCTCGAGACCTTTGATCCTTAAAAATGCCGAGATCAGCTATATACCAAAAACTTTATGCTTCACTTTCTGCCCCAAGCGAAATGCATACTGTATGTTCTCATAAACCAGGGCTTTTGCCGCTGCGCTCAAAGACTCTGCCTCCAGCTCAGATATCCGATCCCTCAGCCGAGATGCCATAGCATAATCTTCTTTCTCAACTGCATTCTGTAGGTCTGCTCTGCAGAGAAATACGAGTAGCAGTATGCTTAACATTCAAGTTCCAAAACAACCAATATTTAGCGGATCCAGAAAAAGTAGCATACGGACTAACGGCGTTAGCATCACAATACAGCACTAGAAACATGAATCAATCAACATAATGCATGCCTCACCTCAGTCCTATAATAGCTAGAGCATTGTCTTGAGCTTCACTCTTTGAGGAGGATCCCCTCTTCGCTTCCTGCCACCTGATGATCTCAGCTTCCACCTAGCGAGAAGAAAAACAATCAGAAAGCCGCAAATCCCTGTTATACCCATCCAAAACTCGACTCATTCACCACCAAAACCTGCAGGTGCCGGGCAGCTATTGTATGAAATGCAACAAAGACATCTGATCAGCTTTTAGGGAATGGGACCAACCTCAGTAAGCTTGTTCCTAAGTTGCTGAGCAATATCATACTGCTCCGTGTTTAAAGCATACTGCGGATGACCCACAATCAGCAGAATTCATCATCTGACCCAGAAACAAATCTCCAAACCAATGAGAATCAACTATAAAGCCTTGGAACACACACCTGGACTCTAGTGCCCACGTCCAGCTGAAAATAGAAGATCAAGATGTCCTCGTTAGCACTGTCACTACGCTCACAACTGGCATCGGATTTCTTCTCACCCCCTTGATTATTCAAAAACCAACCAGCAGCTTCAACCCTCAAGTTTCCCCCTCCTCTCCCGCCACGCGAGCAGCGTTTCCGGTGAAGGTTCCCGATGTGGGGATTAAAAGGGCAGCGAATATCAGCCTCCGGGGCTAAACGGGGCGTGCTGAGAAACCCCATACGCCTGCCAGATGGCGGGATTAACCCACACATCCAACATTGCGGGTAAGCTGCTAGGCCATTCCACGATAATAAACTTACCACCATTCTTCACTCTCCTTGCATCTGTACTCCCAAACAGAGAAGCAAAGGTTCAATCTTTTCTATCTTAATCAGGAAAAAATTCTATCTTTATTCAATGACAATAAACACCACTTTCCACTAGCATCTCCACTCCAAATGGGTAAAGCAAAGATTCAATCTTTTCTGTTCTAATAACGAAAAGATTCCATCTTTACATCAACTACACTACACTCCACCGGAATTCAACCAAACCTATGAAAGGCCTAGACAGGAGTAATTAACTGATTCAATTACAACCAACTAAACCTCAGACATCGAAGAATAAATCCCAACAAGAAAAGGTTGAAACATATGAAGGGAAGGGGTTGGTGTAATAATTCATAGAAGGAGAGGTCACCTGGTGTCTGGTCCGGGCAAAACCAAAGTCAGGAAGTCGAAATCTTTGGACCCTTTCTCTGTCCCAGGAAATTCCGGTAATATGAGGAGATTTTTTACCCAGTGGTCTAAAATTGTAATTTAGTCCCCATAGTTTACGAAATTTTATCAGGGCTAGTCTGTGTAGGGGTGAGCAAACAAACTGAAAATCGTTAAACTGAATCAAATCAGACCAAAAAATCAGACCAGACTGGACAAAAAGAAAATCAGTCCGGTCCGGTTCATATAATATAAGAAATTCGGTTCCAGTCCGAGTTTGGTCTGGCCTGGAACTCATTCTTTGTGCACTTTTAGATACTCCGGTCTAATTTTTCCGATTTGGTCCCGGTCCAGTTCCGGACTGGGGTGGAGTTCGGTTTGCCAATATCCCTAAAATTCCAGTTTCAGTTTTTTCGATTTGGTCCTGGTCCGACCAACTTGCTCAGCCCTAGTCCTGTGTAGCTGTCTGACAAACTAGACTCGAAACACTATCGTTTTTAACAACCGAATAAGTTTAGTTGATGATAATGTATAATCCGGTAAATTACCAAAAAATCTCTATATTTTTTCAAAAAATCCAATATAACTTAAATTAGTTTCTTCTTCATCCAAGCTATGCAACGCCACTTTCTCTCCTTCTTCACTTTCTCCCTTCCTCAAAAATTCTCACCACCCTATCCCACCTTCAATACCCTAAATCCCCAAATTTCCATCTTCCCTTCTCCTCCTCTGAAATTTCTACCACCCAAACCCACATTAAAAACCTTAAATCCCCAATTCTCATCTCACCTTCAAAACCCAAAATTCCAAGTTCCCACTAAATTCTTCTTTTTCTTTTTCTTTTTTTGGCAGTTAATTCTTATACCGACATATCCACTAAGTCAAAATGTCCATTTAATGGACTTCAATGGGCGTTGACCCATTCATAAATTATGTTCCATTTACTAACATCCTTTGTTAGACTAAATAAATTGAGGAACTCAACTACCACTTTTCATCTTGTGGACAAGTCAAAATGTCCAGCAAAAATTTGGTAAGTAAATATCTCATTGAAAAATATACTTCCAGATTGGACTCCAATACAGTATAAATTAAGGAACACTACTACCAAATTCTCCCAATTTCTTCTAAAAATATACTTTTAAACTTTGGCAAGACCTTCATTTGGTGTTCGATGGAAAAAAAGGTGTAGTTGCTTATCGGACGAGTACTCTTGGTCCCATGATCTTCATTGCTTTCATCATGTTCATGCTAATTACTACCAAAGCCACCATTGACGTACCGGATACTGTTGGACCAAATTTTCTTGGATTCGGTGAGACCGTCCATCTTAGGATCATCAATCAATTATCGACCAATTTGACGGTTCGTCAAAAAGACGACGATATCGGATTAAAAATACTTGTTCCTAATGATGTTTACGCATTCCATTTTAAGCCATCTTTAGTATTTCCCACCTCGTTCTACTGCGCATTTAGATGGTCAAACTTTGAGTTCAACCGGATCAATGTCTAAAATGAGAAACGTGATTTGGGTATCAATACTCTTTGGTATTGGTCAATTAAAAGTGAAGGTATATGCCGTATGAAACATACTCCTAATGGTCCGTATGACAAGTGCTACAGTTGGAATACAAAACCAAGATTTGGTGGATAATGTTCTTGCTTACGTGTTTTGTCCTATTGTTACGGGTAAAATTTGCGAGAATGTCTGAATTGTTGCTGTTTTTCCGCTCTAATACCTATGTAATCAAATAACCTTTGAGTCCAATGGAGTCGAGAATAATTGTCGTTCGTTAATAAAATGAAAGAGGTTTATATTTTAATGATTAGTATATATATATATGTGTGTGTGTGTAACATCAATAATTGCTCTAGTGCTTTTCTTGATTTATTTTTTTAAATAAATATTTACAAATCTTCAATATAATTACAGTCTTATATTCTAACATCCGTACAAATTCTATAAAATGCCCATGGCTAACAAGAAGATTAAGGAGAGTATGCCTACAAGTTCACAATATTGCTATTAAACTAAATTACCTTAACGATTCAAAATTTAGGATCAAATCTTGACTTAATGATTAGTATATATATATATGTGTGTGTGTGTAACATCAATAATTGCTCTAGTGCTTTTCTTGATTTATTTTTTTAAATAAATATTTACAAATCTTCAATATAATTACAGTCTTATATTCTAACATCCGTACAAATTCTATAAAATGCCCATGGCTAACAAGAAGATTAAGGAGAGTATGCCTACAAGTTCACAATATTGCTATTAAACTAAATTACCTTAACGATTCAAAATTTAGGATCAAATCTTGACTTAAAAGATCCAATTTTAAATCACAGGGTCTGAAAGTGAAAAATGCAAAATCACAGGACACTAAAATGCACTTTTCACATTTATTTTTTCCGGCTTTGTTGTGACCTTGTTCCAATCAACAAAACATCTACCAACAATTAATTAGATCAGCTGTCGAGAGCATTGCTCCAGTTTAATCAAAAAATTTTAAATTCAAATCATTGAAAACATAAAAATATTAAATACTTATTGCGAGAACTTTGCCACGTTCAAAAGTTCATAGATAAATCGGTTATTTACTGCCAAAAATAAGGGCAAATGTAAAAAAAAAGGATACCTTGGATGAAGAATTGTTCCCAATCACCTTCCACTATCGACAAGGGTTAACAGATTTACATAAACCAACATTATTATTTTGCACTTTCAGAATCGGTCTTGGCTCAAAGCAATACAATATAAATATGGAAAAGAAGACAATTGAACCAAAGTGAAGCTACAGTAAAGTGTTGTCATTAAATCCAACTCAAACGGGGAAGAAAAAGAACCAATAGAATGTTTACACTATCTCCAGTAACGCAGCATCCATCCATCCATCCATCCATCCATCCATTTCAACCAGCAAACGAGGTCATAATCTTTACAAATGGCCGCAACTGACGAGTTCAAGCTGCACGAACACATGAAACCCGGATCGCCACTGGGCGAATCCAAGTGGGCACGGGGCGTGTTTTTCGTGTGCTTCGACTATGGCCGATGGTACACATATTTTGTTCTGGGATCCACAATGAGGCCCTTCCCTCCATTTACTTCTAAATCATGCCTGCATCAATCGACCCAACAAACGGATTATAAAATAAACGAACTTCTACTTCTATCATAGTTTAACCAGAAAAAAGAACAAGGTGACAAAGTATGAGTTTTTCCTATCTAAACGTAACAATATGCTCAATAAATTCAGAGATGAGTCACAAGATATAAGGCAGACAGAGAATCCAAAATTATAGGTGAAAAAAGTTGTGACTCAACTGGAATACAAAATCTGGAATGGTCAATTGCTCACGAGGTACGTATCTGAAGAGCTGCAGCAACCGATCGCAATATACCACTTTCTTCCATGTCTAGAAACCATTTCGTAAATTGTTTGGCAGTAGAAAAATAAAAGATCTAAGATTTTGCTCAAGAAAATTGAGGAACTCAAACAGACATACCACATTATCGACAAATACTTGCAAAGCAAATAGTGTGGCTTTCAGGTGAAAATTTGGGTGAAGAACGTACAACGCCTGAAACAGAAGATTAGGGAATCAAATCAAAACTCAAAGAACAGCCTCAAAATTTTCTGTTCAATTACCAACAATGACTCCTACATACATGCAAATTTCGCTGGTGCTTGCGGCCAAGTATTTGCTGTAACCTTCTCATCCATCCCAAGTCTGGTTGGCTGTCATCACAGACACGAGGAAGTGACGGAAAGTGGTAGCAGGAAACTAGATTAGCATAAATCATCCAACGGAAAAGTACTCTTTCAAGTGCAAACGGGGACAAAAAAAGTCTGATAAGATCTTTCTGAACCAAGAAAGACAATATAAGGACACTGTCTTATGACAAAATTTCTCAATAATCTCATTGCAGAAAAACTGTGCATGTTGATAATTATTAAAGGACTCTGTCTTGCCTAAGCATATTAATTTCTCAATCTGCTCTTTTATTTTCTTGGGACCAGATCATTCCAACTAACTAATGACTCACATGTGCATTGCATCGTCTGTGTCAGTAACAGACTTTCAAGCGAAATATCTACCCAAGTCACTTCAAATAGTTACAGAAAAAAAGTCAGCTTCGAATAGTCGGAATTTTACTTACAGTTTTAGAGATGCAGCCGAGTGGAAATAAACAATAGCATAAGGCTTCTGAATTACGGGCTCAAATTCCTGCAGTTGACGATAATGTAATCAACCTTTGTGAAATGGAAAGTAATGAAACTCATGCAAAGAGAAAGCTGTAGACGTAACTTGAAATTACCTTCACCAAATAAAGCACAAAACGTTCCAGATCCATACACCTTAGTAAAAAATGTGCTCCAACAATAACCATTACTGGACGCCCTTCACTGTCAACCCCACCTCGGTAACTGGAAGAGAGAAGATAAAACCAAATAATCTAAGTAACAATCGAGATGGAAAACATGCCAACTGCCAAGGATAAAACAAGTTGTTATACAGCCGACAGGAGTTCAAATGTATAAATATCGATGTGGCTGGGAAATGACTGCAAAAAAAGAGGCTCCACTGACTAAATGGGACGCTTGAGATTATTGCAAGAAGACGAAAATGCAAAACACAGATTAAAGAATTTTTTAGGGGATACAGGAGAATCTTACACAATCTTCATCTCTGCGATCTCAGAAAGATTGAGAGAATTGGCCTTAGCCAGGTATCTTGAATGAAGAGAGTACTCTTCAGCTGCAGACAGTGGAGGAGTACCGAGCTCACCAAATCCAAGCATTTTCGCACAATTCCACCCACTTTGTGACTGAGCAGTCTTTTCCCATTGCTCTCTGCGTCGTTGATCTGGGTCTTTAATTAAGGACATGAATGCAGGATCCAAGTAGGAATCCAGGAATGATGAAGTCCTGTAAAGTAACATTCATCCACTAAGTTTTCTCAAGGTTGTACGCGAAGGAGTAATCATATCCATACCTCACTCACTCCATACTAAAATTAACTGAAAGAGAAAAACAGGGCCTCGACAGAGTAAACAAAATGACAAAGCTGTGTAGTAACATATGTGATGCATGTCGAGGCAGATGCACAGATTATATGGACTGGACTTCAATGGATATCATGGAAGCTTGGAAGGAGAGATCCAATATAACCAAGTCAACAACAAAGATCTGAGAAAGATTTAATTGCAAGAACCTCTCCCAGAAAGAATCCTAACTAATAGAGTATTTTAATGCCCATCCACTACAAGCACTGGAGATCAGAGTGCTCAGAAGAAAAAAATGGTAGATCGAGAAGGGGTGTTAGGTTGGGATTAAAACTCGCTAACCTGCGTACCAAGCCAACATCACTGACAGGAAGATCAACTGAAGTTTGAGGAGGCTTTGGCACTGTTTTCTTGGGCAATGGCTTTATTCTAATTTTTCGTTCATCAATAACCGGCTCCCCGTTCTCATCACCAACATCAGCCGGAAGTTTTGAATTTGCCACCTCCGCTTCATGTTTATCTCGCGGGAAGTAGAGTGGGAGCAATCTGCAGCACAAGTCTCGAGGGAATAAAGCTGCAGGCTAGGAGACCTCAATAAAGTATGAACAGAACAGATAGAAATGAGGGCGACAACTACTTGAGCTTCCTGGAGCCTGGAGGACATAGCAAGGTTTCATAGACAGGGAAAAGAAATATCAACTGTGGAGTTACCTTTTATATATTTCAGTATCTGTTGTACTGACTGTACAAAAGACAACAGCTTTTATTTTATCCTTCTGCTTCTCAAGAAAACGACGGACGGTTCCTGGAAAAAAAGGGCAAGCAATAGATCGTTGGACAAGGCACCCATTCTTCTAACATAGTCATTGTGACAATCATCAAACTAACAAGTAAGAGGTTCTATTTCAAGACTTGACTTCATCAATGTATATCCTATAAGCTTGTTTGCAAAATGCAACATGCTAGCTTTTTCATTTTGCCAGCTATTTCTCCAAGTCATATCAATTTGGCATCCCGAGCAATTTTAGTAAAATAAAGTAGGCTCCAGCATAACCAGCCAAGGAAAAAGGTGCAGGAAATAATTCTCACTTATAGCAACATGTGCTGCGGGTTCACGTGGGTAATTTTTTGCCTCGGTATATATGCAGCCCATTGCGATGCTGTACATAAATCAGGCAGAATAAGGTCCTTATCGTACAACAGCAGGAGAGAAGAACAATTTTAAAATAAAAGATATACTAAAGATCTGTGAATTATATACGTTTGGAGTCCATTGTCAATGAGAAGCTCCAGGCAAGACCGATAGCAATGACTCAAAGCATTCTCTGCAGCAGTATGATATTTCACCGCATACTTGGGACCAACAGTGTGTATGACCCTCCTGAAATAGCATGCAATGAGAAGGGGCCTTAACCATATGATCGAAACAAGTAATGCATGAACAATCTACCTAAATTTGCCATGCTAGAATAGCCTTCTTATTGTCTCATAAGTCAAACAATTCGGATGGAAATAACTGTTGTTATGGCATTGATCAATGTTCTTGAGAGGTATAAGGTCCATCTAAAGCATAAGAGCTGAGGGAGAAGTCTGCTAGTTGAAAAGGTGCAGATAAAATACATGGTTCACTTAAAAATGGAGTGAACCAGGATACAGGGCATCACTGTGACCTGATGGATTCACTTAAAGTACAAAGGAAAGGGCCGATTTCCTCACCTTGCTGGAAGGTCATAAGCACTGGTAACTTTTGCCATTCCTGTCCTACAACCGCCCTGCCACGAAACCAAACCATGAAAATGGGCTGACAGTACTGTCCCAAAGTCACCCTTGTTACGAAGAAAATCAAGGCATCAAGATTATATAGCATACAAATAATAAATATCATACCAGTGCAGCACATTCTTCTGCAAGACCTGGTCCAGCTGCTGCGTGCAGTCCGGGACTGCTGTGTGCTTCATCTAGATTCTGTAAACCGTGAACTTTACAATGAAATCAATCGAATCCCAAGTGCCTGATTATATATTACGGGTTACCAATAACAGATTTCTGTAGCCCAATAGCTTGACCAGCAAGAATCTCTGCTCACCTCGTTGGTGGAATTCACCACGGCATCCACCTCAAGATTCCAGGGGTTCCCCCGCCACAAATAAATCTTCGAATTGATATCTTGATCAACAGGGAACCTCGACAGGAACCCATTGCTGCTACTCTCACCTTGGGAACTCAAAGTCAGAGGATCCGGGAAATACGAATTTGAAAATGAAGGGTCATCATCCTCGTAACCTAACGAATATCTAGTCTCTGAATCGCTCCATCGGGGAACTTGATCCAGAGTCACGACAGGATCCACGTTATCCATAGGGGAGCCACCCCGCATTGTTGGGGATGTGGTGGGCACCGGCCGGTACATTACCTTCTGCAGATCCCACAAACTACAGTCTTTAGCTCCTCCTAAAGCAGCTCCTAAGACCTTTAAAGAGTAAAACCAACCAAATTCCAATTACGTAACACAAGCTCCATAAGGGTGATCACTGCTAAAGGGGGATCAATTTGCCTAACAAAGAGAAGAAAAAAACCTATAAACCCACAAAAGATCGATTTTTTGTCCAAATTCTATAACACCAGATGAAAATTCGAACCCTAGTCTGAAAACCCAACTGAGAATTTTACCAAAAACCTCCAGGGAACCATGAATCTGAAATAAAATAAGAAGAAAGTATGTACCTTTGAGGAACTTCTCGTGGGGATTCTAAGAATTGGGGATTCAGGGATTTTCGATTATTCAATTTTAGGGTTTTGGATATAATGATTTGGGAGAAGGCAAAGCAATGATTGATTTGCTGGCTAACTGGCTTCGGTTTTGGCTGGAAGAGCTCGCGATTCTACAGAGCTCGTTTTGGCCAGAAATGCCTTGTCTTTTTATTTTTTTAATTACTTTTCTCTAAATAATATGGTTTTTTTGGGGGGATTTTTCCTTTTCTTTTTGTTCACTTGTAAAAGAGGAATCTTTATTATATCCTCACGGCCCAACTCGTGTCTTCCTGTCTGGGAGAAACAAAACTCATTTTCCTGTCGCCACCTTTTTTTTTTTTGGGGTGGAAATTTTTCGGTGACTTTTAAAAAAGAACCCAAGTGTTTGTGTTTGAGATTGTAAATCCAAAAATCTAAAAATATTATAATTATTTTTTCACAAATATGGATTGGATATCCAGTTGTCATGATTTACTAATAGATAATTTTATGACGAGCGGGTTCATTTTGTCTCTCTAAATTTTATAAAACGATCAACAGTTAAAACACTATTATTAGGCTACCCACAACGGGGCCTTGTTACGATCGATCGTAGCTACTGACACGCGGCCGCTCGTAGTTGACGTGGCCTTTTTTTATACCTATTTTATCTACTTTGTAACACTTGGCACAATTTAATTAGTTCAAAATAATTTTTATAGATATTAGTTTTGTGGCTTTGATAATTCAAGTTAATTTATGACCAAAATATTTTAAATAATATGAAAATTTTTAATTTTTAATTCTTTATAAATAGAACCCAATGTTAATATATTTGCATCACAATCTCTTAAATTCTCTCTTCCTTCACTACATTTTAGTCTCTTCCTTAATCACACATTCTCTTTAAAAAATTTATACTATGGATTCTAATGATTTTAATCCTCCAAATTATCAATCATATGGTTCTTTTTATTATCCTCCATATTATCCAAATTATCAATCGTTGCTACTTACTGGTCAAATCAACTTTAGATCCCATTCCTCCCAATTAAAATAAATTATCCCGTAGCTACTCACTGGTCAAATCATCTTTGGAACTCATTCCTCCCAATTAAAGTAAATTGTCCCGTAGATACTCACCGGTCAAATCAACTTTGGATCCCATTTTTTCCAATTAAAGTAAATTATCCCGTAGCTACTCACTGGTCAAATCAATTTTGGATCCCATTCCTCCCAATTAAAGTAAATTATCCCGTAGCTACTCACAGGTCAAATCAACTTTGGATCTCATTCCTCCCAATTAAAGTAAATTATCCCGTAGCTACTCACTGGTCAAATCAACTTTGGATTCCATACAAACCCAACTTTGCTATTTATATTTGGGTGCCAATCATACTTAAACATACCAAACATCCTTCCCTGTCATACTTAAACATACCAAATATCCTTCCCTATCATACTTCACCAACATGTCTTACAGTGAAAGCACATCAGTTGAGTCAAGTTCTGACTCTAGTTCTGATGATGCACTCACCGTAGAGTTTTTTGAATGGGTGACTCGATCCCATCAACACTACCAACAAATTGATCGTGTACTCTATGATACGTTCGTGAATCAAACTCCCCAACGACGAAGGCGATACATCAATAGGGAACGTGAAGTTGGTGAGGAACGGTTGATGAAGGACTATTTTGTCAGCAGTCCAACATATCCATCAGAGATCTTCCGACGCACATTTCGTATGCAAAGATCATTATTCATTCGTATCGTGGATGCCGTTAGTGCTTCTGATGAATATTTCTAACAAAGGCCAGATGCTACAAGTAGACAAGGTCTTTCAGCATTGCAGAAATGTACTGCAGTCATACGGGTATTAGCGTATGGAACATCTACCGATGTCGTTGATGAATACTTGAGAATTGGTGAGTCTACAACACGGTTTGCTCTAATAAAGTTCGTAGAAGCTGTCATTTTCTGCTTTGGTAACGAGTACCTGAGAAAGCCTAATGAACAAGATTTGGCAAGATTACTCTATGTTGGGGAGCAACATGGATTCCCAGGCGATAAGGAGTATTGACTGCATGCATTGGGAATGGAAAAATTATCCTACTGCATGGGCTGGTCAGTATGCAGGAAGGAGTGGAAAGGTAATAATAATTTTGGAGGTGGTTGCATCATATGACTTATGGATATGGCATGCTTTCTTTGGAACACCAGGTACATGCAATGATATTAATGTTCTTCATCGATCTCCTATTTTTAGTGATATTTTGAAAGGCCGAGCACTAAAAGTAGATTACATCATCAACGGTCGGCAAAGTGATATGGCATATTATCTCACTGATGGGATATATCCTTCATGGGCTGCATTTGTCAAGTCGATTACATCTCCAGCAATCCAAAAGCATAAGTTGTTTGCTGAGCATCAAGAGGCTGCTAGAAAGGATGTGGAGCGAGCATTTGGAGTTCTACAAACTCGTTTTGCATTCATTAAACACCCATGTCTTCTGTGGGACAAGGATTCAATGGAAAAAATAATGATAGCTTGTATCATATTGCACAATATGATAGTAGAAGATGAACGCGACACATACCTCTATTATTATGATCCGACAGAATTTGTCAATGACAGACCAAGAAGAAGAACAAGGAGGGGATGATGGAGAACCTTTTCAATTCTCTACTGAACGCATTAGAAGCCTATCAAACTATATGTCTGCTAGGGAACAACTTCGCAATAGAGAAGCTCAAAACGCTCTTATAAGTGATTTGATTGAGCATATTTGGCAAAAATTAGGCAATCCAGTTTAATTTTTTAATAATCTCTTTTGTAATTATAATTTATCATTTGAGTCAATTAATTTATTATTTAATTTATGTAGTACTAATTTTTAATTACAACTAATATAATTTTAATTTTATTAATTTTAATTAAATTTTTAATCATTTCTTAATTCGTATTACAAATTAATTAATTCGTATTACGAATTAATCATTTCTGTGTATTTATTATAAATTTATATAAACGAAAAAGATAGTGGATTAATACGTGGAGGAGAGAGAAATTAATTGTTTATTCTGTGACCTAGGTTGGGATGAGTTGTTGTTGTGGGTAGTAAATATTTAGTTAGATTGAATTGGGAATAGATGAGAGAAATTAATATTTTATTCTGTGACCTAGGATGTAATGAGTTGCTGTTGTGAGTAGCGTTAGGTATAAAAAGACCATAGTAAAATTACTAACCGAACATCGAACATCCATGAATTATTACTTTCGGTTTTTCACCATTTTTTTCAAGCATTTTTTTCGGCCAACTTAAATTGTCGGGCGGTAGAACTTGAATACTGGAAATTAAAAAATAAAATAAAAAAGAATTTAAAGATAAAGTGAATTCTTAATTTCAAAATATTCAAAAAATACTTATCTTGAGATTCTACTAAAAGTGTTTCCCCTTTTCCCACACGGATCCACACATCAGATTACCTGAGAAAATTAATAATTTACTTTCTGCTTGCCCCTGGGAAAGATTGTAGTAAAAGTATGTCGCTGAAAATTGCAGTAATCGTTCCATGTAACACCCAACAAAATAATTGAAGAGATCCGAATTTAATGAAATGATTATGTCCCTGAGGATGGTCTTTTTCTTTTTGTTAACTACGATGATGATTTATACATATTTAACCTAACAATACTCATGCCATTGTCTTAATTTTTTATGATTAATACTTAATATCACATATTCGGTCATTGAGTCGACTAATTTAAGTTCTGATTGCTGTTTTTCCAAGGTTGAAACTCAAAATCTTTTGATTAAATTAATTTAAGTATTTATTGATGGTCCTTGTGTCTTATTTAGTTCTTCTGATTGTTTCAACACAAATATATTATATCCCAAACAGAAGTGCATCATCCAGTAACCATCTTTTTTTGATTTTGTTGAATTTGGCGAGAACAAAAGTAAAAGAGAAATTATTTTTCTGTTTTGTTTCGGACTACTAATTTGACCTAAATAGATTACTTGATGTACAAGGGTTTGTCTCTATATAAATGCATGTTACCCAAGAGTTTTGTATGGCTTTGTGGCTCAGATCCATCAATAAAAGTTATTCTTTCTTCCCGTGGATGTAGGCATTAGGCCGAACCACGTTATATCTTGTGTCCATGTTCTTTGTGCAGTTTGTTCTCTAAGTTGCTAAATTTCTAACAAGTGGTATCAAGAGCTAAGATTGGAGGATGTCGGATCACGGCGCAAAGTTTGCTCTTGTAAAGTTTGATAGTTCATCGAATTTCGGGTTATGGCAAAGGCGTGTCAAGGATCTCCTTGTGCAGCAAGGGATGGTCATCGCGCTCTCGGAGAAGAAGTCCGAGAAGATGGAGAAGCAAGTGTGGGAGGAGTTGGAGGCCAAGGCGGTAGCGAAGATTCGCTTGTGCTTGGCGGATGATGAGGAGCCACCAGCTAGGTTGTGGAAGAGGATCCAGGTCGGAGTCAAAGAAGTTCAATGGAAGTAATTTCAAGTACGGAGAAGGGCATATGAAGGGGACTATCCAGGACGAACTAGGGATCAAGACAACGAGGAGGGATCAACATCCACAACCATGGCCATATATTCAGACGGGTCGAATGATGACTAGCTTTCTGTCTTATCAAGTCCAATGCATCCTGGTAATCTCTTTTCATTAGGGACCTTGAATTATAACAATGATAGTTATAAATGTATGTTAATGAGGTGGAGAAGGATGCGATGGTAGGGATGAAGGGTGAAAGGGAATACCTATAGGTTAGTGAGACACATTATTGTAAGTGGAGTCACATCAATGGGTCTAAAGGAGTTGACAAAAATTCAAGTCATATGAGGTTGGTTCGTATGAGGGAGCAAAGGCTTGACATGGATGGTTTGAGTGCAGTTGAGATTTGCAAAGACATGGATAGCAAACTATGGTTATTTTGTGGAGGCATGGTTGGTTGGCAAGGAGCCATGGTTGTCTCAGAGAAGCATTGTTAGCTGGGCCCTGCTATGGTTGTCTAAAGGGATATGTACATTAAAGGTATTGGGTAGGTTTTGCACGGGGAATGTGAAGCCGTTGGTAGCACCACGGGCGAATCAGGTATCTCACTCAAGGTCGAACGGTGGAGTTCAGAATATGTTGAGGATTCTACTTGGTGGAACAAAAGGTTGCCCATTGTATGCTATGTCAAGTAGCATTGGTTTGAGGTAAGAAGGTCTAGCGAAAAAGCAGTTCGAGGTTGCGGAGCATGGGGTTGACCGAAAAATAGAGAGAGCATCTATTGGTCATAAGTTTGCTTCAGCAGATGGACTTGCTAGTTGGGATTTGATGGAGATTGGAGAGAAGATGCCAAGCAAGCTCGGAAGCTCGAGCTTGGGGGCTGGCTCCAAGTGATTGAACTAAGGTGGTGAGAAAGTTGAGATGGTCTTATTGATGGCGGTGTATCTATGGTCCGAGGTAGAATCGATAGAGTCAAATTGATCTTGCAAGATCTCATCTCTTCATGGGGCGGTGTTTTGTCAATGTGAAGTTTTGTTGAAGTTCAGATGGAGCTTCATAGTTTGTCCACGGGATGATTTCTTTCCGAGGTGGAGATTGTTGAGTTTGGCGAGGACAAAAGTAAAAGAGGAATTATTTTCCTGTTTTGTTTCAGATTCCTAATTTGACCTAAATAGATTACTTGATGTACAAGGGTTTGCCTCTATATAAATACATGTTACCCAAGAGTTTTGTATGGCTTTGTGGCTCAGTGGCTCACATCCATCAATAAAAGTTCTCCTTTCTCCCCGTGGATGTAGGCATTAAGCCGAACCACGTTATCTCTTGTGTCTGTATTTTTTGCGCGGTTTGTTCTCTAAGTTGCTGAATTTCTAACAGATTTAAAGCTCAGAGGACCTCAGTAGCTTGAAACATATGCCAGCGAGTTTGCACGTCACTCTTGACCATTTCCCTTGTATCCCGTTGGTTTATTTTTTAAGATAAAAGTCAATTATTGATCGGTTGAGTGCGTTCAATATTTGACTTAATTTTTTTAAATGAAGGTCATGTTTGGCAAAATAGATTGGGAGCAGTAGATAGTAGAAAGCAGATAGCGAATTTGGAATAGATAGCAGATAGCATATTGAAGATTGAAGAATGTGTTTGGTTTTAGGGAAAATTAGTCTAAAGTTCCTTGGGTTTGCTTAAATATACTCAAAAGTCTTTCCTGTTTGTAAAATACACGCCGACGTCTCTCGTGTTTGATTCATTATACTTTCGGATCCCTGGTGCATGTTAGCATCTCTTTTCTTTCATTTTTGTTAATAAAATGACCAAAATACCCCTAGAACAAAAAAAATGCTGACATCATCAAAAGGATCTCAGCACTCTCATGCTCAGCGCCCTAAGGCTCCTTGGCGATGCCCACCTCACAATGAGAGCGTCTGCTTCACGCGCGACCTCCCCGTGCCAACTCCCGACCGATCTGGTTCAGGGATCCCCATTCTTCTCCTTCTATGTGATGAATCTGAACCCGTATTCCATCGGCGGGGGGCTGAAATTCGACACTCTCATGGATCGACTATGAAGGCTCCTTTCGTCACTGTCTCCTCCTCCAAGACCAAGCCCAAAATTCCCGTCACTGTCAACATTGTTGGCCTACGCTTATGGCCTTGCAGTATCGCCATCTCCTACGCTCGTGGTTCATCGTAATATCGATTGATGGAGCTTTAGAATCCTCGTCAAGACCCGGAACCACCATCGTCGTCAATCTCAGGACTGAACCACTATTGATCTGGAGGGGAAGAAGAACCACTGTTGTCGATTGTACAACCATCGTCGTCGATTGAACCTTATGTCGTCAATAAAACACCATCGTTGATTATGGTTAATTGCTTTGTGACCTCGTACCATCTGAAGGCATTTTGGTTTTTTTTTTTCGTCAATGGGTATGTTACAGGCGGAGGAGAGGTTAGAGACGGTGAAACATAGGAGAGATGAAGCTTTTTCCGGCGGTAGGTGGGCTGCCGGAGAGGCATTTTGGTTTTTTATGTGACCTATGATTCATCTGAGAAGAAGAGATTATGTCAGCAATTTTTTTGTTTTTTGTTCTAAGGGTATTTTTATCATTTTAATGATAAAAAAGAAACAACGACAAAAAAAAACTCATTTAGGGACCCAAAAGTATAATAAAATCAAACAAGAGGGACGTTGGTGTGTATTTTGCAAACAAGGGAGACTTTTGAGTATATTTAAGCAAACCCGAGGGACTTGAGAGTAAATTTCCCCAAAATCAAATAGCAGATAACATATTTAATTTAGTAGATTATATATTTTTTATTAAATTAATCATTAATTTATAAATTAAGCTTAAATAAAATATTCTAAATTATTTATTTAAATTAAAGTAGTAATAATTTAATATATTATTTATTTATCTTTTAAATAAATATTTTGATAAAGAACAAATAGAACTTATTGAATATATTAATTTCTTACAATACCATGTCAATATTTATTTCAATATGTTAAAAGAATATTGCATTATCATTTATTCTAATTCTTATAATTACATCAAACTAAAAGTAATTTGATCTCATAATGCATGCATCCGTAATTAATATGAAAAAAATACCTGGTTAGAGTTTTTCTTCTAATTCGGAGCACTTGTGTTTTTCTTCTTATTGTTCTTATTATTCTTTTTGGATGATTCAAGAGCAGGAGCAGAAGCAGCAGTGGCCGCATTTTTCTTAGGAGCAAAAGACTTTTGCAGCTGGAGGAGTTGGAGTGCAGCACAGTTCTTCCTCATTCTCTCTCATTCATTTTCTTGTTTCTGGCAGAGCTGGAGGACTGTTGGCGTGCCTCTCGTACTGCACGAGCACGTCAGCCGCCTCTCTTGCTCGTTCAACCTCCTTCAAGCTTCTCCTGCGAGAAGATCAAGTAAGAGCGGAGAAAATACAGTAACACGATAATCCATTTCCTGTCTGAATGTGCAGTATTTCTTTTGATTTGTTATAACTGGCATTCTTTTGTTCAGATCCCCTCCCCACCCCCACCACTATACTAACTCTTTTCAGCTTTCAAAAATAAATTAAAAGGAGAAAAAGCAGACTATTCTGAGGTGAAGTTACGCCACAGCCCCTCCCTCCGCTGTCTATTTCTTCCGATATTTTGGCGCTTTTGAGTTTTGCTATCTAGTTGTATTTTCACTTTGTTGCTTCTTATTTTTGTTTGCGTGTGTGTTCTAGCGGTTAGAACATCAAGATTTCTTGAGCCCCTGAGAATTTGGTGGCACTTTTAGAACCTCAGATGATTGGGGAGTCTGTAGTTGCCCCAGGCTCTGAGCCTTGAGAATATCATGGTACCCCACGCCTATCTGTGGTTAACTCCCCCATGTCGTCCCGCCTTGCCACGCCGAGTGGTAGCTGTTGTATGTCGGAGTGGTGTACTTGATTAGGATCTACTTCAGTCGAGGCAAGTGTTGGACACTTTCTCCGTAAGACGAGATTGCCCCGTATATTTCAGTGCGGTACGGGCTTCGGCGATCGTCCCCAAGATACAACGACTGTTTAGAGCATTTCCAAGACCGTTGCACATGTATCTCGAAACTTTTGGGCGAACCCTTATATACCAAAAACTTTCGGACTCTTTTCTAAGTGAAGAACGGGGGGAGAGGAGAAGTCAACAATGCTAGAAAGTGCACTTGCTGTTGGGATGAGAATTCTGGCAGGGGGGCGGGCCTATTTATAGGCTGGAGGAGGCAGGCTGCGCTCATAGCCCTTCGGTGACGGATCTCGCAGCCCTTCGGAAGTGCCAAGTGCGCCACAAAGTGCCCATTGCGACCTGCGTCCAATGCGCCATGCGCACACGCACGTGCGCGTGCACGTGCGCGAGCGCGAGCGCGTGCTCGTGCTCGTGCTCGGACGGTGCTTCGCACCGTCCTCGTAGGCAGCTAACGGTGGGTCAGCCTTTTAGGAAGTCAATCAAGTTGAGAGGCAAGGAGGGGAATTCCTTATAAACAAGGAAATCCTCCTTGCTCTATTCAATGTGGGATTGCAACCTTCCATCTCCCTTTTGGGCCTTTCCTTTATTGGGCTTGCATTAAATTTTCCATTCAAAATCCAACAATGCCCCACAGGAATGATGATTAATTCATGCATACTCTAATCGAAAGTTCTGACGTATTATTATTGCATCGAGATAGGTAGCTTGCGGCTTTGAACCTTCTCTAGTAATATGTTATTGGATTTACTCGCTGTTCGGTGAACGCGATGTTTTGAACCGTCAGCTTTTGGTGTAAACCAAGACAACAACATTTACACAATAATAACCCTAGTATATTTAGGTTCTCATGTTGTGTCCGTTTTGGCCATGGACCGTATCTTGGATTCATAAGTGTTTTTCCCATTTGAAGCGGCCTCACTTCACACTTACATAGGTGATCTCCTATCAGGAGTATCCTGCCATACTCCACCTTAATCAAGGTATAGGAATTATTAAAAGCGTAATGCTTAACCTTACCACACCGCTGCAGGCTAACACCTGGGCAGCTTCTGAGAATGAGATAGGTTCCAGGTGATTAAACTGAACTCTCAATAACTTAGTTTTCTCATTGAACCAAGTTTGTGGGATCTCCACTCATAATGGTTGAGTTACCGCTACGGACGTTCTTTAGTGTGTGGATTTTAATCCCATTCCCCTTACTGCGCTGTACATTTGATCTCTATTGATTCCTTTCGTAAAAGGATCAGCTAAGTTGTCCTTGGACTTTACATAATTAACGGTGATCACCCCACTAGAGTTCAACTGTCTAACGGTATTGTGTCTCTGATGGATATGTTGAGACTTTCTGTTGTACAATGTACTTTGTGCTCTCCCGATTGCAGACATGCTATCACAATGTATCAATACGGGAGGCACCGGTTTACTCCAGCACGGAATATCCTCTAGGAAATTTCTGAGCCATTCAGCTTCTTCCCCAGCTTTGTCTAGTGCTATAAACTCCGACTCCATGGTGGATCGAGCTATGCACGTTTGTTTAGAGGACTTCCAAGACACAGCTTCTCCTCCTATGGTGAATACGTATCCACTCGTGGATTTAGAGTCCTTAGTGTCTGATATCCAGTTTGCGTCACTGTATCCTTCTAATACAGCTGGATATTTAGCATAATGCATGCCATGGCTTATGGTATGTTTTAAATACCGTAAAACCCTTTCCAGAGCTAGCCAGTGATCGTTCCCTGGATTACTTGTGAATCTACTAAGTTTACTAACTGAGTACGCAATATCGGGACGAGTGCAGTTTGGTAAATACATTAAGCTCCCGATAATTTGCGCATACTTCAGTTGCGATACTGGGTCCCCTCGATTCTTGGCTAAGTGTAGATTCAAATCTACTGGAGTCTTAACCGGAGGTTTGTCGAAAGCTTCAAACTTCTTGAGCACGCTTTCCACGTAGTGGGATTGTGTCAAGATAATTTCGTCAGCTTTCCTAGAAATTTTTATTCCTAGTATGACGTCTGCCAGACCCATATCTTTCATGTCAAAGTGGTTCTTTAACATGTTCTTAGTTTTCACAATAACCTCTTTATTGCTTCCCATAATTAGTAAGTCATCTACATAGAGACATACAATTACGTAAGCTTCAGGTGTGCCCTTAATGTAAACACATTTATCGCACTCATTGATCTTAAATCCATTTGACAACATTGTTCTGTCAAATTTCTCGTGCCATTGTTTCGGCGCTTGTTTTAGCCCGTATAGTGACTTGACTAGTCGACATACTTTATGCTCTTGACCGGGAGCCACAAACCCTTCAGGTTGCTCCATGTATATCTCCTCTTCTAGTTCTCCATTTAGGAAAGCTGTTTTTACATCCATTTGGTGGATCTCGAGGTTATATAGTGCTGCAACAGCTATGAGTACTCTAATCGATGTGATTCTTGTGACTGGTGAATACGTGTCAAAGAAATCATATCCCTCCTTCTGCTTGAACCCCTTAGCTACCAATCGAACTTTGTACTTGTCGATTGATCCATCAGCTTTGTATTTCCTTTTTAGGATCTACCTGCATCCCAAAGGTTTGCAGCCCGGTGGGAGATCCACGATTTCCCACGTGTGGTTTTGCATAATGGATTCTATCTCACTATTGATAGCTTCCTTCCAGAGAGGAGCATCTGGACTGGACAATGCCTCTTGGATTGTCCTGGGTTCATCTTCTAACGCATAGGTTAGATAGTCCGGACCGAAAGATTTGGTTACCTTCGTCCGTTTACTACGTCTAGGTTCATCATCTTTCTGATTTGACCCTTGCGTAGTCTCGTGAGCCGTTTTCTTTGGACTTGCTTCCTTTCTTTCCTTATTAGGAAAGCTATCTTCAAAAAATATTGCGTTCCTTGATTCTATGACCATTCCCGTGTTTATCTCAGGGTTTTCAGATTTATGCACCAAGAATCGATAAGCACTACTATTTTGTGCATATCCGATAAAGATGCAATCAATGGTCTTGGGTCCTATTCGCACCTGCTTAGGCTTAGGTACTTCGACCTTTGCTAGGCACCCCCACACTTTAAGGTAACCGTAGGAAGGCTTCCTTCCTTTCCATAGTTCATATGGGGTTTTATCCCTTTTCTTGTGTGGCAATTTGTTTAGAATGTAGTTAGCTGAGAGCACAGCTTCCCCCCACATGTTCTGTGGTAAGCCCGAGCTAATCAACATAGCGTTCATCATCTCCTTAAGAGTTTGATTTTTGCGTTCAGCTACGCCATTCGATTGAGGTGAGTATGGAGCAGTCGTCTGATGAATAATGCCATGTTCTTGACAGAGTTCCTCAAACAGAGCTACATATTCTCCTCCTCGATCACTTCGGATCATTTTGATTTTCACGCTGAGTTGATTTTCAACCTCATTCTTATATCTCTTAAAAGCATCAAGAGCTTTGTCTTTTCCCTTTAGGAGATATACGTAACAGTATCTCGTGCAATCATCGATAAACGTGATGAAGTATTTCTTCCCGCCTTTAGTTTGCACGTGTTTCATATCGCAAGTGTCCGTATGAATTAACTCTAAAGGCGTAGTACTTCTTTCCACTGAATGGAAAGGTGCTTTGATCATTTTAGCCTCCACACATACTTCACATTTATCGGATGGGTTGAACTCTAGATTCGGTAATAAATTTAAACTTACTAACTTTCTTAGCGAGTTTAGATTTACGTGTCCTAATCTACCATGCCATAAATTAGAACACTCGGCCAAGTAAGAAGAAGTATTAACTTTATTTTCATCGTTAAAGGTGCGATGTACAGTTATTACATTCATCTTAAATAGCCCCCTTTCTAGATAACCCTTTCCTATGAATTGACCCGCTTTGGTCAGTACAAACTTATCAGCCTCAAATACAAGCTTAAGACCGGCTTTGCTTAACAGTGAGCCAGAGACTAAGTTCTTGTGGATGTCCGAGACATGCAGCACATCCTTGAGGGTCAGCTCCTTTCCTGAGGTCAGCTTCAGGACCACCTTTCCCAGACCAACGATCTTGGACGTTGCAGAGTTTCCCATGAACAGCTTTCGGCCGGTGATCGGGATATAGTTCGAGAATATCTCCTTGTCCGAGCAGACGTGGCGGGTAGCTCCAGTGTCCACGAACCACTCTCTCGGATTGTCCACCAGGTTGGCTTTAAACACCACGGCTGACAGATCCATCTGGGACAAGTCTTCAGCCAGGTTAGCCCTTCCTTGGTCGTCCTTCTTCGGCTGGCGACAGTCCTTAGCCATATGTCCGGGTTTACCGCAATTGTAGCAGTCGCCCTTGATCTTCTTTTTCTTCTTGGGCTCTTGCTTTTCCTGCTTATCCCCGAACTTCTTCCTCTTCTTGCTACCTTTTCCCTCGGCGAGGTGCACGGTAGTCTCGGGGTTGGCCTTGCCTTGCTTGACTTCGGACTTTCAGTTGTCTTCCTCGATCCTAAGTCTCACAATCAGGTCTTCTAGGCCCATGTCCTTTCTCTTGTGCTTGAGGTAGCTCTTGAAATCCTTCCACAGCGGGGGGAGCTTCTCGATCATTGCAGCTACTTGGAAGGACTCGCTGAGTTGCATCCCTTCGGCTTGGATCTCGTGAAGGATCAGCTGCAACTCTTGCACTTGGTCGATGACCTTCTTGGAGTCCACCATCTTGAAGTCGAGGAATCGTTCGACGATGAATTTCTTCGTTCCGGCATCCTCCATTTTGTACTTCTTCTTGAGTGAACTCCACAGCTCTTTAGCGGTCTTAGCTTCCGCGTAGACGTTGTAGAGCGTGTCGTCTAGTCCATTCAGGACGTAGTTCCGGCATAGGAAGTCGCTATGACTCCATGCATCGAGGGCGTTGATCTTCTGTTGATCTGCCTCATTTTCTGCCACCTTCGGAGCCTCTTCCTTCAAGAATCAGACCAGGTTGAGCGTCGTCAGGTAGAACAACATTTTCTGTTGCCACCTCTTAAATTCGGTACCGTTGAACTTGGCCGGCCTTTTGGCGTGGACAGTTCCCGGGACCGCTGGCACTGGTGCTGAGCTTGTTGATGCCATCTTCAAGTACACAATCTCGTCTTACGATTGTTGTATGTCGGAGTGGTGTACTTGATTAGGATCTACTTCAGTTGAGGCAAGCGTTGGACACTTTCTCCGTAAGACGAGATTGCCCCGTATATTTTAGTGCGGTACGGGCTTCGGCAATCGTCCCCAAGATACAACGACTATTTAGGGCATTTCCAAGACCGTTGCACACGTATCTCGAAACTTTCGGGCGAACTCTTATATACCCAGAACTTTCGGACTCTTTTCTAAGTGAAGAACGGGGGGAGAGGAGAAGTCAACAATGCTAGGAAGTGCACTTGCTGCTGGGATGAGAATTCTGGCAGGGGGGCGGGC
This sequence comes from Hypericum androsaemum, assembly GCA_963995505.1. Lineage (NCBI taxonomy): Eukaryota > Viridiplantae > Streptophyta > Magnoliopsida > Malpighiales > Hypericaceae > Hypericum > Hypericum androsaemum. Next base: position 20,258,198 of record OZ023184.1, read on the forward strand.
CTATTTATAGGCTGGAGGAGGCAGGGAGGCAGCCACCCCGAAGAGACGCATCCGCTCGGCCAACACGCTGACTGGCTGCGCTCGTGGCCCTTCGGTGGCTTCTGGATCCTTCCAGGCGCGCCAGGCTGCGCTCGTAGCCCTTCGGTAATGGATCTCGCAGCCCTTCGACCTTCTGGAAGCCTCCTGGACTTTCCACTCTGTCGTGCCTCTTCGGCGGCCAACCTGAAGGCGCTCGCAGCTCCTCGTCGCTTCGATAGCTGCGCAGCTGCCTCCGGACCCGGGCAAAATACTTAAGGCTCCTCCAGCTCCTCGCGACACGTGCGAAGTGCCCATTGCGTCCTGCGTCCAATGCGCCATGCGCACGTACGCGTGCGCGTGCGCGTGCGCATGTGCGAGCGCGTGCGCGTGCTCGTGCTCGGACGGTACTTCGCACCATCCTCGCAGGCAGCTAGCGGTGGGTCAGCCTTTTAGGAAGTCAATCAAGTTGAGAGGCAAGGAGGGGAATTCCTTATAAACAAGGAAATCCTCCTTGCTCTATTCAATGTGGGATTGCAACCTTCCATCTCCCTTTTGGGCCTTTCCTTTGGGCCTTTCCTTTATTGGGCTTGCATTGAATTTTCCATTCAAAACCCAACAGTAGCTCGTCCAATAGTTATGGTTTGCAGAGGCCGACTGACAGGCCACCCTCGCCGCCTTGACACGTTTCACATACTGAGGCTGCGGCGGCTGGTATGATACCTATTCTTAAAGACAAACAGTGTGTGAATTGCTAGCTGAATATTCTTTCTAGGTTCATCAAAGTGGTACCACATAGAATTGAATGCATTTGCTATCTTGTTTCACTTGTTGGAGAGTTGCGGAAGCTGTTGTCTGATAACCAATTAGTTTATGGGAAAAAAATTTGGTATTATTTTTTTTTAAAAATAAATTTTTACATAACGTCAGTGTTTGAACTCTGGAGCTCCTAGAAATAGTACGGATTTCCATTTAGGACAAAAGAAATGCAAAACAAGATACTTAGTGTCAACTTTATTGGTGTTTCAAAGCATAAAATAAATTGCAAACATATTGTCAAGAATGAGATTGGAATCCATTACCGACCAATAGCTAAAACTCCTTAAACTAACCCACCCAACATAAACACCTTGTTTAATTGTTACAATTAAATTTATTTAATGTAGTTTCCTTTAGGACGCCTTGACGAACTAAGCCAATGTTGTGTTTTTTTTGTCTAGTTGTTGTTGTTTCGGAGGGTTGGTGTACTTGATTAGGATCTTCGGCAGTCGAGGCAAGTGTTGGACACTTTCTCCCTAAGACGAGATTGCTCCGTATATTTCAGTGCGGTACGGGCTTCGGCAATCGTCCCCAAGATACAACGACTGTTTAGGTCATTTCCAAGAACGTTGCACACGTATCTCAAAACTTTCGGGCGAACCCTTATATACCCAGAACTTTCAGACTCTTGTATGTGAAGGACGGGGGAGAGAAGAAGATAACTATTGCTAATGAATACTTATGCAATGAGTTGCTGGGATGAGAATTATGGCAGGGGGGCATGCCTATTTATAGGCTGGAGGAGGCAGGGAGGCAGCCACCCCGAAGGGATGCGTCCGCTCGGCCAGCAGGCTGTCTGGCTGCGCTCGTGGCCCTTCAGTGGCTTCTGGATCCTTCCAGGCGGCGTTGGCGCCCTTTCGCGATGGATCTCGCAGCTCTTCGGCCTTCTGGAAGTCTCCTGGATGTTCCAGCCCGTCGTGCCTCTTCGGTGGCCAACCTGAAGGCGCTCGCAGCTCCTCGTCAATCCGGTAGCTGCGCAGCTCTCTCCGGACCCGGGCAAAATACTTAAGGCTCCTCCAGCTCCTCGCCACAAAGCGCCCATTGCGACCTGCGTCCAATGCGCCATGCGCACATGCACTTGCGCGTGCTCGTGCTCGTGCTCGTGCTCGGACAGTGCTTCGCACCGTCCTCGCAGGCAGCTAGCGGTGGGTCAGCCTTTGGGTGGTCAACCAAGTTTGAGAGGTAAAGAGTAGAGTTCCTTATAAACAAGGAAATCCTCCTTGCTCTATTCAATGTGGTATTGCACTTGTTCCATTTCCCTTTTGGGCCTTTCCATTTTTGGGCTTGCATTGAATTTTCATTCAAACCCAACAATCCCCCACATGAATGATGATTAATGCATGCAGACTCTAATCGAAAGTTCTGACGTGTTATTATTGCATCGAGATAGGTAGCTTGCGGCTTTGAACCTTCTCTAGTAATATGTTATCGGATTTACTCGCTGCTCGGTGAACGCGATGTTTTGAACCGTCAGCTTTTGGCGTAAACCAAGACAATAACATTTACACAATAATAACCCTAGTATATTTGGGTTCTCACGTTGTGTCAGTTTCGGCCATGGACCGTATCTTGGATTCATAAGTGTTTTTCCCATTTGAAGCGGCCTTACTTCACACTTACATAGGTGATCTCCTATCAGGTGTATCCTGCCATAATCCACCTTCATCAAGGTATATGAATCATTGAAAGCGTAATGCTTAACCTTACCACACCGCTGCAGGCTAATACCTGGGCAGCTTCTGAGAATCAGATAGGTTCCAGGTGATTAACTGAACCCTCTATAACTTAGTTGTCTCATTGAACCAAGTTTGTGAGATCTCCACTCATCATGGTTGAGTTACCGCTATGGACGTTCTTTAGTGTGTGGATTTTAATCCCATTCCCCTTACTGCGTTGTACATTTGATCTCTATTGATTTCTTTCGTAAAAGGATCCGCTAAGTTGTCCTTGGACTTTACGTAATTAATGGTGATCACCCCACTAGAGATCAACTGTCTAACGGTATTGTGTCTCCGATGGATATGTCGAGACTTTCCATTGTACAATGTACTTTGTGCTCTCCCGATTGCTGACATGCTATCACAATGTATCAATACGGGAGGTACTGGTTTGCTCCAGCACGGAATATCCTCTAGGAAGTTTCTGAGCCATTCAGCTTCTTCCCCAGCTTTGTCTAGTGCTATAAACTCCGACTCCATGGTGGATCGAGCTATGCACGTTTGTTTAGAGGACTTCCAAGACACAGCTCCTCCTCCTATGGTGAATACGTATCCACTCGTGGATTTGGAGTCCTTAGTGTCTGATATCCAGTTTGCGTCACTGTATCTTTCTAATACAGCTGGATATTTAGCATAATGTATGCCATGGTTTATGGTATGTTTTAAGTACCGTAAAACCCTTTCCAGAGCTAGCCAGTGATCCTTCCCTGGATTACTTGTGAATCTACTAAGCTTACTAACTAAGTACGCAATATCGGAACGTGTGCAGTTTGTTAAATACATCAAGCTCCTGATAATTTGCGCATACTTCAGTTGAGATACTGGGTCCCCTCGATTCTTGGCTAAGTATAGATTCAAATCTACTGGAGTCTTAACCAGAGGTTTGTCAAAAGCTCCAAATTTCTTGAGCACGCTTTCCACGTAGTAGGATTGCGTCAAGATAATTTCGTCAGCTTTCCTAGAAATTTTTATTCCTAGTATGACGTCTGCCAGACCCATATCTTTCATGTCAAAGTGGTTCTTTAACATGTTCTTAGTTTTCACAATAACCTCTTTATTGCTTCCCGTAATTAGTAAGTCATCTACGTAGAGACATACAATTACGTAGGCTTTAGGTGTGCCCTTAATGTAAACACATTTATCGCACTCGTTGATCTTAAATCCATTTGACAGCAGTGTTCTGTCAAATTTCTCGTGCCACTGTTTCGGCGCTTGTTTTAGCCCGTATAGTGACTTGACTAGCCGACACACGTTATGCTCTTGACCAGGAGTCACAAACCCTTCAGGTTGCTCCATGTATATCTCTCCTCTTCCAGTTCTCCATTTAGGAAAGCTGTTTTTACGTCCATTTGGTGGATCTCGAGGTTATAGAGTGCTGCAATAGCTATGAGTACTCTAATTGATGTGATTCTTGTGACCGGTGAATACGTGTCAAAGAAACCCTCCTTCTGTTTGAACCCCTTAGCTACCAATCGAGCTTTGTACTTGTCGATTGATCCATCAGCTTTGTATTTCCTTTTTAGGATCCACCTGCATCCCAAAGGTTTGCAGCCCGGTGGGAGATCCACGATTTCCCACGTGTGGTTTTGCATAATGAATTCTATCTCACTATTGATAGCTTCCTTCCAGAGAGGAGCATCTAGACTGGACAATACCTCTTGGATTGTCCTGGGTTCATCTTCTAACGCATAGGTTAGATAGTCCGGACCGAAAGATTTGGTTACCTTCGTCCGTTTACTACGTCTAGGTTCATCATCTTTCTGATTTGACCCTTGCGTAGTCTCGTGAGCCCTTTTCTTCGGACTTGCTTCCTTTCTTTCCTTATTAGGAAAGCTATCTTCAAAAAATGTTGCGTTCCTTGATTCTATGACCATTCTCGTGTTTATCTCAGAGTTTTCAGATTTATGCACCAAGAATCGATAAGCACTACTATTTTGCGCATATCTGATAAAGATGCAATCAATGGTCTTGGGTCCTATTCGCACCTGCTTAGGCTTAGGTACTTCGACCTTTGCTAGGCACCCCCACACTTTAAGGTAACCGTAGGAAGGCTTCCTTCCTTTTCATAGTTCATATGAGGTTTTATCCCTTTTCTTGTGTGGCAATTTGTTTAGAATGTGGTTAGCTGAGAGCACATCTTGGTTCAGAGCTGGGGAAGTTGGTGGATGAAATGTGGAAAAGTGGTTGGGACTTGGGAGAGTGTATTCATGTTCATGTGGATATGGGATGTGAGGTTTGGTTGGTTTACCTTTTTGCTGAGAAAAAGAATTTTTTTGGGTCTAGATTAGAATAAAAAATTTGAAAAGTTAGAGTCGGATGAGAACTTTGAAAGGTGATAAACTTTTCCAACAATAATTTTTACATTGATAAATTCTAAAAAATTCAAACTCAAAATATTATTAAATTTGAACTAACTCCTCTCAACAATAACACTTGATGTAATTGGTCGTCAAATTTATCTTGTAATCGCATCCGCAACTGTTACCGCCAATTATCGTGCACATGGAACAATGACTCAAACCATTGCATCAACCTTGTTCAACTCGTGAAGAAACTCTTGGAGCTGAAACTCACGTTTAGACTCGTGTCCAATTTCACTTGCTTGCAACCTAAGGTCCTCACTCTCCATCATCTCCTGTATTCTCCTCCCAATCTCCTCTCCATCCACAACCATCTCTCTGGCCCATCCCCATCTCCTCTCCCACATTCCCAGCCCACTCTTCTCCACCACTTCAGCATTGATTCTCTGGTCCCCTCCAAGAGGCCAGGCCAGCACCCTCACTCCATAGAATGCAGCCTCCACCACCGAGTTCCACCCGCAATGGCTAACGAACCCGCCGACCGCATTGTGAGCCAGTATCGCCCCTTGATCAACCCACTCCTTGGCTACATACCCTTTGTCCCTGGCCGTGTCTGCCAGCTCTGCGCCGAGTACTTCCTCTAGGCTCTCTTCTTCCTCCCTGTCAACCGGCTTATCCTTCACTACCCACATGAACCTGTATCCACTTCTTATTAGTCCCTTCCCAAGCTCCCTAATCTGCTCTCTTGACATGGCTGACCTGCTGCCGAAACTAACGTACACAACTGACCTGGCGGGTTGATCATCGAGCCATGCCAAAGGTGCTCCCCGTGCCCCCTTCTCGAACTCGCATGGTGTTAGCATTGTGTTAAACACTGGCGGCAATCTGTCTGCTACTCCCCTTCCCTTTATTGCATTCAATGTCTCAAACTCCAGCTCATGACATGAGTTTATCATGACGCCGTTGAAGTTTGGAACATTGCTGGCGATCGCCTTCGTCATGGACGCGAACATGCTGTCCCGGATGAAGAACTCTGGTGCTATTGACGACACTGGTATGGGTGTACCAACACCAGGAATTTCAACAGATATGCGCTCAGAAAAGTTTGAAGCAAGCTCAGAGGAAAGGACAGGGTAGTGCATCACGAAGGAGAAGCACTTGGCCGAGGATGTAAACATGTAACTACGGATGTTCAGTTCCTTGGCAATCGGCGCAACCACAGAAGCTAAGATGAAATCAGAGACCAAAGCAAAAGGAGCTCTAGACTGCGAAGAGAGGAAAGGAGAAAGAAGATGAAACGCATGGCTGGTAGCTTCGCGCCGGAGCCAGAATAGGTCGTCGGATTTTGCAACAGCAGGATCGACAGCACGAGTGTGAACTTGCATCTCCGTGACCTGTGGGAAAGCTGAGAGAAACCGAGAGAGAAGCTCTGTCTCGGCCTGTGAGACAATAGGGTGATTGGTAATGAGGGTGATTTTGCATCCCTGGTTAACAAGGGATGCAGCTAGTCTAAGGAACGGCGTGAGATGTCCCATTCCTGCAGTTGGAAGAAGAGCAATATGAGGCTGTTCGGTACTGCTGGAGTTGGACATGCCTAAAGTTTGATGAACTTACTCTCCCAAGCTAAAAGAGAGGCCTAGAATTCCTTATGGCCAAGTACATGGTTATAAACGACTCTCCCTTGTCAAGTACTTACCAACCACCACGTCATCTACCATTCTTCTTTGAAAATATGTTATCTGTCCTTAAAAAAGTGAACCACATGATATTTGGATCTGCTTCACCTACAAAGTGCCAACCAGCTAAACACATTAACACATTCCAGTTGAAATTCGGTTACCATGTTAACATATTAATGTGCTCCAAATTTTAATTTAAAAGGAGAGGAAAAGATTAACAGACTTAACCAGGTCACTAGAAGGAAACTAGTAGGAAAGAAGACTCTAGCAGAGATGTCTCCAATTAACATATGATTCCTCCATTTAGCTTAGGGAAAGCGGAATCATGTACACACTACTGTTAGTCAACTAGTGAAATTCAGCGACTAATTTGGAGCACGTTAGGAAGATCTTATCCTTCAAGCATAGCCTTTGCAGCATCGATCAAAATCGGCCTGAGATCCGCAGAAGCACGGCCAAGCACAGTGTAGCCTTCCTTGTCTTCCACGTCCACATCTGCTCCATGCCTTATAAGGAGGAGAGCCACCTAGATGAATTAAAAGCTAACTTATCAACATCGGAAGATTGAAGTGAAAGCTAGTCATCTTGGCATACCAAATGCTCAACTTATTTTATGGAAAGAATATTGGACAAAGTAACTACATGAATGCGAATCCTTCAACCCGACATAATGTGATACTGAGAATTCATTTAGTTTACCCTTAAACTATCAAGGATTGATTTCCACGATACCAAGAACTGAATCAAGCTGCTACATTCACTAAATAGAAAGAACCCAGTGGAGAACAACCATTTTGTACATGACTGGAAAGAGATTAGATTTAGAACTCATGTGTACAACAGAAGAAGAAATATTTAGCTCTTTCAATTTTCAAATAAGGTAGTATCAAACTTACATCCTTGTTATCGCACAACACTGCATGCATGAGAGGGGTTTGACCAGCTTTATCAACGGCGTCGACCTCAGCTCCTTCCTCTATCAGGAGTTCACACAACTCAAATTTACCCGTACTAGCTGCGCGATGCAACGGGGTACAACCAACCTGAAAGGCGAACACATCACAAAAAATATCCCATCACGATCCAAATGGTAACACCAACAGAACAAAGCCAAGCCAAAGTAACGGGAATTGAGGGAAGTTACGAGCCTTGTCCTTAACGTTTAACTTGGCGTCATGGGAGACCAGAAGTTTCGCGACCTTCTCCCACCCTTTGCTGGCTGCATAATGAAGAGCAGTTTGGCCCCCGTCGTTCTTCAAATTGACATCAGCCCCTACTCAACCAAAACATTGCCCAAGATTCAGCACCAAGCTATCTAACATCACAAGTCTAGGGTTCATTAAGCACTCTCTCCAACGGTTACAAATAAAATCTTCAATTAAAAATAATAAAAAAAACAAAATGAGATAGAAATTTGGAAAGCTACCGACCACTGCTTATTAGAATGTCGACGATTTCGTGATTGCCGATGCTCGCGGCGGAATGTAGCGGGGCCCAGCCTTCCTCGTCCTTGGCGTTGACCACGCCGGAGGACTGGTCAACTCCACATAGCATCCTCACCACCTGCGTTCATTACCAAAATTAAATTTCAATTAAAACAATGAGAAAAAAAATAAAGAGGAGGAAAGAGAAGAAGACCTCGGGGTGAGAGGAGGCGGCGGCGACGTGGAGGAGGGAGCGGCCGTCGTCGTTGCGGAGGGAATCGAGGAAGGAACGGGAAAGACATTCCAGAACGGAGGCGTCGCCGGTCTCGGCGGCTCCGAAGAGCTGCTCCGGTTTCACTTGGGAGGATTCCATCTTCTTTCTGCGTTTCTTCTTCTTCTTCGCTCTCGGGAACTTTAGTTACCTATTCTCTCCTTGACGGCCGGTCGTCCTTTTCACGGAATCTTGTAAGATGTGTTATATTAGGTTTATCTAATCATCTCCAATTTCTGGAGATTCTAACATGATATCAGAGCGAGTTGATCCCGTGTTCATTGTTGAACTTGCATGATTTTTATTTCTCGCAAATTGGTTAAGTCAAAGCCTGTGCTATGCAATCTTCGACCCGAGTAGGTATCGTTTGAGAGGGCGTATTGAGAATCTCATATCGGTAAAAAAACATGAATAGTGGACAAATTTATACTGCCTTAAGGTTTTGAGTTGGATAGAAAAATTCTAACACCGAAGATATTAAAATGCTCAATTCCTTCTAAGTGTTAAATAAAAAGGATAATTACTATATGACTCTTGGTATTTTGCATATTCGCCTCTCACCTTCCTGTTGTTTGGAAATCGATTTTCTTGAGGTTTGATTTTATTATACTATTAGACCCCTCGCTGATGTCAGCGGTCTTTTTTTATTTTTTTTGCCATCAGAATGACATTTTTACCCTTTTTACCCGTGAAAAACAAACTATCTTCAAATCAAAACCCAGAAATGCAGAAACACCAAAAACTTTTTCAAATCCAAAATTAACACCAAGAAGAACCAAGAACGAAAAATTAACGAAGACCCTCGGCGGACGACATCGTCCACATATTCTCCACCTTCGAGGACGGGGGGGACGAGGAGGACGATGGCGAGATCCCGGTGGCGCAGCCGTTGGCCTCTCGTCCTTGAGGGCTTCTAATTGGCCTCCTTCCCCGCATCCTCCCCTTTGCCCTAGCTTCCATGTCTCTCTCCGCCATGGCTGCGTCGTTGTCGAGGGACAACTCCTCTCCCTCTTAAAACCCAACCTCACGATACCGACGGTGGAGGGAGAGAGGAGATTGGGGAAGAAAAAGACAAGAACAATAAAAGGGAGATTTAATTGATTGGGCCAGGAAGCTGGAACGGTGGTTAATTGGATTTAATCAGAAGTTTTTTTTTTTGATTTCTGAGTTGGTTATTGGTGTTCATGGTTTAGATATTGAGGTTTAAAAAGGAATAATTTTTTTTCAAGAACATTTCTGTCATTTCTTTGAAAAAAAAAATATGCTCACGTCTTAATTATTTTATAAGGTTTAGGAAATCGAATCTGTTAATTTTATCTCAAAATGATACCTGTAATTACCAAAATAACAATCACCCATTTTAAAATTTCAAAATCACCATAAACCATATTAATCTATACTCCATAATAAAAACTCTACATACCCCATAAAAAACAAAAGAAAATTAAGTTTATCTCACTCATTTCATCCAGTCTAAATCGATTAACTTTTTTGGAAAATCTAAATCCTTTGATAATCACTAATGAAAAGATTTGGTTCCTTTTCGATGAACTTTGTGATATGCATGAATTGAATATATATGTTTTTTGGTAAATAAATTTTTATAAATGGTACATTTACATCTCAATAGTAAATTGAATATGATATAGTTGCCTTTCATATATGTTTGTATGAATATTGTTTCATGTTGGGAATAATTAGCCGATTTTATTATACAACTTTTTGTCAGCCAAATGATAAATTATCTGGCCCACGATGTACCAATATGAAAATATCTACAATTAAATAACTAACCACCGTCGAAATAGAAAAACACGAGGAGACGCTTTATACGAAACTAAACTCAACCAGCAAAATTCAACTAAACTAAAATGGAGGAGTAAGACGAGAACCAACGGAAACCCACCAAGCACGCCACCGGAGGAGGGCCCCACCACCATCGGAGTTGATGTTGGAGGTAAATTTTTACACCATAATTATATTTGACGGAGTTGAATACTGAATTTCGTTAAACTTGTCAACGTCTTATGTCGTTAGACAATATGGACGGTTATCTGATTTGTGTTTATGCTCTTCATGATCCAAGGTGTAACGTTATGTGATGTTTCTAATAATGAAAGTGATTTATGATGTTTAATTCTAGCATATTTCACATAGAATCTCAAGAAACAGATGTTGTTCAAAGTAGCAATCTTGGTGCTGTACAATTAAAATTTAAATAGTGTGTGGAACTAGAAACAGAAACATGTTCTCTTAGGAACTTTTCCTGCTGTCCGGACAATGTTGGCCTTGGACTTGAGCTTGAGCTCCTCGTTCCGTTGCCTCTCTGCTGCCTGTGCTCTTGCTGCTGCTGCTATGTTGTCGATATCGCGAGTTTCTGTTCGGTATTTGTTCGTTGCTTTTAGCCTTATCCGCTCCAACTGGCTCTGCATATACACCATTGAAGAAGCATTCATCTTGTAAGCAAAATGTGTGCCTGAGACATGATATGGTTGAAGGGATGCTAAACTGAAAACGGGGAGAAACCTCGGTTCTATCTAGCCGACGCCTTGCTTTCGCCTTCTTCTTGTCTTCCCACGAATTGATTCTGTTGTTCAACTCATCATACCTGCAAGAATTTTTTGTTTGTCAATAGAACAAATGATCGGCGAAGTTGTTCTTCAAAAACACATTAGATTTGTACTTCTTTTTGATCTTGTCCAGCTTAGTTCTCTCCCAAGTACCCGCATTCGGTTCCTCTCTCCCTGCTGTCGTTGTGGATTCCTGCCTTTTCATGGTAGATGGCGGTGGTATGTCGATTTTCGGGACTTCTATTTCCATTGCAGGTTTTGGAGTATGCACTTCAGCTTCTGGCAGTGCCTTCCTCTTGTTCTTGGGTACTGTCTCTTCCATGGTGTTCAGCTGCCGCTCCGCGAAACTCGGGATCCTTTGCATAGGCAGAGTAGGCTTTTCAGGGAAACTTGGAGCTCTTTTAGTTGACGGAACATAGCCCGAAGAGCCCCTCGCCTGTACATTGATATCCCTGGTAGCTACTACACCTGGTTCGTTGGTAATTCGGTCGTCTAGACTCGCAGACGATGCTCTTCTCATCGATGGAGCTGGCCTAATAGGCTCAATCAAGGCAGCATCATCGTCTTCATCCACGGGAATTATTTCCGGTACACTGGTTTCCTTGGGGATGGAGCTTGTGGTTCGTCGGATCGAGCTTTCACCTGATAAAACCAACAGAATGTATCACAAATATGATTGTGGACTGTCCTTAAAATGTAATGATGCTCGGTACATTTTCACCTGGTTCCAGGATAGAGACCACCTTCTTTTTGCTGCTGATCTGGCTAGTAGTAGGTTCAGGTGGCCCTTCTCTGATCTTTCTATGCACAGGAATGTCTGGCCTGTTTCCGAGAGATGCAATTGCCCGCGCTGCAGCTGCCACTGCCACCGCCTGATCAATCCCTTTGGGGTCATAGCCATCGGTACTCTCTTCGGAGAACTTCCGCTGCAGCGAGCCTTTGGGCTTTCTCTTCTCCTGTCCAGGATGTCTCTCCCTAACAAGAGTTGTCAGAACTTACGAGGCATCTTCTTCCCAAGAACTTAAACCATAATAATGGCAACAAGGTATAAACATCTACTACCCACCTGGCTTGATTGTTGATCAAATACTCCATTGCACCAAGTAACTTCAATGTCCAAAACTCGCCTTCTTTCGACAGTTATCCGACCAGGCGTCCCGCTTATGTTAACGAGAGCATCTTAGGGAAAGAAAAGAGTTGCAGAGATTGGGCATAGGCTTGCAAAGTAGAGTAGAGGTTGGCTACAAGCAAAGTTGCATATGCCTGCACTTTATTCTTCTGATGTCAAGTAAAGTATTCTTCCTCCTGTTGCTTAATCTTCAACATTGAAGTTTGCTTCTCTGCTTTGCATTGTTATGAGTTGTTGACTTGCTTAATTAAGCTTTCCAATGACTTAATATACGATACTTAATCTCGGTTTAAAGTTTTGTTTTTCTTCTGCCTCAAGTATCCTTTGGATTCTAGGGAATAATTAGCTGTCTTTTGGACGTGTAGATCATAAGATAACTTGAAACAAGCAACAAAATATAGAAAACTTTATTGATAATTGATATATTTTGTTCATAATGAATGAGAGAACTACGATAAATTCGTCTAATTAATCTGTAGAAAGTTTAACAGAAGACCAAAAAGCTAAGCTAAAAGTACTCATAACTATTGATAATCCTAAAATCCTCTAAGCGCAGGCAGGGGCCTCAAAGTCTCTGATGGTGACATAAACGAAAGAATCCGGGGCAACGGTGAGCGGGGAAGTAGGATCGACCAGCTTAGGATTCAGTTCGGGTATCTCGTCCTCACTCGAGACCTTCAACGGGGTCCCATTAAGCAGCAGGACATCACTCTGGATGTTGCCATCCTGAGGGGTCAGGTGGTACTCCTCCCTTGGAGTAGTGAAGCTCTGCGCGTAGTGGCGGCCGGGATACAGATTCTCGTCGTTCATGACGTTGATGTTAAACGAAGTGGAGTTAGACATGTTGATGAAGAGGATGGTAATGCCAGGCTGCAATCCAAGGTTACATTGATCAAGTAATCTGACAAGTAAAGAAATCAACATTAATAAATAACTCGGAACGCTGTCCCTTAATTACCTTCTTCTTTGAGCAATGAGTATATGCTCTCAATTGAGGAGGAGCATTGTGATGGGTAGCAAGCACACTGCTTCCCATCAGGCGGTGCCATAGAAGTGCGCTGCGCGTAGAAGATTCGACGAAAGGTTTAACAAATGGTTAAGTTACTAGCTCGATTCAAGGAAGGAGACGACGATGCATACCCGTAGTAATCGGGATTCGGTATGAATGTGGTGGTGTTCAGGAGAGCATAGTTTCCTCCAATAAGGGCCTGTCTGCAGTAGACCTTGTGGTTGAAGGTTGATGTCATGCCTAATTGATCCAAGTACCTGTTTCCATGCAAAAGACAATTCTTTACCAAATTCCCACAACATACAAGTTTAGTGCTACTACATTGTTAGCAAGAGGACTAGTTTACCAAAATCCGTTGGCAAATGTGTGCGAAACGTCCCTGCCACCGCTGTTGTAAGCGCCGCCAGCCTCGCCAACCCACGCCTCCGACCAGGGGCCAAACTCCTCGACCGTGGTGGCTACGTCCTTAAAGGTCTGCGCGTCTTGATACAAGTAATGCGGGTCCTGAACTTTGTTGATCAGGTCCTTGTCCACACCTGCACACACCAACATCAATCAAAGTCTAACATTCGGACCCGAAAACTGCAGAGATCAGAATCCTTTTCCGGTTTACCTGCTCCAAGATTGTAGATGTGGTGAGTGACACCATCAACAACATTCGGACCGGTGACATGAAGGAACGTTTCGAACCACTTCTTGTCGTAAAATCCGGCAGGGCCAAGCACCTTTGGCCTTGAGTTGGGATCAGGGTACAACTGATCCACAATGTTCCTCAGGACAGTGATATCTTTACCATACTGTTCTGGTGTAAGCCTGGCCGCCACCCCAGATGAACATAGCTCATTCCCTGCCAAACACATCAATCATATAATAGATCGAAAAACCATACCGAGTCGCAGATTGGATTTGTAAACAACGTTCGTTACCTAGCTCGTACGAATCGATGTTGTAACCCATGTCAACAGTATAGCCCATGAAGTCTCGTGAGTTCTGAGGGTTCCAATCACCAGCCCATAGAGTAGTGTTGGTCCTCTTCTTCCCCAAGAGAGCGTTTAATCCAAATGTTATCTTTGCACTGTCACGTGAATGATCATCGTAAAATTACTCTTCAAATGGTGCATAATAGAATCAAATGACAAACCAAGTAATCTAAACAAAATTTTATGTATCAACCCGTATCATTTATAGAGGGGCCTAGTCAGAAGATAAAAGAATCGAAGATCACAAATCAAGTAACACATATGAGGAGGACAACAATTCAAAAAGCGGGCCAGCTTATATCTTGAAGAGAAAAGGAGGTGGAAACGAGTCAAATGGAGCAAGGGCCAAAAAAAGAAGAAAGGGTTAATTGGCGAAGATACTACCTATCTAGTAATTATGCTATTAGATAGTTGATTATCTTTGTAACTGTTTAAGGCGATATTAAGTGCTTATGACACAATTACTCGTGCACAGAAATAACACTTTATTTATAATAAAAAAAACCATTCATTTACGTTAAAATCTTAACTATTAAGTATACCGAATCATACGTACTCAGTCTTGTTAAAGAAAGCATTGAGTTCGTCCCATCTGTCCATGGAAAGAGAGCCTCTGGTGAATCCAAACAAGCCTCCATCCCTCTTCTTGAAATGTGGAAACTTCTTCACCGCCGTCCCTACTTCATAAACCACCTGATCTTGCAGCGACCCTCCAAGTCTAATCCTCAATGGACCGAATTCTGCAATTATAGATTAATTATCGGCTAAACCAACATTAATTAACTAGTAATCTTTCATTAAACCAAATATCTCGTGACTCACCCTTCACGGCGTTGGCCAAAATCTTGTTTCCCAAGTCCTGAAAATAAAAAGACAATTTTGGAAATTTTAATGACAATAAGCAAAAAGTATTCTCGGACTCGAATCTAGATCGAAAAAGGAGGAAGATCAAAGTCACTAACCAAGTTGAGGAGGCCAGCCTCGGCCCAAGGACACTGACCATAATCACACTTGTCCGACGGCCACCAGTCCAGGGTGGCACATATAAAGTTGTCGTCGGTCGTCGCAACATTTGTCACTCCTCGAATCGTCACTTCCACGTCATCAGCCATGCAGACTGCAAACAAAAGAGAGAAGACAAGATACAACGTTGAAGCTACTTTGAGTCCTCCCATGTTCATAAGTACAATCTCTTACTACCAACACAGTTTTTTTGGAGGTAAATACGATGAAGACGTGAGACCTATATAATACATATATATAGGGCCAAGTTAGGAGATAAAACCTCATTTTAGTTATATTATAATAACAGATTAATGATCTTAACTAACAACGAGTATCTCTTCTCTATCCAATTTGTGATTTACGTTTTATTAGCATTAGGATAATTTCGGATATATTCTATTTCACAGAAAAACAATAAAAAGTTGAAATTTTTTGGTCCAAAATCTTAAAGCAACGAATTAGATAAATACGACATAAATTTATTAAACTTTATCCGAGTTGAGATAATCTTTTTGTTAGAGAGATGAATATTGAAAACTGCCTTATAATTAAGATGATTATGATTACAATTTTCCGAGATTAGTCCGAAATTGTATTTTTTTAATGATAAATATAGGTTACATCGTTATCATGATTTCCGGGACAACAACAAGAATCCAGCAGATTAACCCATTGATCTCCTCTTCCAACCAGAAGATTAAGGTTGAGATAGATAGTGATGGAGATAAGAATAGAAACATATTTATTAATTAGTTTTATATTTTAGAATATTATCATGAGTTTTGTTTATAGTAGGATTTTAGTTAATAAGTTATTTTAGTTCTTTATAAACAGGACATATTGTCTTAGTTTGTTCAATTTTGATAAATATAACCAAGAATTTTTCCGTCGCTTTTCGCTATTCGTAGAATCAACGGATGGAGATAAATAAATTTGCCCCTTATTTGACTACATGTGGAAGCTAAAGAATAAAGATCAGCGAGTAGCACAATGATCCCCTGAAAAAACAAATAGCACTTAGGGCGATAGTTGTTTTTTTGGAATATATTAGTTCTACTTATGATTAATATGCTGTAATTGGATAGATTATATGTATATATAAACAATTAGTATATCGAAAAGATAATTGATAATATTTAAATAGTAGAGATACTCACAATAATAGTTTGAGCAAACTATCGACATACCGCCCTCTTGGAGATCGCGTTTATTAGATTGAGTCCTCCTCTTTGACTATCACGAACTTCGGATTAAATCCTGGACGAGGCCACAGCAAGCCGTGTGCCCTTAAACTCTTATTACCCGCCTTATAGCTTCAGGCCTCCATGGGTAAGAGAGTTCCCAAGGTACAACGCCCAATCACGTGAACAATAGGAAGCACTATTGAACACCTTTCGAACCTTTGGTGGTGTAGAACTCCGACTCTTATGAATGTGAAAAATGCTATGCTAAGGAGGGAGAGGGAGAGGTAGAGAGCTCATGGAAGAGTGTGAGCTTGAGATGGTTTGGAATGGAGGAGGAGGGCTCCTTTTATAGGAAGCCTAGGCCTCCAACATTTAAAATCACATTAACTCTGGCCATTAACTAGGTGAGTAAATGGGTGGTTACTAGACCATAAAAACCCCATATTAACTTGGCGGTTACTCTCATTAAGTTGGCCGAATTTAATTTCGGAGATTCAATATTTAAATTCAAATGCCAACTAGGAGAAGAAGGTTCTAGAGCTTGGGCTTGTCCAAGAGGAAGCCCAACAGATTTTTGGGTCGAGAATCGCTTCAACAGGTCCGGCCCAGTTCTAAAAAGATAAGGCCTTGGAACCTGGAACAATTTCTACAAACCTACAAACCTGCAACCCGCAGCATACCACCTTTAAGCCAATTTTCATTCACACCGAGAATTGATTTTCCTCGCAAGTGTTTTATATCGTTTACGAAGCTTAGTCAACAAGCTTCGCATTGATCTCATAAACACCCAAAATCAACTGGTGTGACCTCCAATTAAATTAGCTCAAGGTTACCCACTAATTACTTAGTTATTATATTTAATTAGGATTCTCTCTCTAATTAAATACTTGGGCCCAATGCCCAATACACTCACTTGTAATGGGCCATCTCATCCCAATTCTCCAACAATCCCCCACATGAATGCAAATTGGCTTATATAAATGATATGAGCCTACCAATGCTACATGTAACTTGGAGTTCTGCGAGAATTTGTTGCATCAGAAAAGGTGGTTGAAAGCCTTGAACCTTCCTTAGTAAAATACCTTCGGATATACTTGCCAACCAGTGGACGCGATGCCTTGAACTGTTCGGCATTTTGTGTATACCAAGACAAAGGTACTCACACAACTCATTCTCAAACCACTATTTGGTTCTTTCGGTTGTGTCCATTTTGGCCCTGGACTGCCTTGAAAACTTCATCGAATGCTCTAGAGATTTAGCCCTTGACTCATCTCATAGAAGCGGCCCCTTCACATTCGAAATAGGTGATCTCTTATAAGGAGCATCCTGCCATACCCCACTTATATATATACTCGAAGTATAAGGATCATTAAAGCATATAGCTTAACCTTCCGATGGATAGGTCTATCACTCTTTCATCATAGGAATAGTTAGGGAACTCAATTTCCCGAGTACTTTGTTCGACTCTAGCCTCACAATTCGGTTGTCCCATTGAACCTGCAGATCGGGGTTTACGATCCAGGTTGGGTTGCCATCATGGGTTTAGGTCATTTCGTGGGCTTTAATCCCATTCCCCTCGATGATACCTCTACTTGGTCTCTCGGTGGACCTTTAGTTAATGGATCTGCGATATTCTCTTTTGACTTTACATAGTCTAAAGATATCACACTCGTTCTCAATAACGTTCTCACGGATTTATGTCTACGACGTATGTGTCTGGACTTTCTATTATACACATTGTTTTATGCTCTTCCAATAGTTGATTGACTATCGCAATGCACGCTAATGGGAGGCACTGGTTTTGACCACATCGGGATGTCCTCCAAGCAACTTCGGAGCCAATCCGCCTCTTCAGCTGCTAGATCCAATGCTATGAATTCCAATTCCATAGTTGATCTAGTAATGCAAGTTTGTTTGCATGATCTCCACGAGACCACTGCTCCTCCAATTGTAAATATGCATCCACTCATGGATTTTATATTCTTGGAGTTCGAGATCCAGTTCGTGTCTGAATATCCTTCAAGAACGACTGGATGTCTCGTACAGTGTAATCCATAGTTAGCAGTGTACCTCAGGTATCTAAGGACTCTAACTATCGCTTTCCAATGTTCATCATTGGGATTACTCGTATATCTCGATAATCTATTTACCGAGTTTGTGATATCTGGTCTAGTACAGTCCATGAGGTACATTAGACTGCCTATAACTCTAGAATAATCTAGTTGTCGCACGCTATCTCCGCGATGCTTGCAGATACTTGACACTCCTTCCATAGGAGTTCTCACAATTACATTGCTATCCTTATCGAATTGGTCAAGTATCTTTTCGATATAGTGACCTTGGGAAAGCGCGTAAACTTCTGAAGTCTTGGTGATTTTTATCCCAAGTGTTACATCAGCTTGTCCCAAGTCTTTCATGTCAAAATTTTGCGACAACATTCTCTTGGTAATTTTGATATTATCATTATTACCCACGATCTACGTAGAGACATACTATCACATAGTTGTTATCATCTCCTTTCATGTAGACACATTTATCACATTGGTTTATCTGAAACCAGTTAGATAGCATTACACTATCAAACTTTTCGTGCCATTGTTTACGTGCTTGTTTTAGTCCATACAAGGACTTTACAAGTTTACACACCTTATATTCTTTACCTTGAACCACAAACCCTTCAGGTTGTTCCATGTAAATCTCCTCTTCCAAATCTCCATTAAGGAAGGCCGTCTTCACATCCATTTGATGGATCTCTAGGTCAAACAAAGCCGCCAAGGCTATGACTAACCTAATAGACGTTTTCCTGGAGACAGGAGCATATGTGTCAAAATAATCAACACCCTCAATTTGCTTGTAGCCTTTAACAACAAGTCTTAACTTGTACTTATCCACTATACCATCAGGCTTCATCTTCTTTTTGAAGATCCACTTATGGCCTAGTGGTTTACTACCCGGTGGTAGATCTACTAGTTCCCAAGTGTGATTATGTAAGATAGACTGTATCTCACTATTCACCGCTTCTTTCCAAAGAGTAGAGTCTGTAGAGGACATTGCTTCTTTGTAGGTTACTGGATCCTTTTCTAACAGATATGTAAGAAAATCTGATCCGAAGGACTTTTTTTTTTCCTAGCCCTTTTCCCACGTCTAGGCTCTTCAATTTCATCTTGAGGTTCCTCTCCCCCCACATTGCTCTCACTTTGGTCAACTTGACGGTCAACTCTAGTTCGAGCTATGTGAGGAAAGATTTCCTCGAAGAATGAAGCATCCCTGGCTTCTATGATAGTATTCACGTGGACATCAGAGTTATCTGACTTGTGTACCAAGAATCGATATGCAGCACTATCTTGTGCATAACCGATAAACACACAATCCACCGTCTTGGGTCCTATCCTCGTCCTTTTAGGAGGTGGGATCAGAACCTTAGCAAGACATCCCCAAACCCTTAGGAATTTATAGCTAGGCGCATAACCTTTCCACAATTCGTAAGGTATTTTATCCAACCTTTTGTGTGGTACCCTGTTGAGCACATAGTTGGCTGAAAGCATAGCTTTCCACCCCACAACTTCGAAGATTCTTGATCTTCTTCCCAAGTTGGTCCTCGACTTCATTCTTATAGTGAATGATAAATCTATTGCTTCGTCTTTACTTCTCATAGACATAGCCTTCTTTTGTACAATCATCGATCAAGTCTCGCACTTGTATTCAAGATTGATGTTGACTTGGATAATAGGTTTAGTGACATAAGCCTTGGTAAAGACTTATAATTCACATGACATAGTCCACCACTTCACAATTGTAATGACTCACTAGAATATGCAAAATTTACATTCTCCTCAGCATTCATTACAAATGTACTAGTGCTAACCTCGGAGGTCGCACTTCCATCAATCTAAGTACTAGACTTTGCCTTAGAGGCTAAAATCATTTCACTCATTTTGAAGATATTGGTAAAAAATAATCATTGCCAATAGACATTCCGCCTTTCAACATAACAACTTTTTCCAATTCAAACACGAGTTGAAAGTCTTTTTTTTTGTCGAGCACAACTCCGGAGATAAGATTCTTCCAAATCTCGGGCACATACAACACATCGGTCAACTCTTGTCCGAGGTTACCTTGAGCACAACCATCTCTTGCCTTCAACCTTGGATACTTTCGAGTTTTGCATGTAGCAATTCTCATCATCCACTAGTTGATAGGTCTTGAACATCTATTTGTTTGCAACAATGTTGTGCATGGCCCCGGTGTCCACCCACCAATAAAATTCACCTCGACACAAGACCATGAGGTTCGTGTCATCAAGGTCGAAGCTCAAGCTTATCTCGTTAGCATGAGCATGCTTCTTGTTCTTGCCCTCAGCGGCATGACATTTGTAGCAACCCTTAGCAACTATGTCATTTGGTTTCTATTTAACCTTTAAATTATCTTGCTCGATATGCAACCTCCTCAAAAAGTCCTCAAGACTCATCATCTTCCTCTTGTATTTGAGGTTCATCTTCACGTCCTTCCAAGATGGCGACAATCTTTCAATCATCATCACCACTTGGTGGACATCATGGATAAGAGTCTTATGAAGATCTCTAACATCCTCCTCGGGTTTACTCTCTTTGAGATACCGGTCAAGTTCAAGGTAGTCAAGAACAACATTATCATTTGTTGCCATCTCTTGATTTTACCTCTTCAAGTTACTGCCCTTGAACCTTTTTTTTTGTTACTCAAATTAATAAAGCAATATGGTTTCTTAGAACCGGCATCACGACCTCAGCGTCGCTAGCCCTCACGACCGGCATCACAACCTCAGCGTTGCTAGCCCTCACAACCGGAACCTCGGCGTTCACATTGTTATTTTATTTTTTTATTTTTTATTTCTCAGCAATCTCTAATTCAAATATATAACAATTAAAGACTTAAGCCCAACACCCATAATAAAAAATTTAACAAGGGTTAATCAATTTCACAAATTGATCTAAGCATGGCAAAATATCATTAACAAAATTAGGTCCAGTAATAGAAACCCAATTTATAACCCATGTGGATCGGCCCGTCCATTTGCCTTCTGATGGACCTAAGCTTGAAGTCCGAATTTTCTCTTCTTATTACGAACATTCAACAAACCCATTAAAAATGAAAGAATGGGTTTCAAATAAAGGACCCATCAGAGACAATTCAATATCTAGAATGGCAAGCATTAGTTAAGGCATAAGATCACAAACGACATACACGTTTCAAATAAACGTTTCCATCCAAATGTAACCACCAACTAAATCCACATGCTGGGAGTCTGACAAATAAATTTTCTACTCATAGAAGGTTCTCTGGAAAAAATCAAACGCCGCGACTTTAAGAGGATTTATTAAAGTTCAATAATTGACAGAAAAATTCCAACCTGAAATTATCCATCTCAGAACCCGAGCCGTTGGCTATTTCCAAACGTTAAATTATCCTTATAAGTTGAACACGTTGGTATAGCTGAAGCAAGGTTATTACCCGTTTAATCCCCATTGAAATGTCCATCAAAGAACAAAACCTCTTTCTCCTAAATATGTAATCCATACGAAGATGAACGTGCACTTTCTATTTGTCTCAGCGACGAGATCATCTTTAGCCAATTCAATATATATCACCAATGTAAACTTTAGTAAATAAAGCGTTTAACCACAATTCAAACCAAAAAATTATCCCAGTGTAACGCTCAAAATTGTCAAAGCTGGAAAAATTTAAATATTGTTTAATTTCTCCAATAGTAACGTTACTGACAGGTTTATAATCTCACGACTAGTAGTCAATTAATTATCCAATGGGTTACGAACAATTACCAGCCAACATAAAAATTTTTTCCAATCCAAATTAGCACAGAGAAGCAATCTACCTTAAAAATGTCTATGGCACAGCAATAATTTAGTACAGGTTATGAATCTTCCCCAAATTTCAAAACCCAATTTTTGTTTTCCCACTTTCCGTATGATTAATTTAAGCTAAAATCTTCGTCGTACAAGTAAACCCAACAACGAAAGTGAAGATACACATTACCACATAATGCTTTTGGAAACCAATATAACCAATAACCATAACATACTAATATATGAATGTAATAAGAGTTTAAGATTGTTGGAATATATTAGTTCTACTTATGATTAATATGCTGTAATTGGATAGATTATATGTATATATAAACAATTAGCATATCAAAAAGATAATTGGTAATATTTAAATAATAGAGATACTCACAATGATAGTTTGAGCAAACTATCGACATACCGCCCTCTTGGAGATCGCGTTTATTAGATTGAGTCCTCCTCTCCATATTAACTTGGCGGTTACTCTCATTAAGTTGGCCGAATTTAATTTCGGAGATTCAAAATTTAAATTCAAATGCTAACTAGGAGAAGAAGGTTCTAGAGCTTGGGCTTGTCCAAGAGGAAGCCCAACAGATTTTTGGGTCGAGAATCGCTTCAACAGGTCCGGCCCAGTTCTAAAAAGATAAGGCCTTGGAACCTGGAACAATTTCTACAAACCTACAAACCTGCAACCCGCAGCATACCACCTTTAAGCCAATTTTCATTCACACCGAGAATTGATTTTCCTCGCAAGTGTTTTATATCGTTTACGAAGCTTAGTCAACAAGCTTCGCATTGATCTCATAAACACCCAAAATCAACTGGTGTGACCTCCAATTAAATTAGCTCAAGGTTACCCACTAATCACTTAGTTATTATATTTAATTAGGATTCTCTCTCTAATTAAATACTTGAGCCCAATGCCCAATACACTCACTTGTATTGGGCCATCTCATCCCAATTCTCCAACAGTTTTCACTGTTTAATTATGAATTTCGAGTTTCAACTGTATCAAAAGTCGCGAATTAAATTTGTCTCATGGTTGAAATTTCTAATAAAAATATTATTACAGAGTTATATACAGTTCATACTTCAAATCCAAGTTAAACTGTATTAATATTAAAATTTGTTTAGAAAAACTCATCATGTGGGAATTTGCTGGCAGTGATGATTTAAAAACAAAGCCGAGAAGAAAAAAATATGCGATGAAAAAAAAAACGGGAAGAAAAAAATGCTTTCATTGAGAGTTGAACTCAAGACCTCCCGCTTACTAAACGGGTGCTCTAACCAACTGAGCTATGAAAGCTCGGTTGTTCAGGATTTATAAATTTTTATAATTATTACAATCTACATTATTCTCTATAATTCCAATGGCGGAAGCCTCAGATTTAACACATGACAAGCAGCAGCAAGAGGTGCCTCAAACTCCTGGAGAAATGCCGGAACCTGAACCAGCTCAGGCAAGCTCACGCCCAGACAATCACATGTGGTCTAAAAGACAACTCTTTTGCACTAAGCAGGCTCTTAGCCTGGCTAAGCTCCAACCCAATTGGAGGTGGAGGTGGAAGCCATAGCCTCCACTACTCATGGAAGCTCTTCAAGACCATCCAAAACCACACCACTTGCATCTGCAACACCATGCTCAAGTCCCTCTCCTTTAAAGGTGAGACCTTTCCCTCACAATTGTTCAAAGTTTACACCTTTATGTTGAGGGGTGGGATCTTGCCTGATGCCTACACCTTCAGCTACTTGTTAAAGGGTTGTTCCAAGTTGGGGTCTTTGTGGCTTGGGGAGGCTGTACATGGGTATTGCTTGAAATTGGGTTATGTGATGAACAACTTTGTTGGGAATTGCTTGGTTGATGTCTACTTTGGAGTTGGTGACGTGGAGGGTGCAAGGAGGGTTTTTGATGAGGTTGTTGTTGTTGGTTCATGTGGTGATGTTGTTTCGTGGACTTTGATGGTATCTGGGTATGCTAAGGCGGGCGATGTTGAGACGGCGAGGTTGTTGTTTGACGCGGCGCCGTGTAAGGATGTGGGAGTGTGGGGTGCCATGGTTTCTGGGTATGTGCAGAACAATTGCTTTAAGGAGGGTTTGTTCATGTTCAGGTTGATGCAGTTGAGCGGTCTCGTTGCTGACGAAGGGATTTTGTCGAATGTGCTTTGTGCTTGTGCTCAGTTGGGTGCTCTGGATTCTGGTGTTTGGATCCATAGATACTTGGAAAGAATCGGGTTGGGATCGTCTGTTCGGTTGCGGACTGGTCTTATCGATATGTATGCCAAGTGTGGGAATTTGGGGTTGGCTAAGGGGGTTTTCGAAGGGGTGAAGCATAAAGATACTGTCTGTTGGAATGCCATGATTTTTGGAATGGCGTTGCATGGAGATGGACACGGTGCACTCGCATTGTTTTCGCAAATGGAGCAAGACAGTTGTAGGCCAGATGAGTTGACGCTCGTTGCTGTTTTAACAGCTTGCAGCCATTCAGGGATGGGACGAGAAGGTTTAAGGCTGCTGGATAGGATGCGCGTTGTGTATGGTATTGAACCGAATAAAGAGCATTACGGGTGTGTTGTTGACCTCCTTACCCGATCTGGGTTATTCAAAGAAGCCGAGGAAACAGTGAAAGCAATGCCTAGTGGAAGCACTTCTTCTGAAGAAGCAGTAGCTTGGAGGACGCTGCTCAGTGCTTGCTGCAATCAAGGGCAGGCAGATGATCTCGCCGAGGTTGCTGCAGAGAAACTGTTGCAGCTAGAACATCACAGCGGCGTTTATGTGCTGCTTTCAAATCGTTACGCTGCTATGGACAAACACGAAGATGCGAAAATAATACGGAAGATGATGAAGAATAGAGGGATAGAGAAGACCCCTGGTTGCAGCTCGATCAAGGTTAATGGCGTTAACCATGAATTTGTTGCCGGGGAGAAGAGCCATCCATGTATGGAAGAAATAATTGATGTGTTAATGAAGCTTAGTAAGCAATTTGGTTCTTCATTATGTAACCCTTCATAGTCTTTAGTTTTGCCAAGAGCGTTGACTACAGTAGTAAGAGAGTGCACTTCGTTAAGTTGTTCTCAAATTCGAACTTTGTGAATGCATCAATCTCTTTATTGATAATGTTCGACTTTTTTTTTTTGGGATTAATGATGTTTGACTTTGGATATAGGTAAAAGTAGAAGTCAAGATAATTGATAGGAAAATTTTAGAGAGTAAGAAGGGGGTTGGTTTGTGAAGGAATCCAAAATTTTTTAATTGATTTCTTATTAATCCCAAAATTAGGAAGAATTGCCAGATAAGATCTCTCAATATCCACACAATTTTATAAATATAATTAGTTTACATTATCAAATAAAATCTTATTTCAGTTTAGAAACTCTATAATCTAATTGTAAATCCAAGCAATCGGTAACAGACTCCACAATATCCATAATTGCAGTTCAAGCGCGGTGGTCATTTTGTTTCGATAATTTAGAAGGTAGCTTCTGGGAACCAATTCGTTTGAACAGATTATTTCTAATCTCATCCATTTCTGGGACCGTTAGGCGTGACATAATCAGAATATGAAAGTAAATCTAAAACTAGGATCATCCAAATAATCATACATCCGGCCAACCGCTGCAATGATGCGAGTTCTTCGTGTAAATATTTTAATAAAATAAAATTTAATTATAAAAAGTAGTAATACATCAATGTGAGTCTATTTGGAGGTTAAAAACGAGGAGATGGCTGACGTTATATATATTTTTAGTAGATTTCAAATATTTTTTACACTTAAAATAATGTTAAACAAAAAAAAGTGGATAGAATTTGGACTTGGTAACCAATCAGTTGATTTTGGAAAACATTGACTGAACAATATTAGACTATAGCTTGCAAGGACTTCGAATAATTCTTGTTTTGCGTTATGACCACCGTCGCTATAGCTCCTGTGGCATAGGGTGGCCCAATTATACATCAAAAGCTTTATAACCCAACCAATGGAAAAGTTTGTATTGCTGTACCCTGGATCACGTAAAAAATACCATCGTGAAAATCACACCTAAAATAAATTTCGTCTCTAAAATAAGACACGACAAACAACGACAGTACCTTAGAAAAAAAAGTGCTTCAACCTTTCTCACATAATATAAGAGCAAAAATTGATATGGGAGGCAGCCTCAGTGTGGTTCATTTTACAGATTGACAACAGCTGCCATAGTGGAAAACAAAATAATGTGAAATACTATGGGACTAAAGAATTTAACTTATATCTCCGCACTAAACAACCATATCCGAGTCGGAGACTTCAAGGACTTTGTGTATCCCAATGGGGTTCACTCCTGGCTTGAACGCATTTCCTTCAATGTACCTGCAACATATTCCTCATCGGTTAATAAGATTGCACAGCTTCTGGATCGTCAATATCTCCTGAGGTAGAAGGCTCACATTTCCTTTAGGTATGGATGCTTGTAGAAGGCGTCGGGGATTCTGCCGGAGAATTGATTGTGGTCCAAGTACCTGGAAGAGAGAAAGAGTTCGAGGTTGAGAAACAAATTCAGGGGGAATGAGGTTAGTCATATTTGGCCACGGTCAGGTTCTTTCTTGCTACACTCGTGAGCTGCATATATTAACGCCTGGATTTGTGGCAATGAAAGGGAAGGGAAAGGACAAAGAGATAGAATCAATCAAGGAGAGAGCATACTCAAATCAACTATACCAAGAACATGAGAGTCGGCAACCAGGATCTTCAGCCTTATTCGGCCAGAGAACCAGATAGTGGATTCATTATACCAAGTTGTGCAACTATATCTACACGATGAGCACCTTTCGGTCAACAAAATGACCAATTTATTGTGTGGATCAATATCCTTTCCCTTCTTAGCTAGGCATCACATACTGTATGATGTTTTTTTGGAAGATGCTGTATGATGTGCATAATCCCAATATAATGTTTTTGCTTAAATAAAACCAAAGCTAAAAGAATTCCGCGATACAATCAGTATAAAGCATATGTAGCAAGTGAAGACTTTAGAGGGACAAGAACTTACAGATAAGTTAGTTTAGGGATATGAGCTAGTCCAGCTGGAATTACTCCAGTCATTTTATTGTATGACAGATGCCTGCAATGAGCCCAGCAACGTAGAACAACATGGTTGTCATAGTAGGAATAATAACATTAACCAAGCAAAAATGATTTAAATGTATACATGTCTACACAATGCAGACAACGGGTTAACAAAGAACAAGGAAAGATGCCAAAAATATTCAAGGACAGAAATAACTTACAAGATTTCCAAATTAGTCAAATTAGCAAGTTGTGCAGGTACACCTCCAGTAAAGTAGTTGTTGTTCAGGTAGCTGCATCACGGAAAGAAAATCAACGCATATGAGGACCGAATGTACAACAACATGCCACTGACTGAAATGAAGGCAAATATGCAAAATCACTACATACAAATTGCGGAGCGAAGGGAAGCAGCCCTCGATACGTATCAATTCCCTTATAGTCCCCACCAAATGATTGTTTCCGACATCCCTGCAATCAGAGTGGCACAAGAATGAAGCACTTGAAACATGATAGCCACTACATTTATAACATGGATGATAATCGAAGACATGACGGAATCTTACAAGTGTCGAAGATTCTGCAAAGTCCCCAGTTCTGCAGGCAATCGTCCAGAAAACCGATTCTCATGAAGATAAAGATATCGTAGCTCAGGGAGATTGGCAAGTTCCTTTGGAATTTCGCCTTTGAAAGTATTGAAACTCAAATACCTGCAGAAATCATACAAATCTCAACTGCCAGAGAATTACATGAAACACAGAGAAGAGAAGGGAGTTGAACCCCTGCAAGGCAATGACGAGAAAATGGTCGATTGACTCACAGATGGGTTAAACTCTTGAGCTCACCGATCTCAGGAGGGAGAACATCTTGTAGCTTATTCCATCTCAAATTACTGCAAGACAAAGAGGGAGCATCCAACCGAAAAAACGGATCAGCAACCCCTCCGACAGCGAATGAGCAGGGCATTTCAAGCGCAAGTAACAGCGACAATCGAAACATCGACAAAAACTGAGGCAGATGATTACAGTATCTTAAGATGCTTCAGCCGCCCGATCTGAGGGGGAATCGGCCCTGTCAATTTGTTGTTATGGAGATCACTGACAAACGCACACAAAACCGCACGCTTCAGCAACCCAAAAATACCGAGAAATAACACAGACAAAACCGCAACCCCAAGGGGAAAAAACCGTCAGATCTCTTACAGCCTCGTGAGGTCCAAGAGGTTGGTGACGGCGGTTGGGAAGGGGCCCACTATAGAAACCGCGTACGCCTCCCTGCAAAGTAACACGAGATGAGCCTGAAACCCTAGCCAACATCGAGACCGAATGAGGGAGGGGCAAGAAGGTAATTTCGCAACTCACAGCTCGGTGACGACGCGGTAGTCGCCGACGGTGGAGCAGGTGACCCCGGACCAGGGAGGGAGATCGCCCTCGCCGCAGGGATCGTCGCCGACCCACGAGTACACCACCCTCCACCCCAACGACGCCTTTATCTCGTTCAGCGCCTTCACTGGGCCCCCACACGAACACACACGTGTCAGTCTACAAACAGAAAAAGGAAAGGGAGGCGGTTGAGGAAGGTGGATCGGGAGATGTACAAAAACGCACCGTCGCGCTTCAGCGTCTTGGAGGCGGCGACGGTTAGGACGAGCCACAAGGAGATCAGGAGGGCGACGGCGGGAGCGTATTGTACACGCGGCATTATCGGTCGCCTTGGGAGTGATCCGATCGCTAAAACGGCGCCGGATCGGAAACAATAAGAGTAATAATAATAATAACCGTCTTTGGCTTGCTTTCCTCTACTACTGCTACT
The DNA here is from genome assembly GCA_963995505.1 of Hypericum androsaemum. Taxonomy (NCBI): domain Eukaryota; kingdom Viridiplantae; phylum Streptophyta; class Magnoliopsida; order Malpighiales; family Hypericaceae; genus Hypericum; species Hypericum androsaemum. The sequence continues at coordinate 20,286,991 of OZ023184.1, forward strand.
TGAGCGATGGCTCTCTCGTCAAACGCGGAGTTTTTGGCTTGTTTGTTTCCTAGTCGGTGCTTTTTTTAATTTGTTTTAAATTCTTTTGTCAGCGAGTAAAGACTAAAGATTAGATTAAATTAGATTTGTTATTTAGCGCGGGGAAGAGTTACTCTCATTAATTTCCAATTGTGATCAATAATTATGGTAAGATATCAGATAGTATAGATCAACTAGCAATAAATTATTCCGATCGATATTAAATTTGAGTAGGCAACGTAGGTAGTCAAAAGTAGATTAATAGGGTTTATGATAAATATTTTGCACATATAATTTGGGAGAAAATTAGTAGGGTTTATGACAGTTTGACATCTGTTATCCAATGAGTTGTTGAAATAGTTTCTGCTATCCAATGAGTTGTTGAAATAGTTTCTGCTATCCAATGATTGACCTTCAGTGGCTCGCTGAAGGTAGTATGGCTGGTTTGAAGGTAATGCCCAAAAAAAAATCAGTTAGATTTTTACTTATCGAAATTGCTTAATATGCATTCTCAAAAAAAAAAATCGCTTAATATGCGTACACTCACTGACAACGGGTTGATCTGGGAAGAACTAGGCCCAATAGCTTAGTTCCAGTTTGCAGGGGGGCCAGGCCCATATTTTTATTGTGAACTCCAAATTGCCAAACCTAGTTTGACCGTTGAAGTCGCTACGGTTCACTACTGAGCTCCGGGTCAATGTCAATTGTAATTGGATAACAACTCAAACGGTGTCGCTGTGATAATGAAGTTTTTTTGAAAGAGAATTTTTTTATTTATACTACGCTCATATTTGAACCATCCATTTCCATGAAATCCTACAACCATAGACTAAATGTTTTGGCTGCGATAATTGAAGCTCGAGCAATATATGATGCGGGACCCACGCACATACAAAGCTAGTCTACTGAAAAGACGATTCTGCCCTTAAAACCTGGCTACTTTGAGTTTGAATAATATATCAGTACGCGCAGCTCCAAAATTAATGGAACTCATGGGTTTCTCTTGACCTCCACCTCTCCAACCACTCAAAACATGATAAAAAGGGAACTACTTATTAAAAGTCACAGCAAACGATCTTCATCAAATAAAAATAAAGATTTAAGAATGAAAAATATTATTAGAAAAATAATTCTTAAATTACTCGACTTTAATACCATATGCTCTAAAAAAAATACGATCAGGGAATTACAACCATTTCCATGCCTGTTAGAGATTGTCTAATTCTAATTTCCCAAGAAAACTATATCTGTCTTGCTACCGCCTCAAGTCAACTAGTGTTGCACATGATCAACAAAAAACAAGCATGGAATTGGTTCTCCTAATCTTTATATATATAAAATAGCTCCCTAATTACAAACATAATCCAAATAGGATATATTAAACAAAAAAAAAGATTATAATAAGAAGACGAAAAAACTAATAATAACATCTCATCAAGAAGATTATCAGCCTCCCTAATTTGCCAAAACGAAGTAGTAGCACTCCATCTCTTCTTAGGTCTTGCTCTTGCTCTTCTAGTACATAAAATTTGCTCAAGAAAGGCAAAATTGTGTACCAAGATTAGCCCTGGAATAATAATAATATATAAGGTGGCCAAGAATATAAAGGAGGAGGGTTTCACTTAGTTGTGAAGAGGGTTAGGGCCGGAGGGGACAAGCCTCTTCTCGACACCGTACAAAGGCCCCGCCGGAGGTGGAGGCGGTAGGGTTACGGGCTCCGAACGGCGTCGTCTCTTGTGCTGGTTCTTCTTCTTCGCCTGGAAGTGAGCGCACAGGGACTGGGACGCCCTGGACCGGAATGAAGCGCACGGGCGGGTTCCGCTGTGGTAGCTTGTCGGGGACGGGATCGTCTCATCGGGGGATGAAGGGGTCGGGGAAGCCATGAAGAAGAAGAAAAACAGGAGGAAGAGAGAAGCCATGGCGGCCAAGAGGACACGACGTCGCATTTTCTTCCTCTTTTAGTGTCTGTGGTGAGAGAGAAGGGGAGGAGAGTTGGAGACGAGGAGGAGGAGGTTAAGGGAAAGATAGCGATGGAGAGGAGAAGAGAGGAGGGTTTTAATGCGAAGCGAGGGACTCATGAACGAATATAATTTCGCCTAAAGGGACGCATGTTCACCAATTTATAAGTGAGGGGGCCATATCTTTATGTCTATATCTATTATGGTTTTTTACTATCGGTAACCGGATTCTTATTGGGCCGGTTAATTCAAGTTCGAGCGAGATATAATTTTCGAAAATTCTCTCGACAAGTATCTAACATTGTTATATTTCAGATAACAACGAATTTAAAATCTATTAGTTATATTAGAACAACTAATTCACTGATTTTTGTGTGTTTATTGTCTTGTTTGTAATTGGGTGTATGGCATGCATATCTGGTAAATTTTATTATAATCACAACATAAATATAAATATGATTTGATACATTCGGCAATTATATTTTGAATTTTTCTAGATTTATAGTGATTTTACATATGTTTATGTAATTTTATTAATTTTTTATTGATTCAAGTGTTGTATCTTTCATGTAAAAGGGCTTATAGTAAATATAATATTTCTTCCAAAAAAGTTGAAGTCAAGATTATGAATTCTTGAGAGAACAGAAGCGTGGTGGTCTCCCGATCGCCCGAATCTCATAAATGAATAGAAAATTGGATCTAAATTTACATTTTTATTTAACAGTATCTATATTTTTATTGGATCTCACCTGAATTGTTTAATCTATTTTCCTGAAGAAAAGTTTGGTTTTAAACCCAATCGAAGAACATGAGAAGTACGCCATACTAACTTACCTTGAATGATCCACGTCTCAGATCAGAGCCACAAAAACTGAGCAATCTCCTCTGTTTCATTAGTGAACTGACGCAAATCTTTACATTATAGGATGACTGCTAAGTTTTTGCAGTAGATACATAGCAACAGACAAAAATAAAGTCCACCCTAGAACGACATAAATATTTACGACGACGAAAGAATTGCAGAGGTGTAGGAAATGTTACACTTGATGACGTCAAGAAAAAGTGAACGCAGAATTAGAAAATTTCAGGAGAAGGGCCATAGCCATGGCCAAGTCAGATTGTGGTTGGCGGCAGGTGGGTGCTCTGCCTGCCTGGTTTCTCATTTGTTAAGCAAATTGCGCGCACGCTGGTTGGCGCCTTTGACTCGAGAGTTGAGCTCGTCCACGTCGTCGCCGAGATGGTCAAGGGCCTTGTTTTGCCTGCACATGGAGCCATCATCATATTTCGAGTCATCATGTTAAAATTTTCGTATCCAACATAAAACGTTAAGATAACATGTATCTGAATTTTCTAGCAAAACCACCAATACTCATTAATTAGTGTTGTGGTAATCTCAACAACACACCCCTTAACTGAAGCCTACTGGGTTGAAATTTGTACGAATTTTGACTTGGCCAACATGCTATGACACATGGGTCATGCGAACAACAACGTACCACATGATCTACTCGTTTTAATATAATGTTAAAATTTCTATATCTAGCCCAAAACTTTAAAATAATGGGTATATAAATATTCTAAGAAGTCGACCGCACTTGCAATTAATTCGCAAATGAAAAAATCAAAAGCTAACAACAAGTAGACTGGATGGAATTGTCATATGTAGAGAGGATTAAGACTAACTTGTCAAGTTCGCTTCCCATGTCAAGAGCCATGCCTTTGAGATCTCCCAGGATGTTGCTTAGATCAGATAGCGAATCTTCTTGCTTTGCCTTCTCCATCTGTTGTTATTATATCAAAATCCACATCTAAGCAACAGGAACGAGGAACGAACAATTGTGATCTGTATTATAAATACGAACCTCGACTCTTTGCATGGCATTTGATGACTCAGATGGTGGCGTGGTAGGAGCCGAGCGTGTGGTGTTCTTGGAACCAACCAGGTTTTCTCTTTGCTGCTTGTGGTTGGCGTTCTTCTTCCCTGGCTTATCTGCCAATCCAACGAGAGAAATAATGTTATTCTCATCAAAATTCAGAACCGAGTACTGTCGGTCTCTTATACATTAGTAAGATTTAAACCAAAGAATGAATTCTAAGTCCCTTGTACAACTCTTGGTGATAATCTATATAGACACTAATCCAAGTCAAAATGCAAGAAATCAGAAGGTAAGAGCAGAACCTGCAGTGATGAGAGGCCCGGTAATCTCCCTGGCCTTCTTGGGCTTCCAGGGCATAGAGAACATCCCTCCAAGGCTGTTCAGAAGCTTTTCACCCTGAACCATCAGCCACGAATTTCAGACGACAATGAATTGATGTACATTTCAACATGGATGTTCAAACAAATTAATTAAACGCGAGAATCAATTAAAATTTTCGTGTCTAACTCAAATCTTTTAAACAAGATATTGATGCCATTTTCTACATTTAGCAGAACTTTTTAAACCGAAATTATGCAAACAACAACACACCGCAATTAATCAATACACTCCAACAAGCAGCCTCTTATACCAAAAGGCAAAATATACATTAAACATAAATTTTAGATATAAAATTTTATGATAATGAGTTGGTACTATTAATCATTACGTATTTCATGTTCTTACAAATTCATTAAACACGAGGATAAATTAAAATCTCCGTGTCAAACTCGAACCTTTTAACCGAGATATTGATGAAATTTTCTACATATTTATCACAACAACACACCACACTCGATCATTAAATTAATTCTGGTACTCTATTTATCAACAACATACAGTGTAGTACCTTAGAGAGGTCCTTGTCCATGTCGAAAGCCATCTGGTGGGTCCTCGTAATCTGCTCGCCCTGGGCGTGGAGCATGTCGAGCGTCTTAGTGGCGTCGGACCTGACGTCCTCGGCGATCCGGAGGCAGTTATCGACGCTTCGGGTGGTCTCCTCGGCCTTGTAGACGGCGTACTTCTCCAGGTCCTGGACGCTCTGGCTCTCCAGCCCACCCGAGTTCTTGAACCCGTCGTCGTCCGCGCCCGGCAACGTCGGCTCCGACGACGTCCTCCTCCCCTGGAGCGTCGTCGTCGTGGTCGCCGGCGGCTTCTTGAACCCGAACATGAGGATGATGATGATGATGATCCCTTACAATAGAGCGAAGGAAGTTGGGGAGGGAGAATTTGGTTTTTGGGATATTTTGTGTTTAAGTTTGGTTTTGGACATTTTTTCACTTGTACTCTATCTGGTGTTTTTCTCGTCGTCCAAACAAATGGGAGGCGCCGCCGCGAAAATCTCTTCTTTGTTGCTATTTAAATCTAAACCATTTGTTAACCGGACATCGGCCGACTAGTCCATTTTTAAATGTGCATAATTTTAAATTGCTACAAAATTTTCCTAAAGTACTATTTTGAAACGAATATTCGGGCTTCCTACCCGTTAGGTTCTGTCCTTCGGTTTCGCTTTGCCGTTTTCTACATTTTTCGGGCCGCTCAAGTGATAATCTGGGCCCAATTTGATTCTTATCGGCCTAATTTAGACTATTTGGACCCACAAATCCAAATTTAAATTAAACAGACTGATTCTCATTTAAATTGGATCCTTCCCCTAAATAGGATTAGAAACGTTCCATGCCTCCAAGGTTTATTTGCTTAGCCATGCCACTTCAGCTTACAAGCCTAATAGATAAGACAATGCGCCCTATGGATTTAACAATTTTCATCATGCTCCCTCAAACGACGCGAAGTTTTGTGTGGTTTGGAATGGGTACCTGAACCTATCATTTCTCATCGTCAACCTTCAGCCACTAGATCAACCAGATAAACAAGTCGAAGCAAGTACAACGCGTCCTATGAATTTATCACGCTCTCTCAAACGATGCTCAAAACCGAAGTTGTGTGTGGTTTGGAATGGGTACCTGAACCTATCATTTCTCATCGCCAAGCTTCGGTCACTAGATCAACCAGATAAACAAGTCGAAGCAAGTACGGCAAACACAATAGAGAGGGCTTTAAAAGCTTTTGCTTCGATTATGTCTCAATTAGCAATGCAAAAAATTTCGTCTAGTGTGTGGAGCAGGAAACCCATAAATTAATTTAGCTCCTTACCACAAGAAAAGTTAAAAAGAGTCGCTTAAAACATTCTCGAGAATGAGTACAGCAAGAAACTTGAGAGCACAAGACTACTGCCAAAGACGACTGAACTTCAGCAATTAAGAGAGCTTACGGGTTCTTTTCCTGGCCCGATTCTGCAGCGGCGTTATCTGCTTCGGGATCCCCACCTTCAACGACAGTAATCGTCCCGTCGTGTTCACTTGAAACGCCAGCAGGATTAGTTACTTCCACAACCTCTTGTTGGACTTGGACAGCCACTGAACCACCATCTGCACCCTCTATGCTCATGCTCACAGCACTGTTACTAGCATCTTCAACAGCGTCCTCGGTTGTTTCCTCCTCCTTTGCGACACCCCCACCAGAAATATCATCTCTCCTTTCAAGTTCGTCATGAGCCGGAACATTAACTTGGTTATCTTCTACTGCAACTGGGAGATTAGAATTGTCTACAACATCCACTTGCATCGCACTACCATCTTCATGAACTTCTGGATTAGGCATGCCATCTTCATGATCAGCAGACGTTGCCAATTCAAGAGCATTCTTTTTGGCAATTTCTTCTTGTTCTTTTGCTAGTTTTCTATAATGATTGATGACATGCTGCAGCCTTTCCAGCTCAGCCAAAAAATTGCCATAGCGGCCTTGCAATGTCTTTTCCAGCTCCTTCTGCTTCTGAACTTCCTCCCACAGACCATTAATCCGGTAAGATGCAGCTAATTGCTCTTGCTTCTGCAAAGCTTGAAAGCATTCCAGCTCTGTCCGAGCAGTTTCCATCTGCTTTAAGGTTGATTCAATCGGAGGAACGAGCTGCCTTTCAGCCCGGATCTAGTAATTCAAAAATGAAAACCATAAGAATGCCTGTCTTGTTTCCATTAAAAAAGAGAATGCTAGTCTTATAAATGTCTGAACAAGAAAGTGACCCAACCTCTAGACCATGAACACTACAGATGCAATAGAAAAAAGAAGCGTGCATCTGAATGATACAGGAATCACATTCCATTTATCGTAATAATTTTCCACACAGTGGGTAACCAAAAGATAGCACACTTGGACGATCATGAAAATATGCTGCTAAATTATGTGAAATCCAAATGCTATGAAAGCACCAAATAAATCTTTTGAAGCATCCCCTGGTAAATCTAGATGACACGTTACCAAAAAAACTAAATATAGATGAAAGAAATCGAATTTAAATTTAAATGGGATAAAAAGTGACATACTCAAATGCACCAAAAGTTGAAGATACTACCAAAGCAGCCCCCGTACCTGATAACCCTGTGTGAGTACATTAACCTTCTTCTCAAGACGTAAAGCCTTTTCTCTTTCAGCCTCTAATCTTGTCTTGACTTTATCAAATTCATTTTGCAATGCCGCAAGTTTTTCCATGTTTCCAGCAACACTTGCCAGACCAAAGGCATTTCGTGTAGGGATGTACACCAGATCATTCATACATGTTTTGTGTGCTTCTGCAAATTCGTCGAGGGTTTCGTCGCCATGCCCCATTGATCGACGGATATAAAGAGCCTCATCATTTACCAAACTTTCAGCCTACGATGGATGACATGCAGTCAATGCTTGGCCAACAGAATATCACCAGAGAAACAGGTGCAAAAAAATAAAGCAAAAATCTATAATCAGGATACGTTGACGTAAAAAAGCTATTTGCTATGTAATTATGCAACAAAATTAGAATAATAGCTAATTGAGAGGCACATGCAACCGCGAGTAAATATCTTTTTAACATGATGTTACACAGACTACGCAAACATGGAGTGCTAATCAAGAAGAAAACAAAGCGAACAGTCTGATATCGTGATGAAGCCAGTAAATAGAAGCGTCACATATTAAAAAAAATAGTGATTTCAACATAAACATACCTCTTTAAGCTCATCTTCCTCAAACTCCTGAATTGCAGGGACAGAAACAGCAGCACCACTCCCCTGACGCTTGGATCCTTTCTTCTTCTCTTTGTTGATTTTGTCATCAAGTGGATACTTAGCATTGTCATGCTCAAGTAAGTTGAGTAGCTCCTTCCGTATCATTTCATCAGCCTGTTCAATCGGGGTTGGAGGAACAAACGAACTTTTATCTTCATCAGATTTCAACAAAGAGTTTCTAATAAGCTCCAGGGAAGCAGCAGGAGGCCTGGGCAATTCTCTCTGCAATACTTTTGACCTCTTCTTAAGTAATGCTTGTTGTCGTGCTTCTTCCTCAGCCTTTTCCCTGGCGATTCTATCAGACATATCTTCTTCCATCTTCTGCTCTGGTTCCTCGTGCTCCTCGGCAGGACGTTCCATGACGATCTGGTACTCATTCTTAGGCTGCGGAAGAGTACTCAGACCAGATCGTAAGTTCTTTCTTATGTTTTGTTGCTCTACCTTGGCACTCTCATGCATATCTAGATCTTCATTTATGCGGAGCTCATCCCTGATAGGTGTACCCTTAGGGGTCATACCATAAGAGTATCCATCTCTTGAAGGTGTCATCCCAAGCCTAGGAGTGAGACCAGCAGCTCCAGGAGTGAGACCAAGCCTAGGAGTGAGACCAGCAGCTCCAGGAGTGGCAGAAGGGGTAAGCATTGGGTTTGGAGTTTGAATCTCCTGCTTCTTAGGAGTAACGCCAGAAAAATCTGAGGGGTGCAGTTCAGGATTCTCTCCTCCTAACAAGGGAGTTTGCGACTCCCTTAAGCGAGCCAAGTTCTCAGCCTCCATCATAATGGCATCCCCTTTCCCTGACGGAGTTCGTTGGGGAGTTCTCAAAGGGGCCATTCCTGGCCTTGGTGTCTGCGAGTAATTAGCTAGAAGGGCACGAGTTGCACCACTACCTTCTGCCAGCTCCTCGCTCACCAGGTCACTGGCATAACCCATCTTTGCAATTTCTTCCAATTCGTGGTCTGAGATCTGTGGAGCAGGAAGCATCAACTTTGACCTCTTCCTTACAGTTTCTGGGTCATTAAGCTTGTTGGCTTGCAGGATGGAAGAAGGAGCATCCTGCCTCTGAGCAATCTTATTCTTAGCGATGTCCTGCTTTCGTAGCTGTGCTTCAATATCAATCCTTCTTTTACCTTCGAGCTCTTCAATAGTAGTAGGAAAGTTAACAAGCTCCACCGGTCTAGCCTCTTCACCAACATCAAAAAAACCAGGAGGAGGCCTCTTCTCAAAAGGGATCTCAGCATTATAGTCAATCCCCTTTCTTTTCCTCTTCCTGTGCCTGGCATCAATACCAGCAGCCTTAAGCTCTCTCCTCTTCTGCAACGAAGCAAGCCGCCTCGCCTCCTCGAGCTGCTTCTCCCTAGCTTTCCTCTTAGCCTTCTTACCCCTAGTGTTAGCCAACCTGGCCCGCGCTTCCGAAAGCATCTCCTTCTCATCCTCGTCCATATCAACAGGATCAGGCCGCGCGGGCTTCGACTCTGGATTCGGATCAATCTCCCCAGGCCGCAACTTCCTCGGATCATCCCCAGGATCATAACTCTCGTCCTTGACACAGGCCGCATCCAACAGCTTCTCGTACCTCTCCAAACACTGGGACGGAGTACGCCCGACAATGGGTGCAATCGTCCGCCACTGCGTGGGCATGAGCTTCGCCAGGTGAAGCAACTTCTCATCCTCCTCCCTGGTCCACTCAGTCTGCAACAACCAACCAACCAAACAACAACACTCAAAACCCTAATACCCGATCCTAACACAACAACATTCACCGCAAAGCGAGTAGATCGACCAGCAGGTCGGTCCGTAGCTCGAGCCGGTCAAATCTGGATTAGTCAGCCTAGCGAGTTTAATACGAGTGCGTACCTTCTTAATGGAAGGGTCGAGCCACTCGTACCAGCGAGCTTTACACTGCTTGGCGGACTTGCGAACGAGGAGGGAAGAAATGCGGGCCCACTGGTTCTTGCCGTACTTCATAACCGCCGCCTTGAGGATCTCATCTTCGGTGTTCTTCCAAACACCTCCCTTTATCATTATCCTCATCTTGCCTTAATCTTCGGGATCCCTTCTACGAAAAGAACCGGCGCCGTTTAGGGCAGAGAAAAGCTCGAGAGCTCCGGTGGGAGTTTCTAGGTTAGGGAAAAGGCAAGGCCTCGTTTGGATTGGGGTTTTAGGATCGGGGATAGAGAGAGAGGAGGCGGCGGCGATGTTGGTACTATAATTGGGGGTTCGGGTCGAGAGGTCGCTCGGTTTTTGGACGACCGGTCGTTTTGGTTGAGTGGGGGAGAGTCCCGGGTTTGTTATATCATATATGTGCGTGCCCACTCGAGGTGGGCTTTGGAGTGATTGCTTGGGGGCCAGGAGACTGAGGCCCGAGTTTACTACCCGATATCCGGACACTTATAACTAATCTAAATTTGAGTCGATTAAATATTTAATGCTGGCGTGTTTTTGATAATTCAAAATATAAACTTCTAAATTAAACTAGAACTTTGATATGGTTAGATCAACGGCAGATCTGTTTGTGAAGTTGTAACGTTTGATATATGTGATTCGCTTAAAACACTTGCATGTATTGGACCAAGATGATTATCAGTATGGTACGTAGGGATTACAAGAAATCACGAACCTAAAATTACTATCTCGACCTCCACAAATTGAACCTGAACTATTACAACCAATAATTATTAGAGTAGGCATTTTGTAAGTATTTTTTTGGGAAGGGACCATTTTGTAAATTGTGGTAGTAGAAAAAGAACTGGTTGAGCAGATCTCTAGTTATTTGAATCAATTTGGGATCTGTTTGGGTATATAGCCTTATTTACTGTGACATGTGACTGGCTAAAAGTATTTGCAATTGATGAAACGGTCAAAACATTTTGAACAGAATGCACCCACCACCACAATAATGCGGGCCGCACCGTCTCCAAATAGGGCTAGAAAGAAAGGTTTCAATTTCATTTTTGGGAAAAGTACAATTTAGTACCATATAGTATCATAATTTTTGCGATAGGACCGTGTAATTTAAAAACCATCAATCGAGCCCAACTTATTTGAAATTTTATCAAACTACGATCCAGTTCAGATCCGGACGACTTCCGAACCTAGTTGGATAGCCACGACATCAAAACGACCCGTTTCAATCTCACATGGTTTTGGTGTTTGGCATCTACGTGGCAATTGGAACATTTTCATGATGGTCTTAATTTTTTTATAAACACTCAAAAAGACCCTCTTTCTCTCTCCCTCCCCCCTGTCTCCTCTCCTCTATCCAACCTATGCAGACCAATTACTGGAATATGAATATAACAAGGAGTTATACATCTACCATCAAAATTGAAACCGATCTAATTTGTAATTGGGTGGCCATACAAATTAGAAAACCTTAATTCCCTCAATTGGGCTCAGAGAAGAGAGGGGGGGGGGGGGGGGGGGGGGGGGGGATGGCTCCGCCGTCGAGGGGCTCTGTACAAAGAGGAAGGTCTCGACGCTGCCGCCGACCAGAGACTCCGCCGCGGAGGAGCTGGCGGGGCCGCCCCCGATCACGACGATGCGGAGCTGGCGGCCTGGGAGGGAGGCGGTGGTGGCTTCGCATGACATGGTTAGGGTTCGGGATTTCGTGAAGGTGGTGAAGGATTGGGGTTTGGAAAGGAAAGGGAGTTTAGTGGTGATGGCCATTTGGAGTAATTACTAATTAGGGATTTGGGTGCTTAATTGTGGGGTACACCAAGGTTTAATCACCATCGTGTTCATTGCTGATAGTGTTGTTGGAATTCCTTGTCTTTACATGTTTTTGACTAAAAAAAGAGGATTCAAAGCTCCATTTAATACTGTCCGTGCCTATGCTCCTTATGTTGTCCTCCTCCTGAGCTCTCAAATTCCTTGTCCAGTTGAACCTCCAGTTCCAGCCGTTTGCATTCCAAGTCCAAGGTTGTAATTTGTATGGCAACCCAATTAGAGAGAGGTGGAGGGGTTGAGGTTGGGGGCGGAGAGAGGTGGGGAAGAAGAGGGTCTTCATGAGTGTTTATAGAAAAAGTAGGACTATTCTGAAAATTTGCCACTTGCCACGTAGATGTCAAACAGCAAAGCCACGTGAGACTGAAACGAGGTCGTTTTGATGACGTGGCTATCCTACTAGGTTCCGAAGTCGTCCGGGCCTGACCTGGACCGTAGTTTGATAAAATTTCAAATAACTTGGACTCGATTGATGATTTTTAAACTACACGGTCCTATCGCAAAAACCGCGATACTACAGGATACTAAACTGTACTTTTTCTTATTTTTTGGTTCAAGCAACATGATATACGGATACTATGCATTGGCAAGGGAGCATTCCGCCTTAGAGGAAAGCACCCGCGCGAATGGGGTGGACGAAGCGTGAGCAAGAATGTCAACTTGAGTAACGCAAATATTAGTGAGAACTCAATATCGACTTCGTTTTTAGACAAATAGATTTTTTGCATAGTGGTAAAGATATTCTAACAAATATTTAACATTGTTATATTCTCAATTACTCAAATATCTCTTAATAAAGATAGAATAAATCTGTTACCAACTTTCAAAGGTCGAGTTAGTAAGAAGATCGAATTCATTAATTAGTTACAGATTGCGGTACTCATTACATTATCGAGAAGGGCTAATTACTCAATTTGTCGATTAAAAAAAGAATAACTGGAAATCCGCAATTTAGTTTTTTTTATAGAAGGAAATCCGCAATTTAGTTTTTTTTTATAGAAGGAAATCCGCAATTTAGTGGGGGCCAATAAAATCACAAAGACTAGCTTATTTCTGCTTGACAAAGGAAATTAAAACGACGCCGTTACTCTTTTTTATTACGGAGGCATTGTTACTAATTAAAGGCCCGTTAAAACCTCGTCCATGCCGATTATTGCGTGCAAAGCACGGAGCTGACCGATAATTAGCCGAGAAAATTTGTATGGTAAGGTCCCTCCACCACCACAGCAAGAGGGTGACTGGTCGTCTTTTCTTGTTGCCATTTTTAGGCCAAGTCCAACTAACACTTGTTGCTATTACTTGGATCTAAAATGTGGAGTGTCATTTGGTCTACAAAATTTTAGATTAAGTTGTTCAGACTGGTAGACTTATTTATTTTTTTAAAATCTCATCAAGTTGAACACTATCAAATCTTATTTAGAAGGCGGTTGTCTCGATAGATAATTGTGGCTCTTGAAGAACAATATTGTCCTAATTCTATTGGTTTCATGTGCTTCTTGTGATTCAATTGGTTTAGAAAATTGTAGAAGTATTATGATTAAGGAATTGTTTAAATGGTAAGCGTATCGACTTAAACTTGAATTCGTCTAAAATATTATCAGAGACTTATGAGTAGACGGCTTATTTTATCTTAGGTAAGGTATAACTTGAATTCGTCTAAAATATTATCAGAGACTTATGAGTAGACGGCTTATTTTATCTTAGGTAAGGTATCGGGTTCGAATAGTGTAATCAATTTTGAATTAGTCATATATGTGATTATGATCCGCTCTGAATTAGTGAGATAGGTGTGAATTCCAACCGTGTTCGACTATAAATGAGAATGTCACTATCGAGAGTCAAACCAAAAATGATATAATAACAACCTAGTAAAGTAGTCAATTGAAGAGGAAACTTCAGTGCCAGACTTTTCAACCAGTAGGACTCTTTCTGGTTAGTGCCTACCATTGTAAAGCAAAGGCAAGTGGTCCGTGATTCCCTTAGGATGTAATAGAGACAAATTTGTTACATGCAATTGGAAAGCTGACTTAGCCATTTTGGCAAATCGGCGATTAATTATTGAGGTTGAAGAAGCAGATGCCCTTGGCTACTCAAGTTTGCTTCTGAAGAGATCCTAGCCCACTTGCCTTCACTCACTAGGGTAGTGACTACTAAAACCAAAACTGGATTACTCTGATTACTCGGCTCAGCAAGTGTCGGGATACCAGGTGGTTTCAACCAAATTTTATGTATAAAAGAACTCATGAAGGTTGCAATTGGTAGAAAGAAGCATAAAAGATCAAACTAGCTCTATACTGCAAAAGAACTTGGAAGGAATGATAAAGAAGAAAAGAACTGGCTAATGAAGGCATGTTCCTATGGATAAATAAACAAAAAATAATAATTAAGTAGCTGCTTCTTGCATCCCAAAGGCAACAAAATGGTGATTAGTTACCTGCCTCGAGGTAAGAGATCCCTTGAATCCCAAGCAAAATGAACCTAAAAGACATCCTTGCATCTGAAGCAAAAAAAGAACCCAACAAGGCATCCACCAACTTGTCTGTACAGTCCAGCATTGCTAGCACCTTCACCGAAAAGCTCGACCCGAAAAAAAAGATTTTGCTGCTGTGAGAGGCCATACTCCTGCTCACTTGTATCAGAAAATGTAATGGAGTGATCTCTTTCCTTTTGTTCTACTGCTACTGCCATATCTACCATGGAGTGAACCCACCAACCCCTTCCTCCGGAGGAGCAGGAAGATTGAGATCGAGTAGCGTGGGAATCGTTATGTTTGGCACATCCTCCTTAATGATCAGAGTTCTGTCCTCTGCACTTCCAACGAAATGGGACCGCTTGTGACCGCCTAATGCCTGACCCGAACGGAAAACCTTTGAGCAGAAGGGGCATTCGTGCATTTTGCCTTTTTTTGACCCCAACTTCTTCTCTGCCTTGCTTGAAGAAATCTTCTTAACCGGGTTCTTCCAGGTGGAAGATTGGATGTTCTTACTGCTACTTGGGACATAGTTAGTATCCTCACCATTCTCAACAACACCCACATTCTTGGAGTAACTAACGAGCCCATTAGTCTTTTTCTGGATAACTTTTTGCTCGCCTAGGACACAAGTCTTACCTCTCTTTTGGAGCTCGGGATTGCAGAAAACATTCTTAGCTAATCCCCTATCAGCAAGTTCATCCCCATCACTCTCGATCAAATTCTTGCGCAATTCAGCCTTAATGCGTCGAAACCTACTCAATCTTTTCCCCATTTCAGTATCCAAGTGTCCATCGAACCCGTACTGAAGCTCTGCTTTGCCATTCAACGACTCATCGTCCCTACCAAACACATCAGGAGAAGGATCGAATTCAACCTTCCTCGGCCCATTCCTGAAGTACCCGGAATCAGAATTCTCATCATTCTCATTTTCCATAGATGCTTCCTCCTCCTGTTGCTTCGACTTCTTCATCAGCAAGTACAGATTATTATCCTCGAACTCGTGATGAGAACCACCGTTCTTGGCACCAACTCTTCGCGACTTGGAAGAGGAAGACTTGGTCTCTAAAACAACAGAGTTGTTATCAGAAGAATCGCCGATCCAACTAAAGCAACCCTTGAAGCTAGAATCCTTAGACAACAGCATCAAACACTTGGCCACCTCCTCCTGTTCCTGCTCCACATCGGAACCGGTAGACCACGAATCATTCCCAGAAGAAGTGTAGACACACCTAGCCTTGTACTTAACCCGCTCCGATCTCCTCCGCTTGGTAGGAGCAGAGGTTTCGGTATCCGACTGATCATCATCCATAACCAACTCCTTGAGCTTCTCACTGGTCACTGAGTAGTGATCCTCCTCCAGATTGTGGTGGTGGTGGTGGTTGTTTCTAGAGTGACAAGCCATGTGACCACACAAAGCCTTGAGTGATTGGAACCCTTTGCCACATTCCTTACAAACCTTGTCCTGAAGCAAATTAGAGGTGCTCAGATCAAACAGAAACCTCGTGGTCTTCTTGGGGTTCTCCCTAAGCCCATAACTAGTCTGGCCAGCAACAAGAGCTTCACCATCAAGAGCTTCACCGACAAGAAGACCCTGGCTTTGGTGATTGTTAGCTTCCTCTGTTACATCAACAACAGATGAGATCCCACCACTAAGATGGATCCTAATGTGGCCACCCAGGGACTTGCCACATGGGTACCTCTTGTTGCAGAACTTGCAAACAAATCTCTTCTGCTGGTTTGCTTCCATTGCTATTGATCCAAATTCTGAACCAAACCCAAAAAAAAACAAAACAAAAGATGAGTCACAATTCCCCTCACCCCACATGAAAAAACAACAAAACAAGTAACAGAAACTTCACCTTTGAGCAGAAAAAGTAACCCCAACCCCAGATCAAATCACAAGATATGGATCTCTCCCAAGTTTGTATCTTTCTCCACCAACCAGCTGATTAGTATTGTTCCTCTTAGTACTGGTAAAGAGCAGCAGCAAGAAGCAAGCAAGCAAGAAGAGAGCTAAAATGGTGGTGTTAATGGAGAAATGCAGCCCATAAACATGCTAAAGATGGCTACTTTGGAACTGGGTTCGACAGATTTTAATGGCTAAGATGAAGATTCAAAGGCTTTTGATTGATGATGATGATGGGTCGTCGCAAAGGATGGCGATGAACAAGGCCTCCATAAAAGAACAATCAAAACACAACTATGACTCTTTCTATCTCTCTCTCTCTCTAGAATACTCACACCTAGGCACCCTCCATTTTATACTTTCCAATTTTTAAATTCATTTTTTTATTATTTTTATATTTTTATATTCTCTCTCTCTCTTTCAGTCTTTTGTTGTTGTGAGTTTCAGTTGGAGGAGAATTCCATGCATGGAAGCAAAAACCCATAAAAAAAGGAAAGAAAAGATTGGCAGCACCACGTGTTCTCTATTGAGAGCTCTTCGCCTTCCCGGGATCGGACGGCTCAGATTTGATCTTTCTTCTCCCCTGAGGATCCCTATAACTGGGGATTTCTTACGGGTACCAAATTGCAATTTTCCAAAAAAACTGACCAGATCGGGTACTAGTCTATCCATTCTACTACCCTGTTGGCCTTCCAAACAATTCCTTAGTTTTTTGGTTTATATATCCAATTACTAATCCAACTAATCTAGATTTGAATTGGATGTGACATTTGAAATGTGACAAAGTTCTAATTCAAAGATTCGAAGTCAAGACCTGATTAAGAATTCTCATGTCGTTACCTTGAATTAAAGTTGGTACATATTCTTTCTAGCTGGTATAGTTGATCGATCAATCTTAATATTTACTATATTAAGCTCAGTGTCGGTGTGTCTTGGCCTAGATCGCTGCTATCTAATGTGATGTCACAAACTTCTGCCGAATAAGCTCGTGAATATGTTGTACTAGCTTAACTAAGAGATCACGAGTTAGAATTTTTTAAAACGTAATTGCGTTAAAATACTTGTTATGTCAATTTTGTAACATTTCAAAATTTTTACCCAACTCTACCTTAGATTAAATCGGTCTAATAAATACCTAAATATCACACCGTATAAAATATGTAATGTGAGCTTCTAAGCTCAGTTAGTGCCACTAATATTAAAAAGGGACCAAGGGAGAATCTCCAGCCGTTAATTCTATCCACTTGGCCTCCTCCTCTGCCTCTCCTATGAATGCAACTAACGCCCTTTTTTGCACCGCCAAAACTGATACTTGTGCCGCTTCAATTTGCTACTTTTTACTTGGAAAAAATCGATCCAAATTCAACATAAAATTTAAGTATACTATGACAAAAATATACCACGAGTCTCCTAGTTTGAATCTTCTTATTCAACATAACATTTTAAGATAATTAATAGATAAATTTTTACTCCACACTCATAGTTAGCAATAATAATCTCAAAATCTTTAAATATTAGGATAGACATATTATTTCACATATTCCTATCCACAGAGATTAACATTGTTAGGATGGCGAGAAATATGAAAGATTTATTTTTTATTCCTATTCTTATTCTGACTAGGTTTTGGACTCCTAATCTGACACCAAGGGTTTGTATCTATATAAAGACATGTTACCCTAGGTTTTTTGTATAGTTTTGTGGCTCGAAAACTCATCAATAAAAGTTCTCCTTTCTCTCCGTGGATGTAAGCATTAGGCCGAACCACGTAAGCTCTTGCGTCCGTGTTCTTTGCGCGTTTGTTCCCTATTTGCTGAATTCCTAACAAGTGGTATCAAGAGCTAAGGTTGGAGGATGTCGAATCACGGTGCGAAGTTTGCTCTTGTGAAGTTCGATGGTTCATTGAATTTCGGGTTATGGCAAAGGCGTGTCAGGGATCTCCTCGTGCAGCCAGGGATGGTTATCACGCTCTCGGAGAAGAAGTCCAAGAAGATGGAGGAGCAAGAGTGGGAAGAGTTGGAGGCTAAAGCAGTAGCGAAGATTCGCTTGTGCTTGGCGGATGATGAGGAGCCACCAGCTGGGTTGTGGAAGAGGATCCAGGTCGGAGTCAAAGAAGTTCAATAGAAATAGTTTCAAGTGCGGAGAAGGGCACATGAAGGGGACTATCCAGGACGAACTAGGGATCAAGACAACGAGGAGAGATTGGCATCCACAACCATGGCCACATATTCAGACGGGTCGGATGGTGACTGGCTTTCCATCTTATTAAGTCCAATGCATCCTGGTAATCTCTTTTCATTAGGGACCTTGGATTATAACAGTGATAGTCATAAAGGTATGCTAATGAAGGTGGAGAAGGATGCGGTGGTAGGGATGAAGGGTGAAAGGAAATACCTACAAGTTAGTGAGGCACATTATTGTAGATGGAGTCACATCAATGGGTCTGAAGGAGTTGGCAAAAGCTCAGGTCATATGAGGTTGGTTCGTATGAGGGAGCAAAGGCTTGACATGAATGGTTTGAGTAGAATTGGGATTCGCAGAGACATGGATAGCGAGCTATGGTTGTTTCGTGGAGGCATGGTTGGCAAGGAGCCATGGTTGTCTCGGAGAAGTATTGTTAGCTGGGCCCCGCTATGGTTGTCTAAAGGGAAGTGCACGTCAAAGGTGTTGGGTAAGTTTTGCATGGAGAATGCGAAGCCATTGTTAACACCACGCGCGGATCGGGTATCTCACTCAAGACCGAATGATGAAGTTCGAGGCATGTCGAGGGTTCTACTTGGTGGAACAAAAGGTTGCCCTTTGTATGCTATGACATGTAGCATTGGTTTGAGGCAAGAAGGTCCAGTGGAAAAGCAGTTCGAGGTTGCGGAGCATGGGGCTGACCGAAAAATAGAGGGCGTGTCTATTGGTTGCAAGGTTGCTTCAGTAGGTGGACTTGCTAGTTGGGGTTCAATAGAGATTGGAGAAAATAGGCCAAGCAAGCTCAGAAGCTCGAGTTTGGGGGCTGGCTCCAAGTGATTGAACAAAAGGTGAAGAGAAAGTTGAGATGGTCTTATTGATGCAGTTATCTATGGTCCGAGATGGAGTCAGATTAGTTTTGCAAGATCTCATGGTTCTTCATGGGGCGTTGTTTTGTCAAGGTGGAGTTTGTTGAAGTTCGGGTGAAGCTTCATGGTTCTTCCACGAGATGATTTCTCGCCAAAGTGGAGATTGTTGGGATGGCGAGAAATAGGAAAGATTTATTTCCTATTCCTATTCCTATTCCTATTCTGACTAGGTTTTGGACTCCTAATCTGACCTAGATATGTTACTTGTACACCAAAGGTTTGTATCTATATAAAGACATGTTACCTTAAGTTTTTTGTATGGTTTTGTGGCTCGAAAACTCATCAATAAAAGTTCTCCTTTCTCTCCGTGGATGTAAGCATTAGGCTGAACCACGTAAACTCTTGCATTCGTGTTCTTTACGCGTTTGTTCCATATTTGCTGAATTCCTAACAAACATGATTTGTTGTATTGACAGCGTAGTTCTATCTCATCTACGCTAACGATGGTAAATGTACCAAGTGTGCTCTTTTACCGGACACGTCTTTGGACTAATTAACCACTTTTTGGTTCATCTATAATTTTTTTTTCTTTCAATAGTCCTCCAAAATTTCAACTTATTCTTAAAAACAAACTCAAATTCTCAAACGAAAGTCTATTCCGATTAATTTAGAGAGTGCCCTCACATCTTGCTCTAATTTGGTCATAGGGTATAGATAAGAAGGTTTGGTATGAGGTTTTTGGGTTGGTGATGTGAGGGATTTGGAACTTATGAAACCGTACCATCTTCTAGGACGAGAATTGTAGGCGTGACTTTCTTTTGCATTCCACTATCTTTCGGATCTATGTTGTACCGACTCGACAAAGGCTTTTGGGAGGCAAGATTTATTTTGCTTCTAGGATCGATTAATAGTGCACGTAGCCAAATCACTTGTATGCAACGTCACAAAACGTTGTAAATATTTAGGAGATCCAAGTTTCAAACATTGGTAATGTCATGGTATATCAATTTATCTTTAAAAAAAATAGTGGATGTAATTACTAATTAGCTTTTGGAAATAGCTGTAACTCTCTGTAATTAGACCAGAGCTTGGGGTACTCTAGTTTGTAATTTTACATGGGGAAAACAATTCATCTACTTATTAAAAAAAACTCTATTCCGATTAGCCATTCTCGATGTACTAAATTGAAAGAATTTTCACCCGTTCTCTCTCTTTTTTAATGGATAGTCATTATTAAACCTAAATTTGGTTGGATCGCCACAAATGATGGTAAATGTAGCAAGTGTGCTCTTATACCGGTCATGTATTTGGACTAATTAACCACTTCTCGGTTCATCTACTATTTTTCTTTCACTATTGGGAAGGGTGGCTCATTGAACATACTAATTATAGTTAGTTAGACTTCGTTTTGACATAAGTCATTTATATGATCATATCACATAATCATCCGATCACCGAAATTGTGAGCGGATCCTTTAAGTGTAACATGAATAAACAAAACAAAATACTCAATTTATAAAAAATTTACATGTAAGGAGTATCACCAGAGGGTAAAGCACGAACTTTTTCCTAAAATAAACACAACAATACTAATACTCAGAATTCGTAAAACTCATTTGGAAAAAGTACACTTTAATATCTTATGATATCGCAAAAAATTATTTTAGTATGTGTGATTTAAAACTGATCAATTGAGTCAAACTTATTTCAATTGAAATCAATTAGGTCCACAGACACGCCACGCCAGCTTTTCTAGCATACTTTTTTTTATATAAGTAAGAATTCTTTTTAGTATAAAGAGTAACGTACAGATTATAAAAAAGTTATCCCGAGGCAATAGCGAACAAGCTTGCTATCGGGAAACGCCATTACTAATAAACCATATTCCAAGTTACAAAAAGCAGAAGCGGAATGCCGAAAAAGTTCCTAACAACCTTTTACTACATTCCTCCCAAGAAAAGTAACCAGGGGTACTAAAGTGATTTTTTATGATACCACATGATACTAAAGTAAACTTTTTCCAACTCATTTCCAATTAAATATAGCTAAGGTTATTACTTTTCATGGTAATCGAATAACTTAGGTATTAAATGCACGTATTTGCGTTTCTTACAGTTTTCTTGCATTCATGCATACGCCATTTATATCTGCAAGATTAGGATTTGAAATGGCAACCCAACACCATTACTACATTTTCTTAGTTTGTATAACCGGTTAATTAAGATTTGAATCGGGTAAAATTTGTCACAAAATTTTGTATTAACACTGTTAAGTTCTAATAACTCGAAGTTGAAACGACTTATTGATTAAGCTACAACAATTTTTTTTCATTAATCTAATCACTCCTTGGTACCACTATTACTACTTAAGCCCCATCATTATCTCATTACTTTCGCATCTCCCACCGTTCCGCACCCTTTTCTCATCAAACGATCAATTTGTTTTCCCTAAAATAACTTTGACTGTGCAATTTGCAGTATATCCTTTTTTGGCAGAAAAAAAAATTGAACGGTCACGTTTTTTTCTCCTGGAGTCCTAGTACCATCATATAGTTTGTGAAACTGCAAGAAATAAAACGATTCATTCGATCCCGTGACTTCCGAAATCATCAACAAGTCAAGATTTTGAATAAATTGGTGAGTGATTATTCTTTGATATTTTGAGTTGAAATTAAACAACACGGTTATATTAAAATTAGGTAAAGAAAACTTTGTCGTATTTAGTATTTCGATCTAATTCGAACTCGATAATTTTATGTTCGAGTTTAAATTGATGTTACATGCCCTAAAATTATCACTTATTAAATTAATTAATTCAGGTAAAAAATAAGCTACTATAATGGCTAGTAAAAAATCCCCCGTCATTTCCTTGCACAAACTTAAAATTACAACTATGCATTTTGGTTAAATCATGTTACGTCTATTGTCGTTAAGCTAAATAAATTTTGGCATATTTTGTCGTTATTGATACACATGATATTCAGATACTTAACAAATCGACTAGTTCAAATTCGAATCAAATATAATCTTTAGACAATAACAAAAAAAATTAACAAATATTTAATACTAATAACTTTTCCCATTTTCCAAATCATGACTTTGAACTCGATTGGGGTCGTTGACACACCATTGTCGAATGAGGAAAAGCCAGATTCAGATGATGATGGCCCACTTAACGATCGATGCCCATTGAATCCAAACGTGACGGCAGCATCCGAAACTTTCCTTTCTTTAAATACGTTGGGAGTTGGAGTCAACTTGACTCGTAAATTTCCTCCAACTTCTTCCTCACTGGGAGAACAAATTTTCTCTTGTTTCGTTACTTTCCTGATGACCCTAACAGAACAGATTGACCTTGAGAAGACCACCATCCAATATTTATTAGTTGTGGTTATATCACCAAACATAAATTTAGATTATTCGATTTAATAAATATCGAGAATTTACTCAGGCTGATTAACTGGCAATTGGGTCTACCCACCAAAAAAAAACTGGCAATTGGGTTTCCATGAATTTTCGTACAATTTGCTTTCACTGCACATAGAAAACGCGTTGTTGATATTTTTTTCTCAACGCGTTGTTGATAAATGATGGTAAGTTCCACATGAAGTTGCCACCCAGAAGACGACACCCATATGGTTGAACCATAACGCATTACATTACCAATCGTAATAATTCAATGTTAAAAATTATCTCCCGAATTTGGATTTGTAGGCCCGATCGTTTCCACATAATTTCAACCGAAAAGAAATCATCTAAAACCATTCATCTTTTTATAATGAGTGTCATTTTAGCCTTTCTTTCTTACCTCCAACCTCCAATTATATGTTTTTTATGTATAAACTTCCACTTGTGTAATACAAGTATCAACCAATGAAACAAGCAAATAACAAGTTTCAAGTTGAAAAGACTCTTTCTGCCTCTGAAATTTTCCATTTCGTGCACATGAGAAATCAATCTCTATGTTTCTTTTTTTTGGGAACATGTTTCTTTTTTCTCCTTTTTTTTTCCCATTCTCCTTCTTGAGGGTAGAGGAGAGAGCGGGTGTCTGTCTAAAAGCTACTCCTAAATCATCAAGGACCACGAAAAGAAGAAAACCCAAAAGAGAAAATCGAGTTTTGCAAGAGGACCAGACCATGCCCGGCCATAAACAAAGGGAGCGCACATCATGGCGAGGATCATCGTCCCACGGGAACTAGCTGATGCCATGGCCATTTATTGTCTGGTCGTCACACGTTCCTTCCCCAAAGATTTCGTCAATGATGTTGCAAGTCGGTAGAAGATCCACACCCATCATGACACTGCCGAAACGAACATCCCAGAGTCTAGAGTCACAGGGATCCAAAAGCAACACCTGACCATCGCCATTGCTGCACCCATCTGAGACACCAGGGAAGCATTTTCCAGGAACATTGCCATGAACACACCCTTGATAAGCGTTTCCTGCATCAACATCATCAGGCTGGAACTCGAACGATATGCACGAGTCTTCTTGAGCAGCAAAATCTGCCCCAACTGACCCTGTTTTGCTATCTACAATCGTAGAAGCAGGATCAAGCCTGCTGCCATGGAAAGACGTCGTATCAAATCCTTCTAGTCCATAGTCAAGCCCAGAATCTTCACCAGTGACATCTCCACTACCATCTCCCAAATCACCCTGATCACCATCAGAGTCATCACTGTTGTCATCATCCTCATCCTCGGTCATAATATCACCCACCTGCTCCACTTCATCAGACTGGTCCAAAGGAGAGTCAACACCAGAGTCTTCATCCTCCTGGGAAACCCTGTAAGAGTTCCTATTGATTCCATGCCATTCATCGTCATCGCTATCGATGTCCAGCAAGTTAGACCTGTTCTGTGAGGCCCTCCTCCGAAGCATGAACACATTGAAATAGTAGCTTACAATTTCCATGGTGGATCGGGTAGGAAACACTTCCGACAGGTGCTTCCAGAAGTTACGGCCCAACGATGCAGGATTAGAGTATATGACTCCATGAAAAACTCTTTCCTCTTCCTCACTCCAATGACATGCCACCTCCTCTCCCATCTCATAGAACCCAAGATCAACAAATTTCTCATGCCCAATGCATCTCCTCAGTTTCTCCCGAGCTTCCATGATGTGCTGACGCACACATCTAATGGAATCTGAATCAGGGCAGATACAATCCTTTCTCCCAATTCCAACCTCCGTGTCCACATCTGATTCTCTGTCTGGCATTGAAATTATACATGACCCGATCAGCTTCTTCTCCACATCATGACTGTCGCAGACTAACCCTGAGAAAGAATGGACATTTGGATAATACGAGCTTGAATGCTCAAAGCCATACTTCTCCCCATTCCAAGATGGAAGACTAGCTTGATGATCTGATCCAACAGGAATTTGTTTCCTGGGATAGCGATCCAAGTAAGATACACCGACATCCTCAGAAGGACCATCCATTCTTCTTGGTAAATCATGACCAAAATATTCTGGAAACACGGGGTACTCTGACGCAAACCAAGGTTCATCATCAGAATAACTGCTTGGGATAACTGGCAATGAAAGATTAGTATCAATGCCCTGGGCCAAATTTGGAATTTGAGGGACTCTTTTATTTCCAAAGTGGTCATGCCCCTCGAACTTTTCCACGCTTCTGTCATACGACCCTGATTAATGGCAAACGAGAATCATAAGAAGCATATGGCAAATCAACCACCAACAGAACCCTGCATGACACACAGTACAAGGACCAGACAGATTGTCTATAAAGACCATTACCATCAAATAAAAGCTCAGACTTCTGGGCGGCAGTACAAGGAGCACTCTCTACAAATTGACTACACTTATCACCGCATGGCACTCTAGACTGCTTAAAAGTAAGCCCCTGAAGTTCTTCACCATCAAAAGGCCGTTTGAATCCCATTTTTTCCTGAACTAGAAGCACGCATGGGTCAATGCCGATAAGAGTGATATCTCAAACTCCAAGCCAAAAGGCAAAAGAAGTATACAGTAAATCTTATTCCAAATGATAGCACATAACTTGGCATTCATGCAATGTGTTACATTGCTCTTGCACACGACTCAACATGTAAATAAGTAAGAATGAGCTTTCAACGTATCAATATCAATACAAGTAGCAAAATTTTACCAAAATAGGACATTTAGTCACTGAAAAGCTAGCTCCAGGCAGCAAACACAAGTAGGGCAGAAAGGATTACAGTAGAAGAATGCAACGGAATGGAAACAAACCATATTACAGTTCAATTGACGGGACAGTTGTGTACTATGCATTCCAGTACAAGAAGGAAACAACTTTTGGGAAAAAAGTAGAAGGACCGCGCCTTCATTTCACGAGCTCCGATCATGCATAGAAGTAATTGCATTTATAGCACACATCAGAATATACATTCAGACACCTTTCAAACAAGTAATTTCAACAATGTATCCAACACGCGTCAAAAATTAGTGAATTGGCAAATGTACACAACTTCAAATATGGCTAAGCAGAATTTATTCAATTGCCACGCTATCATAAGCCAATTGCAGTCATTTACCTAAAGAATTCGACGAACCCACGCTTCAAAACAGCAGAGCTGTACCAGACCCAAAATTGGAGGGGAACGGACAACCAATTTTGCCTAGATTAGAAAGTAAAGGCAGTTTAGAAGCGCGAGAAGAAAAAGCCCCAAATCAATTTCCCCAATCTAACAAACCCTAACCCTAGATCCCAAATTTACAAGCCGGTGACGAAATTACAAGCCAAATAGGGGTGAATCGGAAACGCGGAGGCGAGACAAGCAAAAGCCCCAAACCTATTTACACATCCCGATAGGACACAAACCGGATCGGAATTGAAAACCCTAGGACCAAATCGATCCGTACAAAATATACAAAATGGGACACGAAAATCGCCGATTTCTACCTCTATGTGCAAGATCGACAGAGATCCGGCAAGGATCTGGAGAATCGAAGCCGGAAAGGGATGGGACCCGAAACCCTAGAATGGAGAAAAGGGAAAATCAACGGCGGCCAACGAAACGGGTATCGATCGAAAGAGGGGAAATCGAATTGAACGAATCGGGAGGAGATTGAAGGATTAGAGGGATAAATAGAGAGAGATCTGGGAATTGGGGCTTTGGTGGTTGAGGAAGGAGACGATAAGAAAACGATTTAGGGATTTTTTTTCCCGATAAAAGGGGGAAGGAGGAGGCGCGGTTCGATTGGGATTTGACCGGGTTTATTAGGGCTCTATAATATAGAGTCGAACCGGTTCGGTTTTGTTGGGAGGATGGGTTGGCAACCCGCGTATATCAACACGATGTCGTTTTGTTATTTTGTACGATTTGGGAATCGATTAGAAACTAAATATATAATTTGTGGCTTGGCTACTTTAATTGGACATAAAAATAATTCTTACCTAACAAGACCAATTAAAAAGTGGTCTTTATTTGCAATTTTTCGTCGAAATTGATAGATAAATAGCTTCAATTTGAAAAACAAACCATATGTAAATAAAAATATATACTTTTTAAAATAATATCCGTTTAATTCACAAAAGCAGTTTCTTAAATAGCCAAAGATTCTGCTAGAGCCTCACCAATTTTGAACAATTTAACTCAGCTCCAGATTGGTTGATTAATTACGAGGAAGGTCCGATTCTGGCCTTTTTTTCCTCCGGAAATAGAAATTCTCTTCACTTGCGTTTAGATTCTCTTTTTTAAACCATATTATCTGATTCACCAAGCGGACTAATCTCGAATAGAATTTTGAAATGTGACAAAAAATTTTCATTATTGTATTATCAAGATTGGAACTTGATACAAGGTAGAACGTTTAGATTCTCTTCTTATCGATGAACTATATCAACTAATAGTTCAACTTCGTTGTTACATCAAGATCAACTACTAATTAAACACGCATATGATGTGGACCACAGCAAACTCGGATTAGATTAGATTAATTAGTTTAATTAGCGATAGTTTAATTAGTTTAATGAATATAAGGTATATTAACATTT
Source organism: Hypericum androsaemum (assembly GCA_963995505.1). Lineage (NCBI taxonomy): Eukaryota > Viridiplantae > Streptophyta > Magnoliopsida > Malpighiales > Hypericaceae > Hypericum > Hypericum androsaemum. The sequence goes on from OZ023184.1 coordinate 20,314,131, forward strand.
AACAACACCAAAATGTGAGCAACCCTCCCACAAAAAAATGAAACAATAATCTTTCACGACAGAAAACTGGGTAATAAAGGAACTAGAGACATTTATTATTATTATCGAGCATAAAGTAATATCCGGAATATCTAAAGCAAAACAAGGGTCCAAGCACAATCGTGTCACTGGACCCACTGTAATATAACAAATAAACAAACACAAAGTAAGAATATCAATGGCTAGAAGGGATTAAAAATAACTTATAAAGATGATAATTGGGTCTCACGTATGATTCTACTACAGCCTTGCCACAACTCAAACTTGAGATTACCACCATGGACTGAACCTTCAAGCCACCGCTGGCATGTCCTTTAGCCACGCATCCAGAGGCTTCCCGATGGAGTAGACGATGAAGCCGATTTGCCTCAACTTCTCGACATCCACCACATTGCGCCCGTCGAAGGCGAATGCGGGCTTCTGCATGTTGTCGTAGATCCTCTGGTAATCGAGTGTCTTGAACTCGTCCCACTCGGTGAGGATGCAGAGACCGTGAGCATCCTTGGTCGCCTCATAGGCGTCCCAGACGCAGCTAACTTGCTTGATGGAGGTGGGGCTCGTAGGCTGAAGGTGAAGCGGGTGGTCCCAGTCGAATTTCTTCATAGAGAGGTCCCGCTGAATTTGATCCTCTGAGACCTGTGGGTCGTAAATGCTCAGCCGGGCCCTGTCGCCCAACAGGCCCTTGCAGACATCTATTGCCGGAGTCTCCCGTGTATCACCGGTGTCCTTCTTGAAAGCAAACCCAAGAATAGCAATCTTCTTGCCGGAGACTGTGTTGAACATGGATGCGACAATCCGATTAACGAATCTAGTCTTTTGATAGTCATTCACCTTGATAACCTGTTTCCAGTAATTTGCAACCTCGGGAAGGCCATTGCACTCACAAATATAGACCAAGTTCAAGATATCCTTTTGGAAGCAAGAACCGCCAAAGCCAACGCTTGCATTCAAGAACTTGGGCCCAATTCTCGTGTCCTTGCCTACGGCATGCGCCACCTGGGAGACATCTGCCCCGGTGGCCTCACAGAGAGCAGACATGGCATTGACCGAAGAGATTCTCTGAGCAAGGAAGGCATTCGCTGCAAGCTTGGAGAGCTCAGCAGACCAGAGATTAGTGCATATGATCCTATCAACTGGAACCCAATGCGCGTAAACACTTTTCAGCAACTCGACCGCCTTGAGTCCTGCAGGGGTCTCCCTACCACCAATGAGGACACGGTCGGGCTTGAAAAGGTCCTCAATTGCAGTTCCCTCGGCCAGGAACTCAGGATTAGACAGGATCTGGAAATTGATGCCTTTGCTGTTGTGGGTCAGGATCTTCTCAATGGCTTCTGCAGTCTTCACCGGAACTGTCGATTTCTCAACAACAATCTTATCAGACTTGGACACATCAGCGATCATACGAGCGGCACTCTCCCAGTAGGTCAAGTCCGCGGCCTTGCCAGCTCCAAGCCCTTGCGTCTTCGTGGGCGTATTGACAGACACAAACACTATATCAGCCTCAGCAACATGCTTCTCCACATCAGTGCTAAAGAAGAGATTCTTCCCCCTGCACTGCTTCACCACATCGTCAAGGCCCGGCTCGTAGATCGGGAGCTGATCGCTGTTCCACGCGGTGATCCGTGGCACGGATATGTCAACGACAGCCACCTCGATCTCGGGGCACTTGAGTGCAATCACGGCCATGGTCGGCCCACCGACATATCCGGCGCCAATGCAACAGATCTTCACCATCTTTTCTGCTCAACCGACAACAAGGTGGAAAAGACACAAACTTGGATGAGCAAAGGGGCAAAAGGGTACAAATTAGTACAAGGATCCCATAAAGATGTCACAGATCCAAGGTAAGGTAAACAGAAGCAAATCTACGTAGCAACCATTAAAAAAATGAAACCTTTAAATTGCCAAATTCCACAAAAATAGCATACCAACCATCAAGATTAAGAATTTAAACAACTTTAGAGACAATTACAGCAACCAGATCTACACCAAACAAAGACAAACCTCGGGATCTAAGTCTCTATCTCTTCTCTCTCTAGACAGAGAAAGACCCAGTTCCCGGAACAAGCCAAAGATAAGAAACAAACAAAAGCCCACATCAGAAAACATCAAAATGGTATTGCCCATGATCCTGGAAGGAAGAATACGAAACAAATCCCAAATAAAAATGCAAACTTTATGTATTGAGAGTGAAATACCGAACGCTTCTTCTTGATCTTCAGGTGCAGGAACGAGTCAGAGAGAGATGAGATATATAAAAGAAGAGGAAAAGAAGTGGAGAGCGAGAGGGAGCTTCTTCTTCCTCCGGCGGAAATGAAGGGATCTACGTTTGCTTCCCACCTTGTGTCTATATATATATATATATATAATGAAATATTTGTTTATTATTTATGGACACATATATAATTTAAAAATAAAAACACGAGCTCTTTTTTTCAACCTTATTTTAGAAAGTGTTTTTTCTTATTATTTTTTCCGTAAAATATGAATCTATGATTTTAAAAAATCAAATTTTTATTCAATTTAACCAATTTTCATTGTTGTTTTATTACCATGTGTTTTCAGGTGTCGTAATAATAATTTTTAATTTAAGTAGTGTGTTGGGATCCAATTATGTGTTCTTTTTTGAACTAAAAATGAGTATAATAAAAAAAATCTTCTACTTCCTACTGTTAAAAATTTAAATAATTCATTTTATGTTATTAATGTTAGATTTTTGGTATAATTTTGTTATTTTTTAATCTGAAAGAAGCTGTCGGTGAGAATATCAATAAAGAAGGCTGCATAATAACGGGAGGACACGTTTTTTAACTTTCCAAATAACAGCCATTTCCGCGTTGATTTCCACCTCCCACGGTAACGCCACCCCACCAACTTTGCTTTTCGTATGATCCACTGTTTCCATTTTTCTCCATTTGTACCTATCATCTTTGCACAAAGATTATACTAATATTTTTTGTATCGTTCCAATTTTATCCCCGAGAATCCACAGTTTCTATCATCTCCAAGCAAAGGGACGTAATAGACATGACCCAGAAAAAAAAAGCAAAGGGACATGGAGAAACCAAAGATAGTTGTTGCATGCATTAATGGTCGTACGAACCCAAGTTAGTTCTATCATTTTCTTTGTTATTTGTAAGATCTGGAATCCAATTTTTTTTTAAAGAAAAACTAAACCTATTATAGCTGGGATTTGATTATATTTGTTGGACTTTGAACATAATAGATTTAATTAAAAAAAGGTTGGGATGATTCTTATTTCAGAATTTGGTCAAAATTTATGCTTCATTACTTGTCTTGGGAAGGTAAACTCAAAACGACAAAACCTGAACTGAATTCATTACAGGGTATGGGGCTGAATTCCATGGGAAAATGTATGACGCAGACAAATAAATTAATAGATTGTGATGTCCCACAGTATTCGGTACTAGGTTCTGATTTAATCTAAGGTGACGCTTTGGTTAGTAGAAGTGATTGGTAACTCAACCAAAGTTTGGTAGGTGTAGGATGCAAGAGATCCTAACTTGTTTGTCAAAGATCGGTGGATCAATTTTTATTTTTAGCAGAAATAGAAAATTTTTGCTTAGAAAAAAAATAAAGTTTTATATCGTTTAAAACCCATGAGTTTATGACAATCTGCCTAAATTTACCTCACAAAAAAAGAGCGGTAACTAATATAACCAGAGAAAACTTTGTTAATTAATGAATGACAACAATTTTTTATGGGCACAGGCATCCCAAGTAATTTAATCTTCTGATTCTTCATTATATGCGTTTGGCGTTTTAGTCTTAGGTGTTCATTTCTTATGGATCTTTATATTAATATTTTTATTCAGGAGTTGTGAGTATTGGTAAGAACTTATTAAATCAATTGTTTGAGTTTATAATAAACTAAGGTGTTCTAAATTGATTTTGTCCACCGTTAGAAAACGGGTACATATACGAGTATTAGTGTTGGGATAAAAAAGTCATATTTCGAGCTTCAACAATTAGCATATGAGTATATTTATGAACAACCATATGTGATAAGTAGTAGTACATTTTAATTATCTAAAATTTTGGATTCGATACAAAAATTATAGGAACGAGTTAATAAAGTAGTTTAATATATTCACACGAGTTGAACGAATTGATGTTAAATTCGTGCAAACTTGTTGAGATCACATATTTTCAAATGTGGTATCTTGGTGTGTCCAAATTATACTTCTTTTAGCTCATTCTATTAGCTAGTTGCCATGAAAATTTGCAGAAAATGGAAATATAACGGCACCGAAATTGGAGAACTAATCATTTACTCTGACAATGTTATTGTGTGGATTATGGGACTACAATACGCATTTGGGAGTTGGAACATCAAAATTGTATCTGCTCAGATTAAAACGTATTTCATGATTGTTCTAATTTAATTAAAAGATGTCAAATTTGAATTATTAAAAATTTAGTAATATTAAATATTTGCTCGAAGGAAATTTTTTTTACATATTCGGCTCAAACTTAAATTAGTGAACACAATTAATATTCCGATATCAAGTGTTAGACTACCCACAACAGTAATCCACCAAATCCAGTTCACGGAATAAATAATTAATTTCTCTCTCATCCATACCCAATCCAATCCAATTACATATTTTCCTACCTACAGCAACAACTCAGTTCACAGAATAAATAAATAATTTTTCTCTCGTCCATGTATTATATACTATCATTTTTTATATATAAATTATAATAAAATACGATAATGATTATTATGTAATTACAACAAAGAAAAAATTATAATAAAATAATAAAATTAAGATTACGAAATGACTACAAAATTAGATAGAAATTAAGATCTCTCCACTTCATTCATATATTATCTACTATCATTTTTTATTTATGTATAAATTACGAGTACGAGTTTTGGTTTGGAAACTACAACTTCTTATTTAATAGTCCGATTGAGTTGATTCAAGTTGCTTTGTGAAGGTGGGATATAGCTACAACTTTCTAGTTCATGACTTCTCCAAATTCGGAGTGTAAGAATGTCAAAAATAGGTTTGAAGTTAATAGTCGAGCGAGTTACGAGTACGAGTTTCGATTTGGAAGCTACAACTTCTTATTCCGGAGTCCGATTGAGTTGATTCAAGTTGCTTTGTGAAGGTGGGATATATACCTACAACTTTTTAGTTTATGACTTCTCCAAATTTGAAGTGTAAGAATACCAAAAATATATTTGAAATTAATAGTCGAGCGAGTTACGAGTACGAGTTTTATTATTACTTTTTAGTTTAATGAATTTTTAGTTTTAATTTTCATAATTTTTTTTAGTTTTGCTAAAGATAAGGTTAGTTTAGATAACCACAAAAATATTATCTAAAAATATTTATTTTTAACGAATAACATTATGCCAAATAAAACTAAATAGATAAATAAGTAAAGAGAAAAAAAAAGACCGCGAGTGGCGATGGGGCGAGTGCTGCCGCTCGGCCGCTCCTCCCCTTTTCCCTTTTATTTGTTGTTATTTTTTTTAATAATTAAATAACCACCCGTACGAACTTTTGCTCGCTGCTGCGGGTGGTCTTATAAAAAAAGTTAAGTTATAACGCTTGGTCTAGATCGTAGAGGAAAAATCAACATTGAAGGCTCCTCCTCTGGCATGAATTTTTCTGGGAGAATTTAGAAAGCGACTCTTTTGGCGTGCATTTGCTATTTTTTAAGGTGTATTTTATTCACCATTGACGGGTTTGACGTGTAATTAATGAGTAATTATATGTTAAACCCGATTAATTAACAAACTAATTCGTTAATAATAAATCACTTACTTGTTGAAGCAATAGGTCCACAGGTTTGGGTCCACAATGTCTTCATGCCAGTCGAATTACGATCACGTTTTAACATATTCATAATTGATTTTTACGAGATTTCCTCTATCGAAAATCTGATCAAAACTCTGGGACTAATCCAGAGTTTTTTCTTTCTTATTGAGTAGTTGTGGGCAAACTTACATTTTGGTTCAGCCGGATTTTCTTTTTTATAGGGAAATTCGGCACACCAGAATGCGCCGTGTAGAATGCCACGTGGTGACACGTGGCGCTACTAGGCCGCATGTCCGTCACGTGGCATGCCACGTGGCACTTCGAACTGCATGTCCACCACGTGGCATGCCACGTGGCAAAGCTATTCTCTAGTCTTGTCACGTGGTGCTACGTCAGCGTGCCACGTGGGCCGCCAACTTTGGCAGCAACTGTGTTAGCACCACATCATAGTGGCGTGGTGCCTACGTGGCATCGGGCTGATCACGCGAGTTGACGGGCCCATCCAACCTAACTTATGGGCCCGATGGACCTGGGCCCAATTAGGCACAATAATAATTGCCTGATTGGGCCTTTTAGGTCCAACATCTCCCACTCAATTATTATTGACCTTGATCAACAGCTATCAGATTTGTTTAAAGAATTTCGTGCGACCAGCATACGTCGAGTCTGTTAAGCTAAATTCAAGAGAACGGACACTCAGGCTATTTGAATAGTAGCATCTCGATAACCTTCTTGTATAATGCATGCTATTACCACAGGACTCATGTCACATTCCATTGTTCACATTAGTGATTTCAAACAATTATATTCGGGTTCACTATTGTACTTTTCAATACAATTGGTGCACCTGAACCACGAAACTCAGAATGTGATGAACATAGTTCCTTCTCCCTTAACTATATTCTTTTCATAATGATACAGCCTACTTTTTTGGTCAGCCCTGCCAGGTCGAATCGCTATGCCATAACCTTTTCATGAACTTTCCAAGCTAGCAGCACTGGACCATACTTCCAGAATACGTTTAGGATCTTAAGGGTAGGTTTCGGAAATCACAGTTCTCGAAAATTGGTCTCACACCAGGGATTGTGAAATCACTCAATATTTTCATCCCATCCAGTGGTCGAGTAGCACACATGATACTGATCACGTGTTACGGTGTACATTTATTTTTAAAGGAACACATGTCAATTAACACCATACTAGAGTATCAGCCTTAGCTTCACTCTAGGCTAAAAAGACAGACAGTATGATAAGTTCCACTTATATCTTATCATATGGATTGTAGAAAATCTAAATGCAGCAACTTATTCCTGCATCCCATAAGGAAAACTTGCTCTTGAGCAAGACGGCATTCCGTCATAGGATATGCACTTATGAATGTCCAATAACTGCCTCATCTCGTCTGGGAATCAACTTCTTGACTCCCACTGAGGTAAACACCCGTGTGAGTAGGCTACTTCTCTCTCCGACATGTTTCATAAATAACTCATATTACCAAATAAAACTCCTTTATTCCAACTAATTGGATTACAAATGAAACCACCGTAAACCCAGTAACTTAACATGTTTCTCGAATACTTCTCGAGGTAATGCTTTAGTCATTGGATCTGCAGCCATATCTTGTGTAGATATGTGTTTTATACACAGTTCTTTATATTTTACCAAACTTCTAACAAAGTAAAATTTAATATCTATATGCTTAGCCATGCTATGGAATCTAGGATCCTTAGCATAAGCTATAGCTGCCTGGTTATCGCAGAATAGACTCACGGGCTCCGTTGAGTTGATCAGGGAGAGATGGCTTAAGAATCTCTTCAACCATACCGCTTCTTGTGTAGCATGAGCTGAAGCTACATATTCCGCTTCCATTATTGACAGGGATACACATGTTTATTTTTTACTGCTCCATGAAATAGCACCCCCGCCCAACAAGAAAATGAATCCAGATATAGACTTATTCTTGTCCACGTCGCCTCCCAAATCAGCATCAGTATAGCCACTCAATATCAGGTCACGGCCTTGATAGCACAAGGAGTATTCTGCAGTAGTGTTCAAATATTTCAAAATTATTTTGACAGCCTTCCAGTGAGCACTGCCTGGATCAGACTGATATCTGCTTGCTATCCCAACAGCATAGCAAATATCAGGTCTGGTACACAATATTACGTACATCAAGCATCCAACTGCGTTGGCATAAAGAATTTTTTCCATGTTCCCACGTTGTTTAGCTATTTTTGGGCACATGTTCTTACACAAATTATGACCTTTAACCAATGGAACGTACTTTGGGTTACTGTGATCACATTTGAAATGTTCTACTACTTTGCGAATATATGTCTCTTGTGGAAGAGACACCATCCTTTTTGAACGATTCATCGAAATCTTAACTTCGAGTATATAATCCACTTCACCCATGTCTTTCATTTCAAAGTTAGAAGATAACCAATCTTTGATTTCGACAAGAAATCCCATGTCATTTCTAGCTAAAAGTATGTCATCAACATACAAAGTGATGATAACAAACTTCTTTCCTGATCGCTTAACATATACGCAGTGATCTTCGTCTATCATTATAAAATTATGCTCCATGATCGTATTATGAAAGTGAATATACCACTGTCTAGACGACTGCTTAAGGCCATAAATTGATTTATTCAATTTGCAAACTTTGTGTTCGCAACCTTTTTGAATATATCCCTCCGGCTGAATTATGTAGATTTCTTCATCCAATTCTCCATGGAGAAAAGTAGTTTTTACATCCATTTGATGTAATTCTAGATTCATGTTAGCAACCATAGCTAAAATGACCCTAATTGACGTAAATCTAACAACAGGTGCAAAAGTCTCCCCATAGTCTATCCCAGCCTGTTGTTTGAATCCTTGGGCAACCAAACGCGCTTTGTATCTTTCAATACTGCCATCTGCATTACGCTTGATTTTGAGAATTCACTTATTCCCAATTGCCCTACGTCCCTTAAGTAGGTCGACCAGATCCCAAACCTAGTTTTTGATCATAGAAGATATTTTTTCTTCCATTGCATTCATCTATTCAGTTCATTTTAGAGATGACAAAGCTTCAGATACATTCTTTTGCTCATCTTCATCATGTAGGATGGCTAGAAGAATTTCACTTGGACCACCAAATTTTTTTAGTGATACCAAGAACGCATTAGCCTCGCCTTCGATGTCAAATCATCGGCGTGGTATGCTAGTTCTGCTAGGCCTACGATATTCTCAGTTTTGATAAACATCTCTCATATATTCATCATATCCAGGAATCGCACTCCCACTGGGTGGAAATACCATACTCCCACTGGAATAAGTAATTATCTCCCTTTCAGAACTTAGATCACGACCTTCTAGATCATTTTGAGTTAGAAAATCTCTATCTTCCTCCTCAATTCTCCCACTCGGAAGAAGTGATCCAGATGATTCTGGTTCATCTGTCTTATAAAGAGTAAGGTCATTACTAACCTCCCCCAACTTTAGAAATTTATTTTCCAAAAAAATGGCATCACGTGATTCAAATTCTATTACATGTCCATCGTCCAGTTCACCCACGAACACGTACCCTTTAGATACCTCTGGGTATCTTATAAAGATACTTTTTCTACCTCTCGGTCCTAGTTTACCGAAAGTACTTGAGGTAGAATAGATATAGGATGCACACCCCTATGGCTTAAAATAGAATAGATCGGGCTTTCGATCTGTCCACATTTCATAAGGAGTGGCTGTAACAGACTTAGAGGGAACACGGTTTAGAATGTATGCGGCAGTCCGGAGCGCATCTCCATAGAATGATATAGGCAAATTTGCCTCTGCCATCATTGATCTAACCATGTCAAGGAGGATTCTATTCCTTCTTTCAGCAACCCCGTTTTGCTAGGGTGTATAGGGAATGGACAACTGATGTTCAATCCCTTTTTCAATGCATAGAGCTTTGAACTCATCTGAAAGATATTCACGGCCACGATCAGTTCGTAAGGCCTTTATCTTTCTGTCCTTCTGATTCTCAACAAAATGCATGTATGTCATGAAGCAGTTTGAGGCTTCAGACTTGTGAGAAATCAGGTATATCAGACCATATCTAGTATAGTCATCAATGAATGTGCTGAAGTAATATGCTTCATGCCTTGCCCTTCATTGGACCACAGATGTCAGAATGGACTAATTGTAATGGAAATTCGGCTCTAGCCCCAGTACCGAAAGATTTCCTTGCGCTTTTTCCTTCTAGACAGGATACGTATCTGGGTAATATAGATCTCTCTACATTTCTCATTAGTCCTACCCTAGCTAGACGGTTTAAACGATCCTGACCGATATGGCCTAGTCTAGAATGCCACAGTTTAATATCATCTTCCGATGAGTTTGAACTAGTGACTAAGGAAAAACTTTCACAAGGATCAATATCCAGAATCAAAAAACCTTCCGATATATATCCAAGGCCAAAATAGGCATCATCCAAAAATAATCTAACAGTGTCGTCCTTAAACGACAACTGAAAACCTAAAGACATTAAGGCCAAAACTGAGATCATGTTCCTTCGAATGTCTGGAGCAAACAACACGTCATGTAAAATAAGGGCACGACCACCACGAAGGTATAATTTACAAGTGCCCAGGCCTTTCACATTCACGCACGAGTTGTTACCAACAAAAATAGTTTTTACTCCAGCCGGCAACCGTCTGTATTCAACGAATGAACAACGGTCTCCAGCTACATGGTCTGTCGCTCATGAATCAATCACCCACATAGAATGTAACTCAGTTTGAAGGGTACAAGAGGATACATACAACTTACTCACACTTGAGTTTAGGTGCACCTGCTTGGGCATCTTGCAATCTTTTGCAAAATGTCCCTTCTATTGACAGTTAAAACATTTCACTTTTGAAATGTTAAACTGCTTTTTCTTTTTAGCCTTGGAGCCATCCAACTTGATTTCATGGTTTTCAGCCTTTGGAGTTTTTTTACACTTACCCTTCCATTTACCTTTCTTCTTTTTTCCACCACTCCCAGTCGAACAAATCGAATGGGCTTCAGGGTGGGATTTCATAGCTAGGAGGCGATCTTCCTCCAGCTCAAGGTGTGTGGCAACATCATCAAATGTTACCAAATAGTCAGAATGGGTAAGATTCATCTTCATCTGTTCCCAACTTGGTGGTAGAGAATGGATGACAGCTTGAATCTGCTGCTCGTTGCTAAGTATGTAACCAGCCTCTGCTAGTTCACTGATCATATTAGACATCACTCTCAAATGTTTTCTCATGGCAACCTCCGGACGCTTCTTAAAAGTGTCAAACCTTATAGTCAAAGCACACAGCTTTGACACTGAAAGCTTTCCGAATTTTTATTTGAGAGCATCCCATAACTCCTTCGCGTTGTCATACACGCGAAATTGTCGGGTGACATCATCCATCATTGAACTTAGCAAAATTAATCGGGCATTAGTGTTCTTTCTCTTCCAAATAATATAAGCTTCTTTGTCTCGCTTATGTTGAGCAGTTGTGCCTTCTTCAGGCTCATCCATTATCACATGTATGTGCTCCAGAACCTCTTGTTCCTCAAGCACATATTAGATTTTCATGCTCCAATTCTCATAGTTTTCACCGTTGAGTTTTAACTCACGGTTTAGCTCAGCTATGATGGATCTAGAAGCAACTGACATCTCTATAGGAATTTTTTAATATGAGAACATATTAGAAATTTGATTTGGCAATATGATTCAATTTACTAATCACTCATAACTTTTAACGATATGACGTCCTTGATTAATCTCAAAATCGAAGTGGGTCGCGGGCATGCTTCCCCTTACCATTCAAGTATTAATCTTAAACTTCAACCGTTTAAAGTTCATCGATAGTAAACTCAAGTGGAAGCAATTAAACAAACATCTTTATTTAATTACATGTTTGATACATGCATTTGTACATTCTGAGTTTGCTCGCACATGCACAAAAAACTCAGACAAGGTCTCAACCTATTGTACAAAAGTCCCCCAAAAATAACATATGTATATGGGGAAAGTTAAATATAACATGTAATCACACGAGGATCGGATGTCCAGGCAATCCGGTAGGAGAATCCAGATACATATCTGGATCTGGGTCCGAGGACGATCCTGTGGGGACCGGGTACGAGGATGATCCGGCGAAGGATTCCAAGTTCACCGCCAGAACCGGGATCGATTCCATAATCCAGATGATCAGGAGCGGAGGAAAACTATAATAGTACTCCTTAGCGAGGTAGCGGTTCAAGATCAAACCGCTTCGCAGCTCCAGAACATGAGAAGGTATCATTTCTCTGCGAAGACCCCTCTTCTCGAGATAATGGATCAGACCATAGAGGGCATCTCTATGGGTATTGAACTCGGGCTCCCAGAAGATACACATATCTTCTTGGATTTTTAGCGTGACCAGGAGGTCTCGAAACATGGAGGGCCAGTCCTCTCCATAATCATAATCTCCGGCCCAGATGCAGTCTTGCATCTCCCGGTGAACAGCCTCGATGTGCTCAAGGATAACATACATGTCATCCTTGGGCACACGTAGCGGTAAACGGTGCTTCAGAACCTTTTGTCGAAGTTCCGTTGCACAGAAGTTCAGATACCTTTCTCCAACAGCCATCAAATCTTGCATCAATTACAAGCCAATTTTGGGTTAATTCTCATATCCTCCCAAAATAAGATTAAAAAACTCATTTTTCAATCTTTTGATGATCATACTATGGACCAATTCATGTGATTTTAGTTAAATTTAACATATTTCGAAACTCGTTCCAATTTTTTTAAGTTTATTAAAAATATCGTTATAATTTTAATAAACATAATTGACAAAAATTTCTCAAAATTTTTATCAATTTATTAGATTTTATTTGAATAAAAACTGATTTTATCCAAATAAAAGAGGAAAAACCCAACATTTAAGTCCAATTTTGACTAATTGACCATGAATCGGATTAGGTCGAACCAACAAACTAAGCTAATTCGACCATTTTTTGATTTTCTTGACCCGGGTATAAATATTTTCGGGAAAAAATCACGAAATTACGATTTTGCCCCCCGCATATTTTCCCCTTTCACTTTCTCTACTTCTCCCGCGAGTGCCGAAGGCGGCCGAATCTCTGCTCACGACTGCGGCACAACGGCGACGAACCGACGACTGAGACCGGTCTTAATCGACGCGTCGTGGCAACGAGAGCTCGTCGGTGTCAGCCTCGCGAGCCGACGTGCCGCCGTTCTCCGTCGCGATCGTCTTCTCCCTTCCGCGCGTCTCCGTCGTCGTCAGCTTCGATCTTCATTTTCCGACGACGTCGATCCACGAAAGTGGTATCGGAACGTCGAGGAGAAGCCAGAGAATCAACTATCGTCGATCTACGGCGTCGAAATCGTCAAATTTCTGGCGAAATCGAAGAGAATCGATTTGGGGAAAATCGCCCCTAATCGCCCAATTAGGGTTTTTGTTGATTTGGGAATTTTTGGTCAAATTTCAAATTAATTCCCTAGTTTTTCAAAAATTACACCGAAGTCCATGCGGTCAAATTTCAGATTGGTACCTTAAGATTTTGCGCGTGCGCGAATTTTCCCGCGTGGTTAGGCAAAATTTAATTTAGTCCCGCTGGTTCTAAATTAATTATATTAAAGTCCAACAGATTATGATTTTTAATAAAATCATAATTAATACAATTTTTAACCCAATAAATCACATAATTACTTGAATTAAAACATCATATCATCATCAAAACATGGTTTTAACCATGCTCTGATACCAATTGACGGATTTGATGTATAATTAACAAATAATTATATATTAAACCTGATTAATTAACAAACTAATTCGTTAATAATAAATCACTTACTTGTTGAAGCAAGAGGTCCACAATGTCTTCGTGCTAGTCGAATTACGATCACGTTTTAACGGATTCGTAATTGATTTTCAAGAGATTTCTTCTATCGAAAATCTGATCAAAACTCAGGGACTTATCCAGAGTTTTTTCTTTCTTATTGAGTGGTTGTGGACAAACTTACATTTTGGTTCAGCTGAATTTTCTTTTTTTATAGAGAAATCCAGTACACGTGCCACATGGCGACACGCGGCACTACTGGGCCGCATGTCTGCCACGTGGCACTTCGGACCGCATGTCAGACACGTGGCACTTCGGACTGCATGTCCGCCACGTGGCAAAGCTATTCCCTAGCCTTGCCACGTGGCGCCACGTCAGCGTACCGCGTGGGCCGCCAACTTTGGCGGCAACTGCGTCAGCGCCACGTCATGCTGCGTCATGCTGGCGTGGCGCCTACGTGGCATCGGGCTGGTCAACGCGAGTTGACCGGCCCATCCAACCCAACTTATGGGCCTGGGCCTAATCAGGCACAATAATAATTGCCTGATTGGGCCTTTTAGGTCCAACAACCATAATATAAGTTCTACTTGGTATAGTATTGTCTTGACAAAGTTGCGATCACATATCTCATCAAAATTTTACAGCGAATAAAATTCAGTGAGAAAAAATTGTAGCAAGAGAAGAGTAGCGAGAAACAGAAGTTCTATTTTAACGTTAAAATTGCATCCATTTGCTAATTGAGAAAAGATTTTTACTCCAATTTAAAATATTTTGGTTAAGATAAAATAATTTTTTTGGGTTTGGGTTTGGCTAGTAAACCCTCTTAACTTAATGATCTGTATTAATGTATGAAATTACGCATCGAGCACGAACGTGACACATCGAGAATTGGAGAGACATTACAATGCTTAAATCACAAGAGAATGTGAAAGGGTGGGTCCAGGGGACGACTGATAATTTTGGAGTAAGATCAAAGCCTTATATTATAATAAAAAAGAATTTATAAAGCTGGGGGAGGAGGCACAAAATAGTTACTATATTAAAGCCGCAATTTAAAAAAGAGTACAATAATTGCGGCGACATCGACCAAAATCATAGAATCATGCACCCTGCGAATTCCAGAATTTTTCGGGGATTTAAATAAGCAGACGTGTGAGATACAGCTAATTAATTAATTCCTTTGATAAAAGTGAGAGAAAATACAATTTTTTTTATAGTACAAAGTTCTAACAACAATTTTCTCACGGTTTATTTTTATCGTAATCTAGAAACTTTCAACAACGTGAAAATTTGTTTCCCATCTCAGGAGGAAGCTAAAAAGTTTTTGAACCACTGGACAGAGTTCTTGGGGTATCTCTTGAGGCTGTCATTGTAATCCACAAAGTAGAGACCAAACCTTGAAGTGTAACCTGCAGCCCACTCCCAGTTATCCAACAGCGACCACACAAAGTACCCTTTCACATTGCAGCCATCCGCCCTGTGAAGGCCAACAAGAAGAGAGAATACTTCCCGTGTTAGGATTTGTCCCGAATTCTAATCGTAATACGTCTGTAGCCTATCTCTTTTATATCTCCGTTATTATTTGTTATGTGTGTTTAAACATTCATGTTGTCCGGAAAATGTTAACGAAACTTGGATGACTTGACTGAGAAGGAAATTTGTATACCTGATAGAAGCTAGCAAGCTTGTTAGGTAGTCTCTGTGATATCCGATCCTCTTGTCGTCGTTGAGCGCGTCTTTGATCGATATAAACGGGCTGTTCGGATCATCCATCCCTGCAGGTTTAGGGGAATTTTTCATGATTTGATTGAAATGCTGTTTCAATTCTGAGGTTTCAGGATTTTGTACCATTTTCTGTTATAATGACGGTGGGATTCTCGTAGTTCTGCTTGATGTAGTTCATTAGACTTCTTATCCCCTGAGGCACTATGTACAACCATATAGAGTTGGCCTGCAAGGTTTGGATGAGAAAAGTGGCTCGATGATCAACTTGCTCTAATACCATTTTAGAATCTCCGTAAGAAATGAAGATCAAATGACGTACCCGGTCTCCTATAGCTTTCCCATTCTTGAAGGCTGCAATAACAAGAACAAGAACTTTTCGGACTGAACCAGTTGAAGATTGACAGACATTCAGACAATGAAAGGAAGGCTTACGAAGGGACGATGTTGCAGAGTCGGAAAGGGTGTCGATGCCAAGTATGTTGGTTGCGTTGTTCCATGCGTAGAATGTAGTGTAGTGATTGATGCCGATGAAATCGAAAGACCCCTTAACGAGGCTCGATTCGGATTCTGTGAAATTTGGTAGCCTGCTTTTCACCCTGCTTCTCATGGGACTTGGATAATCCCCATACACCAAAGGATCGAGAAACCTGTGGAAAACAGAATGCAATAACTCGAGTTCGAACTTTGTGAATGGAGGTAAACCATGTTCGAATATGGATCGGTCGACATGAAAGTGATACTCGAAATACAATGTGCATAATGTCCTTTTACCAGCCAAGCTGAAAATCCTGTCCTCTTTTGGCTGCTTCAACGTCTACTGTTGCATTAGTCCCGGGTTCGTACCAGATGACATCTAACGATATGCCAATTGATCCGAGCTGTTTCGCCTGAACAAGACAATGCTCGTGCTATAACTCGAAGAAAACGAGAAATTCCCTGCGGATCTTCTGATCAATGAATCCGAATTCCAATAGCTGCTTACCTTGTACTTCTTCTTATAGATGTCTGCAACAGTTGCGTGGGAGAGAAGTGTGTTGTGCGCAACAATGTAAGGCTCGGTCGAGGAATTCCCAGCTCTGCAGAACAGGTGCAGAAGGATTGAACATCTCCCGGGGGCCTGCAGACCGACATCGTAGCCTTGAACGGCAAACGTATGCGGCTCGTTGAATGTGATCCAATGCTTCACCCTGTCACCGAACTCCTGAAAGCACGTCTCCGCGTATGCTGCAAAGTCCGTTCTGCAAGCGAGCGCATGGATCATCCACAAATATACGTCACTTCGATACGAAAGGTGCATCTCGGATTGTAAGGAAATGAAAGTACTTCACTTACACTATCTGCCTGTCAAGCCAGCCATTGTACTTGTCTTCCAAGGCCTGAGGAAGGTCCCAGTGGTATAGTGTCGCGTATGGTTCAATTCCTGCCAATGGTTCCACCGGTTAGCATCGGACAACCTTCGAATCATAGAAGTAATTGATCAGGAAATGAAAAGAGGATTACCTTGATCAAGTAAGGCATCAATGAGCTTGTTGTAGTGATCAACCCCTGCCTGGTTAATTTCCCCTGACCCATCTTCACAGTTGCACAAAAAATCAGCTTGAACAATCTTATATCTGATTCTCATTAATCGAGCAGAAATTTGCACGGAATTTGAATTTGTTAATGTTGAATAATACGTATTCCTTTTTTTTTGAAAGGTTAGTACGTATTACTTACTGGGATAAATTCGAGACCATGAAATTGAGAATCTGTATGCATCCATCCCCATATCCTTCATAAGTTGTACATCATCCTGTTTTTATCAACCAGATTTATAACTTTAAGAACCTAATAATTTTATACGTAACGTTATACTTTAGAATTTAGAAAATGTGTATAAATACTACATGTTTGTGGGGAAATACGTACTTGGAAGCGGTGATATTGATCCACGGCTACATCTGCGTTGCTGAAATCTAGTATCTTCCCTGTAGTACATTGGGTTAGCAAGTTAATTAGGATCTATTAATTTAAAAGTCAAATTAATTTCGTGTTCCTATTAGAAAAGATACCGTACCAAAAGTATGAGAAAATGTGTCCCAAATACTTGGTCCCCTTCCATCATCTTTCACTGCTCCTTCATACTGCAAACACAGGTCATAATGAAAAAAAGTCAAAACACCGAAAGATCCTCGAGAAGTTTTGAATCGTTCAAACGTTTTGTCAAATCACCGGATACTAAAATCAACATGCATAGAAATGGGCTTCGACCGGATGGACTTATCCTCATATGGCATAGATGGGCCGTTATTCATAGTCATGGGCCTCTACCGGAAAGTAGCCCAACCCAGAATAGAGGTAACAGAGTGGGGTTAAATTAGGGATGGCAATGGGCAGGATCCGGGTAGGATCTATAGGACCCAAATCTTTACCCTCTTTTTGAATGGTGGACCCAGATCCTTACCCTTATCCTCTTTAAAAATAAGGATTCGGGCAGGATCTGGGTCTGAAAAAACGGGGCAGGATAAGGGCGACCCGCGGGTCCATGTCTTTAAAAAAATATTTGATTTAAAAAAAAAAAATTAGCATTTTATAGTTTTCAAATAGCAATTTGATATTTTCATCCATTAAACAAATCAATACAAAGAATCAAATAAGCAAATCTTAAAACAATTGAAGTTGGGTAGGTTAAAATTGAGAATTTTGTATTATATTTATTAATTAATATACATATATATTATTTTAATATTAATTTAAAAAATTCGGGTAGGATCAGGGCAGTATCCCATAGATCCATATCCATACCCTTATCTTTTTAAAATATCAGGATCCGGGCAGGATAAGGGTCTAGACCCGGTCAAAGTCAATGGGTCTTGGACCCTTCGAGTCTGGATCAGGGTAGACCCTAAGGGTAAGAATCTAATTGCCATCCCTAGGTTAAATCTACGTTGTACTAATGTCATTCAATATTTGACTAATTATTCGCATCTAAGTCAAATATTTTTATTTTAATATATCGACATATAAATGCTAGCTGTTTGCACCGAAATTATTGGAAGAACCCAATACAGAAAAGAAATGTGTGTGAACTGTGAAGTCAACAGAAAAAAAGAATTCGGTTGATTTTTTCTATCCATCTTTCCGACCCGTGTTCCAGGAAAGAGGAGCACAAAAGTCATGGCCTGCGAAAGGGACCAGGTGAGCAAGTAGCAAGTGAAAACTACATTTGGATCAATTTTTACAAGAAACAAAATACAAATTTTCCGATCTTTGGATCCGAATCATCCATCTCAAATATAAACTATTCAATATCTCGTATCGTTTTCCTCAAAAGAAAATCTCGTATCGTGCTGGACAAAACGAAAAGGGAACCTTGACGTTTCCCACGTTAATGGGATGACCGAACAAACAAGATCCTATTCTCAAAAAAAAAAAACAACAAACAAGATTCTAATGGCTCGTGAAACCATCATTCCCTATAAAGTCAGAAATCTGTTGAAAAAAAGGCTCGAAAGTCGAAACCCCTAAAGCAACGTCCACTCCCATTCCTTCTAAAAAAAATCCACTCCCGTGGACGAATTTGGTGAGGACAGGTTAGTCCCTATAGAAACTAATATCACTACACATACAAATTAATATCACTTTACATGTAAATCAATCTCATGCAAACCAATATCATTTCACATGCAAATCAATATCACGTGATAGGTTATTAACCATCAAATTTAAAGACAATCAAATTTGACGGTTCAAAATTTAGTCTTCATTTGAGGACAAATTTTATTTAGTCTCCACTAACTCTCTACTCCCATACTCCAACTAATTAATTTAAAAGCCAAATCGATTAATGCTGGGAAATAACAGATAAGGCTGAGGTGTGAGGTTGTTACATATTTGTCCTTTTGTTTCCCTTTTGTAATTTCCCACCCTGGATTCAACAAGAGTCCTTAATTAGTTGGTGTGCTGTTTACGTCTGGCTTCTACTTCTAGTTAGTAGTATATGTTGCGTAAATCTATCCTTATCGAAGTATGGACTCCAAACTCTCACAATAATACTAATTAATTGAATTAACTGTGTTAGTAAAACCTAATTTAAAGTATAAAGAGTGAGATACGATGCGATATTGAATTGTTTATAAATCGAATAGGCACAATCAATCTCTCTGTGTAATAGCATGTTCAGAGTTTAAATTCTCACGATTATATCTGTTGACTAATAGTGTTCGTAATATCTAATTCAAACGGTAAAGAGTGAGATATAATGAGACCAATTTACTAGCTTCCTATATTTGGGAGGCATCCATAAATGATAATTGGCCGTCCAGCCTAGAATTATGTCCTAAAACTGGTTAGAAGTTAAACATGTTTAATTGAAGGGATAATTGTACGAGGGTTAGTTTGACTACCCGCCTTGGATGACCAAGTTCGTAGATGTAGTATAGGTTTATTATTGACTACCCACGTACAGAATAACTTAAGTATGAGTGTCACCTCGGGGATTTGTAAACTGATTCTACTTTTTATTTTCTTTTGATTAATAGAGCTTTATTTAATCAAAAAAGGGATAAATGTAATCAAGGAGAGAAAGTTTCAAACCTGGAAAGCTGAAGAAGCTGTTCCAAACACAAACTCACTTGGGAAACTTGTCCTGTTGATCTGAGCCAGAGCTAAACTTGTCTTGTGGGCTTCCAATATCACCAACAATGGCAAAACCAAAGTAATGGCGGTTCTTTGCCTTAGCATTTTTCTTGCTTAATTTATAACCCAAAACTTGCTTTTTGCTTCAAGAACAGGGGAGGATGAAGGGATTTCTGAGGGTTTTGTAAATAATTCCGACCTTGTAAGAGTGTGGACAAATTTGGCTTCTCAGCGAGCAAGAGAAACGTGATGTGATGTGATGTGATTAGTACAAGTTATTTTAAGATGAACCCGAAAATGCAAGAAAAATTGCACCAAGACTGAGACTGGTTTGGAATGTATATATAATGTTTTTCATTTGATATCAGCTAGTATCCAACAATTTAGCCGACTAATTAAGGTTGCAATCGACTAGAAAATACATGGGATGAGGGCATGAGGCCTATGGGGGGAGAAAATAGATAATTTGCACTTTAAAATGGACAGGGTGAGTGTGAAAATGTTTTAGTTGGGGTTTGGAGAAGGCAAAAATGGTAGCGGTGAATGAATTAATTGTGTGAAATGAAGGGTTTTAGGCTAATTATTTTGTGAGGTGGTAGGGTAGGTTGGTGGTAGCGGCTGTGCAATTCCAAACCAAGTTCACACGTTTTGGTTTTTTCCAGTACGCGTAGTAAATGCCCAATTTTTTTTATTCATTAATATTTAGGGAGCTATTCTCCTCACAGCATCTTTTACATTCATTAGTCTTACTTCTTTAAATAAGATCAAGTTATTTCAATCGTTATTTTTATGTTCGTAAGACTTGAACCAGAGATTTTTTTAAACAAATCCAAGTTGATTACCATTTACACCGTGGTGGTCTTTTCATCTCTCTCTCCCCTCTATGCTTTGCTTTGCTTCCTTTCATGTAGATTACAAAATTTGATTTGATTACTAGTAATGGAATGTTTGTAAATGTAGGAATTTTGTGGGATTTTCTAACTGTTTTCAAGTGAGATGATTGAGGTGAAAATGGGGATGGTGGGTTTAATGGAAAACTTAATTAAGTGTCTTAATGTCGAACTATTGAGAATGAAATTGCATTAATAAAACCCAGCCTGTATTATGTAGTTTAATCTAGCTTAATTTCTGATCAGTTGATTAAGTGAGATTTTATGTAGTTCACTTTTTTTTAGACGAATGTAGTTCACTTTAATTCACACTTGTTTGGTGTAAAATTTTAGTTTGGTCATACTTTATGAGGACTTCACAGTTCACGCGTGTTAATTAAACATGAGCATACGTACAAAGCTAAAGACAAGAGGGCCTCCCGTTGCACTATTTTCCAAAAAGTAAATATCTTTTGATCTTAAATGAACTGTTAAAGATTTTGATTCCTGTTGAAACATTACGAATAGAAATATATGGTTAAAAAAGTCATCTTAAAATTAGAGCATGAAAGAAAGAAGAAAAAAATGTTTCCCAATTTTCCTTGGTGTAATTCTTGTCCTTGTTTGACATTAACGTTCGAATTCGAGTCTTGTTATGTTTCAAAACCTAGCACGAAGACTTTGGCAACTTTAGGTGATTCTATTCATATTGAACATAAATTAATTAATCAATCTAATTTTTTTTGAAGGGAGATCAATCTAAGTAAGTATTTAGATATTAGATATCCAATAAATATTCAGATATTAGATCAATTCCCTAAATTCATGAAGAAAAATTATCAATTAATTAAGTAATGCATGTTGAGTTATTCGGTTAAACTCGATAAGTTAGCGTAGCCGGAACACCGTAGCGCCCATCTTAGGTTACAATTACATGAAATTGACGGCTATTATTGTTACTAGACTTGTCTACCACTAAAAAGTAGATAACATCCATGTATTCAAATAGTTTATTTCTTTATGAACCGGCAGTAGATTGAGTCCGGAGTGAAAGAGTCATTTTTGACTATTTGGATTGAAGGACTGATAATGCCATGTTCTGCTTCTGACAATAGCATATTTCGGTTACGACAATAGTAAGCCCAGTTATTAATAATGGTCTGCGTGCTACGACAATGACATGCCCAATTATTGATGATGGCCTGCGGGCTTCTTTCATTTTTGTCCCTATGTTTTAACATTTTTGCAAAAAAATTCTGCGTGTCCTTCGGTCCAAACGGTTCGGAATGGTCTCATTCCAAGCCCTAGAATAAGATTTGCCGACTCGTTTTAAAAATTGAATAATACCAATAGTTTCCAAAACGATTTTCGATTAGCAGCGAGTTGTTAGGGTCTGTTAAAAAATTTCTGAGTTCGGGTATTTTCCATGTTGACCTCATTTACTTCTTTATAGCTGTTGTCCTTCAAAAAAAAAAAGGAGAGCCAATGATGTATTATAAAAATTCCAAAAAAAAGAAGGTTTTATTATAAAAAAACTCAAAAGAACAAATAAAATAACTGGGTGGCCGAAAATTTCATTTTACAGAGAAGCCCAGCCCAATTTACACAGGTCAAAATTGGAAGACCAAAAAGTCTTCTCTTCTCTCTAAAATGGAATTTTCGGCCACCCAGTTATTTTATTGTGTTGAGCTGCTCTGCCTCTTCTGAAGGCTTCACTCTGCTTCTGGAACTCCCTATGGATTTCATAGTGCACAGGAGCGCCCGACCCACGTGGCATTTCAGCTTCTGTGCACGGAGAAGAGACCAAGCTTGGATGGGAGTGGGAGGTGGAGGTCAAGGATGCCAAGGAAGAGACCGTATTTAGGAGCTGGGAAGAGGTGCATGAGGGCTAGGGTTTTCCCTGTTTCGGACACCGAACCACCGTTTAAGTCGAGGGCCGCCTTCTTGTGGATTAGGCCCGACTCTCCAGACCCAACTCGGGTGGCACCGGGAGCTCCTACCGTCTGCGCCAGTTGCTTAGGAATGGGGAGCTGGATAAAGGTTTGGAGTTCCTTGATGCCACGATTTATCGCGGGATAGTGCCCGATGTTGATGCCTGCTCGCAGGTGATTTGGGGGTTCACTGAGGTCGGGGATGTTGGGAAGGCTCAGCGAGCTATGGATATTATTGAGAGTGCCTGTCTGGCTCCTGGTGTTAAAACCTATACTGTGTTGATTAATGCGCTTTGCAAGGATGGGGATGTCGACAAGGCATTGGATGTTCTAGACAACATAAAAGTGGCGCCTAATGTTGTCACGTATAACACGGTCTTGAAAGGCCTATGCCAACGTGGGGAGTTGGAGCGTGCGTTGAATGTTTTTGACAGTATGAAAGTGACGCCTAATGTTATCACGTATAATACGATCTTGGATGGCCTTTGCAAACATAGGAGGTTGGAGCAGGCGTTGAATCTTCAAGAACGTATGAAAGTGGCGCCTGATGTTATCACTTATTCCACGATCTTGGTTGGCCTGCCGCCTGTGCAAACATGGGAAGTTGGACAAGGCGTTGAATGTTCTAGACAGTATGAAAGTGGCTCCTAATATTATCACTATAACATGATCTTGGACGGCCTGTGCAAACATGGGAAGTTGGAGAAGGCGTTGAATCTTCTAGACAATATGAAAGTGGCACCCGATGTTATCACGTATAATACGGTCTTGGACGGCCTGTGCAAACATGGGATGTTGGAGCAGGTGTTGAATCTTATAGACAGTATAAAAGTGGCGCCTGATGTTATCACGTATAACATGGTCTTGGATGGCCTGTGCAAACATGGGAAGTTGGAGAAAGCATTGAATGTTCTAGACAATATGAAAGTGGCGCTCGATGTTATCACGTATAACACGATCTTGGATGGCATGTGCAAATGTTGGGAGTTGGAGCAGGCGTTGATTTTTCTAAACAATATGAAAGTGGCACTTGATGTTATCACGTATACCACGATCTTGGATGGTCTGTACAATCGTGGGGAGTTGGAGCAAGCGTTGAATGTTCTAGACCATATGAAAGTGGAACCTGATGTTATCACTTACAATATCGTGATTGACGTGCTTTGCAAAACAGGAAAAAAAAATCAAGCTTTAGACCTGTGGCATGAGATGCAAGGAAAGGGGCTTAAGCTTGACAAAAAAACTTACTCTTCACTTATTCACCGGCTTTGTAAGGAAGGAGAAGTTGATAAGGCTATATGCTTATTTCATCACTTGGAAGACTTGGGAGAGAGACCGTGGACAAGTATCTATAATTGTATCATCTCTGGACTTTGCAAGTCCCGACTGACTGATTGCGCTATTGACTTCTTGTCATATATGGTTTCTGGGGGATGCAAACCCAACAAATCTACGTACATCTTTCTTTGTGATGGCATAGCCTCCGAAGGATTAAACACGGAAGCTGAGGAGCTGTGGTTTGAGTTGCGAGCAAGAGGAGTTATGTAAAGAAGTTTTGCACAGCCAGTGGCATGAACTGATACAGGTAATGCATGAATATTTAGTAATAAAAGAAGACTTGTAAAGTTAAGCAAGGACTTTCATTTGTTCAGCAATGTGCTTTTACTGCTAATCATTTGTTAACAACGTCTCTTTTTATTGTTTTTTGGGAACACCAGGAAGACTGCTACTTAAATTCAACGGAGCGAGGCTTTAGAAACTATGTGTTCATCCAGTGAAATTTCGCATTATTGTGAATATAGCAACGCACCAAGTGGCCTTAGTTCCTAGTGTCATTTTCAAATCTTTATGTTCTTCAGTCTTATACTGAAGTAACTTTTTTAGCTTCAAATAGTTATTGTCATACATATGTATTTAAATTTATTCGACTGTCCGGCAGAGTGCATGTGCTTCAGATGTACAAAGCGACAGTGAGTCTGTTGCTTCTCTTTGTCTTGCATTGATGCTTCCGCTTTCAAGCTTGATCATTGCCACACTGCATAATTCTCGGAGTTGCTGCTTTCTGTTAAATAATCTCGTCATGAGCTGGTTTCCGGCAATTAGGACGACAATGAATGTTACGTCGCCATGCTTTCTTGGAATTCATGTGGGATGTGTTTGATAGTAGTAGCTTGAGATTATTCTTCTGTTTCATGTGACATTTTCTTCACTTGATAGGACATTTTGGTTCTGGTAATATGCTTGCTGGCTTGTCTGCCTACAACATGGGAGAGAGTTGGGGACATTGTGAACATGATCAAATGCCAAGTCTTCAGTTTGTCTCCCGCTCTCCGCATTCGAGTTGCTGATTCTTTGTTCCGAAGCTTCACCTTGCTCTATGGAGTGTTGGCATGGCCAGCCAGACCATCTAGCGAAATTAAGTGTGGCTAAGATTTATTGGTATTTGTGTCGGGATTGAGGATAAAGACGGTGATGGTTATCTTGCTTGTGTCGGATCAATGAAGTCAAGTTCTCTTCAGGAAGATTAAATCATCTTTGTGCGGGCTCAATGAATCTGCTGTTAAGCTTGATTCTATAGTTACTGTAAGTTGCTCGCAATGGTTTTGTATTCCAAGTTCAGTTTTTGTAAAATTATCCAACTATTGCTTCTTCTAATGCATATTTTATGCTCGTGTTGATATTGTTGCAAGGACGGTTATGCCTAATGAGAGAAATCTCTGTCACTTGAGTCGCCCGCCCGGCCACAAGTATGTATAGTTTTGCCAAATGTATTACAAGGAAATACACTGCCATCAGAGAATGAATGGTTGCTTGAATTGCTTGGTAATTGTTGTGAAAGGTTTGGTGATGAAGTTAATTTTAGGGTGAGGCCATGGCCATGATGTTCCAATTTTATTGTGCAATGTTCTCTAACGTTGTAGTGCTTTTCATAACTTTTTTACTTTTTAAGTTGTGTTAATTCTATCTTTTCCTGGAGCAAAATTCTCCAAAATTATTTGAATTTGCAAATAAATTCCGTAATCAGTAAAGCATCAGAGTTACTATATGCAAATTCATTTGGAATTCATTGTTAATTAAATTTTCTACTGAATTTTTAACGTCATTTATTTATAAATGAAATTAACTTCTTATTTATAGTATTTCGCAAGTCCCTAGTCACCGGATCGGAGATTTTCTCCGGAGATTTTTAAGAAGATCGATCCGGTGACTAGGGTCCTCAGACCAATATTTTCTTAAAAAGCAGGGACCTCATCCACTATTTTCAAAAGTTAGGGACCTGCGAGTAATAAAACTATAAACTTAGGATCTGAGGGTAATTTACCCAATAAAAAAGAAAATTACGCTCAGGTCCTATAATTTGGCGTCCCTACCTCTAGGATCCCTGCATTTCTAAAATCCATGCTGACGTCCTTGGTGTTTGGTTTTAGAAACTCTCGGGTCCCTCCCTGACGTCATTGGTCTTTTTTCTTTTTTTTGTCAAAAAAATGACAGATATACCCTTAAAAAAAAATTAAAAAAACCTTCACCCAAAAAATCATCAATCTTCAACCTTCACCAAAAATCGACGTCGATGGGAGCCCTAAACTTTTTCCCGGAAATCAATCAAAAAGCAAACCAAAAGCAAAATTCACCCTCCTCTACCAATAATCTACTCCATTGTCTACTACCAATCGTCTACTGTGGAACCCTTGTCGTACGCTGTCTGCTCCACCGTTGAGTTCGGGAGGTACCGGGTCCACCGAGCTCTGAGTTCGAGGTCGCGTCTCCGGTCATCAAGCTCTGGGTTCGAGGTCGTCCCGGTCTGGGTTCGACGTCGTCTCCGGGAGGCATTGGGTTCAACGATCTTCCAAATCTTCGATCGCCACCACGCCCTCACCGACCACCACCACAAGCACATCTCCTCCGATAAATCAAAATCTAAATCTGGGTGGTAGAGAAAACGACGTCGGAGTAGCGAGATTTGTGGCACATTACATGATGAGGGTTGAAGATTACCAGGTCTAATCGGATGTTCTTAGATCTGTTCCTTAAATAAATCAATTTGATATATGGACTATGAAGGAATGGCTACTTGATTTCCTTAAATTAACGAGTTTCAATATTCTTTCGTCTTGTTGCTTGATGGATTTAAATTAATGGATTTCTTTGTTCTTAGATCTATTCTACTTTTGGCTCGTGGTTGAAAATGTCACAGAAGAGAGAGAGGAAGTGGGGGAGGGGGAGGAGGGGTGGAGGGAGAGGAAGGAAGGAGGAGGTAATTTTTGTTTTTGTTATTGTTAAAGGGTATTTTTATCATTTTAATGACAAAAATAAAAAAAAAGATACGATGACATTAGCGAGGGACTCGAGAATATCTAAAATCAAAGTCGGGGGACGTCAGTATAAATTTTAGAAATACAGGGACCCCAGAAGTAGGGACGCCAAACTACAGGAACCTGAGCGTAATTTTTTTCAAAAAATTAGCCGAAAGCCGAAACCTCTGACGGGCCAAGTGAACAACATTTGTTTCTGGTCCATATTGCTTGGGCCGAAAACAGCCGGAACCGCTTCCGCGGTTTGGAATTCAGAAATCAATCTTAATACCTTCCAGTCCACCAAGTTGCTCTACCTTTACTCGTCCACTTCCTCTAGTTCCAATTCCCCGGAGTCTGTCTCCCTGTCCATAGAAAGGTATTCTCAGATTCTGGGTTCCCGATTATTTTCGAGGATTTCAATTTCTAGCTCGTGAATTAGTATTAGGGATGAACTAGAGAAGTCCTCTCGAGGAACTTGCCATGGATTTGGTAGTGCAATGGAGAACGACCCACGAGGTGTTTCTGTACATGGAGAAGAAGAAGGGTACAAGTTTCAGGTCCCCAAGCAAGGCACTGTGTTTAGGGGCTGGGAGGAGGAGGAGGAGGTGGTCTAGGGTTTCGGACACCGACCCACCGTTTAGCGTAGATGGTAGGAGGAAGCGGCATCTTTACTCTACGGGAAACTCTACGCCAGCCTCGCGCAAGGTTATTGATAGCTCCAGCCATCTGCGTCAGTTGCTTAGGAATGGGGAGCTGGAGAAAGGTTTGGTGTTCCTTAACACCACGATTTATCGCGGGATAGTGCCCGATGTTGATGCCTGCTTGGATTTGATTTGGGGTTTCATTAAGGTCAGGCAGGCCGCGAAGGCTCAGGAAGCTATGGATATTATCGAGGGTGCCAGTCTGGCTTCTGATGTCAAAACCTATAATGCTTTGATCAATGTGCTTTGCAAGGATGGGAAAGTCGATAGGGCGTTGGATGTTCTACACCGTATGAAAGTGGCCCCTAATGTTATCACGTATACACAAATCTTGAAAGGTCTGTGCAAATGTGGGAAGTTGGAGCAGGCTTTAGAAGTTCCAGATGGTATGAAAGTGGCGCCCGATGTTATCACGTATACCACAATCTTGGATGGTCTGTGCAAACATGGGGAGTTGGAGCAGGCGTTGAATGTTCTAGACCGTATGAAAGTGGCGCCTGATATTATCGAGTATAACAAGATCTTGGATGGCCTTTGCAAATGTGGGAAGTTAGAGCAAGCGTTGAATGTTCTAGACCGTATGAAAGTTTTCCCTGATGTTATCTCGTATAACACGATCTTGTATGGCCTGTGCAAACATGGGGAGTTGGAGCAGGCAATGAATGTTCTAGACCGTATGAAAGTGGCCCCTGACGTTTTCTCGTATAACACGATCTTGGATGGCCTGTGCAAACATGGGGAGTTGGAGCAGGCATTGAATGTTCTAGACCGTATGAAAGTGGCCCCTGATGTTATCTCGTATAACACGATCTTAGATGGCTGTACAAACGTGGGAAGTTGGAGCAGGCGCTGAATGTTATTGATCATATGGAAGTGGCGCCTGATGTTATTACTTATAGCACGATCTTGGATGGTTTGTGCAAACATGGGAAGTTGGAGCAGGCGCTGAATGTTCTAGACCGTATGAAAGTGGCGCCTAATATTATCTCGTATACCACGATCTTGGATGGCATGTGCAAATGTGGGGAGTTGGAGCAGGCGTTGAATTTTCTAACCAGTATGAAAGTAGCGCCTGATGTTATCACTTACAATTGTATCATCTCTGGACTTTGCAAATCCCGGATGACTGATTACGCTATTGACTTCTTGTCATATATGGTTTCTAGGGGATGCAAACCCAACATATCTACGTACACCACTCTTGTTGAAGGCATAGCCTCCGAAGGATTTACTAAGGACGCAGAGGAGATGCGGTATGAGTTGCGAGCAAGAGGAGTTATGTAAAGTAAGTTCTGCACAGCCAGTGGCAAGAAGATAAAGCTTGGTTCACCCTTCACTTCAGTTTTGGTAAAACTATTCAACGACTCCATGTCCTCCAAGGAAATTCGCCTTGCCGACTCAAATTTTATTTGATGGCTTCCCTTCAAAGAGGACAGCTTACTGAATGTTAAGAGATCAATGTGGCACCAATATAGTTACATCAACCGCCAATCGCGTGAGAAGGTGTTATAACGTGACCCAAGTTCAAGCCTGGAAATGTAAATATGTTAGAATTTCGGTAGAAATAGCTCTATTGTCTTTTGTGTGTCCATTCTGATATTATATGGAAATTCAGATGCACATCCCATCCTCTCTTTACGATCAAGCAATGGACCATCCAAGTCCAAACTAGCACCAACATCAGTTCTCTCCCGTGGGAGATAATCCTGAACATCCTCCTCTTGTCATGGCGTGCCAATAACATCCTTACTTACTACAAGATCCCCACGTGGTCGAATTGCATCTCTTTCGTGCATCAGATCACGATTATTGTCTTGTCTTGTGCCATGATTCCACAAACTGTTTAGTGATATATCTGCTGCCACTTTGTTATGTTTAATTTGATACCGCAAGGGAGCGCGCTATTGACATTATTACACTGAAGTCTTTTGCTGCTTTGTCTCAGGTATTTCCAATCAGAACAACAGGGGCTATGAATTTGGATGGAACAAGGGAAAGATAGAGCTCTCATTTCAAGCTTCCAGGCCATTCTCAAGGCTATGTAATGCGGGATTCTCTCTGTGAACTCCTGCAGGAATAACATTGTCGGGATTCTCTTCGATCTGGTCATGTTCACTGGGTCTGTAATACATCCGTTGCAAACTTTTTTCATTTGACCTGAAAGATGAGGTCTTTAACTTCATTAGGTCCCTGAACTGGTCATCATTCCTTGTCATATGCTGATTTAGGACGTGTGATATTAGACAAGGCCGCCTTTCACCTTGGAAATACTTCCCGCTGGGAAATTTGCCCAATTATGCTGTATCCCACCGTGTACCATTTATTCTAATTATAAGATGACGCTAAAGAAGCAAAGACATTTATTCTAATCAACATTTGTTTCTGATCCATATTGCTTGGCCCCCAAAAAGCAGAAACCGTTTCCGCGGATGGGAATGCAAAAATCAATCCGGGAGAAGAAGTTCAAAATCAATTTCCGATTCCCCGGAGTCTGTCTCCCTATCCATAGAAAGGTACTCTCAGATTCTGGGTTGGCCATTATTTTTGAAGATTTCAATTTCTAGCTCGTGAATTAGTATTAGGGTTGAACTAGAGAAGTGGAACTTGCCATGGACTTGGTAGTGCAATGGAGACCGACCCACGAGGTGTTTCTGTACATGGAGGAGAAGAAGGGTACAAGTTTCGGGGCTCCAAGCAAGGCACTGCGTTTAGGGGATGTGAGGAGGTCTAGGGTTTCGGACACCGACCTACCGTTTAGCGTAGATGGTAGGAGGAGTAGGTCGAGGTCTAGGGGAAACTCTACGCCAGCCTCGTGGAAGGTTATTCATAGCTCCAGCCAGCTGCGTCAGTTGCTTAGAAATGGGGAGCTGGAGAAAGGTTTGGAGTTCCTTGAGACCACGATATATCAAGGGATGGTGCCCGACGTTGATGCCTGCTCGGATGTGATTTGGGGGTTCATTAAGTTCGGGCAGGTCAGGAAGGCTCAGCGAGCTATGGATATTGTTGAGGGTGCCGGTCTGGCTCCTAATGTCAAAACCTATGCTGCGTTGATCAAAGCGCTTTGCAGGGATGGGGAGGTCGACAGGGCGTTGGATGTTCTACACCGTATGAAAGTGGCCCCTGATGTTATCACCTATACACCCATCTTGAAAGGCCTGTGCAAATGTGGGAAGTTGCAGCAGGCTTTAGAAGTTCTAGACAGTATGAAAGTGGCGCCTAACGTTATCACGTATACCACAATCTTGAATAGTCTGTGCAAACATGGGGAGTTGGAGCAGGCGTTGAATGTTCTAGACCGTATGAAAGCGACGCCTAATGTTATCACGTATAACACGGTCTTGGATGGCCTGTGCAAACATGGGGAGTTGGAGCAGGCGTTGAATGTTCTAGACAGTATGAAAGTGGAGCCTGATGTTATCACTTATACCACGATCTTCGATGGTCTGTGCAAACATGGGAATTGAAGCAGGCGTTGAATTTTCTAAACAGTATGAAAGTAGCACCTGATGTTATCGTGTATACCACTATCTTGGATGGCCTGTGCAAACATGGGGAGTTGGAGCAGGCATTGGATGTTGTTCTAGACAGTATGGAAGTGGTGCCTAATGTTTTCAGTTACAATACCGTGATTGACGCGCTTTGTAAAACGGGAAAAGCAGATCAAGCTGTAGACTTGTGGCATGAGATGCAAGGAAAAGGGCTTATTCCTGACATGATAACTTACTCTTCACTAATCGACGGGCTTTGTAGAGAAGGAGAAGTTGACAAGGCTATATACTTATTTCATCACTTAGAAGACTTGGAAGGGAGACTGTTGGCAAGAACCTACAATTGTGTCATCTCTCGACTTTGCAAGTCCCGTATGACCGATTATGCTATTGATTTCTTGTCATATATGGTTTCTAGGGGATGCAAACCCAACAAATCTACGTACATTTTTCTTTGTGATGGCATAGCCTCCGAAGGATTTAACAAGGAAGCTGAGGAGCTGCGGTTTGAGTTGCGAGCAAGAGGAGTTATGTAAAGAAGTTTTGCACAGCCAGTGGCATGAACTGATACAGGTAATGCAGGAATATTTAGTTATAAAAGAAGACTTGTAAAGTTAAGCAAGGACTTTCACTTGTTCAGCCATGTGCTTTTACTGCTAAAGACGGTGATGGTTATCTTGCTTGTGTCAGATCAATGAAATTAGGTTCTCTTCAGGATGATTAAATCATCTTTATGCGGACTGGCTATGCATATTGATGGTGTTTGGAATACTGCCCCTCATTTCTTCTCTTTCGATGAGATGCACGTTATCTTATGTTGCTAACGAAGCGTTGTGAACGACAACACTTTCTTTGCTTGCAGGTCTATGCTGGGATGGTAAGGTTGACAGAGCTGTAGAGCTACTCAATCAACTAAGCGGTAAAGGAATCGTGCTAGATTCACTCACTTACAGTACAATGATTGACGGTCTTTGGAAGACTTGGGAAAGAGACCGTTGGCAAGAATCTACAATTCTATCAACTCCGGACTTGCTGTAGTTTTCTTGTGGTTTCTGGGGGATTCAAACCCGACAAATTTACGTACATCATTCTTGTTGATGGCATAGCCTCTGAAGGATTTACCAAGGAAGCTGAGGAACTGCAGTATGAGTTGCGAGCAAGATGAGTTATGGAAAGAAGGTTCAGTCACTCGCAATGGTTTTGTATTCCAAGTTCAGTTTTTGTAAAATTATCCAACTATTGCTTCTTCTAATGCATATTTTATGCTCGTGTTGATATTGTTGCAGGGACGGTTAGGCCTAATGAGAGAAATCTCTGTCACTTGAATCGCCCGGCAGGCCACAAGTATGTAAGTACAAGTGTTTTTAAGACGAATCTGAGAATGCAAGAAAAAATTCACCAAGATTGAGACTGGTTTGGAATGTATATAGTTTTGTAGATTGGTATCATTTGCTATCCGCCTACTGAGCCAACTAATGCGGGTTTAAATTGAATAAAGCCTAATAGGATGGATGGAATTCAACAGAGAGGGCAGAAAATAGATAATTGGCACTTTAAGAGGATAGAGTGAGTCTGAAAATGGTTTTAGTTGGGACTTGGAGAAGGCAAAAATGGTGGCGGTGAAGGAATTAATTGTCTGAAATGAAGGGTTTTGGGCAAATTATACAGTGGGGTGGTAGGGTAGGTTGCTGGTGGTGGCTGTGCAATTCCCAACCAAGTTCACACGTCTTTTGTTTTTTCGAGTCTGTGTAGCAAGTAGCATATGACATCGGATCCTAATTCGTAGCATATGACATCGGATCCTAACTCGTTCGGTAGATCAATTTCCACCCTGTGCGAGAATGAAAAATTTTGTTTGAAAAGAGAACAAAGCCCAATGCCGTCTAGAGTCCCGGGATTTTTTTTAATGTACGCCTAGCAAATGTCCAATTTTTTTATCTCTAATATTTAGAGTCAAACTCTATCGAATCCTATTCAGGAACGGTTCTTCTAATGATTTTTTAATGTTCCTTAGGCTTGAATCAAAGACTTCCTTAAACAGGGTCTGGTTTTTCCAATGGTATCATTTATGTTCGTAAGACGTGAAGAAAAAATCTCCTTAAATAAATCCAAGTCCATTATCACTTATACCGGTAATTACCTTATGCTTTGCTTGCCTTTCATGTAGATGACAAAATTTGATTTCATTTCTTGTAATGGAATGTTTGTGATGTCAGGATTTTCTAACTAGTTTTGGTGTAGAAGATTGAGGTGAACATCAGGCTCGCGGGCTTAATGTAAAATTTAATTAAAGTTCTTAAACTCGAGTATTGAGAAAATAATTGCATAATTAAAACTCAGGCAGAAAGAGTTGTATTATTTAGTTCAATTCAGCTCAAATTCTGAAATTTTGATTAATTGATCAAGCGAATATGAATATTATATTTTGTCAGTATTAAACATCCTACACAAGGCATATATCATGAGGATTTCACTTTAATTACTTGTTTGCTGTAAAATTTTAGTTTGGTCGTACTTTACGAGGATTTCACAGTTCATAACGCAGCCACTTCTAAAAAAAAAAGATTTCACAGTTCACGGCTTCACGCCCGTTAATAATTAAACATGAACACGCAATGCTAAAGACAAGAGGGTCTTTCGTTAAAAAAAAAAAGTAAATACATGACCTTAACGGAACTATTGTTTTGTCTGTCATTAATGTTCCCAATTACAAGTAGAAAGTAGAAACTGGTCCAACTAATAAACAATTCCAACTAATAAATGATTTTGATGTGTTTAGAAATGTTTTGAATTCAAACATTACAAATAAAAAATACACCTTTAAATAATCCCTAAAATTAATATCTCGTGCTCAAGTATGAATACTCAAAATTAAAACTTTATATCCCCAACCTCACGTAAACCCAATCCTTTTTTCTTAACGAGACACATGGCACAATGCTAAATAGAATGCAATATTAATGTATTTTAGTTCACAATCTAATTTTTTTAAATTCTATTATGGATAAAACAATCCAATTTGGTAGCTTGATTTATTTTGTAGCCTGGTCTATTTTGATGACACATTTTGATTTTCTATTATGCATATACTTTTGTAGCTTGATTTATTTCTTTCTAATTTCATATTCTAATTTTTGTATTCTTAATTTCGTTACTTTAAGATTATTTTTTTTCTTTTCTTTGTTAGAATTACAGATACATAATTTTTATATATTTATTATAATTTAAATGTAAATACAAATTAGATAATATATGTAATTAAATAAAAGTGAAAAATGAAAATTTATATTAGGTTGGGTCGGTGTCATTCATAAAGTATTAAAAAAGTTGGAGTTAAAATGAGTGTTGTGTATGTCAGAAAGTAATTATTTATTTGAATATTTTTTAAAAGATATTATTTATTAGAAGATAGGGTTGAGTTGGTGTTGCACGAAATTGACCTCTAATTTTGGGGAGTAACGGAATTTTTTGTTGATAGTTGACTAACGAAAATTATTATTACTAGAGCAGTGCAGTCCCATCGAAGGCGGTGAAGAGCGAGCGAGGTGGGTGGTCGAAATTTGGGGGGGTTAGGGCCTCTTCACTCTGCTTCTGCTTCTGGAGAGAGGTAATCTCCAATTTTGGGCTTTCCGTTTATGTCCTCTTCAAAGGATAAATATAAATATATATTATATATGGTATAATCCAGTAGTCCTCTTCAGGAACTCCCTCCCTATGGATTTCATAGTGCATAGGAGCCCGACCCACGTGGCGTTTCAGATTCTGTGCATGGACAATAGACCAAGAAAGAGACCGTGTTTAGGGGCTGGGAGGAGGTGCAGGAGGGCTAGGGCTTCTTTAGCTGTTTCAGACACCGAACCACCCAAGTCGGGGGCCAGGTTCTTGTGGATTAGGCCCAAGTCGGGTGGAACTGAGAGCTCCTACCATCTACGTGAGTTGCTTAGGAATGGGGAGCTGGATAAAGATTTGGAGTTCCTTGAGACCACGATTTATCAAGGGATGGTGCCCGATGTTGTTGCCTGCTCGGATTTGATTTGGGGTTTCATTAAGGTCAGGCAGGCCGCGAAGGCTCAGCGAGCTATGGATATTGTTGAGGGTGCCGGTCTTACTCCTGATGTCAAAACCTATACTGCATTGATCAATGCCCTTTGCAAGGATGGGGAGTTCGAACAGGCGTTGGATGTTCTAGATCGTATGAAAGCGGCGCCTAATGTTATCACGTATAACACGATCTTGGATGGCCTGTGCAAACGTGGGAAGTTGGAGCAGGCGTTGAGTGTTCTAGATCGTATGAAAGTGGCACCTGATATTATCACATATACCACGATCTTGGATGGCATGTGCAAACTTGGGGAGTTCAAACAGGCCTTGAATCTTCTAGACAGTATGAAAGTAGCGCCTAATGTTATCATGTATAACACGATCTTGAATGGCATGTGCAAATGTGGAGAGTTGGAGAAAGGTTTGGAGTTCCTTGAGATCACGATTTATCGCGGGATGGTGCCCGATGTTGTTGCCTGCTCGAGGGTGATTTGGGGTTTCATTAAGGTCGGCGATGTCGGGAAGGCTCAGCAAGCTATGGATATCATTGAGGGTGCCGGTTTGGCTCCTAATGTTAAAACTTATACTGCATTGATCAATGCACTTTGTAGGGATGGGGAGATCGATAGGGGGTTGGATGTTCTGCACCGTATGAAAGTGGCGCCTAATGTTATCACGTATACATCCATCTTGAAAGGCCTGTGCAAACGTGGGAAGTTGGAGCAGGCTATAGAAGTTCTAGACCGTATGAAAGTGGCGCCTGATGTTATCATGTATACCACGATCTTGGATGGCCTGTGCAAACATGGAAAGTTTGAGCAGGCGTTGAATGTTCTAGAAAATATGAAAGTGGCGCCTGATGTTATCACGTATACCACGATGTTGGATGGCATGTGCAAACTTGGGGAGTTCGAACAGGCGTTGAATCTTCTAGACAATATGAAAGTGGCACCTAATAATATCACGTATACCACGATCTTGGATGGCTTATGCAAATGCGGGAAGTTGGAGCAGGCTTTAGAAGTTCTAGACCGTATGAAAGTGGAGCCTGATGTTATCACGTATAACACGATCTTAGATGGCTTATGCAAATGCGGGAAGTTGGAGCAGGCTTTAGAAGTTCTAGACCGTATGAAAGTGGCGCCTGATGTTATCACGTATAACACGATCTTGGATGGCATGTGCAAATGTGGAGAGTTGGAGCAGGCGTTGAATTTTCTAAACAGTATGAAAGTGGCGCCTAATGTTATCTTTTACAATACCGTGATTGACGCGCTTTGTAAAGCAGGCAAAACAAATCAAGTTGCAAACCTGTGGCATGAGATGCAAGGAAAGAGGCTTAAGCCTAACATGACAACTTACTCTTCACTTATTTACGGACTTTGTATGGAAGGTGCAGTTGACGAGGCCATTAACTTATTTCATCAGTTGGAAGGCTTGGGAGAGAGACCGTGGACAAAAATCTACAATTCCATCATTTATGGACTTTGCAAGTCCCATCTAACTGATTACGCTATTGACTTCTTGTCATATATGGTTTCTAGGGGATGCAAACCCAACACACATACGTACAACTTTCTTGTTCGCGGCATAGCCTCTGAAGGACTTACCAAGGAAGCCGAGGAGCTGCGGTATGAGCTGCGTGCAAGAGGAGTTATGTAAAGTTAGTTCAGCACTCAGCCAGTGGCATGATAATAGCTCGGGGTTTCTCTTACGTTGCTCCAGAAGGTATCAGCTCCTGGTTCAGCCTTTGTTTCAGTTGCTCACAATGGTTGTATGCCAACTTCTGTTTTGGTAAAATTATTCCATGTCCTCCAAGGAAATTAGCCTTTCCCACTCAATTTTATTTCTTGGCTTCCCTTCAAAGAGGACGACGACACACTGAATGTTAAGAGATCAATGTGGCACCAATATAGTTACTTAAACCACGAAATACCATAAGAAGGTTTTACAATGAATCAAGTCCCTTGAACATTTTGTCACTTCCCGCGCCTGGAAGAGGAGTGATGAGCAAGTACAGACAAGACAAGGGCATTGTGTTTCTGACGTTAAAGTTCATTAATTAATTCAGACTCAGATCAGCCTCAAGATTGCCTCATATTCGACCTGGTGGATGAGAAGTTCTGGGAGGTCCCTGGACCTGATTGTGACCTGTTTGTTGTGTTCCTGGTGGTTTAAGCCTGCAAGTTTATTTATGGAATAAAGAGTCTTGAGGATTCATCAGTTGTTTAGTATTGGCACTTTGATTCTAAACCAGCTTGGTTTGACGTTGCTCAATCTTCTTACCAAGTGTATTGATTCTA
This sequence comes from Hypericum androsaemum, assembly GCA_963995505.1. NCBI lineage: Eukaryota > Viridiplantae > Streptophyta > Magnoliopsida > Malpighiales > Hypericaceae > Hypericum > Hypericum androsaemum. The sequence goes on from OZ023184.1 coordinate 20,351,774, forward strand.
TTGACTATTATGGACTATTGGCCAGTGCTTCCGTATAGCTTGCAAATGAATAATCGTTGTAAAATTTTATTAACAAGTATTTAACACTGCTAAAATAGTCAAGTGAGCGAGGAAATGGTATAGTAGTGTTGAAAAATTACAAAATTTTTTGAAATGCTAACAAATTTTCCGATATAGTTATTGAAACAAAAAATGTTAAAAAAGGGATGGCCGGATAGATAACCTCCTATGCCACATGACAATTTTTTTACAATTTCCCATAACTTTTTTAAGTGTAATATATTTGTACTCGGAAATATAATTTTCGATTTTAACGTAATTTTTTGAATTCATCGGATAAAATACTAAAATTCGAAAAATAAAAGAAATCGGTGGGCTGAGAAAGGCCAAACCTCTGATGGGCCAGGGAACAACGTTTGTTTCTGCTCTATATTGCTTGGGAGATGCAAAAAGTCAATCTTTTTACCTTCCATTCCAGTCCACTGAGCTGCCTTCAATCGTCAACTTCCTCGAGTTCCAATTTCCAATTCCCAGGAGTCTCCCTATCCATAGAAAGGTACTCTCAGATTCTGGGTTGGCGATTATTTTCGAGGATTTCAATTTCTAGCTCGTGAATTAGTATTAGGGATGAACTAGAGAAGTCCTCTCGAGGAACTTGCCATGGATTTGGTAGTGCAATGGAGGCCGACCCACCAGGTGTTTCTGTACATGGAGAAGAAGAAGGGTACGAGTTTCAGGGCCCCAAGCAAGGCGCTGTGTTTAGGGGCTGGGAGGTGGAGGTCTAGGGCTTCGGACACTGACCCATCGTTTAGCGTGGACGGTAGGAGGAGTAGGTCGAGGTCTAGGGGAAACTCTACGCCAGCTTCGTGGACGGATATTGAGAGCTCCAGCCATCTGCGTCAGTTGCTTAGGAATGGGGAGCTGGAGAAAGGTTTGGAGTTCCTTGAGACCACGATTTGCCGCGGGATAGTGCCTGATGTTGTTGCCTGCTCGGATGTGGTTTGGGGGTTCATTAACGTTGGGCAGGTCGGGAAGGCTCAGCGAGCTATGGATATTGTTGAGGGTACCGATCTGGCTCCTAATGTCAAAACCTATACCGCGTTGATCAAAGCCCTTTGCAGGGATGGGGAGGTCGATAGGGCGTTGGATGTTTTAGACCGTATGAAAGTGGCGCCTAATGTTATCACGTATAACACGATCTTGAATGGCCTATACAAACGTGGAAAGTTGGAGCAAGCTTTAGAAGTTCGAGACAATATGAAAGCGGAGCCTAATGTTATCACGTATAACACGATCTTGGATGGCCTATGCAAACATGGGAAGTTGGAGCAGGCGTTGGATGTTTTTTACCGTATGAAAGTGGAGCCTGATGTTATCACGTATACCACGATCTTGAATGGTCTGTGCAAACATGAGAAGTTGGACCAGGTGTTGAATGTTCTAGACCGTATGACAGTGGCGCTTGATGTTATCACGTATAACACAATCTTGGATGGCTTGTGCAAACACGGGAAGCTGGAGCAGGCGTTGAATGTTTTAGACCGTATGAAAGTGGAGCCTGATGTTATCACGTTTAACACGATCTTGGATGGCCTCTGCAAACACGGGAAGTTGGAGCAGGCGTTGAATGTTCTGGACCGTATGAAAGTGGAGCCTGATGTTATCACGTATAACACGGTCTTGGATGGCCTCTGCAAACATGGGAAGTTGGAGCAGGCGTTGGATGTTTTTTACCGTATGAAAGTGGCGCCTGATGTTATCACGTATAACACGGTCTTGAATGGTCTGTGCAAACATGGGAAGTTGGAGCAGGCGTTGGATGTTTTTTACCGTATGAAAGTGGAGCCTGATGTTATCACGTATACCACGATCTTGAATGGTTTGTGCAAACATGAGAAGTTGGGCCAGGTGTTGAATGTTCTAGACCGTATGACAGTGGCGCTTGATGTTATCACGTATAACACAATCTTGGATGGCTTGTGCAAACACGGGAAGCTGGAGCAGGCGTTGAATGTTTTAGACCGTATGAAAGTGGAGCCTGATGTTATCACGTATAACACGATCTTGGATGGCATGTGCAAACATGGGGAGTTTGAACAGGCGTTGAATCTTCTAGACAATATGAAAGTGGCGCCTAATAATATCATGTATACCACGATCTTGGATGCCTTATGCAAATGCGGAAAGTTGGAGCGGGCTTTAGAAGTTCTAGACCGTATGAAAGTGGAGCCTGATGTTATCACGTATAACACGATCTTAGATGGCTTATGCAAATGCGGGAAGTTGGAGCAGGCTTTAGAAGTTCTAGACTGTATGAAAGTGGCGCCTGATGTTATCACGTATACCAAGATGTTGGATGGCATGTGCAAACTTGGGGAGTTCGAACAGGCGTTGAATCTTCTAGACAATATGAAAGTGGCACCTAATAATATCACGTATACCACGATCTTGGATGGCTTATGCAAATGCGGGAAGTTGGAGCAGGCTTTAGAAGTTCTAGACCGTATGAAAGTGGAGCCTGATGTTATCACGTATAACACGATCTTAGATGGCTTATGCAAATGCGGGAAGTTGGAGCAGGCTTTAGAAGTTCTAGACCGTATGAAAGTGGAGCCTGATGTTATCACGTATAACACGATCTTAGATGGCTTATGCAAATGCGGGAAGTTGGAGCAGGCTTTAGAAGTGCTAGACTGTATGAAAGTGGCGCCTGATCTTATCACGTATAACACGATCTTGGATGGCATGTGCAAATGTGGAGAGTTGGAGCAGGCGTTGAATTTTCTAAACAGTATGAAAGTGGCGCCTGATGTTATCTTTTACAATACCGTGATTGACGCGCTTTGTGAAGCAGGCAAAACAAATCAAGCTGCAAACCTGTGGCATGAGATGCAAGGAAAGAGGCTTAAGCCTAACATGACAACTTACTCTTCACTTATTTACGGACTTTGTATGGAAGGTGCAGTTGACGAGGCCATTAACTTATTTCATCAGTTGGAAGGCTTGGGAGAGAGACCGTGGACAAAAATCTACAATTCCATCATTTATGGACTTTGCAAGTCCCATCTGACTGATTACGCTATTGACTTCTTGTCATATATGGTTTCTAGGGGATGCAAACCCAAGACACATACGTACAACTTTCTTGTTCGCAGCATAGCCTCTGAAGGACTTACCAAGGAAGCCGAGGAGCTGCGGTATGAGCTGCGTGCAAGAGGAGTTATGTAAAGTTAGTTCAGCACTCAGCCAGTGGCATGAACTGCTGCAGGTAATAACTCGGGTTTCTCTTACGTTGCTCCAGAAGATTATATTGGTATCAGCTCTTGGTTCAGCCTTTGTTTCAGTTGCTCACAATGGTTGTATGCCAACTTCTGTTTTGGTAAACTTATTCCATGTCATCCAAGGAAATTAGCCTTTCCCACTCTGTTTTATTGCATGGCTTCCCTTCAAAGAGGACGACACACTGAATGTTAAGAGATCAATGTGGCACCAATATAGTTACTTAAACCGCGAAATACCATAAGATGATGTTACAATTCCCTTGAACATTTTGTCACTTCCCACGCCTGGAAGACGAGTGACGAGCAAGTACAGACAAGGGCTTTGCGTTTCTGATGTTTAAAGTTCATTAATTCAAACCAAAATTTTATCAACAAATATTTATTTAACATGGATAAAACACTCAAGTCAGCGAGTAAATGGTATACTAGTGTGAAATTTCTCATTATTATTTCCAACAGGCAATAACTTGAGTTTCTCATAATTTTAGATATTAACCGTGATAATAATGACGTGTTATTGATGACCAAAAAATTAAGAAGAATGTGATTATTTTTTTATCTTTGAAATTAATAGTTACTAAATGACTAGTTTTTGAGAGACAGGTGCATTTTTTAAATACAAATATAAGGCGAGATTTTCATGGGCCGGAGAAGCCCATTTTTGGCCTAGGCACATGGGAATACATCGGATTTGCTTTCTGCTCCGGATTGCTTTGCCAATGTTTTAACGGAATAAATTTCATTTTAGGCCTAGAATTTTTTTTGAGGGGTATTTTAGGCCTAGACTGAGGAATAAATTTAATAACCATTTTATCGTAATAACTAATATTTTTTCAAAAAAAATTCAGTGTTAAACCCTACTTCTAATTTTCACATAAAGTGATATTTTAAATAAATACATATATATATTTTTTACATACTTTATGAATTCGAAAAATATTTTAACATCCTATTTTGTGAAAATACATATATTTTGCGAATGTGAATATATTCAGTGTTGCTAGCCCTTCATCAGCACCAAGAGGACAACATGACTTTTCTGTCGTCGTATTTTTATCTTGAACGTCATATCAAGCAAAAACAACGGCACATTTGTGCCATTGTACTTATGTTGTCCGGTTTGCTGCCTTCACCAAATCTGTTTCCCTTGCGAATGTAAACAAATACTACGATTTTCGACTCTGAATATAAAAAATATATATATATATATTTTGTCCAAATTGCTAATATGGAAACTGGGTTTAATTGTTTCTGGGCCCGGCAGCGCTGGGCTACCAAACCAAAATAACCGGCAAAGCTAGAAGGAAACGATAGGTAGCCGGAAAATAGAAAAGGGGAAAAAAAAATTCAACAGAGAGAAAAAAAAACACCAAGTAGAAGAAGATGAACAATAACGGAGAAGAAGAAGAGGACCCACCTCTAGCAGTAGAAATCGACCGTCCTCAAAGCGACGACGTTTGCGTAGGGGTCACCGTCATCACCGGCTACCTCGGCGCCGGCAAGTCCACCGTAAGTTCTTTGTTAAGTGGACCCCACTAGTATATTAGACGGTTTTTTAATTATAATTTTGGGAGTGGCGATGTGGCTTTTTTGTGAAGCTGGTGAACTATATACTGAACTCGGAGCACGGGAAGAGGATAGCCGTGATATTGAACGAGTTCGGGGAGGAGGTTGGGGTGGAGAGGGCGATGATCAACGAGGGCCAGGGTGGGGCCCTCGTCGAGGAGTGGGTCGAGCTTCCCAACGGCTGCATTTGCTGCACTGTTAAGCATAGTCTTGTTCAGGCTCTCGAGCAGCTCGTCCTCATCAAGAACAGGTTGGTGTGAGTTGGTCGTTTCTTTGTGTGAGGTGTTGCTGATTTTTCGGTTTTGTGTAGGCTGGACCATATATTGATTGAGACCACGGGGCTGGCGAATCCCGCGCCCCTTGCCTCTGTCCTTTGGTTGGATGATCAGCTGGAATCTTCTGTCAAGCTTGATTCTATAGTTACTGTAAGTTGCCTTCTTTTGAGTTTCGTATTGTCTTGCCGCACTTTTGGTAAGTCCTGCTATGTCTTCGGGATGATGTGTTGGAGCTGACTTTAGAGTTGTTTTGACAGGTTGTGGATGCCAAAAACCTGCTGTTTCAGCTTAGCGAGCACAAGGATTCGTCTTCGTTTCCCGAAGCAGTCCTCCAAATTGCTTTTGCGGTAATTACCCAACTCATAATGTTCTCAACATTAAGCCGTGACTGCACTGTGTTCACGTGCTGCTCTTATCATGTGTAATATTTAGTCGTTATACACGTGTGATGATGTCCTTGTGCATATAATATCGCAAGATCTTTTAGCTTGAGGTTGACAACTTTCATTCATAAACGACGGTTGGATCAATTTTTGGCTTATATGTTCTGCTGTCTCTTGTAGGATGTTGTCGTTCTTAATAAGGTTGATTTGGTTTCATCAGAGGCTGAACTTGCTTTGGACCAACTAAAGAAGGAGATACACAGTATTAATTCACTTGCCAACATCATTCCCTCTGTTCGGTGTGAAGTTGACTTAAGTCAAATACTAAATTCCCGGGCATATGATGCTACAGTAAGTCCTGCAGAATCTCTCGGCCTTGCTTTTCGATTCATTATCTTTGCTGATTCACTTTAAATTTTATGGTTGTAGCATGCCACTCACTTGGAGAAGTTGTTGCAAGATAGCAAATCCTTGTCTACCAGAGATATGCACGATGATAGTGTCCGAACTCTATGCATTTCTGAGCCACATCAAGTTTATCTCGATAAGGTAGCGATTCTCTTACCTCGTGTAACCAAGTATGAATTACTGTGCTGCTGTTAAGTCCTACTTGGTGGAAGCATGAAGACGACTGCAGTACTAGTACGAGTTGATTGACCTCCGTTTCTGCTTTTATTCAAAATCATGCCTTACCTGCCATATTCTATACATTATAGGTCCGCTTATGGCTTGAAGAGATTTTGTGGGATAAGAAAGATGACATGGATGTTTATCGCTGCAAGGGGGTGTTAAGCATTTACGACTCTGATGATCTCCACACACTACAGGTACTGTCTGAATTCGCGTTCTTCTCCACCCTAGACCCTGGTATATCTGGGGCGACCGTGGTGATTGAGACATGAAATTTAGCATTGCCTTATTTCTCCAAGCTTTCCCGTCTGATTCTCGAGTTGCCCGGAACATCTGGCAGGCTGTGAGGGAGATATACGATATTGTTCCAGCTCGCAAATGGAAAAAGGAAGAGCCCCGGATAAACAAAATAGTGTTCATAGGTAAATATTTGTGGTGTGTCTTTGTTTGTTTCTTGATCTTTCCACCCGAGTTTCGCTCATTATTCCATGCCAATGGCAGGCCATAACCTCGACGAGAATGTTCTATCTGAATCGCTTCGAAGCTGCAGAGTGACAGCATAGCCGGATACTTCCATACACGCTGTTGAGATGTTGCAATGGATGAACTTGATGACTTCCTCATGTCAATAAGGGAATGCATATGGGAGGCAAAGTCCTTGACATGGGAGAAACTTTTTTTGGATGGACCCAATCGAGTAACTTGTTGGAATAGTTTTCCTGAGCCAATGCCACTAGAGAAAAATGTAAGAAAGTAATTAGTCGAACATCTTGAAACCATAAATAGTGGTGTCCAAATAGGCGAAACTACGAGAATAAATAAAAATTTCTCAAGAAAATAGGAGAATAAATAATTGGGTGACCACTTCCGGGCCCTGCCCAAATTTTTTTTAGAGAAGCCCAGCCCAATCCACTGAAGTAAAAATTGGAAGACCAAAAAGCCCTAATCCAATTCACTAAGCGCATATCCTTTTCAATTGTCTTCATCAATTGGTAAACCTCCACGTAGAGGAAAATTAAGTATCTTTCTTTTACGACTTGTTTGGAACCAATTTTGATAGGAAAATAATCTCATTTTCAATTCTTAATGGTAATGGAAAGGAATCACTTTCCTATTTTCTTGTTTAGAATCGTAAGTTAAAATTTGGGAATTGATTTGAAATATTACATAAACACCCTTCTAACAATCTCAGGTGAGATGAAAAAGTTTTTTCAAAAAGCATAATAGACATTTTACTACTAAATCCAGTTTAGTCACTTACAAATCTGATCTAATTTCAAAAAAATTATAAATCCAAATTTTTAAACAAAATAAGAATTCTTTTCCGAAAATATTTGATTCCAAATAGATTAAATTTTTTAAAATTCCAGAAAAGAATTTCATTTCCTATTTTTGAGCCTTTCCGAACAGGCTTAGTGCTCTGTTTCTTCTCCTTTACTCTTCCCATGCAATAGGCAGCTAGCGTTTAGTTTTCTAATTCGGGTCGATTTCGATTAATTTGGTTCAATGCTCTCTTCTGGATGTGATTTTAGGTAATGGCTCTGATCGTAATCTGTGGTCAGCCCTGCAGCGGGAAGTCCACCGTTGCTCGCTGCCTGGCCGACGCTCTCAAAGAATCCGATTCGAGGCTGGCGGTTCGGATCATCGACGAGGGTTCCTTCCATCTTGATCGCAACCAGAGGTATGCTAATATGACCGCGGAGAAGAATCTGCGCGGGGTTCTGAGATCGGAAGTTGATAGGTCGGCGTCGAAGGATAGTGTAATTGTTGTGGATGCCTTGAACAGCATTAAGGGGTACAGGTACGAGCTTTTTGGTGTCTGGCTCGTGCAATGGGGATAAGGTACTGTGTAGTGTTCTGTGATACGGAGGATGCACAATGTCGAGAGTGGAACGAGCAGCGGCAATGGGAGGGCCTCTAAATCGGATTTCTCTTGGCCAGAACATGCCTAATCTTAATATCTCGAGGACGATCAGGCTGCCCGAACTACGCAGAACGCGAAGAACATTCATCAAGTTGACCAGCCAGACGAGCTTAAGTGGTCGGCCTCCCCCTTCTGATGCAGAGACTGCAAAAAGAATGTTTTTACATTACTTGAACAGAGATTTAGGCACTGCTTGAAGCTGGAAACCGTGGACGGGATTAATCTTCCCTACTTACTCTTGGTTTTGTAAGCACAATCTCTGGTAATCAGAGCCAAGCACCGTCAAACAATGTTTAAAAAATGGCTCTTCTGATGACATCTTTTACATTCGTAAGGTTTGAAAAAAAATACTATTAAAAGAGCTACACATAAATAGAGCCTGAGAATGTCCGAGACTCGGAATTTACATTCCGATTATCTTCTCATTTATATACGAAATTGTTTCTTATCCTTTTTATCAGATTCCATTTTTCTTCCTTATCTTTTAGTGTCCCAAGCCTGTTTGGCATTTCTAAACTTTCTTTCTTTCTTGGGATATGGATTCCTAACTAACCCAATAAAAGTTTTCTTTATCGCAATACATTAATTGTCTTTATTGCCTCCATGTGAAAAAATTCCTTTCCTGGGTCACTCACTCTTAAACCAATCCAACTACAAGTTGCCTGACCCGAATTTTTCTATTTCCTGTAGTTTCCCAACTGGGTCCAATTACTAACAGCCCTTTGGTTGGTTTGCTAGGACATGTTTGGCTGTTTTTTGAATTTCCATGTTTAGGAAAGAAATAACGGGCTCTGAAAATAATGACGTGACGTGTTCTGGTTTGGTCCGTTGGGAGTGAGCGAGCCTCACTAGCCTCCATTTGGCACTAAACTGGTCTCTCTCTAACTAAAGTGTCTATATGGTCCAAATCCAATTCTCTCTCCAAGTATTTATGGAAACTATGCTTAATTAGCATCTTGTTATATGTTTTTGTTTTATACTCTTGGTTTCTGGTCTATACGGATTAATATAGTTTTTAGCCGATAGTATCTTTGTTATATATTTATGGTTGATATCAACTCAAATGGGAATATTAGCTTGGACTAATCCAAATTTGAACTACATAAAATATTTAAAATGCGATAAAATTGTTTGAAAGACTCGAGCTCAATACCTCTTTATTAATATAATGAGCATCTTGTTATTATACAAGCTGGAGTGTTGTATTCGCATTAATTGGCGCGCAGAGGCTTGACGTGGAAAGATGCCATAAACAGTTTCACTAATAGCAATAGTGGGGTACCATGGGAGGGAGAACAAGAAGTTACGCCGTCATTTTATAATCTTCTTATTTACCAAAATTAATAAAATATAAATAACGTTATTATTTCCTGATAAACATCTACTAATTAAAGATTAATCAAGCTGGCTGAATTTCCGGATAAATGCGGCACAATATTCTTACTATTATCATGAAATTATAAGTTGGAAAATTAAAATGCAAGTTTAATGTATATATAACTTTACCAAAAAATCATTTTTCTTTACTGCAATCAGATTTTTATCCGCTAACAACTAATGTATAACCAAAAGCCACTTCAATTGTTCCTAAAAAAAGCCACTTCAGTTAAGATGAAGTATTTGTTTCTAATATAAAATTCGACTTATCAAATATTGAGTTATAAATATCCATTAATTCTTCGACGTATCGATAAATATAAACGAGGTGGTAAAACATAAGAAACTAGTCGATAGAGACTGAGAAACATCAGATCTGATCTAAACAAATTCCCCAACCAATCACAACCCCCCCACCTATAACTGCCCTCCCTTCTCCTTCCCTTTTCAGTTTTCCCTCCCTAAAGCCAAAAATAAATAAATATATATAAAAAGGGAAAATCCTCTCTTCTTCGTCTTCGTCTTCGTCTTCTTCCCCGAGCGAGCGTCATTCTTCCCCCTCTCTAGATTTCAAGCTCTCCTCTACAATTTGGCGACGTAAAGGACCTCGGGAAAACCTAGTTGCGTTGCCAATGCGCTTCTGATCCAATCGATCGGTTAGCTTCTTTCGCATTTTTTTAGTGTATGTGTTAATTGCAATTCCCGAGATCTGGCATTTAATTATTTTCTATTTAACTGTATTTGGAGGGAGGGAGGATTTTTAAAGTGAATTAAATGCGTCTCTTTTCTCTCTCTCTCTTGGATTATTTTGCTTTAATTAAGTCTAAATCATCTGGTTTTTGTGTTTTTTTTCTTTTTTTTTTGGTCTCGCTGGTTTGACTTTTTTGCCCTCCCTCTAGGTTGATCTAGATTACTGTGTATGGTTAATTGATCGGTTTAGTCGAGAACCGGGGAATTCCGTGCTCCCTCGTGCTTGGAGATCTCTCACATTGTGCTGATTTTGTCTTCCGGGAGGGACGGGACGAGCTACGTGGCGGTCGGTCGGTCGGTCGATGCTTGCTGAGGTTGCTCGGAGGAGGAGTGTGGATGCTAGTGGAACGTTGTGTGGCATGGTAGACGAGGGGTTAGTGGTCATTGGCTTGATTCCGAGGAGCGGTTTCTGAGCAAAGGTCGGACATGAGAAGCCCTTGGAAGAATAAGCTGTCTGTTGTTTTCGGACCAAGGCCGCCTGTTAGCTGGATTCTGCTCTGCCTGATCTGCGTGCTCGTGCTTGTTGCTGTCCTGCAGTCGTCTTCCTCCGGTGGTTTTGACCCTGTGGATCCTGTCTCTTCAGTGAACGATGTTCATGTCAATTATAGGCGGTTGAAGGAGCAGGCGACAGCCGATTATTATGATTTGAGGTCTCTGTCTGCAGGAACCGAGAGAGAGCTAGGCTTGTGTGGTAGAGAAAGGGAGAATTTTATTCCTTGCTACAATGTCACGGCAAACTCGTTGGCTGGATTCAATGATGGAGGGGAGTATGACCGGCATTGTGAGTTGTCGAGGGCGAGAATCCGGTGTTTAGTTCGGCCTCCAAAGGAGTATAAGATACCTATAAGATGGCCTGTTGGCGGGGATGTGATATGGAAAGGAAATGTGAAGTTTAGGCCTGACCAATTTTTTAGGTCTGGCGGTGTGACCAAAAGGTGCAACTTCTGAATTATTCTACGTGTGGCTCATTTTGGAATAGTTCATTTTGCTCTGTTTTTGATTGGTTTTCTGGTTGCCATTTCTTTGATAATTGTTTGTGCAGAATGATGCTAGTGGAAGAAAATCAAGTTGCTTTTCATACCGAGGATGGCTCAATCTTTGATGGTGTCAAAGATTATTCACGATCCATAGCGGAGATGATTGGCTTAGGGAGTGACTCTGATTTTCGTAAAGCTGGTGTAAGTAGTTTTTGTGTCTTCGAGTCTTACCACGTCCAACCCTCTTTCCTTTATGGTCAAATTTGATACAATTTTCCTTTGCTCTTCCTTTAACATTCAATTACTCCTGTTACTCCCTTGCAATTTCTACTGATTTTGGGTTAATAACAGGTGCAATTTGTGCTAGATATTGGATGTGGATACGGAAGCTTTGGAGCTCATTTGGTTACCCTAGATTTGATGGCAGTTTGTATTGCAGCATATGAGACAGCCGGAAGCCAAGTTCAATTAGCCCTCGAGAGAGGTCTTCCAGCAATGATTGGCAACTTTATCTCAAGACAACTACCATTTCCATCCTTGTCATTTGACATGGTTCATTGTGCTGAGTGCGGTATTATTTGGGATGGAAAAGGTACTTTATCTCAAGACAACTGCCATTTCGATCCTTGTCAAGTGAAATATATTTTTTTACTCCTGGAATGAATAGTACACCAGAAAAAGTACTCCTTGGAAAGGTCTTTTGATGCTTATCTATTTATGCTGCCTTACATTAATCTATTAGAGATGGTAGACAAGAGCAAACTGATGCTATCCTGTGTGACATTGCGTGCTTATGCATTTATGAATGATGTGCATTTGGGGAACTATTTTTACGAGGTATGCCTTTTTTCCTTCCTGACATTAACGTTTTACTTGCAGATGGTGTTTTTCTGATTGAAGTGGACCGGGTTCTTAGGCCTGGTGGTTATTTTGTTTTAACCTCGCCAACAAGCAAGCCACAAGGAAGTTCCACCAGCATTAAGCGGAGAAGCACCGAGTCACCAATAGAGGAATTTACTGAAAAACTATGCTGGAGTCTAATAGCTCAGCAAGATGAGACTTTCATCTGGCAGAAAACTGTAGAAACAACATGCTATAAATCTCGGTGAGGATGTTTGATGATGTCTTCCAGCCTAGAAGTCATGCTTCTTTTATAGGTCATAATTTTAGTAAATATGTGTACCTGGTGCCCTTTCTCTGTGTAGCGATGCTTTTCTTGGACGCTTTCCTTGTCTGATAGCTTTGACTCTATGTTAAAAAGCTTACTAAAGTCGATAGCTTTGGTCATTGTAGCAAGCAGGATACACCGCCCCTTTGCAAAGACTGGCATGAGAGTCCTTCGTACTATCAGCCTCTTCTGACATGCATTAGTGGGACCGCAAGCAAAAGATGGATTCCCATTCAGAACAGGTCATCTGGTTCGCAGTTGAGTTTGGAAGAGCTTGAAGTTCATGGAAAGTATTGTTTTTAAGATGCTACTGTCATTTACCTAATCAATTCTTGTTTTCATGAAAAGAATCTATTTTATTTTGTCAAATGTTTACACTACTCCTCCTTTTGAAATTCTCAATCAGGCATATTGTTAAGGAATGCTAGCTTCATTTGTGCAGGAGTCCAGGCAGATGAATTTTCGGAAGATACCCAATTCTGGAGATCTGCTTTAAGAAACTATTGGTCCTTGCTGACGCCCTTGATTTTCTCTGACCATCCAAAAAGGCCCGGGGAAGAGGACCCATTGCCTCCATATAACATGATACGTAATGTGATGGACATGAATGCTCGCTATGGGGGTTTGAATGCTGCATTTCTGGAAGAGAAGAAAATGGTGTGGGTGATGAATGTTGTGCCTGTTGGAAAACGTGACACGCTTCCTCTTATACTTGATCGGGGTTTTCCTGGTGCTTTGCATGATTGGTATGTGGAAAAAGTTATATAGTTTCATACTTTCATCTGCTCCCATTGTCATACAAGTCAGTAGATGATTAACTGATTTCTACATCCAAGTCCTCTTGAAACCTCTTTTGCTTTCGATTCTTTCGTCTGACATTGATTTTCCTTCAACGTCAACCTGATATAAAACTTTTGACTGTCTGAATGATGATATTCGTAGTTCTCTTTTCCCTTTTCTGTAAATAAAAAGGACTGATAAATCTTTTAGTAAAAATATATTGAAGTTTGTATGTCAACCGATGAAACCTCCACATCTTGGGTACGTTATTTTTAGTCCTGTTTTCCTGTCAAAGCAGACAATTGTCATCCTCTCCTGTTTAGTTATGTTTTTGTTGAGAAGATCCAGAATGCACAGGCATCTGATTAGCCATCTGTTTATAATTCTCTGTCTGTTGGCATGCAGGTGTGAGCCTTTTCCCACGTATCCTCGAACATACGATCTGCTTCATGCAAGTGAGCTTCTCTCAAGCCTTGGTTCAGAGCGGTGTAATATGATGGACTTGCTTGTCGAGATGGATCGCATCCTGAGACCGGAGGTAACTTGTTTCGTTTTTGCATATCCTTGGATGCTCGTGCTTCTCATTGTGTCAACTTTGCTCCTTAGGATGAGACACATTGTGCCTACTGCACCTCTATGGCTATGCTTGATATAACCCGTTGGTTGCTTACTTACGTTTGGCAGGGATGGGTGGTTATTTCTGATAATTTGAGAACTATTGAGATGGCCCGGTTGCTTGTCACCCAAATACACTGGGAAGCAAGGATGATCGACCTACAGAATGGCAGCGACCAGCGGCTACTAGTTTGCCAAAAACCGTTCGTAAGAAAATGATTGGCGTGGCCACGAGACTCACGTCATGGAAATGTAGGTAGATGCTCGGCTAGAGTTGTTCTATTTTTTTTTTTTGAGAAGAGAGTTGTTCTAGTTTCTAGGTAGGAAGAAGGAGAAGATATACTTCATGTTACTAACAGAAAGCTTGATCGTTGGCTCGACAGGTTGATTCTTTGAACCGCAGCGTCCAGTGGTCAATGCTCGAGTTGTGTTTAACAGACCAAACTCGGGGAGGACGAAAGCTGCGGATTGCAGTAGTTGATCACTGCACAAGTAGAGTAGCTTGAAGGCAGGCAGTCCAGAATTTTTCGTGTGGAAGGCATTTGTGGGGATTCCTTGATAATTCTTTTTCTCGAAGTAGTAGGTAGGTTGTTTTAATGTTTTGCATTGTTTGAATAGGGAACATAATATTTTTTTGTAAACAGTTTCAGACATATTCCAATTACCACGAAATTAAATGATAGTTACACATTCATGATTCATCTCATGGGAATCTCACCTCATTGGTCTTTTCTTTTGTTTTTTTCACCCGGCCAGCTGCCAAACCTGACCGATGGCGAAACTGGGCATTTTCCTTGTTTTGTTATGACTTTATACCATTATCGTGAGTGTCTAACTAGATTTAGATCCGTTAATTTTGACCTAGTCTAGATTCAGATCTTGTTCGCATTCTCATTCTTGGTGTACATGGTTTGGCATAGGAATCGATTTTTTAGATAAAAAAATCTTCGTCAAATTTAACACAGATAGAATTTCGTTGGAAAACTTGGGACATATAGGTGTTGGAGATATTTTCCGTGACTCAGGTAAATTCCGCGCCAATTAATAGTATTAGTAGGCATCACAATGATAAACTAGAGATATTTTTATTTAGGATGTAATTATTTGTCATATTTATATATAAAAGGCTTGCTCTCCATTTACAAAAATAAGAGCAAGAAGGACTTTTTTGTAAATTGTATATGAGATCAAATCAATGAAGTATGTATTCATTTATTTATCAAGTTGCCATAGTTTTTGGTCAAAACTAAAGTTCTTAAAGATTGTAGTCGAACTTTAAATATCCATTTTTTTGTCAAACATAAACTAGCCAAAGATTGTAGTAATTTATTCTTAGTAATAAAACAGCTGCCGTTTTTACAGGATGTGATTTACTTATTTGGAGCGAGACCATTAATTTATAGCCATATCTGTACAAATGTTGTCAATATTAATATTGTGTTTCTTTATTCTAAAAAAAACACAATAATCAAAAAACACCTTTGCTTTTTGATTTTTTCAGTTTTGTCTTTTCGTGCAACCGGTTTGCAATGGTTGCCGTTATGGGTGGTCTAAGGTCATACTTAATGTAGTTCTGTACTTTCTTTGTATTAAAGTACATCTTTATTATAATGATACTCTCTAAAATGATAATCTTTTAAAATTGATAAAAAATTAATTTGATAATGTTTCGATCATAATAATTAATTTTTATAGAAAATATTAGTATTAAATTTCGGCCACAACTTTTACATGAAGATGATATTTTCTAATAAATACACATATTTTTACATAATTTATGAATTAATTTTTTTAAAGATAATGATTTGTGCTAGGCATGTGTGTTTGATATTTTACATCATTCTTCATTTTCTAAATCGTCTTCAAATAGTTATCATAATTGTCGTGTTGTTGTAATAAAGATATGCCAATCGAGTGTAACATTTGTATAACTCTAGATGTCAAAAATATATAATTTGAATATAAACAAAAAAATAACTACAATATTTTTTTAAACTTGAATATAAACAAATAAATGTTTTGGTGTATTTTGTTTTTAGTGATAAAACACATTTTTATTTATTTCAAAATTAGAAAAGTAAATTCCTCTTATATGGTATCTTTTTTCAAAAGTGATAGTTTTCTCGGACCTTAATAATATCACTTTAAAATGTTCTACTACTTTGAAATCCATTTTGGAAGTATATTTATCAATGAGATATTTACCTACCATTTTTCGGACATTTTGACTTGTCCATGAGAGGTAGAAATGGCAATGAGAAAGATCCGGGTATGATCCATGGGACCCAGATCTTTACCCTCTTTTTGAATGGTGAACCCAAATCCTTATCCTTATCTTCTTTAAAAATAAGAATTCGGGCAGGATCTGAGTCTTAAATAACAATGCAGGATTGGACAACCCGAGAATTCGTGTTATTTAAAAATCATTTTATTTTTATAAAATTACACTATCATTTGATTGTTCTCAAATAGCAAGGGGACACTAAAAATTTGAATGCAATTGATTCGTTCATTAGAAAAAATTAATATAAAGAAACCAAACAAGCAAATTCAAAAAAATTAAAATTTGGTAGGTTGAGATTAAGAATTTGTTATTTTATTTGTCATATTATACCGCTGACGTATAATATGACAAATTACCAAAATAATCCCCATTATTTTATATATATATATATATATATATATATATATATATAAAATCGAAAGTTCATCTTCAACCTTCCCCCTCTTCTAAAGACCCAAAACTCATACTTCAACAAACAAATATTTTGATGTATTTTTGTAGTGATAAAACACATTTTTATTTATTTCAAAATTAGAAAAGTAAATTCCTCTTATACGATAACTTTTATCAAAAGTGATAGTTTTCTCTGACCTTAATAATATCACTTTAAAATGTTCTACTACTTTGAAATCCATTTTGGAAGTATATTTATCAATGAGATATTTACCTACCATTTTTTGGACATTTTGAGAGGTAGAAATGGTAATGAGAAGGATCCGGGTAGGATCCATGAGACCGAGATATTTATCTTTTTTTTTAAATAGTGGACCCAAATTTTTACCCTTATCCTCTTTAAAAATAAGGATTCAGGTAGGATCCGAGTCCTAAATAACAGGGCAGGATTGGACAACCCGGGAATCCATGTTATTTAAAAATTATTTTATTTTAATAATATTACACTATCATTTGATTGTTCTCAAATAGCAAGGGGACAATAAAAATTTGAATGCAATTGATTCGTTCATTAAAAAAAAATTAATATAAAGAAACCAAACAAGCAAATTCAAAAAAATTAAAGTTTGATAGGTTGAGATTAAGAATTTGATATTATGTTTAATAATTAATATACATATAGCAACCAAGTGGGTTTAGTTACCGCTGGCGTATAATATAACAAATTACCAAAATAATCCCCATTATTTAATATATATATATATTTTTTAAAATCGAAAGTTCATCTTCAACCTTCCCCCTCTTCTAAAGACCCAAAACTCATACTTCAACAAACAACGCCCCAATATTTGCGAAACCATCTCTGTTGTAAATTCCTCTTGAGGTTTCGAAACCTCGTTATTTCTCCGATCTTCCCATCACGATCTAAAGCAGGCCGCAGTCGACGACAACAAGCCTGGCGGTGCGGCCGGAAGAGGATCCAACTTCCTCCTCCATGCATGCATGCACCCACCTGAAAGGCACTCATCAAATGTAAACCTCTGTTATACTTTCTGCATAATGCTTTGGTTGAGAATAGGCACTCATCCTGCCACCTCTGTTCAAATAATTATGAACCTAGATCCTAATTCTCCTAATTTCGTGAGTTAGTTAACTATTAGATTCACATTTTGCGGCTCGTTGTTTTTACATCTGGACTATTGAATGGTAAGCTGCTACTTAGATCCGACTATGAAATTTTCTTAAAGTTCGGATGATTCACATGGATACTTCTTTTGCAGATCCTACACATGCCAGCTAATGGCCTCTCTGTAAGATCTTCTGACTTTCAAGCTTATCAATTCGCTGAATTCTTTTCATAAATGGGTGAGAGACTCATATTTTATTATAGCGGACTAGAAATTAGTTGTGCTTTTTAATGGTCTAGGTGCCAAACTGTGATACCCTCACTCTTCGACCAAATTTGTTACAACAAAATAAGGTTAGTTTTGGAAGAGTTTAGGCTTAGTCCGTCATCATTCGGTAAAATAGGCATAACTTCCTCATCCGGACTCCAAATTAGGTGATTCCAATTCGTTTGGATTCATAACACTTGGATCTATAACTTTATTTATTTTAAGTTTTGTGATTTATGAAATAATCTGGCAGTAACAGAGTAATTAATCAAGGTGCTCGGAAATTGGTCTAATTTCGTCGGTATTGGGAAGTTATGTGAAAATAATTTGTTATGTGACTTTATTTGAATAAGGCTCATTTTAGGGACTTATTAGAACATATTAAGAAGTTTAGAAATGATTTTGAATGACCGAAAAAGTCTAGGATCAAAAGTAAAATTCTGTTACAAGTTGGCTAGGTGGCAAATGAAAAGTAGGATGGCTAAGCTACTTAACATGCATATAAAAGGAAAAATCTTTTGGTCCAGAAGATAGGCACGAACCAATTGGTCATTTAGGACCGAAAAATAGAGAGGAAGGCCTAGCAGAAAGGGAGAAACCGAAGGTAAAAGAAGAAGGAAAAAAGGTGGACAGATTTGAACAACTTGGAAGAATAGGTAAGTAACTTTGTAGGATTTTGCTTAATTTGAGTAGAAATTATTTTACACCTTGAAGAAGCTAGTAGGTGAAGATTAGAACAGATTAATATAGACCTAGATGAAGGAAGAGAAATTGGTCATCGAGGGTGTAGTTTTGTGAATTTTAGCATAGGTTTTGGGGCTGCCTTGTGTAAATCCGAATCTAAGAAATGAACTAAGGCATTTTTATGTTACCTAGGATCTAATTACATGCTTGAGAAGCTGGTAATGATAGTGATTTATATTCTTTTGACTAGTTAATCGATATTTTGAATCCGAGTACCACGAGTTGTAAAATAAAGCACGGAGCTTCTCTTTGAATAGTTTGAGCAACCATTATCTTGTAAGTAGATATTCTTTGTAACATGTGTTTAGTTAACTAGACGTGGGTGATATGTATAATTTGGTGTACTTTTGATTGGTTTAAAGTATGGTTATATAATTAGTTTTTGTCAATATGGGATTTGATGATGTTTGTGAATTGTTTGTCTATTTGGGGCTGTTTTGGTATGAATTTGGATATGTGGTCAATATGTTTTGGTCAATGTGTGTTTGGTATGTCATTTGTGAGATGGCGGATGATGAGGTCTACCCGTGACCAACCAGGGATGTTGGCATATGTGCACATATACTGAGGATACATTGGATATGCATATGATATGATATTTGGCCGGCGGGTTGGTTTCTGATGGCGCCTTTAAGATATGGTATCCTCGTATCGGTGTGGGAGTGACACTATCTAGACCTATCTGAAGTTCATCCAAATTGTGTTATATGTTCTGTGGAAGTCTATCTGAAATTCTGATTACGTGTGATAAGTAAATTTTTTGATGACCTTATCTGTGAAGTGGTCTTTTGTTGTCTTAGTTGTGTGTTAGTATTTGTTTGGGTTTGATGAGAACGACTGGTTGGTTAAATACATGTTACTTATAATATTTACTTGCTAAGTGTTTCAAAATACTTATCCCTTACTTCAATCCACAGGTGAAGAGATTTGAGCCGTGGTTTGCATCTGGAGAAGCTTTTCCATCCGAGTTCAGCATGTTGTCTTTCTTTCTCGGGCTACGTTCAAAGGTCTCCAGATGATCTTTGTCTTTGTAATCTAGGTCGCTCCATTGTACATACTTGTTGGTCTTTTGACTTATGACCTTAGATTAATGTTAATATGTAATATTTGTGTGTATGTGTTAAAAGGATGAATATGATATGATGTTGGAGATGTGTACTCCAACTTTAGAATTATGCCTACCAGGTTTTGGACACGAATAAATATGTTTGTTTAAAGAAACAATGTTTTGAAAAAAAATATTTTGACTATTCTTATAATGAGACAGATGAGTTATGTTTGAGGCTTGCTAGGTTATGGTTTATTATATAAGTTTGACATGATTTAACGTCGGTCACCGACCATAAAATTGGGTCATGACACAAACTCTACGACACACAGATATGATGCAGCCAAAGCTTTCAAGGTTCTTCTTCTACTGCCAATTGTTTAAGAGTCGATTGATGAGGTTTTTGTTTTTGTGGCCGATCTTTCTATTTTCCGGTTTCTTTGAGGCCTGTTGCTACTGCTAACTTTCTTACATTGGGCTTCCAGGTAAGAGAAACTGTCTTTCATGTGCGGTAAAAGTAAATCCATGCAGACTTGTTGAAATGCTGCTACTTGTATTCATTGGCTCTTGTGGATGTAATTAGGAACTTAGATCCCACATCTTCTAATTTTTTGAGTTATCTATTTAGATTCGCATTTTGCAGCTCTATATTTTATCATCTAGAACAATTTAATAGGAAGATGCTGCTTAGTTTATCAGCTTTAATCTGTTTGAAGTTTAATGTGTTATAGGATATACCAGACTAGGAAACATAGGTTGATTTGCGACTACTACTTTTGCAGATCATACAAGCCATCATGAATGATGGACTTACTGTAAAGATTTGTGGAACTTGCTTTTCTCATTGAGCGATTACATGTATGTATACAAGTAGGTTTAGGGTTTGCTAGGATTAGGGTTGCGCAGCTAGCATACACTCCTTCCTAATATGAAACATATAGTTTCCTAATCACATCAGAATTCTTAATTAGTCATATGGGGTTACAGCGCTACAAACGTTAATACTCCTCCTCAAGTTGGCGCATGTAAGTTAACAACGCCCAGCTTGCCGAGAAGACGATGAAAACGTTCCTTTCCGAGTGCCTTTGTAAAAATGTCAGCCAATTAATTGTCCGTCGGAATCTTCTTCGGATGACCTCATTTTACTGGACCCATTCATGAACGAAATAACAGTCGATCTCCACATGTTTCGTCATTTCATGAAAAACGGGATTCATTGTAATTTGTAGAGCCGCCTGACTATCATAAAATATTATCGTTGCCCTCCCTTGTTCCATACCCAATTCTCTCAATAACCAACGTAGCCATTGCCCGATATTCGACCTCTGCTGACGATCGTGACACCGCTGTTTTCTTCTTGCTCTGCTATGATACTGGAGAGCCTCCCATGGACATGCAATAGCCTGTTCGTGAGCGTTTAGTGTTAGGGCAACCATCCAAGTCTTCACAACAAGCAACAATGTATTTCCACCGTCCGCACGCAATAAAATTCCCTGACCTGAGGTGCCTTTGAGGTACTCTATGACGTGATCAGCTACGTCCATATGTACCTTCTTTGAGGCACTGACGAATTGGCTGAGTAGGCGAATCACATAGGACAAGTCAGGTCGGGTTATTACCAAGTACATAAGTCCTCCAATCAGTCTCCTATACCGCGCTTGGTCTTTCATCACATCGCCTTGATCAGCCTTGAGGCGATGATTTTGTTCGATCAGTGTGGTTGCTGGCTTGTTTCCTTGCTTCCCACACTTTTTGAGTATATCCAACGTAATGAGCGACTTTTTTAAGTTTCATAGTTAATTTACCAGTATTTTTTTCTTTCGTTGATTACAGTTCTATCATAAGTAGGTTTTTTTTTCTTCCGAAAGTGACGTTTGTAGAGTGGATAAACAAGAAATTTGGTACATTTATAGGGTGGGAAATTTGGTTAGAATAGATTATAATATCTCGATTCTAACTTTCACTTAAAATAATATTTTCAAATAAATAATATATTTTAACATATTTATAAGTTTGAAAATTATTTAAGCTATTAATTTGGATTAGTATTGATTGCTTAATAATTATACATCTTATAATTGGTTTTTCCATAAGTACAATCTCGGTAACCATGTTTAGAATTTCATGGTTAACTGAATCGTTTAATTCTAAGCTCTTATTATTTCAAGGGTTAAAAGAGATTGTAGAGTTTATGTACTATTCAAATAAATATTTTGCATTCGGTATTTAAAAAATCACAATAAACTACTTTTTTTGTCTCCTGCCACCATTTTGTACAAAAAACAACTACCGGACTTGAAATTCAGGGAGCCAGAATGTTGTGGAAGAAATGAGATAGAGACGGGAAACAGTGAACAAAATATAGATTGAAGTGGATTAAGATAATTATTTAATAAAAATTGAAGTTCGCACTCGATTTATATCTTATTAATGGAACCATTTCCTTCTCTGATAATCTTCTTGTCATAATTTTCTGGGAATGGCTATTTTTAGTCACTCAAATGATAAATCTGAGTCCTTAGCCATTCTAATAAAAATTACAAAAAACATATTGTCATTAGAGCAGCTGTTGATGTCACACACATTTTATATACATCGATCAGTCAAATATAGACCTCTTTCATTGTATTAATTAACGATAATTATTATTTCACACAAGTCTAAAAGTATAAACCAGATTCCATCGGTTTCAAACTTATTCTATTACATAAGCATTGGAACGGAAAAATAGAAACAAGTTCCAACATTCTCACACATTTTACCTGCAACAATAGGACAAAATATGTGAGCATGAACATTACCCAGCAAACCAACTGTAGCACTTGTCATATGGACCGTTAGGAGTATGTGTCATACGGCATAAACCTTCTTCACTTTTGATTGACCAATACCAAAGAGTATTGATACCCCAATCACGATTCTGATTGTAGATATTATACCCAGGGACAAGGAGGTTCGGCCATCTAAATGAGCAAAAGAACTCGGTGGCCCATATTGTTAAAGATGGCTTAAAATGGAATGCGTAAAGATCATTAGGAACAAGTGTTTTTTCTTCAATATCGTTGTCTTTTGACTTGCAATGAACTGTTAAATTGGTCGATAATTGATTGATGATCCTAAGATGGACAGTATGAAAAAATCCACTTCTATTGGGTCCAACGGAATTTGGTATGGCATTGGCGGCTTCGATAGTAATTAGCATGAACATGATGGAAGCTATGAAGATCATGAGACTAAGAGTGCTCGTCAAATAATCAACTACACCTTTTTCCATTGCACGCCAAATGAAAGTCTTGCCGAAGTATAAAAGTATAATTTTAGAAGAAATTGGGAGAATTGGTTGTTCAGTTCCTCAATTTTTATAGTCTTAGGGATGTTAGTAAATGGTATATAATTTATGATGGGTCAACGCCCATTAAAGTCTATTAATTGGACATTTTGACTTGGTGAATATGTCAGGTATAGGGTCATACTTAATGTATTTCTTTACCTTCTTTGTATTGTAGAAGGATGACGAGGGGATTTTTCACCCCGTTGCGATAAAGAGAGTAAGGTAAAAGTCAAACTACGAGGAGTAGGATCTAGAACACCTAAACGACTCACTATTTATTTTTGGATGATATATAAGATAGTGATTGGTATATTTAATTAGGAGAGGGAGAATATTAACAACCTAAACTAATATAAACAAACCTAGGTGGCCAAGAATAGGAGTAGTGGCAAGGCAACTACATGAACACAACCCTCCTAACTAAATCTCTCATGGACTTATTACGCTCCTGGTAGGCCTAGGTGAACTAAGGCATGTCGCTTCACGGCTAAGTACTTCACGTCACAAAGGAGGTACTAGGGGGGGGTCCCAGCGAGAATATTACTCACACCCAATGTTGGTAAGTTGTCAACCTCATTACCACTCTTGCCCTCCTAGACCTCACTCATTAATGCACCACCCTTGGGCCAACTACACACTACCATTCCTGGCAAAGTCCATTTTCACGGTTAAGTCCGTCGGGTAAATGTCTAGTCTAGCGGTTAGGCTTTTCCATGCTCTCCTTCACGACTAAGTACTTCGGATCACGCTACAATCGATTGGGAGGGACTCTAGGTCGTTACTAGTGCTACTTGCCCCTAGGTTCCAACAGAGGTCCGTTATCCAATACATTATGCCCTCTCATTGCAACACGCTCTACACCTAAAAGCCCATTCGAGACATAGGTCGTTGGGTACATCCAAGGGCACCGAACCCACACACAACTACTCACAAATCCAGAAACACAAACTCAACATCAATTAAGGCAAACAAGTGTCCCAAGCATGAAATTAAAGAGAGAGAGATTATAAAATTTCAATTAAGTTTTCAAGAATCCAAGCTCTTCCTCCTCCTTCAATTCCCTAGTTGCTTCCTTAAGAGAGAATAGGAGAAGTAGAAATGTAGCTATCTAAGTGGCCTAGCCATAAAAATGTCTAGACAAAGTGAAATGGAGACCTAAAGGGTCTATTTATAGGCCCCCAATAAAATCTTAAAGAGCTAGGATGAGTACTAGGATGAAATGGTGATTTTTGGCCTTATTTCGGGTGCAAACTGCCTCGCGCTCGCCGTCCGGCAGATTTGGTGCCGTTCGGTGCGAGCTCTAGTTTGTGGGTCGAAAAAGATGTACGATTTCGGCCATCCTACGCTCCGAATTGGACTTTGGTCATCAGAGGATAAATGTAGATCTTTGTCTTAGCTTTCCAACAGTACCTCATATTACTTAATCTGATGCAAGAGCAAGAAGTTATGGATTTTTAAATACGGCATCCTCCGTCTGCAAGATGAACCTATCGGCCGGCGGGAAAATCTGCTGCCCGGTGGCATTCAGGGACTTTGGTAGCCCGAATCCGCCGCTCGACGAGGTTCCCACCATCCGGTGGCTTCCAGATCCTTGTTTTGGTCTCTCTACCTCGAGCTTTCGTCCGTGTCTGCTCCGGTTGGTCCCGAACCGCTCAAAATACCTCCAAAAGACCATTAACATAATAAGTTAAACCATTCAAGGCAACTAACCTAAAAATAGCATAAAAGACACTAGAGTCGACATATAAAGACTCAAAAATGGGTTTAAATGACTCTAAAATGATGTCACAAAATGTGCATTTTTCAAGCGTATGACACTCCCACACTTTAATCTTTGCTTGTCCTCAAGCAAAAGACTCGACTCAGACTCACAAACATACATAATAGGTTAAGAGTTGGCATACTCTTAGCAAATAGGGTCCCTCAAAAATTTGACTTCTCATCACAAGACCACCCCACATCCCAATAGTTCACTCCCCCGAGTGCAAGAGTAAGAATACATAAGGACTACACCCTCGAGGGGTTAAACAAGCGTTAACCCAAAGTGGGTGAGACTTATGGGGGTTGACAACTCAGAGGATAGAAAATCATTTAAGCTCTCTATCTGGTAGTCAACTTCTTATCACTTGTGAATATGTCTGGAGTCATGAGACATCCTACTCCCGCTCGGGATCATCTCACAAGAGATGGGGATTGCAATCAAGGGGACTTTGGCTCAGGTTGTAATAGGGATAAGGTTTAGGTAAGGATGAAAAACATGGGCAGTGGCTAAACCACCCAATCCGAGGTGCAAGTTACAAAGGTACACTAGCCCTCGTCTATTTTACTTGCTCAACCTAGATCTAATATCGCTCAATCCATTATTTCCCAAGACCTATGGCCTCATGACACAAGCATGCCTCTTATTTAATGCCTTATTCATACCACCACTTTCTCTTTTTTGTTACTTTTTTTTGTTTTTGTACATTTTACTTGCTTTTTTTTTGTTTTTCCTTTCTTTTCTTTTCTCCACTTTACTTTATTCACATTTGGCATACTTTTATTTTTGGCAAAACTTGGTCTTTTTGGTTTGGCTCTTTTCTACCCAATTCTCACAAGATCATACCCAACCAAAATGGAGCCTATTCTATCATATGACCTTTACAAAAATCCCCATAAGATAGATCCTATGCATAACCTCGAACTAGGTGTCAAAGGTGGGAGAAATTTAGGTAAGAGTTAAGTATGGCAAGTGTATATAATCAACAAATGGTTAGGCTCAAAGGGGTTTAAACAAGGGAAAATTAAGGATTAGCTTTAAGGCTCTAGGCTCAAACTTTTCAAAAATGGCCCTCATCTTCCCCTAATGTACCCACTCGAAAGAGATAAAAATAAGTGTTAGCAGGATATTCCAATCACCCTGAACATATTGGCACCTCATGAAAAAAATAGGAGATGGTGGTCTCCTCTTCGGCTCAAAATCCTTTCAAAAGGTCCCACATCAACCCACAAGTCCACCCTCAATAGGAGACTGCGAGTTTAAATAATCAAGGGTGTAGAAATTTTATATTCCTATACTTTACACCCGGGGTATATTCCCTAAAAGGTGCGGGGTTTAGCTCATGATGAAAGATAAAAAATTTAGGGGGGGGTGTCCAAAATGCAAAAAATATGCCAAAACTTGACCTATTTATATTGATCTAGACCTAAACATGTAAGTTCCTACATGGAACTCCCCCCCCCCCCCCCACACACACACACACACACACTTGAATGACATATTGTCCTCAATGTGAGAGGGTTTAGGCAACTAAACCGATAAGAGAAAAGAAAAACTTCAATGACCTCCGTGGCCAAAGAAGGTGAAAACAATTCAATCAAAAGCACAAATCATAGCCTCCGTGGCCACAATGAATACAATGATTGAAAACATAAACAAGACAACACAAGACATAATCTTTTGGAGTAGAGTTAAGAGAACGTCCCTGTTTTAAGCGACAAGAGTGGAGTGGCGATCGGTCTTTAGCAAAGACGATACCCTATTTTTTTTCCGTTCGGCGCCCATCTTCGCCGTTCGGCAGGCAGATCTGGCAAGGCAATTTTTCATTTAGGTTTTAGACGGTTGATGCAGACTCCTAGACGGCAGGGAAAGCACCGCCCGGTGGGCAATTCTGCCATTCGGTGGATTGATACGTTGAAGTGCATTTTCTCTCGAGGTCACCGTTCGGTGGACTTAAGCACCGGTCGGTGGCATTCAGGGGTTTGGGAGGTCCGAATTGTCCAAGAGCGTTGTTCGGTGCTGTGCCTACCGATCGGTGGTCTTTTTCCATTCGGCAATTACATGCAGGTCAAAGCATGACCTTGTCCTTGAAGTGCTGCATTCTCTATCATCCAAAAATAGAAGAAACTAAAAATCGCATTAGGTTTCCTCCCAACAAGTGCTTATTTTAAGTCTCAAGCTCGACTTTCACAAAATTATCATGGAATCAACATTTCAATAAGATCAATCATCAATATTAGCTTGATTCTATGGAAAAAAGCACTATCAATAAAGATTTTCCAATAACAATCATATATGAGTAACTTCTTATCTATCATCAACCGCAAAAATGTAGTTAGTGCCAATCACCCAAAGGATTAATAGCACACAAGTTAAGCACGGGGTTGTGAGGGATTTGAACTACACCCGGGATCAACCAATCCCAACCAAGAGTGGGAGGTTTTTCAAATTCAAGGTCGGGCATTTTACCTTCACTTACCGTATCCAAGATTAAAGGTATATCAAACCTTTTTGGATCTTAAAATCGAGGTGGAATGGTATGGCAAATGGCACTAGGCTCTTCTTGGGATGTGGTGTCTTCTTTGTCCTCCACGTCTTCAACATTCACCAGATCTTCGGTCAAGCAAGAGTCATGCACTTGGGAATGAGGACTAGTAGTTGGCTTGTCGCCTTCCTCTTCAATGCTCTCCTCAATCTCAATCTCCTATTGTTCTTCCTCCTTTGCCTCAATGTTTTCTTCCTCCTTTGGAAGTGCGTTGTTAGGACCATAAGCTTTCATTGGGAACTTTTTTTCTATCATCTTCTTTTCCTTGCAATCCCACTAATGAAAACTATGAAACCTTGATCATATAAAGTTTGTGAAAATGGCACTCATGGCATGTCTTGTGGTAGAAGCATGTATGGTAGCTTCTCCACTTCCAACTTTATTTTGCTTATTGCCTTACTCCACTCGCACTTCCTCTTCTTTTTCACCTGAGGATGAACTTGGAGGTGGTAGTTCTTCTTGGTACCATGAGGCATAAGGGGACCTACTTGAATCCAGATTGGTGCAATGCTCTCCCTCATCATATTGCTCGTCAAGCTCATCTTTTGAGGGTAGTCCAAAGTCGGTGCAGAGTTCTTCATATTTGCCTAGGTAATGTCCCACACCTTTGAACCAAAAACAATGCCGGAGTTGAGGATGTATGAGATTGAACTCATTCCTTTGTGCTTGTGACCATTTTGGCATGCTCTCAACTTCATCGATATCAAACAAACCATGGACTCCATTGTACCTACGGTAAACAAAGGAATCCATCTCAACCATACAATATATACAAAAGAAAAATAAGACACAAAATATTTACAAACCACTATAAACAATGTCCTACTCCTACTTCATAAGCATAAAATAGATGTCTAAATGCGCCACTCCCCAGCAACAGCGCCAATTGACGAGGGATTTTCCACCCTGTTGCAATAAAGAGAGTAAGGTAAATGTCGAACCACGCGGAGTGGGATCTAGAGCACCTAAATGACTCACTAGTTAGTTTCAGATGATATGTAAGATAGTGATTAGTGTGTTTAATTAGGAGAGGGAGAATATTAACAACCTAAACTAATTTAAACAAACCTAGGTGGCCAAGAATAGAAGTAGTGGGCAAGGCAACTACATGAACACAATCCTCCTAACTAAGTCTCTCATAGGCTTATTACACTCGTGGTGCGCCTATGTGAACTAAGGCATGGCACTTCACGGCTAGTACTTCGTGGCTAAGTACTAGGGGGTCCCGGGGAGATTGTCACTCACACCCAATATTGGTAAGTTGTCAACCTCACTTAGGTGTCGAGACTGCCACTCCTACCCTCCTCTCATTAATGCACCACCCTTGAGCCAACTATACACTACCATTCTCGACAAAGTCTATTTTAACGGCTAAGTCCGTAAGGTAAATGTATAGTCTAGCAGTTAGGTTTTTCCACGCTCCTCTTCATGGCTAAGTAATTCGGGTGATGCTACAATAGATTGGGAAGGACTCTAGGTCATTACTAGTGCTACTCATCCCTAGGTTCCAATGGAGGTCCGTTACTCAATGCATTACGCTCTCTAACCTCTACACGCTCTATACCCAAAAGCCTATTCGAGATCTAGGTCGTTGGGTGCATCCAAGGACACCCAACCCACACACAACTATTCACACATCCATAAACACAAACTTAACATCAATTAAGGCAAACAAGTGTCATAAGCATGAAATTAAAGACAGAGATTTTAAAAAAGCTCAATCAAGTCTTCAAGCATCCAAGCTCTTCCTCCTCCTTCAATGCCCTAGCTTGCTTCCTTGAGAGAGAATGTGAGAAGTGGAAATGTAGCTATCTAAGTGGCCTAGCCACAAAAATGTCTAGACAAAGTGAAATGGGGACCTAAAAGGTATATTTATAGGCCCCTAACAAAACCCTAAGGAGCTAGGATGATTACAAGGTTGAAATGGTCCTTTTTGGCCTTGTTCTGGGTGCAAACTGCCTCGTGCTCGCCGTCCAGCGAATTTTGCGCCATTCAGTGCCCGCTCTGGTTCGTGGGCCGACAAAGATGCATTATTTTTGCTGTCCTCCGCTCCGAATTGGACTTTTTTTATTAGAGGATAAAATGTAGATCTTTGTTTTAGCTTTCCAATGGTACCTCATATGACTTAATCCGATGCTGGAGCAATATGTTATGGATTTTTAATTGTGGCATCCTCTATCTGCCAGACGAACCCACCGACTGGCGGGAAAATCTACCTCCCGGTGGCAATCAGGGACTTTGGTAGCCCGAATTCATCGCTCATCGAGGTTTCCCACCATCCGGTGGCTTCCAGATCCTCTTTTGGTCTCTCCACCTCGAGCTTTCGTCCGTGTCTGCTCCGGTTGGTCCCGAACCACTTCAAATACCTCCAAAAGATCATAAACACAACAAGTTAAACCATTCAAGACAACAACCTAAAAATGGCATAAAAGACACTGGACTTGACGCATAAAGACTCGAAAATGGGTCTTAATGACCCTAAAATAATGTGGCAAAATGCGCATTTTTCAAGCGCATCTAAGGACATCTCTAGAATGATACTCTTTAAAATTATAATCTTTCAAAATTAATAAAAGACTATGTTCTCATGTCGGGACTACTGTTAAAATTTGATAATATTTCTATTGTAATGATTATTTTTGTTTAGTCTTAATGTTAAATCTGGGTCCCAACTTTTGCGCAAAATAATATTTTTTAATAAATACATATATTTTTACATATTTTATAAATTTAAAAAATATTTTAAGATAATGAATTATGCTATTACAATATTTTTACATATTGTAATATTTTAAACATTACAAGTCGCCTAAGTTTTTCTTTATTTTTTGTGGAAAATAGTGATAGATCTCTAATATTTGAAAAAACTAATTGATTAAGATAATTTAATATTGTTTAGTCCTTGATATTTCATAAATCAAGCAATTAGTTCGTGAACCAAAAACATTACAAATTTCCGTAAATGCCTCTCACTTCATCCAAAATTATAAACTTGTCATTTAATAAAAAAATTCCTTGCAAACCTGCTTCAATTTCCTTAAGTCAATTTTTTTAGAAGTAGAATTTCATTAATCGCCAAGAGTACATGCTACATCTACATCTAATGTAAAATTCTCTTGAAAATGAGATTACAGTCATTTGGCTTAGTCAAAATCCTAACACAAAAAACCACACTAAAAAACACCGTGAACGAGTGCCGTGTGATAACACTGTAAGTACCTAATTCTATACTCCGAGCCTATTGCATCAAGGATTATAGAGTGAGGGCAAACAACCTACACCCCATCGACTCTATTGCCCAGCAAGCAACAAGAGCCTAAGAAATAAATTGGCTCGGTTCCTTTGCAGACATCAATAGATTGCTGCGAAAATAATATATCATCGCTTGGATGCCAAATCGCCATTAACTAAATCAGGCCAAAAATCCAACATGTTACGGATAGAGCCACGTGGCACAAAGAATGCTTACGAGATGATTTTTTATTAAATGATAATTTTGTAACTTTAGATAGAGTCGAGGGATGGGTGATTCTTTCCGATAATTTGAGAACTATTGAGATGGCTCGGTTGCTTGTCACCCAAATACACTGGGAAGCAAGGATGATTGGCTTACAGAATGGCAGCGTCCAGCGACTACTAGTTTGCCAAAAATCGTTCGTACGAAATGATTGGCGTGGCCACGAGTCTCTCACGTCATGGAAATGCAGGTAGATGCCCGGCTCGAGTTGTTCTAGTTTATTATAGTTAGGAAGAAGAAGATGCTTTATGTTACTAACAGAAAGCTTGATCGTTGGCTCGACAGGTTTATTCATTGAACAGCGGCATCCCGTGGTCAATGCTCGAGTTGTGTTTGACCGACCAAACTAGGAGAAGACGAAAGCTGCGGATTGCAGTGGTTGATCACTGCACAAGTAGAGAGTAGCTTGAAGGCAGGCAGTCCAGAATTTTTCATTCCTTGATAATTCTTTTTCTCGAAGTAGTAGGCAGGTTGCTTTAATGTTTCGCACGCACTGTTTGAATAGGGAACAGAACTGTTTTTTGTAAACAGTTTGAGACATATTCCAATTACCACGAAATTAAATGATAGTTACACATTCATTATTCATCTCATGGGAATCTCACCTCATTTGTCTTTTATTTTTTTCACCCGGCCAGCTGCCAAACCAGACCGATGGCGACACTTGGCATTTTCCGTGTTTTGTTACGCATATGGACTTTATACCTAACTGGATTCAGACACTTGGCATTGTTTTGGCATTGGTCTAGCCTGGATCTTGACCATCTCCTTATTTTTGAAAAAGATAAGAACATGAATATATATCTATACTATTATACTGAAACTTACTTTATTTTTTGAATAACTAAAATGATATAAATATTATATATTAATTAATAAACCTAATACCAAATTCAAAAGCTTAACCTATCTAACAAATTATTCTGATGAACGAATCAAATATATTCACATGTGATTATTTTTTAAGTTAAATTATATTTAAATAATAAGGACCCACGAATATCGGTCTTATACTGCCTTATATTTTTGCACCTGGATAAGAGTAATAATTTAACAAAAAAAGGATAATGATATAGATTATGGTAATACTGCCCATCACCATTCCTATTTATTTCTTAGAGTATAATAAATAGGATATATATATATATATATATATATAATTCAATATAAAAAATACACGCATAAGTATATAAAATTTTCAAGACTAAGTTAAAAAATAAAATCAAAGAGGTCGAGAGTTCAAATCATGTCAAGTATAATTATGATGGTGAAATTTACTTTTACAAAAAGCCTAAAAGTAAATGGTAAATTAAACTTATCCACCTAAAAGTAAATGGTAAATTAAACTTATCCACTTTCAAATTATTTCATTAAATAGAACATAAAAATATAATAATTGTAAAATCATGGATAACATATGGATCTTTCATCTAAATATAAGATCAATAAATTGGAGTCATCGGTAACACCATATATTTATTATTATGTAATTGTGTTTAAATTCCTCAACACAAAGGCTAGGAGTGAATGGTAAAATCAAACCCATTGACTTCCAAATTATTTTACTACAGAGAAAATAAAAGTACAAGCATTACAATATCCGTCAAAATAAACCCTGTTCCGAATTTCCATGGATAGCATTCATCGTACGGACCATTGGGTGTATTTGCTGACGCTCTGGATGAACGATGGACAATGGCCTGTGGACAGTGGGGATCTTGTTGAAAATTAAACGATTTATATTTATACTAGTTTAGAATTACCTAGACATTTAATAAGTTGTGGAATAGTCTAGAGTATTCTAGTTTATGTAGAGTTTTCAGGGATTGGATTGGGTACAGAATGCCACTATTCCGAACCGTTTGGAATGAAGACACGCGGAGACTTTTTTGTAAATGCGCTAAAATACGGGGACTATAATGAAAAAAATTACACACAAACACAGGCCGGATACAAATGTCATTATCACATAACTGTGCATGCCAGTATCACATAACTGCGCATGCTAGTGTGACCTTTTTGCAAAAATGCTAAAATACGGGGACCAAAATGAAAAAAACTATGCATGCCATTATCATCAACGGGGACTTGCCGTTTTCACAAAAACTGTACTTGCCATTATCACATAACTGTACTTGCCATTATCACATAACTGTACTTGCTATTATCACATACCTGCGCTTGCCGCTACGGTCCCCCTTCACTCCAAACCATTCAGAATCAATTTCTTCACTCCGTACCCAATCCAAAGCCGAGTTTTCATGGTTGTACTAATATATCTAAGAATTATCTACAAAAACCCAAAGTGAGTATTAATGTTAGAAGAGAGCAAGTATATCTTGTAAATAAAAAAGTTTCTAATAAAATTCTATTCTTCCTTTGAGTGAGTGAGAATTTCAACCTCTAAAAATCTTTCGAAACCTTTGTAGCCTTTAACCTTAAATCCATTTCCAACAAAGTGGTATCGGAGCCAAGTCCTAATGACTAGTGACATGTTCTCTTTTCAAGTTCCTAGGCTCACCAAATACAACTATGAAAATTGGTCCATCCAAACGAAGGCGTTGCTCGGCTCACAAGATGCGTGGGAGATTGTAGAATGTAGAGAAAGGTTATATCGAACCGGAAGATGAAGCGGCACTTTTGCAAAATCAAAAGGAAGTGCTACGTGGCTCAAGAAAGATAGACAAGAAAGCTGTCTACCTCATCTATCAAGGTATGGATGAGTCATCATTCGAGAAGATATCAAGGGTCGCTACCGCGAAGCAAGCATGAGAGATCTTGCAAATTTCCATCAAATGAGTTGATAAAGTTAAGAAAGTTCACTTACAAACTCTAAGAGGTGAGTTTGAATCTCTCTTTATGAAAGAGTCTGAATCAGTATCATATTATTTTTCAAGAGTTTTAGTTGTCGTTAATCAATGAAGAAAAAATGGTGAAGTCTTGGACGATAGTCGTGTGATCGAGAAAATACTACGATCACTTGTTTCAAAATTTGACTACATCGTAGTCATAATTGAAGAGTCAAAAAACCTCAAATCTATGACCGTGGACGAGCTCATCAGATCCTTACAAGCCCATGAAGAAAGAACGAGAAAAAGAAAGTAAGAGGGTGATGTAGAACAAGTCCTACAAGCTAAGCTCATTTAAAAAAAAGGAGAGAGCTCTAGTAGTAACACTAGAGAAAGAGAATGTGGCTATTACAAGAGAAAAGGAAGAGGTAAGCCGACTGATGATGATCAAAGGGATCAGAGGCCAAGCTTCACATGCAGATGTGATAGAGAAAATTGGTCATGGCGCAACTATAGGCCAAGGTATGACAAATCTCAAATTGAATGCTATAATTGCCGTAAGCTTGGACATTATGCTTCGGAGTGTCAATTTTCTTCTAACAAAGTTGACAAGAAGGCTAACTATGTTAGTGAAGAAAATAAAGAAGACCAGACCTTGTTAGCGGCCTACAAAGGAGAAGAATATGATGAAAATTGCACGTGGGTGCTTGATACGGGAGCGAGCAACCATATGTGCGACATAGAGGAGAAATTTGTGGAGCTTGATAAATCAGTTTTCGGCAACGTGACATTCATGAATGGTGCAAGAAATCCGGTGAGTGGTCTTAGCATAATCTTGATTCGATTAAAAAATGAAAATCATCAGTTTATTTCTAATGTTTATTATGTCTTTACTGTTAAAATGAATATATTAAGTATGTGACAACTCTTAGAAAAAAGTTACATGATGAATATGGAGAACCTTAGCCTTTTAATAAGAAATAATAAAGGAAAATTAATTGCCAAAATGCTGATGACGGGATATAGAATATTCTATTTGAATATTTAAAATGACACCGCGAGATGT
Source organism: Hypericum androsaemum (assembly GCA_963995505.1). Classification (NCBI taxonomy): domain Eukaryota; kingdom Viridiplantae; phylum Streptophyta; class Magnoliopsida; order Malpighiales; family Hypericaceae; genus Hypericum; species Hypericum androsaemum. The sequence continues at coordinate 20,386,370 of OZ023184.1, forward strand.
GTGACAGCTTGTGTAGAAGATTCGTAATGGCTTTGGCATCTCAGGTTTAGACACCTTAATTTCGGAGGATTAAAATTATTTTCCAAAAAAAAGATGGTAAAAAAAAAGTATATTATGATCGAAAAGTATATTATGACCTGCCCGCCACCGATAGCCCTCGCACAACCACTCCCAGCTAGCCCCGTTGCTCACCTCTCCCAGCCCAGTTCATCACCGTCGCTCATCGATCCACTTCCACCGTCGTCACCAAGACCTGCGCCACCATCGCTTGCATTTTTGTGGGGGGCAGATCTCCTAAACGCCCATTAACGGGGATCCTATTGGGCCCTTTTGAGGCCACCGGTGGTCCCGGGGGATGGTCACCGCTGATATTCCCATGGCTGTTGTCAGTTTTAATTTTTATTGTGTGCTGTTGTTGTTCTCCGATCACCCGTGATGGTGGCTTCAGCTTGCTTTGGCTTTCATATGTGCTTTTAATTTTTCTTGTTATTTTGTTTGCTGTTTTAACCCCCGAGCCACCTCTATTTAGTGACCTCCTTGGGTTCTGGCTTTGTTTTTTCTGCGTATGCTGTTGCTTGAGTCGACTTTCATTTGATGTGAGATCTGTTCAGTTCTTGAAGCCTCGCCTGTTGGTGCAGGTGGATAGCCTTGGCTTGATTGAATTCGTTCGATCTTGTCATTCATTTGCGTGCATCTCGTATGCATTCAAATACCCACGAGTTTGTATCTATGACGCGACCTTGTGGTAATTAGCCCTAGCTTGTCTCGGCAGCTTTCGCCTTGGACAATTAGCTCTCGTAGCCTTTCGTCCGCCCTTCGCCTTCACCCATGCCTCTCTGTCATCGATAGGTTTGGTTTCGTGTTCTGGTTCAGCTTCTTCGTCCTATACTTATATTTTTCTCTTTCTATTTTTATTCAGTGTTTTAATATAAGTTTCACGCCACTCTTCTAAAAAAAATTTGAAAACTGTAAGAGAACATTGTGCGACCAAGAATACTTGGACGAAAAAAGAACTCATTAAAATTAGCTCTGACGTTCATGTTGTTATCTATTGTTTAGGTAAGAAAGACATTTTGTAAGTTATATACGATATCAAATCAATGAAGTATGTATCCATTTATCAAGTTGCCATAGGTTTTAGTCAAAACTACAAATTTTTTTGAAGAGTAAGTATATACAACCTACTTTTTTTGTTGATAAGGTATATAAAAATTATTTAGTGTGATATTTTCTTCTGTCAAAACAGGATTGCGACTACCGGATTCGTCAAAATCCTACCTAACCAAAATCCGTAGGAAAAAAGTGAGGTAGGAAAAGAATAACTCGATAAGAAAACCTATTTTGACGTTAGATATCGCAAAAGAATACCACACCATCACAACAATCTATTAAAGAACACCCTACACAAAACGAAACACCAACAGCAACACACCAACCCCCAAACTGACGCAACACTAGAGAAAGCAAAACAACACAGCCCCCAAAATAAAGAACACAACCGCTGGTACAGATTAATAGTCAAACCAAACAGGAGCAGCACCAAAAATGCGCCAAGTCACAGAGTCCAGATCCACCAAAGAACCATCCAAAGACCTATTGGGGTATGGAGCCTGAGAAGTGGATCGGGAGTTAGTTCGTAACTCTAGTACTCTCGTAATGGACTCTAGTGCCGAGTTCCAGGAGCTCCTGCGAGAGGCAACTGGCGAACGCCAGTTGGGCCGGGAAAAACTGCTGCCGTTTGACAAAAATGCCCCTCCTTGTCCAATCTTTTTCCTAGAGTTGGTGCCACTATAAATACCCTTGTAAAGCTCATTTATTGTTGTTCCAAGAGTAAAAAGAGAGAAAAAAAATCATAGGAGAGTATGGGTGCCAAAGGTGTGGCCTTTTCTTGTAAAGAGCAAGTGAAGCTCTAAGTGTGAGATAGTGGAATCCTCCTGGCTTGGTACACCCCCGGACGTAGACGTTCTCGTCGAACTGGGTGAACAAATCCTTGTCTCTTGTGTATTCTTTCATTTGTTCTTCTTGTGACTTTGTGGCTTTTCTTGCTCGAATTGATTGCGTTGGGTCCGTTGGCTTAACAATTGGTATCAGAGCACTCGGGTTTAGGGCGTGGTGGGAGCAAGCACGATGGGTGATAGTAAATCTCCCGTGGAGAAGTTCGATGGAGTGGACTATGGGTATTGGAAGATGCAAATCGAGGACTACTTGTGCGGTAGAGATTTGCACCTCTCACTCGAGGAGAAAAAGCCCGATGACTTGGATGAGAAGGAGTGGACGTTGTTGAATAGGAAAGCGATAAGTGTGATTCGCTTGTCCTTGTCCAAAAATGTGGCGTTGCATATGACAAAGGAAACGTCGGCCAAGGAGTTGTTAGAGACATTGTTTGAGATGTACGAGAAGCCCTCAGCGGCCAACAAGGTTCACTTGATGAGGAAGCTCTTCAACCTTAGGATGGCGGAAGGTACTTCGGTGGCCATGCATCTCCACGAGTTCAATGCAACCATTTCCTCTTTGAGCTCGGTGAAGATTGACTTCGACGAAGAGGTACAAGCTCTAATTTTGCTAAGTTCCTTACCCGATAGTTAGAGTGGCACGGTCACGGCGGTGAGTACCTCGACGGGAAAGGTGATACTTAAGTTGGATAAGGTGAGGGACTTGATTATGAGTGAGGAGATTCGTAGGAGAGAGTCTGGAGTAGCCTCAGGTTCGGCTTTGAGTGCTAGCAATAGGGGAAGGTCCGAGTCTAAGTTGAAGGGGAAGAAGGACCGGAGTAGGTCCAAGTCCAAATCAAAGGATGGTCCGAAGAAGGACAAGAGTTCCGTTCAATGTTGGAATTGTGAGAAGTTTGGTCACTATAAAAGCCAATGCAAGGCACCGAAGAAGGAGGACAAGTCGGTTAATGCAACAATGGAGGATCACAGAGATGCGTTGATCTTAAGTGTTAGTAGTCCATTGGAGGCATGGGTATTGGATTCGGGTGCATCATTCCACTCTTGTAGTGATAAGGAGATGATGGAGAAGTATACCCCATAAAAATTGGACAAAGTTTATCTTGCGAATGATGAGCCCTTGTAAATTGAGGGTAAAGGAGATGTGAGAATCAATACTCTCAATGGATCATTGTTGTTGTTAAAGGAAGTAAGGTATATTTCCGAGTCGAAGAGGAATTTACTTTCCGTGGGACAACTAGATGAAGAGGGGTATGATGTGACCTTTGGTTATCAGACATGGAAGATCACCGAGGGAGCTAGGGTGGTGGCTCGTGATGAGAAGGAACGTACATTGTACATGACAAGGAACACTCATGAAAGTATTGACCTTGTGGGAGCAACAAATGATGTAGATTTATGGCATAATAGGCTTGGCCACATGAGTGACAAGGGGATGCAGGTGCTATGTTCAAAGGTGAAGCTACCGGGTCTAAAGACCGTAGATGTAAGTCTTTGTGAAGACTGTGTATTTGGGAAGCAGAAGAGGGTGAGCTTCTCAAGAGTTGGTAGGCCCTCCAAGGCAGAGAAGTTTGAATTGGTCCATAGTGATTTGTGGGGACCGACATCAGTGGCTTTCGTGGGTGGTTATTTGTATTACATGACTTTCATAGATGACTCTACAAGGAAAGTGTGGGTCTACTTCTTAAAATATAAGTCTGATGCCTTTGATGCCTTTAGGAAGTGGAAGGCTTTTGTGGAGAATGAAACGGGTCTCAAGGTGAGTGCTTGAGGTCTGACAATGGTGGAGAGTACGAGCTTCAAGAGTTCAAGGACTTTTATGCAGAGTATGAGATTCGCATGGAGAAGACAGTAGCTGGGACTCCCCCTAGCAAAATGGCATAGCTGAGAGAATGAACCAGACACTCAATGAGAGAGCAAGGGCCATGAGGTTGAAGAGTGGCCTCCCAAAGATATTTTGGGCGGATGCTATCAACACTGCAACATTTTTGATCAACAGAGGGCCATCTACTCCTTTAGAGAATCGGATACCAGAGGAGACGTAGAGTGGCAAGGAAGTTGATCTAACTTTCTTATGAGTGTTTAGTTGTGTTTCCTATGTACTCGTGGATGCAGGTGATAGGAGCAAGCTTGATGTAAAGTCCAAGAAGAACATGTTTGGATATGGTGGAGATGAGTTCGGGTTCTACTTTTGGAATGAGAAGAACCAAAAGGTTGTGAGGAGCCGGGATGTTATATTCAATGAGAAGGTGATGTACAAGGACAGGGGGAGTGTGGCTGATGAAGTGGGTCCTAGCAGTGAGATGATCGAGTTAGACATCTGAAACTCGGTTGGGAGCAGGGTACTTGATAGGCAAGAGGTCGAGATGGAGATGGAGATGGAGCCAAGGTCTCCATTGCAAATGGTTCCATTGAGGAGGTCCACTAGACAACGTGGATCTCCTGATAGATATTCGCCAGCAAATTTCTATCTCTTATTGACCGATGGAGAAGAATCTGAAGATTTTGCAGAGGCTCAGGAGAGTGAGCAAGTGAACAAGTGGAAACTTGCCATGGATGATAATATGGAGTCCTTGAGGAGCAATGAGACTTGGGAGTTAGTTCAACTTCCCAAAGGCAAGAAAGCTCTGCAAAACAAGTGGGTCTATAGAGTGAAGAAAGAGGTGGATGGCACCGAGCATTACAAAGCAAGACTGGTTGTAAAGGGATTTCAGCAGAAGTATGGTATTGACTTCACTGACATCTTCACTCCCGTTGTGAAGATGACCACCATCTGGATGGTGCTGAGTATGGTGGCTGCTGAAGATCTATTGCTAGAGCAAATGGATATGAAGACGGCATTTTTCTATGGTAATCTAGAGGAGGAGATCTATATGGAGCAACCTGAGGGATTCCTGCAAGGTGATAGTAAGCTGTTGTGCAGGTTGAGGAAGAGCTTGTATGGGTTAAAGTAAGCTCTAAGACAGTGGTATAAGAAGTTTGATGGGTTCATTCGAGAGATTGATTTTGCTCATTGTGGGACGGATCATTGTTGCTATATGAAGAGTTTGGACAATGGCTATATCATCCTCCTGCTTTATATTGAAGACATGTTGATAGCAGGCACCAGTGCGAGTGAGGTGACCAAGGTGAAGAAGAAATTGTCCGAAAAATTTGCCATGAAGGACTTGGGTGAGGCTAAGCAAATCCTTGGGATGAGGATTGAGAGAGATAGAGCTGCAGGGAAGCTATTCCTCTCACAAGCCGAATACATTGAGAAGGTGTTGGAAAGGTTTAGTATGCAAGATGCCAACCCCAAGTTGACTCCTTTAGCTGGACACTTCAAGTTGTCCAAGAAGGACTCACCTAAGAATGAGACGGAGGAGTCCCAAATGGAGAAGACTCCCTATGCATCAGTAGTGGGTAGCTTGATGTATGCTATGATTTGCACAAGGCCGGACATAGCACATGCGGTGGGAGTAGTGAGCAAGTTTATGAGCAATCCGAGTGAGCAACATTAGGTCGCCGTGAAATAGATCCTTGGCTACTTGAGAGGTACCACTGAGAAGTGTCTTTGCTTTGAGGGCAAAGATGTGAAGCTCCTAGACTATTGTGATGCGGACTTGGGGTCCAATGACCATGATGAGAAAAGGAGCACGAGCGGTTATGTCTTTACGCTGGGAGGGATATCGATATCTTGGGCTTCGAGATTACAAAAGGTGGTGGCTTTCTCAACCGCGGAAAGTGAGTACGTGGCGGTGACAGAAGCAAGTAAAGAGATGGTATGGTTGCAAAGTTTCTTGAGGGAGTTGGGGAAGGAGTAAAATGAGAGTGTGCTTCACAGTGATAGCCAAAGTGGGATACATTTGACAAATAATCCCGCCTTCCACTCAAAGACGAAGCATATTGAGTTGAAGTATCACTACATACGGGATCTCTTAGAGAGGAAGATCTTAAAGCTTGAAAAGATTGACGGGAAAGTGAATCCCGCGAACATGTTAACCAAGGTGGCGACCTTAGAGAAGTTGAGGCTAAACATGGCCTCAACGGGTCTAGTAAACTAGAGAAGAGACCTGGCGTACCAAGAGTTGAAGGAGTAAAGAGAGAGTCATCAAGTGAACAATGACAAGAATTGAGCTCAGTCTCCAGGTGGGAGATTGTTGGGGTATGAAGCCTGAGAAGTGGATCGAGAGTTGGTTCGACCTGCCGTAATAGATTCGACCTGCTGTAACAGGTCACCCGAAATGGTACACGTCAAATGAAGATGAAGCGAAGCCGAGCTGGCAAGATGCTGGTGCGCCTGGCGAGCGCCATCCAACTAGCGGGTGCTAGTTGGGACTTGCAGGCGCAAGCCAACTAGCGGTCGCTAGTGCCGAGTTCTAGGAGCTCCTACGAGAGTCAATTGGCGATCAGTTGATTGGCGGTCGCCAGTTTGGTCAGAAAAAGCTACTGCCATTTGACAAAAATGTCCCTCATTGTCCAATCTTTTCCCTAGAGTTGGTGCCACTATAAATACCCTTGTAAAGCTCATTTATTGTTGTTCCAAGAGTGAGAGGAGAGAAAAGAAAACCCTAGAAGAGTGTGGGTGCCAAAGTTGTGGCCTTTTCTTGTAAAGAGTAAGTGAAGCTCTAAGTGTGAGATAGTGGAATCCTCCTAGCTTGGTACGCCCCCGGACGTAGACGTTCTCGTCGAACTGGGTGAACAAATCCTTATCTCTTGTGTGTTCTTTCATTTGTTCTTCTTGTGAGTTTGTGACTTTGCTTGCTTGAATTGATTGTGTTGGGTCCGTTGGCTTAACAAGACCTCACTCCGCCAGATAGTGGGCAGCAGAGTGAACCACCTTATCCAACGAGACAATCTCCTTGTCAAAAATGACTTTATTGCGAGTCAGCTACAAGCTCCAGCAAACAACAGCGAGAGTGATGCACCAAAACTTGCTGCTCACATTGCCTTTAACCAAATTAATCCGGTCAGCCGTGGAGAAGGAGCAATGTAAGATGTATGGCATATTCCATAGCATTACCACAAAACTCACAACTAGTTTCGCCTTGATTGATAGAGCCCCGCCTTAAGAGATTATCCTATGTCTTGATACGACCTTGGAAAGCCATCCATAAGAAACACTTCACCTACACCACATTGGAGACGAATGTTGGAGCGAAAAGCAGTAGCTGTGGCTGAATCGGAAGTAGCAGCCCTCTAAATAGCTGCCTGTTGAGGTATAAAAATAATCTCGGCATTGTCAACATATTTCGAGGTACCCGGTGGGGTCGCAAGGTGATCGGTGACTGATGTGGTCTCAAAGTGACCGGTGGGCGGTGTTGTCTCAAAGCGATCACTTCCAGATTTGAGTTAGAAAGAGGTTGTCGATGGTCTCCCCTCCATTGAGTCCAGAGATAGTCTTACTTGGTCGAAACTGGTGATGATAGATGGCTTCCAAGACCAAAGCTCCCGGTTCGGTCCGCTTCCCACCTGCCTGGGTAATACTCCTCGGTAAAATGCTCATAACTTTCTATCTAGAGCTTAGATTGAGACGATTCAAGTTTCTATGGAAAGCCAAGACATGGATCTATAACTTTTTACTTTACAATTTTTTCTGATTCAGAGCGAAAGGAAGTAAAAAATGTAGGTTAAGGTGGGTGTTTGCTCTGGATTCGAAGGTGGGCGCCTAGACCCTTGAATTGGATGTCCGGGTGAGCATTTCTCCTTTAACGTCCGGATGGGTGCCCCATCCTCGGAGTCTGGATGGGCGCCTTGCTTTTGAAGTCCAAATGGGTGCCTTGCTTTTAAAGTCGAGGTGGGCGCCTTATTTTTGAAGTCAAGGTGGGCGCCCCATCCATAGAGTCGAGGTGGGCGCCTCATTCATGAAGCCCAGGTGTGTGGTTCATGCTTGGAACGGAATGTCTGGGTGAACATCTTTCTTTTTAAGTTCGGGTAGGCACCTCGTCCATCAAGTTCGAATGGATGCCTCATTTTTAAGGACCGATAAGGCGCCTCGGCCCAAAGCAGGATAGGGCACCTCCGCCCTGAGCCCGATAGGGCGCCTTGGCCCATTAGGCGGGAGCCTAATAGGGCACTTTGGGTTTTCAAAGAGGTGGCCCGGATGAGTGCTTTAAGAATTAATTTGGACGATGACGGGCACAAGACGAGATTTTACATGGAAGGTTCGTGAAGGTTGAGACGGCTTATATTTTCTAGGTTAAGCCGGGATTTCCGAGATTTGGGCAAGATTTGGTAGGTTCCTCTTTAGGCTACGATTGATTGGTCGGCACGATTGAGATATTCCTATGAGAGGACGAGATCTGCTCATTTGGGGAAGGCGGCTTGGATTTTCAATTTTCTGAGTTGGGTTGATTTGGAAGGAATATGTTCATTCGGGATGGATTCTCCTAGTGCGGAAGGACGGTTTAGCTAATTCCTATTCCAGGCCGGGTGAACGGAGGTGGCCTAATAGGGATTTCTCTTAACTTGAAGGCCAAGGCTAGGTCAGGCGTCTACTATATAAGGAGGACTCGGGCGAGAGAGCAGAGATCAACAACATAACACATAACTACTTTACTTATCATTGTTATTTTTTCTTTCCTTAGCCCGTAGTCCGTAGTTCATAGCTTAGCCTAGCCTAGCATAGTTAGACCGACCTTGGGACGACTACTCCGGATCCGTCTCGGATTACTTGTTCTCTTTTCCCCGCAACACCGCCCAAGTACCCTTGATACTAGAATTACAAGGAATCCTATTAAGAGGGAAGTTAATAGCACCAAAACGACCATGAATGCATTTGTTGATTTTGACCCATAAGCTGAAACCAAAATCTCCACAGCAATTTAAATAAGAGACCATCATTCTTAAGATCAATACGGTTGATGCCCAACCCTCCTTTCTCCATAGGGATAGTCACATGACACCAAGGGACCAATGACATAGTGCGATTAGAAGTCGTGGAAGAGTCACTCCACAGAAATTTCCTCAATTTCTTCTCAAAGACATCTAGGACACCCACAGAAATCTTAGACCACTTTTACTGTTAATCGCGTCCGAGCGATCACAACTACCTGTCAAACAACAAATTAAAAAAAAAGGATGGATTTGGGCCGATCCGCTCAGCTGAACGAGCGACGATCGTGAGTTTTTTCTTTCTTTTTATCTTAATCTAATCCTAATGACACGTGGCACAATATAATTTGTTGAAATAGATACTAGTGGATATTATTTGTTTGGTTATAATAATTAATATTATCTTTTGATAAAAATAAAAAATAAAAATATGAAAATTAATATTTTTCAATTCTCTATAAATAGAACCCAATATTGAAATATTTTGATACACAATCTAAACTTCTCTCCATTTGCAGCTCTATTTATTTATTTCTAATTTTGTATTCCAATTTTTGTAATCTTAATTTTGTTATTTTATTTTAATTTTTTTCTTGTTATAATTATGGACGCATAATTTTATATATTTATTATAATTTATATGTAAATATAAACTAAATTATATATAATATGTGGATGACAGAGAAATTAATTATTTATTTGGTGAGCGGATTGGATGAGATCACCAATAAAGATAGTAAAAGATTAGGTTGGATTGAGTTGGATTGAATAGTAATTTGATGAGAGAAAAATTAATTATTATTGGATGAGCGGATTGGATCCGCTCACCAATAAATGTAGTCTTATAGAGGGAGGTAGTACAAGGGGAAAGCTTGACATGACAGATTTAATAAGAGTAATGCAGCCAACCGAGAGGCCAAGATAAATGAAAGGGACAAGTTGACGGCTATCCAAAGTCTAGAACAACCTAATCAAGCCAAGCCTCATTAGTATTAATTTCAATAATAGAGATTTTCTCAAAATTGATGCATAACCCAGATACCAGAGAGAAAGAGTAGAGCACCCATCTCAGGTTAAGCAAGCTGCTTCCGGAACTTAGTACACTACATTACTTTGCTAAGGTTTGAACTCTAGACTTTCGGAACTTAGTATAGTACATTTCTTGAAGGGAACTTTTCGGTTTTGAGAGCAGTAGCACTCTTTCCTGAATGGCAGAATAATTGTTGTGTAAGCTAATCTCTTTTTTGTTGGAAAAACTTGAATAAAAATTCAATGCAAAGTCCAAAATGGAAAGGTCCAAAGTGGAAGGCCCAAAAGGAAAATGAAAAGTGCAATCCCACATTGGAAAATGGCACCAACCTTTCCTAGTTTATAAGGAGAAACTCCTTGTTAGATAGGAAATAAGTTGACAACTTGGAATGATAGCCAACTCGAACACGCACCATCCGAGCACGAGCACGCGTTTGCGCGTGTGTATGTGCGCATGGCGCATTCGACGCAGGTTGCAATGGGCAATTTGTGGCACACTTGGCACGTGCGCATTGTCGCGAGGAGCTGGAGGAGCCTTAAGTATTTTGTCCGAGTCCGGAGAGAGCTGCGTATCTACCGAATTAACGAAGGGCTGCGAGCGCCTTTCAGGATGACCACCGAAGAGGCATGAAGGGCTGGAACGTCCTGGATACTTCCAGACGGCCGAAGGGTTGCGAGATCCCTCGTGAAGAAGTGCCAGCACAGTCTGGGCGCATCTGGAAGGATTCAGAATACCACCGAAGGGCCACGAGTGCAGCCAGCCTGTCTGCCTAGCGAAGGGACATCTCCGAAGAGCCATGAGCAATTTGGCTGCCTGCCTGAGTCGCATCTCTTCGGAAGTGCCTCGTGCCTCCTCGGAGTGCCTGCCTGCCACTCTTCCAGCTCCTATAAATAGGCCTCTCCCCCTCATTTGCAAATCACCTCACAACTCATTGCATAAGCATTCATTAGCAATAGTTGTTCTTCTCTCCTTCTCTCTCAAGAAAGTTCCGAATTTCCAAGGTTCGCCTGAAGCTTTGAGGGTCGTTGTGCTACGAACTCGAAAGCAGCCTAGTCGTTGTATCTTGGGGACGATTGCCGCGGCCCGTAAGCACTAAATACGGGGCAATCTCATCTTACGGAGAAAGAGTCAAACTCTTGCCTCGACTAATAAAGATCTTAATCAAGTACACCACCTCCGACAAACAACACTTTTTTGATTTTTTTAAAGAATAATCTCCTTTTTTTATGAATGACCAAAATATGTTGCATAAGTGCTTTTGATTAGCTCTCATTGGGTGTTGCAAATATTGGGGGTTGTTTGTTGGAGTGTGTGTTTTGGGTCTTTAGAAGATGAGGAGAAGGTTGAAGATGCAGTTTGGATTTTTTTTTAATTATTAAAAATGGGAGTTATATTGTTGATTTGTCATATTACACGTATCCAGTAACTAAACCAATCTTGTCGCCACATGTCTGCTAGGTGGGGTAAAATACATCAATGTTTCAAGTGCGTTGCGTTGGTAAAATCCATTCGAACACCCAGACGTGGGACAAGGCGCCCACCCGAACATCCGCTTCAAAAGCCGAGGCATCGTGCTTTAAACCCAGAGCAGACATCCACCTAACCTACATTTTGGACCTTCTTCTGCTCTGATTCAGAAAATATTATAAACTACAAAGTTGTAGATCCACGTCTTACCTTTCCATAGAAACTTGAACGTCTCAATCTGGACTCCAGATAGAAAGTTATGAGTATTTTACCGAGGAGCGTTACCTAGGCAGGCGGGAAGCGCACCAAACCGGGAGCTTTGGTCTTGGAAGCCGTCTATCATCACCGGTTTCGATCAAGTAAGACCATCATCAGACTCGATGGAGAGGAGACCATCGACAACCTCTCTCCAACTCAAAATCGGAAGTGATCGATTTGAGACAACACCGCCCACCGATCACTTTGAGACCACATCGGTCACTGGTCACCCGGTCACCTTGAGACCACATCGGGTACCTCGAAATATGTTGACAATGTCGAGATTATTTTTATACCTCAACAAATTTATTTGTTTGATGTATATTTAGTGGACCGAAAAGTTATTTTTAATTATTTCAAAGCTGGAAAATTTGACTTGACAACGTGATAAGGAAGACTTGAATTGGATAATACGCCGAGGAGATTTTTTGTGTGTAAGGGTACAAAAAATATGTCCAAGTCAAAATCGTTGTATATATGTTTTTTGGTGATCTCGCCAATTACAAAAAATAGACTCAGTGGACTGATTAGATAGTATAAACCAAAAAAAAAAAAGAATTACACCAAATCAGTTGTTCTTTTGTCATACATGATGATGAAATATGAGACAAACTAGCTAGAGAAGTGAATAAATAACTAAAGTTTATTTACAGGGTCCAAGCCCACAATGAAGTCCTGGATGACATGCTCGAACACACAAGCCCAAAAAGTGCGTCTCAAGAATTATCCAAACAGAAAAAAAAGCCTGCCAACAATGCGGAGAGGAGTTTTGTAACTAGAACATATGTGTTTTTATATAAATCTAAATACAGTAAAATCTCTCTAAAGTGATATTTTGGGACCGAAAATAATTATTATTATAGAGAGGTTATTATATAAGAGAGGTTTATATTTTTTTTCCAAAATATTAAAATTAAGATTTTGAAAAAAATTGTAAATATCAAAAATTACTTTGTCTATATACAAATTATCTAAAATCTCGACTTATAGCGTTATTCAAATACTACACGTGATTGAAATATTTTTTTATAATAAGATGACGATCAAAAGAATTATTTGAATACGATTGAGAAGATGAATGATGATGTAAAATTTATCAAACAAATTTAGTGATCAGGTCTGTGCTCTGGTTTGTTTGCTGTAAACAACTGGGCATTCCCTTGATGCTCTGTAACATTGAGATTTTTAATAAATTTATGCCTTTCCAAAAAAGACAAGTAAATTTAGAGAAACTAGTTTCTTGCAATATTTTTGAATTCGTAAAATATGTTAAAATATATGTATTTATTCAAAAATATTATTTTATGCAAAAAATGGGACCAAAATTTAACACTAAAATTTTCTATAAAAGTATTAGTTATTACGATAAAAGGGTTATTAAATTTAAATACTGGTCCCAACTGGGGACCGGAACTTTTTATCAGTTTAGAGGAGTTATCACTTTAGAGAATATCACTTTAAATAAGTTTTACTGTAATTTTTCATGGGAGGGAATTTGCAGTTGGAGTTTTTTGCCTTTTTAGTTTTTTGAATGGGTTTCCAATGCTTTCAATGGTGCTCTTTTTTTTCGTTGTAAATTTTTTTCAAAGAATTTTTTTCACGACGGAGTTGAACATCTCTTAAATATTGGATGTGCACAGGTATGAGTCGTACACTCAAAGTGTTTTGTGCTTTGACTACGTACTGTATAACCATGCACTTTATGTTCGTTATACCTTTCGTTTTCAGTGGAGATTCTTGGTTAGTTTAATATTGAAATAATCGATACAATTTGGTGATTGAATTAGTTTGTTTAATACAAACAACGATCTAATAGTAAGAGTATTTCTAGTTTAACCAAATCTCAGATTTAAGTCCTTAAGAACGTAGCAGTTTTAAATACTTGTTGAGAAAATTTTACCACATTTCAAAATTTCCACCCAGTTTAAATCTGAATTAGTCGACCCAATAAAATGGATGGGGTTAAAAAAAAAGCCACCGTCATACACCGAATTCTCGCGTTTCCAAATCGCTCTATGTACAAGAGCAAAAACAAGCAAAGGACGTCACCGGAAACGAGGTGCATAATAATACACATTAAATCTAGAGTCAATGGCCAAAATCTTATGTCAGGATCTGTACCGAGACCAAATATTATTATACTTTATTCATAAATTTTACCAGTTAAAAATGTTCGATTATTAAAAGTTGATCTTCGATTGAATCTATTAATATAAATTAAGAGTGAAAAACTGAACTATCCAGTAGAATTTATAATACAATTACCCATTAATAACAATATCACTGTTAGATTCGCCCAAAAAATAACGCAATTTAATGGAATATGGTCGTAAATTCTAAGGCAGAAAGCATCTTATTATTATTGGTCATTCCATACATAATCATCTTATTATTATTGTTTAGAATTGAACATTTAACCTGAATTGTTCACTTCTAAACTCTAATTATTTCTACAAACATGACACACAACTATTAAAATAAATAACACATGCTTCTCATGATTTCCATCCTCTACAGTCATCGTATGGACCATTAGGAGGCTTTGTCATACGGCATATACCTTCTGTAGTTTCCACCGACCAAAACCACTCTCGGCCTAGATCAAAATCACGACTTGCTTTATAGATATCGAATGACTTTGTTGGCCCCCCTGGCCCCAATTGGAAACTGCAAAAGAACAATGTGCTAAAAGGATTTGGATGGAAAGAGAAATCATAGAAATTAGCTCTTGGATTGAGTATTTTAATGCCGAGATCATCGTTTCCCGATTTGCAATGCACAGTCACATCAAAGTTCAAGTTGTTAACGATCCGAACATGGACCTTTGCCCCAATGTCTTGGGCCACAGTTGCCACTAGCATAGAAGCAATTAAGAGCAGGAGAGTAGCCACGTGTTTTTCCATTGTAAATTAATAGAAGGACTACTGAAAACCTAAAGTCTTTGGTTCTGAGACTGAGATGGATATTTGGTGAATGCTGGAGTGCTTTATTTATAGGGTCCTCGTAACGTGGATAATATTTGGAAACGATTTTTTTGTCAAAAATCAACCAATAACCTTTCCAAAAACACAACTTAGGATTTAACAGTAATAAGTAGGTAGCCATATTTTCGAAAGGCAATCACTTTTCTAGAATTAAAATCTTCACATCAAACGTTAAAACTTAATGCAATGGGTAAATAAATTTTTCACGCTTACCAACAAACTTGTCACTTTTGTAACTGACTATGTGATAAAATCAACATATACCAAGAAAAAGCACCGTATAGATTATATTAGATGGCAATGAGCTATTTTATTTTAAACAAGTATATTATGATCGAAAATAATATTATTATCCGGAACATAACATTAAATTTAGACATGATATATCAAGTCAGTTGAAAAATGGTAGGTAATTTATAAAGAACATTTTTTCCAAAAATAAAACCAAAATTTAATTTGAGGAATTATAGAAATTTCCATTGTCATTACAAAGATTGCCCTTTTTGGAATAACAACTTTAATTTATATCCATAGACAGATATGGTCATAATAGTGTGCTTCTTTTATTTTTTGCAATTAGTAATGCTTATTCATTCTCAGACCATAATAACAAGGAAGAATTTTGGAAAATTCTCAACATATAATAACCAGAGATAGTTACAGATAATATGTACCATAAGGAAATAAAATGATTCCATTGTTACAAAATGTATCCTTATTTTTGGAATGACACCATTAATTTATATCCGTAGACATGTATGGTCTTGATGTTGCGCTTCTCTCATTCTCAGACCATAATAACAAGGAGCAATTTTGGAAATTTAATTTCTCAACATATAATAACCAGAGATAATTATAGATAATATGTACCATAAGTTTAGAAAAGTGTGTTCCATATAATAACTAGAGATCACTTTAGAACCTTTCTAAAAATAAGCGATAATTGATAGGGTAGGATAATAATTAGTGGGACTCCGATTTTAGATTTGTTGGAAAAAGGAGCTAAAAGAATGGTTAAAATAAAAGAGAAAAAAATGTGTTTTAAAGGAGTGAAAGCAGTGTTGACTTGCTCTTGTCTCACATTAGAAAGTACAAAGATGAATGTCAAATTTAAAAAGAACTATATACTATTTGGCTTGTAAAGAACTAGTGAGAAAAATAAGTCTAGCACGTATGTGGTGGACCAAAATTAAACTCGATCAGTGTATTTTAACGACTTTACCCCCTCCCCTTGCGCGCATGAAAGAGACTCCTCACCAGTGAGGAGTGTTACAAAGTTATAATTGACTACCATTAAATCTGAATTTATCAATGGCTGGTATATTTTCAGAGATATTTAAGGAGGTTATCCTCCATGGTTGGTGTATTTTCCTTTTGCATGTTTTTTTTATTTCAAATTATTATACATTGTTTTTGTTAGATTATATGTTAATTGGGTTTGCTAGAACTCGGAAAGATCTATTTAATTCTGAGGAACTACCGCCCACGGTAAAATTAGCTCTTAAGACAGCACGACTATGCACGACTCACATCAATATTCGTCCATTTTGTGACATATTTCCCAAGAGGTTGAGTCGAGAGAATTAGTTTGTGGGCAACTAAATAATGCATTTGTAAATTATAAAAAATAAGTTACAAATCTAATGGAAGTAATTTTTTAATTAGAAGGGAATAAAGTAGATTATACTGAGTTTAAAATCTAATGGAGAGTTAATATGATCGTTAAATTTGACATTTTGGACGGGCCATAATTTTGTCATAATTTTTTTATAAGTAAATTTTTGTCGTAATTATGATTTAAATATGGTCACTTACCACCTTGCGCTTGCCTTATATATCATTAGAATAAGTGTTAGATTCTTCATCATCCAGTATAAAAGTGAATTAGTTACTTGATTTACTGAGATTTTTTTATTGCTCATTGGTGCTAGATACCCAAATTATATCAAGTGCAATATATTTTTTTATACCTAGATTTTATTTATCAAGTGCTATAGATTTTTTACGAGATATGTGAATCCAAAGCCAAGCCATAAACCCATACGTCGATTGTCGTGGAACTCTAAGTAATAAAAGAGATCTTGCTTTTCAAAGTGCAAAGTAAAATTAAAATTAAATAAAATTAGCATTCTTTGACATACGTGATGACGATGAAATTTAGGACAAACTCGGTATAGAATTGAATTAACAACCAAATTTATTTGTTTCCAAACTGTTATTTCGTTACATAGGAAACAAAATGAAAAACATGGCAAGCACACTCATTTCTTCCACTTGGAGCAAAGATCATATGGACCATTGGGAGTTTTACTCATGCGACATGGACCGTCTTTATTTTTCACTGACCAAAACCAAATGTTGTTCTTACCTAGATCATGTTTTTCATCATAGATATTGAAATGCTTTGTTGGCAGGTTTGACCATGTGAAACCGCAATAGAACAATGTGTAGCCACCGAAAAAAGCGTTAGGTTTAAAACTGAATAAGTAGGGATTATTTAGATCTCTTGGAGCAAGAGTTTTAGCTCCAATATCATCATCTTTTGACTTGCAGTGAACAACAATAGATACGTTCAATTGGTTAATGATCCTAACATGTAGCGTGGTACCATGAGCTTCTGTACTAGGCATGATAGACATACTAAAAGCAACTAAGAGCATCAGGATCAGAGTGATGGAAGAAAGATTACATTTTTCCGTTGTACACTATTTGGAGAACTAACCGAAACCTAAAATAGATATATCTTATATCAGGGAAAATAATGTACTTGAATTTATATGGCAAGGAATAAACTGAGATAAACACTAAATTACGTATTTAATGTATTAAGAAATAGGGAAAAGTCCACATTAGTACATTGTGGTTTGCTCGATTATCAGAGATAGGTTTGTGGTTTCAAACTCATCAAAAAGGGTCCTGTGTTTTCACGGGCTCATCAATTAAAGGCTCGGATAGCTCCCCGAGCCTAGTCAGCGTCCATTGGGCTCTCCACGTCAGAACAACATTGTTTTTAATCCTATGTGGCACGCCGTAGGATTTTTTTCTACTCGAAAATGATGATGTGGGGTTGTTTGAAAATTTTAACTTACCACGTCAGTATTTTCGAGTTAAAAAATCCTATATGGCGTGCCACATAAGATTAAAAACAATGTTGTTTCTGACGTGGAGAGCCCAATGGACGCTGACTAGGCTCGGGGAGCTATCCGAGCTTTTAATTGATGAGCCCGTGAAAACACATGACCCTTTTTGATGAATTTGAAACCACAAACCTATCTCTGATAATCGAGCAAACCACAATGTACTAATGTGGATTTTTCCCTAAGAAATATAACCATGAAAAGTAATAACCAAAAGATAATCTTTGACTAGTTTACTTTTGACCAAAATTTATTGCAACTTAAATTTTAACTAAATCTTTGACAACTTTAGTTTTGATAAAAAATTATGGCAACTTTATAAATGAGTACATACTTCATTGATATATTTATTGAGTAGGAAGTTTGATTAAAAAAAGAAAATAATATTGGTTTTTTTTTTCACTTTGAATTTGATTGTAATATGATAGTGATTTAAAACTGTCAGATTAATCAAATTCAAATAAACTTAAAGAAAGAAAATAAATCTTGTAGTAAATAAAAGAAATGATGAAATCCTAAGTATTAATTTGGAAAAGGAAATCGTGTGTATTTTTGCAACATTTCTTGGCCGGTTTATGCGTACAACTTTATTCCCCCCAAAAAAAATCCACTTGGAAAAAAAAGGAAGTACCCCCACTCTCGTGGAAGACCCGGGAAATGCACAGGGCACGTAAGGTCTGGCTATTGGTCAAGGGCCCATTTTATTTGCATTGTGGTATCACACTGAGCCCAGTGGAGAATCAGTCCGGCCCATCATGGATTTGGATTATTCTATTATTTGCAAAAATCTTTAGACTTCAATTCTTTGTTTGGTAATGGTATTCTATCATGGATTTGGATTATTCTATTCTTTGCAAAAATCTTTAGTCTTCAATTACTCATAAAATTTACCAGTTAAAAATGTTCGATTTTTAAAAGGCGATCTTTCATAGAATCTATTAATATAAAATGTTTCCACTGTTATAGTTAATATGTACTACAGTAAAACTTCTGTAAAGTGATCCCCTCTAAAGTGATAATCTTTCTAAACTGATAAAAAGTTCCGGTCTCGAATTGGGACCAGTGTTAAAATGTGATAACCCCTCTATCGTAATAATTGATACATTTTCAGAAAATTTTAGTGTAAAATTTCGGTCTCAATTTTTTCATAAAGTGATATTTTTGAATAAATAAATATATTTTTACGTACTTTGTGAATTTGAAAATTATTTTAAGATGTTAATTTGTATTAGATTTTCTTGTTTGATAATTTTTACGTTATCATTCATCTTTTGAATTATCCTTAAATGGTCCTCGTGATTGCCGTCTTGTTGTAAAAAAAATTTCAATCGAGTGTAGCATTTGAATAACGCTTTAAGCCGAGATTTAAGGTATCTCATGACTTTTATTTGATTGATTCAAAATTGCATCAACAAAATCTTGTTCGGTCGGAGTGTATCAGATAGAGAGGTCTTGGCCAAATGAGAATTACACAATAATTTTTTTGTAGTAAAAAAATGTAAACCCCTCTTATATGATAACCTCTCTAAAATAATAATTTTTTCCAGTCCCAATAATATTACTTTAGAGAAGTTTTACTATATAAGGAACTAAAATGTCTCCACTGTTACAAAATGCTATTCTTATTTTTGGAATGACACCATTAATTTATATCCATAGACATGTGTGGTCTTAATCTTGCGCTTCTTTCATTCTCAGACCGTAATAACGAGGAGCAATTTAGAAATTTAATTTCTCAACATATAATATCCAGAGATAATTATAAAAGGGTAGGATAATTAGCGGAACTCCGATTTTAGTTTTGTTGGAAAAAGGAGCTAAAAGAATGGTTGAAAGAAAAGAGGAGATAAATGTGTTTTCTAAAAGAGTCGAAGGAGTGTTGACCTACCCTTGTACCATGTTGGAAATTGCGAGGATGAATATCAAGTTTAAAAGAAAGTATGTGTTATTGGGCTTGAAATAAACTAATGAGAAAAAAGAGCCTTGCGCGTATGTTATAGGTTAAAATTGAGCTTGATCAGTGTATTTCGAAGATTTTGGTCCCCCTCTGCGCGTATGATATAGATTAATGGCCGTTAATAGTTTTGGCTTTGAAATTTCAAAATGACTTTTCTGTACAAGGCATGATAGACATAATAAAAGCAACTAAGAGCATGAGGCTCAGAGTGATGGAAGAAAGATTACATTTTCCCATGGGCAAATTACCCCCGGTCTTTGGTGTTTGATCATCCTCCCCCTCTGGTCCCTGCATTTTAAAAACTGATTTTACCGTTTTCCGATTTTGATTTTATCAACTCTCGGGTCCTTTGATGACGTCATCGACTCTTTTTTTCATTTTTGGACAAGAAAATAACTATTATACCCCTCTGGTCTTCTTCTCAAGCAAACCCAACCTTCCGGCAAACTTTTTCGGCAAACTCCGGCGACTCTCCGGTGAACTTTTCCGGCCAAAAAAAAATCCAAAAATCTAATTTTTTTTGGCAAACTCCGGGTCCTACTCCGACCCAACATGATGACTCCTTGGCCCTCGAGTACCTCTATTCCCTCTCCGGCGCCTCGGTTATTTCATGTCCGAATAAAAACCCATTGCCGTCGACTCGATTGTTTCAAGTCCACCACGATCAATCGCTTAAACACCAGCAAGCTCAAAGCCGTCATGTGTTCCAACCAGGATGAGCTTTCAGACCTCGCATCACTGCCCTTGTCGGCCTTCTAGCGAACGGCAGACTCAATCCCTTTTCCAGAGCGCCTGGTTCCGGCTGTCCCCTCTGTCGCCAGTGACCGGCCACCCGAACAAGGCGGCGGGGTCGGAGGAAGGCCCCCCGGCAGAGACAGAGTCAATGCACATCTCGACGATCCCTAGGGTTTTGGCGAGCGAGAGAACCTTCTCGCAGGACATCAATGCCTTGGTGTCGAGCGGGAGAACCTTCTCGCGACGGTGGCATCCCCTCAAGAAAGCTCCCGATCTCGGCGGAGTTCGCCAGAATTTTTTTTTAGGTTTTTGAATTTTTTTGGCCAGAAAAGTTCGCCGGAGAGTTGCCGGAGTTCGCCGGAAGGTTGGGTTCGCCTGAGAAGAAGACCAGAGGAGTATAATAGTCATTTTCTTGACCAAAAATGAAAAAAAAAACTGCTAACGGCGCCAGGGACCCGAGAGTTGATAAAATCAAAGTCGGGGGATGGTAAAATCAGTTTTTAAAATGCAGGAACCCGAAGAAGAGGATGATCAAATACCAAGGACTAGGGAATAATTTGCCCTTTTTTCATTGTACACTATTTGGAGAACTAACCCAAACTTAAAAAGTAGATATATCTTATAACAGGGAAACTAGAGTACTTGAATTTATATGGTTAGGAAAAAACTGAGATAAACACTAAATTGCGTATTTAATGTATTTTGAAATATAACCATGAAAAGTAATTAACCAAAGGACAATCTTTGACTAGTTTAATTTTGATCAAAATTTATTGCACCTTAAATTTTGATTACAATCTTTGACAACTTTAGTTTCACCAAAAACTATGGAAACTTTATAAATGAATACATGTTTCATTGATATATTTATAGAGTAGGAAGTTTGAATAAAATAGAAAATAATATTGGTTTGTTTTCAGTTTGAATTTGATTGTAATTATGATAAAATCGTATTTTAATACTGTGAGATTAATCAATTTTAAGAGCATCAAATGATAAAACTTAGATTAATCAACTTCAAATAAACTTAAAGAAAGAAGATAAATCTTGTAGTAAATATAAGAAATGATGAAATCCTAAATATTAATTTGAAAAGAAAATCGTGTGTATTTTTTTCAACAATTCTTGGCCGGTTTATGGGTACAACTTTATTCCCCAAAAAAAATCCACTTGGAAAAAATAGGAAGTGCCCCTCTCGTGGAAGACCCGGGAAATGCACAGGGCACGTAAAGTCTGGCTATTGGTCAAGGGCCCATTTTATTTGCATTGTGGTCACACTGAGCGCATTGGAGAATCAGTCCGGCCCATCATGGAATTGGATTATTCTATTCTTTGCAAAAATCTTTAGTCTTCAATTATTTGTTTGGTAATGGTACGTGACACCAATTTTTAATTTAGAGGTAGAGGCGAGAGAATTCGTTTGTGGGCAATTACACAAAGCAATTTTAAATTATATTAAATTTTAAAAATAAATTACAAAAATAGTGGAAGTAATTTTAAAATTTAGTAGGGACTAAATTTAAATATTAGATTATACTAATTTTAAAATCTAATTGGGAGTGGCTACGGCCTACTATTCAAGTTTCGCCTTGTGGCTCACTCAGTACAGAGGTGAATTAGTTTTATTTGTAAGCTGATAGATTTTTTTATTGCTGATTGATTTTGGAGGGTTTGGATTGGGTACGGAGTGAAAGAATTGATTTCGGACGGTTTGGACTGAAGGGGGACCGCAGCGGCAAGCGCAGGTATGTGATAATGGCAAGTACAGTTATGTGATAATGGCATTTATTTTTGTGAAAACGGCAAGCCCCCGTCGATGATAATGGCACGCCTAGTTTTTTTTCATTTTGGTCCCCCGTATTTTAACATTTTTGCAAAAAGGTCATACTGGCATGCACAGTTATGTGATACTGGCATGTGCAGTTATGTGATACTGGCATGCGCAGTTATGTGATAATGGCATTTGTATCCGGCCTGTGTTTGTGCGTGATTTTTTTTATTTTGGTCCTCGTATTTTAGCGCGTTTGCAAAAAAATCTCCGCGTGTCTTCCTTCCAAACGGTTCGGAATAGTGGCATTCCGTACCAAATTCTTACCCTAATTTTGGATACACCAATGACATCAGGTGCGCTAGATTTTTAGACTAGATATGTGAATCCAAAGCCAAGCCGGATCTGAAGGCAAACGTGGTGACTTAGTGAAAAGATTAATCTAGAGGGTGAAACCCGGATGTAAAGGCTAACAATATAGTGTATCGAGATACTATTGTACCAATTAATCTTAAGTTCGAATCGGGCAACATCTTTAATAATTTTTTCTTATACGTTTCATTTTGTGGTTGAGCTTATTATTCCGCCTAGGAGATGCAACTCAACAGAAAACATATCATATAGTATTGAAATCTCACACTTCACATGGCTAGAAACGCTTAGAAAATGATCATTTGTTTTGCAAGGTCTCAGAAGGCAAGCTTTCTTCCTCTCTTTTTTCCTCCCAGCCGTATTGTACAATGTGTAATCTAATATTGGAAATTATTTACTTATTGAAAAAGTAGTAGAGCAGCTCTTGACGTCATACAAACATATAATAATATTGATCAGTATGATCCTATGAGGTTTCCATTAAATTAACTTACCCACATAAAAACTTACGCCACTTTACCTCTCTCCCAAAACAGACGATTTTGGCGATTCTCCCAAACCCTTCCACCCGGCGCCGCCGCCGGCCTCTGCCTTCCCGGCGGGGCCACGACGACCACCCCCGCACCGTCGGATCTCCGACCTCAGGCCAGGGCGGCCCCTTCCGCCCCGCCGACTCGGTACGTTCCTTAAACCTGTCCTTGAGGGCGATCTTTCCACTGTAATGTTGGACGAAGAACGATCCAAGATATGTGCTAATTTCGGTAAGCAAGCATTTATCGGTAGGCTGGAGATGCCGAAAGGTTCAAAACCGTGCTCATCATTTGAATTGAGAAGCCGGGTTGCAAAGGTTTGGAAGGTTTCTTGCAAGATCTTGCCCCTGGGAATGGAGAAACACGGTATGGAACTCGAAGGTTTGGAGATTATCGCAAGGTCAACTCTATTTGCAACACTGGGCTCCTTTTTGCAAGCCTACCAAATCCTCCTCGTCATTCGCAAAGATTTGGGTCAGGATTGAGGGTCTTGGGATGGAGCATGTGGCTCACGATATAGTCTTTAGTTTGGCTGTGACTGCAGGTCATCCTATTCGCTCGGACCCGGTGGCCATCAACACGTTTAATTGGGCGGTCATTTGAGTTTTGGTTGACGTTGACTTGTCTCAGCCACTTAAGGACAAAGCTTGCTTGAAGTTGAGCGATGGCAGCAGTTGCTTGGTCGAATTAGTGTATGAAGACATCCCTAGTTTTTGTGATCACTGCAAGGTCATTGGTCATGTTAAAGACATGTGTCGCAAGTTACTCCCACGAACTGAAGAGGCACGGCAAGAAATTGCCCGGTGTAAGCATGTGGTCACGGAAATGGTTTTAGTTGAAGGGACTGCTCGTGGCTGGCGTGTTTGGCAAAAAAAGGCTACCACGCCCTCTTCCTCTTCGCTAGTGGTTATCCCAAAAGCTGGTACAACTTCGATCGAGATCAATGTATCTATTTCTAACGGGTTTGATGCCTTGGCTAAGATGGTGGAGAGGGAGGAAGGTGAGATTTTGTCTGAAGTGGTGGCTCCTCCTCTTTCTGGCGAGAGGGCAAAACTTCTGATAAGGAAGTTGTTGTCCCTGCCAACCAAGCTACGATGGAGCACGATCTTGCTCTAGTGCCTTTGACCGACCCGCTACTTCGGTTGGATGAGCTGGTTCCTGTTTCTCTTGGTTTGACTCCGGTTGCAATTCTGCAAAGTGATATTCACGACCCAATGGACCAGTTGGAGGTTTCTTTGGCTTCCTTTCGATCTTCTTTGGTTGTTGGTGGAGTGTGTCCTGTGAATGTTAGTGCTTCTGATTTGGACATTCTTCATGATGAGGCACGTGCGGAGCATGCTTTTTTGGATCAAAAAGAGATTTTAATCGAAAGAGCTGCCGCTTCTCGAGCTGTAGCTGTCAAAATTGATGTTGATTGGGTTGATGAGCGTGCTACAGTGGTTGATATTATCAAGCAGGCTACTGTGATGCCCACGGACCTAGGGGTGCCTCCTCCTAATTGAACGTTCGCTCTTGGATCTTTGGAGAGCATTTGGACAATGCGAGATTGTGTATGCAATTGGCTTTTTGTGCTTAGATGGGTTCTAAAACCATGTATACCCATGTATATGTAATTTTTTCTGCACTTTTTATAATACAAATCTATTTATAAAAAAAAAATATTGATCAATATAATATAAATTAACGACAATTGTTACATAACACAAGACTAGAAGTATAAACCGCATTCCATATGTTTCCGAAGTTATTCTGTTGCATAGGTTTGAAGCGGAAAAAAAACATTTTTTAACATTGTCGCAGATTTTACCCAGAACAATAGAACAAGACACGTGGTCATGAACATTACTCAGTAAATCCTTTTTCTTTTTTCCACTGTTCGCAGATGCCATAGTCACAGTTAGGAGGCTTATGCATACGGCATGGACCATATTCAGTTGGGACAGACCAATACCAACGAGTATTGACATTCAAATCACGATTCTCATCATAGATATCCACTTGACGGACGTTGCGCCCGGCCAAGTAAAGGAGCAATAGAATTTTGACTCGATTGATTCTCCGAGCATTTTCGGATTTCAAATCCAATCGATCAATTCTTGGACCATCTTCAAGGCTCTTCACTTGAGCCACTCGACTCCTTGTGCTTTTCACTCGAGCCATCTGAATACTTCACTCGTACTCAGACTCCATACCCAACAGTGAGCTCATTGACCCACGCGAGCTCTTCTTAAACTGAATTTTCCACCTTCTTCCGCTTTAAATCTGAAGACTTCATTAACCATAAAAGTTGTAGATCTTTGTATTATCTTTCCATATCTGAAAGAATCAACAATCTGAGGTTCGAGTCAACATATATGGTTGATCTACCAAAGCTCAACGGAACTAAACGAGCACCAACACCGAGACTTGAAATCATGTTTTGTCACTCTCCTAAGCCAAATTAAGAAAAGCTCAAGAGATAAAAGTTGGAGATATAAGCCTTAGCTATCCACTGATGTAAGAATTATCTCATTCGGAGATTCGAATCCAAAGTTGCTGCCAATTTACCAAGGAGAGGTTCTTGTCATCCGAGGCCGACAAGTCGAGGCGGAATGAGGACAACCATCCAAGGCGGGCCAAGGATGACATGCCAAAGCAAACCAAAGACGACATATCGAGGAGGGACAAGGACAACCATCCAAGGCGGGCCGAGGATGACATGCCGAGGCAGACTGAGAAAAACGTGCCAAAGCAGTCTCTACCGAGGACGACCGTAGCTGGTCTCGGCCGAGGGGAGACCAACATCGATCCCGACAGAGGGAAGACAATCATAGGTCTCGGCCGAGGGAAGACAATCATCGATCTCGGCTGAGGGAGATCATTGTCGGTCTCGGCCGATGGAAACCATCATCGATCTCGACTGTTAGAAGAAGATAGCACGGTATCGACCAAGGGGAGACCATATACAGACTCCAATCAAGAGATCCAAGGCGGTCTTGCGATATGGAGGACCGAAAACGTATTGACAATGTCAAGATTATTTTTGTACCTCACCACTAGTATATATAGAAGTGAATGAGTTTTTTTTCATAAGTTGATTGATTTTTTATTTCTCCTTGGTGTTAAATACATCAATTACATCAAGCGCTCTAGATTTTTAGATGAAAAATATATATATATATATATATATATATATATATATGTATATATATATATATATATATGTTTACTTATCTATCAAATGTATATATTGATAAGTAAAATATAAACCTCTTTTATTTTATTAATTAACCAACAGTTATTATATAACCCAAAGTCTAGAAGTACACACCGGATTCAATCTGTTCCAAGATTATTCTGGTCGAAGTAATTTTAAAAAGTAACGGTGAATAAATTTAAAGTTTATATTGATCTAAACTCCATGAGAATTGTTCAAGGGTGCTTTGTGCAACGCTTGGGGATTTGTTATGCGTTTGAGGTGGAGCTAACTGAGTGCGGTTTTGATGACAGTGGAGATTTCCATTGCGAGGGGATGGTCTCGCATATGGTTGGAAACTGACTCTGTTTACATATTCATTCTCTCAGGATTGGCGATAGGAAGATCAATGGCGTTTCAGGAACATATGGTTACATGTCCTTAGAGATGATGAAGTGTAGGAAAAACTCGCTATAGAAGTGAATTAGTAACCAAGTTTATTTGTGGCCAAACTGTTATTTAATTACATATGGAACAAAGTAGAAAACAGGAGAGTGCAAACTCTTTTATTACATTACATAGGAAACAAAATGGAAAACATGGCGAGTACTCTCATTGCTTCCACTTGGCGCAACGATCATATGGACCGTTTGGAGTATTAGTCATGCGACACGGACCATCTTCATTTTTCACAGACCAAAACCAATTGTTGTTCTCATCTAGATCATGCTTTTCATCATAGATATTGAACGACTTTGTTGGTTGGTTTGACCATGTGAAGTCGCAAAAGAACAATGTGGTGCCACCAAAAAGAAAGTTAGGTCTAAAAACGAATACGTAAGGATTATCTAGATCACCAGGAGCAAGAGTCTTAGCTCCAATATCATCATTTTTTGATTTGCAGTGCACAACAATAGGTACCTTCAATTGGTTGATGATCCTAACATGGATCTTCACATTAAAATGTATAATACCATCATGAGCTTCGGTAGAAGGCAAGATAGACATAATAGAAATAACGAAGAGCACGAGGGTGAGAGCGATGGAAGAAAGAGAACGTTTTTTCATTGTAGAGTATTTGGAGAACTAACCAAAAGTCAAAAGTAGATATATGTTGTTACAAGAAACTGGGAGAATAGAGTACGTGAATATATATGGCATACTTATTGTATAGTAATTTGGTACGTAAAATAATCTTTTATTTATTTTTGGTAAGGAATAAAATTAGATAAACAGTAGAATACAAAATTACCGTATTTAGATATATCACCATGAAAAGAAATTAACGGGATTTTTTTCAAAATAGGCAAAAAATATAGATATATTCCCTAAATAGGCAAAAACTTAATATATTTTCAAAATAGGCAAAAATTAAATTTAAAATTAAAAAAAATAGTCGTGGCGACCCAAGAGTGGGTCGTCTCTTTTTCTTTAAAGGACACATCAACTTTACAAAAAAATAAAAATTTGCTACTCTTTTTTTATTTAATTTATAAGTGGCATAAGTTAATGTTAGATTGTCCGAATGAGTTAAATTTTGATTTAATTTTGCTTAATTTATCGAGACCTATGCGTAGAGTTCAAAAAATTATGCAAAAAAAAAAAAAAATTAACTCGTTTGGACAAACGATCACCAACTTATACAACTTAAAAAAAATTAAAAAAGTGGATTAAGGAGGCGACCTGAACTATTGAAATGAATTCTCTGAAGAAATAAAAAATGGATTATGGGAGTGTGTGACTTGAACTATTGATTTGGACGTGCCGATATATGCCTTTATCTGCCACATTTGAATTTATAACGAAATGTGTCTTTGTTTCAACCACTGTGCAATCGTGTCGTCTCTTTTTCTTTAAAGGACACATCAACTTTAC
Source organism: Hypericum androsaemum (assembly GCA_963995505.1). NCBI lineage: Eukaryota > Viridiplantae > Streptophyta > Magnoliopsida > Malpighiales > Hypericaceae > Hypericum > Hypericum androsaemum. The sequence goes on from OZ023184.1 coordinate 20,414,420, forward strand.
AAAAAAAAAAAATAAGGCAAATTATCCTCACGTCCCTGAGGTTTGGTCATCCTCCCCCTAGGGTCCCTGACTTTTGGAAAAAGATTGTCCCGTCCCTAAGTTTTGATGATAATAGACTATCGGGTCCCTGGAGTCAGAATATTCCATATTCTCCGGCGATACCCCACTTGAAATGACAAAAATACCCTCCCACTAAAAAACAAAAAAAAATCTAACTCATTGTTTATGGGGAATCTAACTCATTGTTTGATGAACACCTATGTTGTGGGAATTTCAACTTGGTGGCGATGCAGCTTGGAAAAAATTAAAGAGAAAGACCAAACTTGGTGGCGATTCAGTACTTCTGCAATATGAGTCAAGAAAATTCCAAGAAAATCTCTAAATTAAATCAAAGAGTAGAATTTAACTATTTCAAGATTAATTTCTCACCAGTGCAATTAATTTCTCTTCGTCACTCTCGGGAACCCGAAGAAGCTCGGAACCCGGAAAGTCAAAGCCCTCCATTAGGAGATCCCTCAGGACCTCCGCTTCCAGGTCACGGCACCAGGCGACTCCGGCTGCGATAATCTCCCCCTTGATCCGTTTCTTCTCCGCCTCCCGCCGGAGCCTCTCCCCTTCTTGGATATGGTAGACTTGGGAGGCGGGCACCGGAGGTAGGTCGTACCTTGTTGGCATGGGTGAAAACCCCTACCACTGGCTGGTCCTCCTCCCGAGGCAGCTCGTCTCCACAGACTTCACGGTCGAGGCCTCGAGATCCCTAACCCAGCCATCGGGGGCCCCGCCGTCCTCCCTTTCTCTCTACGCTCCATTCTCTCCGCCGCCATGTGTGCCACTAGCGAGCGGGTGGGGTCGATCCGGTGCCGGGTGGTGAAGCACGAGCTTCTCACTGATGATTGGTTCTCCCCGAGCTTCCTCGTGAGGAGGCTGGTGACCTCGTTCGTTGTCTCCCTCCTCCGAGTCCGCCTTCATCTTCGATTCACCGAGGGAGGCCTAGAGTGGGTTTTGTCGGATGTCCCTTATTTGTTCTCTTCGTTTTCAGATGTCCTGGAATGGGTTTTGCCGGATGTCCCTTTGTTTGCCTGGAGTGGGTTTTGTCTGATGTCCCTTTGTTTGCCTTCATCTTCGAGGTTTCGTCGATTCAGAAGGAGATTGGGAGAAGTGGAAACGAAGATGATGGTTTGTGGATTCGATTTTTGGTGTTGAATCGAAGATTCAACTTTAATTCAAATTAGATTTCTAAAAATTAGGGTTCTTGAAATCTTATTTCCTCTAATTAGTTTAATTTTTATTAAGAATGTTTAAGTTGTATTTTAGTTGAAGGTTGAAGATTTGAATTGTAGAAGATGGAGTGGGGGAAGAAGAAGGGGAGAAAGCTTGATTTTTTATATTTTTTAAGTAGGAGGGGTATTTTTGTCATTTCAAGTGGGGTATCGCCGGAGAATATGGAATATTCCGGCTCCAGGGACCCGATAGTCTATTATCATCAAAACTTAGGGACAGGAAAATCTTTGGGCAAATTACCCTCACGTCCCTGAGGATGACCAAACCTCAGGGACGTGAGGGTAATTTGCCCAAAAAAATATAATAATGGATGCGCCTCCCTGACAATTCAAAAAATTTGCTACTCTTTTTTTATTTATTTTATAAGTGACATAAGTTAGTGTTAGATTATCCGAATGAATTAAATTTTGATTAAATTTTGCTTAATTTATCGAGACCTATGCGTAGAGCTCAAAAAATATGCGAAATCAAACAAAAAATTTAACTCGTTTGGACAAACGATCACCAACTTATACAACTTTTAAAAGAAAAGAAATTCAAAAAAGTGGATTAAGGAAGCTAGTTGCACCTCTCCTTTTTAAATTTTTTTTAGTTTTTTTAAGTGTGTTAAGTGGACAATTTGTTGCTCGGATATTCGAACGGGTTAATTTTTTTTGATTTTACGTAATTTTTTGAGCTCTACGCATAGGTCTCGATAAATTAAATAAAATTAAATTAAAATTTAACTCATTCGGATAATCTAACTTATGCCACTTATAAAATAAATAAAAAAAGAGTCGTTTGAATTGTCAGGGAGGCGACATACACTTGGGTTGCCTCCATTATTATATTTTTTTTGTAAAGTCGATGTGTCCTTTAAAGAGAAAGAGAACCAATTTTTGGGTCGTCACCTCTATTTTTTTAATTTCGAATTTAATTTTTGCCTATTTTAGAAATATAATAAGTTTTTGCCTATTTAAGAAATATATCTATGTTTTCTGCCTATTTTGGAAAAAATCCTGAAATTAACCTATAACCTTTCCAAAAAACCACACAAAATTTATCAGTAATGAATAAGTAGCCATATTTTCAAAAGAAAACTACTTATTTGGAATGGTGTCATTAATTTATTTCCATGTCTTCAAAATATGGACAATTTTGATGTTTTTTCAAAATTTACAAAGCCTAATATTCACAATCCGTCAAAAATCTCAGTCTCAATGAATTTGGTACGGATAAAAGGCGCTTAGTAGTACATTCTGTTTAAATCTGGACTGTTGTTTTAAAATTTTGAACCATCTAGATTTCACGCGTACAACATTTACCTTTTTGCGTTGCTAAAAGACACTTTTACCCTCATTAGCGCTTTTCCCTACATGTTGCCGTACTCGAGTGCAGTTTTTTTTAGAAGGAACTCGAATGCATTTTAGCTTCCAACAAAGTAGAAACGAGAGACGGAGAACCGGAGTCCTTCTCCGGCAAGCTCAAAGCCGCCAGGTGTCCCAACTATGAGGAATTCTCGGAGCTTGCCCCCAAACCGCCCCGGCGAACATCGGACTTGATACCGTTCCATAGCGCCTGGTTCCAGCTGTCCCTTCCGTCGCCGGTGACCGGCCCCCCGAACAAGGCGGCGGGGTCGGAGGACGGACTGTGACCGCGAACTCAAGCTGGATCCTGTCACGCTCTGGAAATCGGGCATGCCAACCGCCCCGAGGGAAAACTACCTCGAACGGGCTACAATAAACAGACTTCAAAACTTTAAGCAAAATTAAATCCACCGTCCTTATTCCAATACTACTATGATAGTCTTTATTTGGAGCAAAACTATATGACGGTAAAATAAATGCATGCTTTGGCCTCACGTGATCTCTTGTCCTACACCCGATCTCGAGCCACACCCGACAAATCTGAAACAAACAACGTATTTGGTGAGTTACGCAACTCAGTAAGCCGTCTCTATTTCCTTCTTACTCACATCCATATAACCAAATATTAAGTTAGATAAAATATAATAGGTATCACAAAATACGTCAAACATATCTCATAGTTTGTAATTTAACGAGATGGAACATATGCAACAAGTAATGGACACTCTGGAGTACCACCTAATTTATGATGGGATCCCGCGGGTCACAGACAGGATATACCCTCTCCGCGGGCACAGATCATTCCAAACGCTCTCGCGGGTCACAGACAGTATATAACTTCACTGCGGGCACAGATACGTAGGAAGAATCTCAGCACAGACTAGGCCAGACCGATCAAATTTTCAGACCAGAATAGATCTCAGTACAGAACAGATTAATAAATCAGGACAAGATTATTCAAAATAGACTACAATAAAATAGCACGTGTCACACGAGTCTTATAGAATACTAACGCTTGTCCATGTTCACAGATTAATACTCATGCAAGTCTTAAACTAACAATAACGAATATCCTTGTTAGAATCTAGTTCATGGATATGTGTTAGGTTTATTCGGTGGACCCTCAAACCAAGTTTCTAGAATTCTTAAAATAATTCTAATATATCAAAAGTTCACAGAGTTCTTAAACTACAACTAACTTATATTTTGATCATGTTCTTGCAGATCACAAAGCACCAGTCACCAAGATCAGGTTTCACGCAGATTCATGCCATTCCAATTACTAAATCCACGTAATCATCAATAACAAACATGGACAGAAATAGACGGATCCAACATTAATCAATGAATATCAAGCCCTAGTAAGCACTTAAGCAACCCGAAACGTATATTTTAATCTTCTTTCACGGATATCTTATGTAGTTACAGAATCATATTTTTCCTATATTTTAATCCATGTTCATGCGTTCCTAGTCATGATCACATAATCAAGTTTATGCCCTTTTTTCTGTCAAACACGATCAAGCAGTTCACGATTTATAATCCAAAGTACAAACCTGAAAGTCGAAGCACATAAAGTCAAGAAATCAAATAGCACCGCACTGCACCCACATCAATCAATCTTATAAACCGAACAAGACATTAAGGATTCGTAGTTATTATAAAATCCTACGAAGGAAACTGACTTACCTCGAATCTTGCATTTCTTTTTTCTCGCACAGATCCGAATTCGCTCTAAACCCTTAACTGCTATACGTATGAATTGACTATTAGTATTTCACGAGCAAGCGGAGATATGTGATTCTTAAGATGTTCGAACGGAGGTACTTACTTTCGAGTTCCACTCTTTTCGCCATTGTCGTTCCTTCTTTGGTCGTCTCTAATCTCGTCTAGGTCACCTTCAGGGAGGGAATATGAATTAGGGTTAGATTTTACAGGCATAAGCCTTCCACTGGCAAAATACCAAGTGGTACCCCAAATTGTTATTAATTTTATATTAATTCCATGGTTCTCACATCCTCCTCCCCTTAAAATAAGTTTGTCCTCAAACTTACCAGCATTTTCGAAAAGGAAGGGGTACTTTTCCTTCATTTTAGTCTCTAGCTCCCAAGTTGCTTCCCTCTCTGTATGGTTACTCCATTATACCTTTACATATTTGATCGTTCTTCGACGCAACATTTGGAGCTTGACATCTACAATCCTCAAGGGCACCTCCTCATAGCTGACATTTGATCGTATCTCAGTAGGGATATCTTATACAACCTGACCTACCATTGGAATGTACTTCCACAATATAGATACCTGGAACACATCGTGTACTCCTGCCAACTTCAGAGGTAGAGCTAATCGATAAGCCAATTTTCCAATTCGCTCTATGATGTCGTAAGGTCCAATATATCATGGACTAAGCTTCCCCCGTACTTTGAATCTTTTCACTCCTTTTGTGGGTGATACTTTCAGAAATACAAGGTCGCCCACTTCAAATTCTAGCTCTCTTCGACGACGGTCTGCAAACTTCTTTTGTCTATCTTGTGCTGCCTTAATTCGACCTCATATCACCGGAACTTTTTCTGTCAATTCTAGGAACATTTCTGGCCCAAGTATCCTTTTCTCTCCTATTTCATTCCAGTTAATAGGGGATCGATATTTTCTACCATACAAGACTTCAAAGGGTGCCATTGCTATACTGGCTTGGAAGCTATTGTTGTATGCAAACTCGACTAAGGGAAGATGTCCCTCCTAATCAGCTCCAAAATCCAAGACACAAGCTCGTAACATATCTTCCAATATTTGTATTATCCTCTCGGACTGACCATCTGACTGAGGGTGAAAGGCTGTGCTGAATTGTAACCTTGTTCCCATAAGTCTTTGAGTACTTTTCCAAAACTTAGACATGAACCTGGTATCTCGATCTGAGGTTATACTAATTGGAATTCCATGAAGTCAAACTATCTCCCTCATATATTGTTCTGCCATTTGTTCCATTGACATTCCTGTCCTATAGGCCAGAAAGTGAGCTGATTTGGTTAACCGATCAACCACTACCCATACAGCATCCCTTCCATGCTTACTCTTAGGTAATCCGGTCATAAAATCCATGGTTATCTCCTCCCATTTCCATTGTGGAATCTCAAGCGGTTGTAACGTGCCTGCCGGTCGTTGATGCTCTTTTTTAACTAACTAGTATATCATACAGCTGGCGACATAGTCTGCAATCTCCCTCTTCATACCTGACCACCAGAACCCGGATTTAAGGTCCTGGTACATTTTGGTTCCTCCAGGATGGCTAACATAACATAAATTGTGGGCCTCCTCAAGTACCTTATTCTTTAATTCTTTAGCTGCAGGAATACAAAGTCGATTCTGATAATATAAGTAGTTGTCCATCCCTATGTGGAATCCCTCAAGTTCTCCTATTTCCACTTATTTTCACAGTGCAGAGAGAGTGGCATCCCCTTTTTGCCCTTCTCCTAATAGAGTGCGCAAGGTCGGTTCCACTATCAAGCTTGCCACTTGCTCTACCATGGTGGATGTGTCATCTTCTATTCCTAACCTCCTGAAATCCTTTAGGAGTTCTTTTTGTGTTATGAGTCCTTGCACTGTTTCATCCGCCCCTTTTCTACTTAGAGCATCTGCTACCACATTAGCCCTACCCAGGTGATAATGAATTTCTACATCATAATCTTTAATGAGCTCTAGCCATCTTTGCTGCCTCATGTGTAATTCTTTTTGGGTGGATATGTACTTGAGGCTCTTATGATCTGTGTATATTTCACATCGTACCCCATACAGATAGTGCCTCCACACTTTCAGTGCATGAACTACTACTGCTAGCTCTAGGTCATGTGTGGGGTAATTCTTCTCATAAGGGTTTAAGTTGTCGAGAAGCATATGCGATGACTTTCTCATCCTGCATAAGTACACATCCCAATCTATTCTTTGAAGCATCGCTGTACACAGCTAAATCTTTTCCTTCCTCAGGTAAAGTCAGGATAGGAACAGATACTAGCCTTCTCTTTAACTCCTGGAAGCTCTTCTCACACTCCTCATCCCTTGTGAATTTCACCCCTTTTCGAGTTAGTCTTGTTAAAGGTAATGCTAACTTGGAAAAATCTTCCACAAATCGTCGATAGTATCTAGCCAACCCAAGAAAACTTCGAATTTCAAATATGGTGGTCGGTTGCTTCTAGTCTACTACTGCCTCAATCTTGCTGGGGTCTACTGATACCCCTTCTTTAGATATGACATGTCCAAGAAAGGCCACCTCTTCCAACCAGAACTCACACTTCTTCAGTTTTGCGTACAATTGTTCCATCCTCAATATTTGCAGTACCGTGCTCAATTGCTCCTCATGACTAAGTTTGTCTGGGGAGTACACCAAAATATCATCAATAAAAACTACCACAAACTTGTCCAGGTACGGTTGGAAGGTCCGGTTCATAAGGTCCATAAACTTGGCCGGAGCGTTAGTTAACCCAAAGAGCATAACTACGAACTCATAATGACCATAACGTGTGCGGAACGCAGTTAGATGTACATCCCCCTCTCTAACTTTCAATTGATGGTATCCTGACTGCAGATCAATCTTGGAGAAAACTTGTGCTCCCTTCAGCTGGTCAAATAAATCCTTAATCCTCGATAAAGGGTATCGATTCTTAATCGTGAGCTTGTTCAGCTCTCGGTAGTCAACACACATCCTCATTGATCTATCCTTTTTTTTGACAAATAACACTGGTGCTCCCTATGGTGACACGCTTGGTCTAATAAAACCCTTTATCCAATAATTCTTCTAGTTGTTTCTTTAGTTCCTTTAGTTCAGCTGGAGCCATACGATATGGTGCTTTAGATGCTGGCTGAGCTCTAGCTATTAACTCAATTTGAAATTCTACTTCTCGATCTGGAGGCACCCCCTCCACATCTTAAGGAAAAACATCTAGAAATTGGTTCACAATTAGAATCTCATCAAGTATGTTTTCTATCCGTCTATCCCTTACACTGGCGAGATACGCCGATGCACCAGTTCGGACCCATCTCCTTGCTTCTAATATCGAGATCACCCTTGGGGTTACTTTCAGGATTTCATTCTCATATTGAAATTCCTCTTCTCCAGGTATCGAGAATGTCACGGTCTTCTTTCTATAATCGATGACGATAAAATGTCTAGCCAGCCAATCCATCCCTAGGATAATGTCGAACCCCATCATACCCATAATTCTGAGGTCTCCCTTCAGTGTATGCCCGCAAACTATGATCTCACAATCATCACATTGTTGGCTTACTACCACAATTCCCCCCAAAGGCGTAAGGACCACAAGCTCTACCTCGCTATCTTATTTTGGTAACCTATGTCTCTTTATAAAGCTTTCAGAAATAAATGAATGGGTAGCACCATAGTCGAACAATGACATAGCAGAATAACCAGCTACAAGTAATCTACCTATCACCACATCTTCAGTTTGGATAGCATTCTGCTGGGACAAGGCATAAACACGAGCTGGGGCCCTAGCAGCTAAGTTCGAGCGGGCTACAGTTGAAGGGATCTGTGCCTGGCCTTCGGGGCAATTTGCCACTAAATGTCCAGTTTTTCCACATCTAAAGCACGCTCCGGTAGTCCATCTGCACCGCTCTTCAGTGTGTCCTGGTTTCTTGCTCCTTTTACACGTCAGACCTGAATCTATGTATGTGTTTCCACTGAGGGTGGGGTTGTAGAGCCGCAGCCGCTTTGCTGGTTCCATCCAGTCTCCTTATCACCTCCCCTTCGGAGTATATTTTGCTCAACCACCAATGCCCTCTGGAGAATCTCAGCATAAGTCAACAGGATAAAGGGTACTACGTGGTCCCTGATTTCCTGCATCAATCCGTCCTCAAATTTTTGAGCTCAAGTTTCCTCATCTAAAGATGCTGCAGACTTGAACATGGATAGCCTAGAGAATTCCCGATCATATTGTATGACAATCAGGTTCCCCTGAACCAGTTGGTCAAACTCTCTAGCTTTCTCCCTCCTCAGTGCACCAGGGATAAATCTATCACAAAAATCCCTCAGAAATGCTTCCCAGCTGTACACTGCTCTTTCTCCTCCATCTCCCTGATGGGTTCCCTAGCGGGTTCACTGCAGCGTCTCCTACCACCTTCTTGCATCCCCAGTTAGCATGTAGGAGGTGTAAGGTACCTTATCATCCACTTCAGTACGGGCAATCTGAAACACCTTTTCTATCTCCATTATCTAGTCCTCCACTTGAACAGGATCCTGAGAACCATCAAATAAGGGAGGTTTCACTCTCTGAAATCGTTGGTACCCATCTTCTCGCTGTACCGCTACTGGTTGTTGCTGCTGGGTCAGTAAGTTGGTCAAAATATGCAGAAGTCCAGCATCAATGGTCATTCCTGGTTCTGGCTCCATAGGGGGGTACCACTCCTACTAGGGGAACAGTCCTGACACCCGCTGGCGGTAGTGTCTCCTCCACTTCCTCTGGTAACTCCTCCACTTCTTCCCCCACACGATGAGCATTCATAGCAGGCAGTGTTGGTGGTGCGCCCCCTCCCTGGGGTATATTCACAGAAGATGCCGGTGGAAGAGGAAGTAGTCCACGTGCTTCTTCCGGTGCTCCTCCCGAGCCATGTGCCTTTCTAGCCTGACTCCTGGTTTGTGGGGCCATGATTCTAGGTGCCTTACTGTCTATGTTCGATAACAATAAATTATAACATAAGTTCTTGCATAAACATAACTATATGAGTTCTTTCAATTAATAACATAAAACTTTCAAATTTGGACTTATCACACAGATTTCGTATAGAACAGATTCCCTCACAAATGATTTGTAACCAATTAACTCACACAAAATAGCAACTCAATTAATCCTTTTAATTAATTTCACACTTCATCAACTCTAGTATAGAAATTTGGAATCCAGCACATACACCCAAGGAATAAGAAATTTTTTTTAAACATATAAACCACGTATCTTACATAAACTATAAGCCAAATCACGACTTTAATTGTCTATTTTAGTTCGTAACAAAGCAGAAATCAAATCTATATAAATTGCATATTATACTTCGAAGCTATACGAAGTAGAGCTTAATAAATCAACGCACATGCAGCATTTTACCAAGCTACACAGAAATCAAGACACAATTATGTAAATAGCATATTCTAAGTCGAAACATAAATCAAATAGTATACCACTCATATCAATCTTCGAACTCAAACAAGTAAGCAAACAATCGCTGTTATTAATCTTCAACTAGTTCTTGCAATTATCCAATTTATACATTCACACAGTGACCAAATCCCAGAACTCAGAAGTCTGAAGTTCACCCAATCCTTAATTTAGTACTAGCCATGTTAGTCTAGCCTCAATCCTGGGTACTTTCTCAATGCAATGCATGCATGCAATGTTCCTAATCTTTTTTCTTTATTTTATTATAAATGCTCTGATACCATTTAAGTTGTAGCGCCCTGAAAATCGGGCATGCCAACCTCCCCGAGGGAAAACTACCTCGAACGGGCTACAATAAACAGACTTCAAAACTCTAAGCAAAATTGAATCCACCATCCTTATCCCAATACTACTGTGATAGTCTTTATTTGGAGCAAAACAATATGACGGTAAAATAAATGCATGCTTTGGCCTCACGTGATCTCTCGTCCTACACCCGATCTCGAGCCACACCTGACAAATCTGAAACAAACAACGTATTGGGTGAGTTGCGCAACTCAGTAAGCCGTCTCTATTTTCTTCCTACTCACATCCATATAACCAAATATTAAGTTAGATAAAATATAACTCATAGTTTGTAATTTAACGAGATGGAACATATGCAACAAGTAATGGACACTCCGGAGTACCACCTAATTTATGATAGGATCCCGCGGGTCACAGACAGGATATACCCTCTCCGCGGGCACAGATCATTCCAAACGCTCTCGCGGGTCACAGACAGTATATAACTTCTCCGCGGGCACAGATACGTAGGAAGACTCTCAGCACAGACTAGGCCAGACCGATCAAATTTTCAGACCAGAATAGATCTCAGTACAGAACAGATTAATAAATCAGGACAAGATTATTCAAAATAGACTACAATAAAATAGCACGTGTCACACGAGTCTTATAGAATACTAACGCTTGTCCATGTTCACAGATTAATACTCATGCAAGTCTTAAACTAACAATAACGAATATCCTTGTTAGAATCTAGTTCATGGATATGTGTTAGGTTTATTCGGTGGACCCTCAAACCAAGTTTCTAGAATTCTTAAAATAATTCTAATATATCAAAAGTTCACAGAGTTCTTAAACTACAACTAACTTATATTTTGATTATGTTCATGCAGATCACAAAGCACCGGTCACCAAGATCAGGTTTCACGCAGATTCATGCCATTCCAATTACTAAATCCACGTAATCATCAATAACAAACATGGACAGAAATAGACGGATCCAACATTAATCAATGAACATCAAGCCCTAGTAAGCACTTAAGCAACCCGGAACGTATATTTTAATCTTCTTTCACGGATATCTTATGTAGTTACAGAATCATATTTTTCCTATATTTTAATCCATGTTCATGCGTTTCTAGTCATGATCACATAATCAAGTTTATGCACTTTTTCTTGTCAAACACGATCAAGCAGTTCACGATTTATAATCCCAAGTACAAACCTGAACATAAAGTCAAGAAATCAAATAGCACCGCACCCACATCAATCAATCTTATAAACCGAACAAGACATCAAGGATTCGTAGTTATTATAAAATTCTACGAAGGAAACTGACTTACCTCGAATCTAGCGTTTCTTTTTTCTCGCACAGATCCGAATTCACTCTAAACCCTTAACTGCTATACGTACGAATCGGCTATTAGTATTTCACGAGCAAGCGGAGACATGTGATTCTTAAGATGTTCGAACGGAGGTACCTACTTTCGAGTTCTACTCTTTTCGCCGTTGTCGTTCCTTCTTTGGTCGTCTCCAATTTCGTCTAGGTCACCTTCAGGGAGGGAATATGAATTAGGGTTAGATTTTACAACCATAAGCCTTCCTTATATAGGCTTTAGTTAACCTAAACCCTAAGTCAGTCTTTTATATATTACTCACTGGCAAAATATCAAGTTGTACCCCAAATTGTTATTAATTGCATATTGATTCCATGGTTCTCACAGATCCCGTGCTCCCCCAAGCTTACATCCTCAAAGGTTATCGTTGCTATATATTTTTATTTTTATCGAATTAATGGTCCAAGAATTAGTTGCGTGCAAAACAGGAGAAAAGCACTTTGTTAAGAGTGCAAAACAGGAGAAAAGCAGGGGAAATGGTGATGGATTGGAGATCCTTTGTCGGAGCTTAAGGTATCAATGGGAGCAAATGGATGTGGGACTAACACTCGAGGTAAATTGGCGACACACTGAGAAAGTCGTTGATGTGTCATTGTGATTTTGCCTTGAAAATTGATGTACTGTTATATTTTTTCGGATAGCAATTGTGGGTTGTCCAAATGTTGGGAAATCGAGCATTCTCAAAGAAATGGCTTAATTGAAACTTGTCCTCTGTCTAATATGCTTCCTAGTATTGAGTCTCCAAACTCCATTAGTATTATATTCTCAAAGAAATTTTAATAAATCTCACTTATTCTCAAAATCATGATAGCTTTCTCTGGTTATTCCTTTTGGAAAGTAATCTGGTTTGATTAATTGACTTTCTGTGCCTCAAACACGTGTTGATCTGTTTTTTGTTTCTCAATCAGGCGTTGAGAGATCCGAAGCTGTAGCGATGAGTGTCGTTGTGTTTGTTTTATTTCTTCAAGGCTGAAGTTTCTGGCACCTTTACGATTAAAATTTTCCATTCGGCCCCAACCACAAGTGGTCGTGTGTTACAGTTGAAATGTACTTTAGCAACTCCCACTGAAGCGTGTTATAGTTGAAAAGGAATGCAGTGGTCGCGTATTATTTTCTTAACTGCTTTTCAAAAATCTGCCATGGAAATGACAACTAGTCGACACCTCAATTCCAATGATATTTTTGTCATTTCTATGGCAAAAAAATGAAAAAATATGCTGACGTTAGCGAGGAGCCTAAGAGTATAATAAAATTAAACAATGGAGAATTTTTGATCGATTGTCAAAAGAGAAGAGATGAGAGGCGAATATGCCAAACACCAAATATCTGAGAATAATTATCCTTTTTTTAAACGAAATATAGCAGAAGCTCTTTTTAAAGAAAACAATAAATGTTATAGCAAATGAAATATATGTTAAATATAGCACCCGATTACTTTTAATAGATGTTTATATATGCTAAATTCAAATGTATATTCAATTTGAAATATAAGGAGCATGTAAAGTGAAATATTTAGTTTTGAATCCTAATACTATTAGAAGTAGTTCAGAAATTTTTTTATCTTCAGAATCATTCAAAATATTTCATTATTATTCTTATGATTTAGATTTGGCATCTGGATACTACTGTATCAACTAATCTTAAGTTAGAATCGAGTGGGATCGTTCATTATTATTCTTATATGTGGCATTTTGTGGTTGAGCTTATTATTCCGCCAGGAGATGCTTGAGCATCCGTCAAATTCAACAGGAAAAAAAAAATTCAACAGAAAAAACATATCACACAATATTAAATCTTACACTTGAGATGACAAGAATCGCTTCTAGCCGTATTGTTCCTTTCTTTTTTTTCTCCTAGCCGTATTGTACAATGTGTAATCTAGTGTTGGAAATACATAATTATTTACTTATTGAAAAAAGTAGTGGAGCAGCTCTTGACGTCACACAAACATATAATATATATAGATCAGTAAAATATAAATTAACGACAATTATTACATAACACACGTCTAGAAGTATAAACCGGATTCCATATATTTCCAAAGTTATCCTGTTACATAGGTTTGAAGCCGGAAAAAATATTTTTTAACGTTGTCCCAGATTTTACCCAGAACAGTAGAACAAGACACTTGGAAATGAACATTACTCGGTAAATCCTTTTTCTTTTTTCCACTGTTCGCACATACCATAGTCACCGTTAGGAGTTTTATACATACGGCATGGACCATATTCATTTGGGACAGACCAATACCATTTAGTATTGACATCCAAATCACGATTGTCATAGATATTGAACCATTTGACCGACGTTGCGTCCGGCCAAATAAAGGAGCAATAGAATAATGTGGTTACATATCTGAAAAGAGATGGCTTAAAATGGAATGTGTATGGACGCTTAAGATCATTAGGAATAAGTACTTGGACTCCAATATCGTCATTTTTTGACTTGTATTGCACCGTTAAATTGGTTTTTAATTGGTTGATGATCTTCACATGGACGGTCTCACCCAATCCAAAAAAATTGGGGGCAACGGCATTTGGCTTTTTTATGGTGGTTTCGGTAGAAATTACCAGGAACATGATGAAAGCAATGAAGATCTTGAAACCAAGAGTGCTGGTCATAAAAGCAACTACACATTTTTCCATGGTAGACCAAACGAAGGGCATCGAAAGTATTTTGTTTGAAGAAATTGGGAGAATATGCAGTTGAGTTCTTCAATTTATATAGTCTAACGAGAGATGTTAAATGATACTTATTTATGATCGGTCAATGGTCATTGAAGTCTATTAATTAGACATTTTGACTTGGTTAATATGTCAATGGTCATTGAAGTCCATTACAGTAAAACCTTTCTAAAGTGATACTGTTGGGACCCGATAAAATTATCACTTTATAGAGGTTATCATATAAGAGATGTTTATATTTTTTTACTACAAAAAAATTATTGTGTAATTTTCATTTGACCAAGACCTCTCTATCTCCTACATTCCGACCAAACAAAATATTATCGATGCAATTTTGAATCAATCAAACAAAAATGCAAATAAAAATCACGAGATAACTTAAATCTCGGCTTAAATCGTTATTCAAATACTACACTCGATTGAAATATTTTTTACAACAAGACGACAATCACAAGGACCATTTGAAGATAATTCTAAAGATGAATGATGACGTAAAAGTTATCAAACAAGAAAATCTAGTAGAAATTAACATCTTAAAATAATTTTTAAATTCGCAAAGTACGTAAAAATATATGTATTTATTCGAAAATATCACTTTATGCAAAAATTGGGACTGTAATTTTACACTAAAATTTTCTGAAAAAGTATCAATTATTATGATAGAGGGGTTATCATATTTTAACACTGGATATTAATCGAGACTAAGACTTTTTATCAATTTAGAGAAATTATACTTTAGAGGTGATCACTTTACAGAGGTTTTACTCGACATTTTGACTTGAGGTTTTACTGGACATTTTGACTTGGTGGATATGTCGTGCTTGGTATAAAGTTACATGATTAATGTAATTCTATACTCACACTCTATTATTGAATTCTATTTTGTAAGTATATTTAGCAATGAGATATTTACTTACAAAAAAATTTGGCCATTTTGACTTGTTCATAGAAGTAGATAAAGATGAGTTGGATGATAAATGAAAAATGAAAAATGAATTGGATAATCCGCCTAGAAGATACTTGACCGTCCTTCGAATTCAATGAGGCACGATTCCATCCCCGACACAAGGCCGCCTCAGTGCGAGACTGAATGCTCTGATTTTTTCGACCAAAAAAAAATTAAAAATCGAAGATGAACGTTGCACTTGGTGAAGATAAGCGACTCCGGGGTTTGATGATGCTCTCGACGGGAGAATTCAGAAGCCAGGACGTCGATGCTAGACGCCAAGGCTCGGGAAGAATTCGATCGAATTCTGGACATTTTGTTCAGGCGAAGACCTAGACAACTTTTTCTTCTTCTTTGGTTCGTGAATTCAATGACACGAAGACCTGGTTCGCTCGAAATTTCGGAAGGCACGACGGCAGCTTGGTCCTCTCCGGCATCGGCAGCACGGGATGGTTTTTTTTTAGGGATAAAGGTGGCGCAAGGCTTATATTAAACTACGGGTTACAACACAGTAAGATAAAAACATAGATATAAGGCGATAAAATTCAGACAGAAGACAATATCAATCAGATGGCAGCAAAGCGGCACAGGGGGGAGCGATGGACGACCGAGAAGGCACGAAAGCCAAACGACCGGACAAAATTTTGCCGAGACAAAGCTACAGCCAATAACCACGAGACAAATTCGTGGGCATTTGAATGCATACAAGATGCACACAAATGAGAGCCAAAGTTGACCGAAGTCAACCAAGACAAGGTTCTCCACCTGCAACTACCAGAAAGGTATCGAGATCTGAAAGAAAATCAGATCAGACCAAAACTAATCCAAGAAAAAGCAAACACAGATAAACACAAGTCCGACAAAGCCCCTAAACAAGTGGGGGCTGGGCAAAGCAACATCAACGATACAGACTACGAACATAACAAGAAACAAGCACAAAACATAGGGAAAATAAACAAATAGAGATAGAAACAGGAACGACCAAAGGGGAGGTCGACGGAGACCAACCCCTCTGGTCACCACCAGGGACCGCCTCCGGGGGGACCTAGTAAGGGCCAGGTCCGCCGGAAGAGGGAGGCATAAGAGGAGAACTCGAGCGGTGGAGGATTTAAGCGGTTGAGCTGCTGGAGAAGGTCAGACCAGTGAGGTGAGCTCCGGCCTACAGGAGGGGCGACGTGGTCGGATCTGTAGCACCATGGAAGAAGGGGCCACCCGTGAATCTGTTGGTGGAGGAAAGAGGAACTGGTGGTGGAGGGGCGAAGTGGTCGAAAGTTGCAGCACCGTGGTAGACTAGGCTAACCGTGGAGCTGCTGGTGGAAGAAGGAGAAACTGGTGGTGGAGATGAGGATAGGAGGAGGAGGGAGGCGGCTTAGAAGGAAAGAGGGAGATGAACCCTAGATCTAGAAAAGGTCTCTCAAGTGAGAGGGGGAAAGCTCTCAGTAGGAGAGAGAGAAAAAGCTCCAATTTTCAGGAGAGAGATAACTCTATGGTTTTTTGCAGCACGGGATGGTTAGGGCCCGGTTTTTTCTAGGTTTAGAGTTTGGGGATTATTCCCATCAATTGAATTGGATCGTAGAGAGAAGGGGAACGAGAGAGAGAGAGAGAGAGACAGAGGAGGAGGAGAAGGAGGAAGGAGACGATGGAAGATAGATGATGGGTATTTAAAAAATATTATAAATAGATCGGTGATTATTTTGATATTTTGCCACCTTGCCATGTCATATTACAAGTAGGCTACAAAATTTGACGTGGCATGCTATGTCATACATAAAACGACGTCGTTTGGACGGGTTGGGTCCGGACAGCTGCCCGTGGACCTAAGTGATATTAATTAGAATAAGTATGACTCGATTGGTCGATTTTTACCACAGGGTACTAAAGTAATTTTAGGCTATACTACAGGGTACTAAAGTGGACTTTTGCCTAAAAAATATATCACATAGTATTAGATTCCAGATTTTACATGAATGGTCCAAGAATATCATGGGATTTTTTTCTTTTTGTAAAACATTGACCAAAATTTACAAAATGAGTAATAAACTAACAATTTTTTTGAAAGGGGTAGCTTTTAAAATAAATAAAGACCAAATAAGTCCTTCTATATACATTATGGTTGTGCAATCGGTATATAGGAAACTAAAATATCGAATATACCGAATACAAAATTTAAAAAAACTCATACATATCCTGAACCAAAAATATTTTGGTATTATACAGAATACCGAATTAAAATTTTGGTATTATACCATTTTTATTGGCGATCTCATCAAATCATCTCACCGAATAAATAAGTAATTTCTCTTTCATCCACATATTATCTATAATCAATTTATGTTTACATATAAATTATAATGAATACATAAAAAATATGCATCCATAATTATAACAAGGAAAAAATTAAAATGAAGTACCAAAATTAAGATTACAAAAGTTAGAATACAAAATTAGAAAAGAATAATATTAAAAATTGGGAATAGATTGAGAACTAAAATAAAATTGAAATGGTGGATAATCTAAGGAGTTAAGATTATTCGGATCTATAGTAGAAATAATATAACTAAGGAACATAAAAAAATTTTGTAGAGAGAAAAGAGAGAAGTTTAGATTATGCATCAAAATATTTCAATATTGTGCTATATTTATAGAGAATTGAAAAATGCTAGCTTTCATATTTTTAATTTTATTTTTATTAAAAGATAATTTTAATTTTTATAACTACACAAATAATATCTACCATTATCTATTTTATCGAATAATATTATGTACATTAGGATTGGATTAAGATTTTTAAAAAAAAATTAAGGCCAATCGGCCGATTGGCCAGGCGAGCCGATCGGCTTCAATCTTCCCTTTTTTTTTCCAATTCTCCTTACTGTCATCATAGATAAAAACTTTGTCACTCTATTTGATGACCACCGAAAGGTGCAAAAAAAAAAACATTGCGCCAAAAAAAAAAACGCAGTGAAAGCGAATTTGTAAACACCAGGTTTAAGGAGCAAGTGTCGCACACCCGATATCATCATGAGACCGGATTGAGTGGAGACTAAAGAAAATTTATCCACAGGTGGGAACTACATTTTGTGCCGATTTGATTATTTTTAAATCTGATGGTCGATAACCTTTCAGGTGTTATTGATTTGCATGTGAAGTGATATTGGTTTGCATGTGAAATAATATTGGTTTGGAAGACGCTGATTTACATATGAAGTGATATTGGTTTGCATGTGAAATAATATTGGTTTGCATGTATAGTGATATTGGTTTGAGTTAGTCCCCATAGTTAGGGACTACCCCAATCCCCACCAAATCTACTCCCGATATCATCATCTTTTGACTTGCAATGCACGGGTAAATTCTACGTCAAAGTTGTTAACGATCTGGACGTGGGTCTTTCTCAAGGCATTACACACAGTTGCCATGAGCATAATAGAAGCAACTAAGAGCATGCGGGGCATGTGGTATCACGGTTTTAGCTCGAAAGTCATTGTTTAAAATAAGTCTATTTTTTAAAAAAATTTTTAATACTTATAGATAAGTTCATCACACTTACAACTATAATGTAGTAATCTATGCATATAAAAAGGTATTATAAATTCGTCGCTCATGTAAAGCCCAGTACATTATACCCAAAATAAACTAAAGCCCAGTATATCCATATAGCCCAACGGTAACAAATGAAGACCAAATATCGTAAACCAGCCTAAGTGATCACCTAAATCAAACTGGAACCTTAGAAAATAAGCCCATGAATGTGCCTAACAGAACAATCCATCCGTGAAAACTAAAAAAAAAAGGTAAAGAGAAAAAATTTAGCCTAAAATAATAAGCTGTTTCATCCAACGAGATTGCGCAAGGTGGTTGATGATTTCTATATAGTAAATTAGCATACTATAATCAAAAAATCAAAAAATTAATTAATGAAACAAATTCATTAATAATATAAATATATTTATCTTTCGAAGTGTGGATCAACCATAGGATCGTAACAGAGTTTTTGTCATTGATCGGTTCTCGCTCACAGTATATTGAAGTCGAGAATAATTTTCACGAATTTATCTACCTCAAAGTCGAATCGAGAATTACTAGATAAACCCAATATTTATGTGTGTGGTGAAACTCACCCCTTCATTTTTCCTTCCCCTTAATCATCCTCCATCTTCTCCTTTTATAAGGAGAATGTCATCCTCTCACGTCACCACCCATGTGGTGATTTTTGTCCACTTTGCAAAACTATTATTAGCTTTGTCATGTCATCAACATGATATGGCAGAGGATGATGTGGCAACAATTGCCACTTGAAGGAGGAGGTGGGCTCAAGATGATATGGGCTTGCCACCACATGGTGGATCATGGGTGTAAAATCTAACATTCTCTCACTCACACATGATTCGACATAATCAAAATTCTCTCTTATCATGTTAGGCAAATATTTCGTGCGATCAGCATACATCGAGTGCACTTAGCTAAACTCAGGAGCACATTTTGGCCACTTGAACGATAGCATCTCGATACTTCCATTACGTAAAATATGCCGTACCCCAGGTTTCATCTCACATTCATTGTTCCATATGTGATTTTCGAAACAATTATTCGTGTTCACTATTGCATTGCCCTCAACACAATAGGTGCGCACCTGCGAACCACGAATCTTCAAGAATGTGATCGATATGAAACCTTCTCCCTTAACAATTTTTTTCCATCATGATTCAGCCTGCTTTTCTAGTCAGCCTTGCCAGGTCGAATCTAACCATGACATTTTAAAGACTTTCCAAGCTAGCAGCACTGAATCATACTTTCAAAATATGTTTGGGATCTTAAGGGTAGAGTCCGGAAACCATAGTTTTTGGGGTTGATCTCACACTAGGGAAACTAAAATTACTTTATAATAAATTTATTTTCTATCCATTGGTCGAAAAACACACATGACACGAACCATGTGTTATGGTGTTCTTTCCTCTAAAAGGAGCGCACGTCTCTCACAAATAATACCATACTAGAGAATCAACCTCGATGTTTACAAACAACATCTTTAGTCTATACAAAGACCGCTCTAGGCTATCAAGACAGAATTATGGTAAGTTTCACTTAATTCTTACCACTGGATTTCAAATAATCCTATAAGTTTCAAAAAACTTATTTAATGCAGCATCTATCGCTTGCATCATTATTAATCTTGCGCTTTAATAAGATCCTCTCTTGTAATTAAGTAAGATGGCATATCATATTTTAGAACAGGCACTCAATATTTAATGATGTTCTAAAATTGCCTCATCCCAGTCAAAAATCAACTCATTGACTCCCACTGAGGTAAACACCCGTGTGAGTGGGCTACTTCTCTGTCTGACATGCATTAAAGTAAATGTTACTCAAATTAACATTCACACCTGTATTCCTGACATAACATCAAGTTTCATTGAATAACAAATTCAACAGACGTTACACAAACAAAAAATAACTCATTCACAAATCCTGGGACCTGACGTGTTTCTCAAACATATGTATAGGTACATCCTTAGATGTTGGATCTGCTATCATATCTCATATATATATGTGTTTCATGTTCACTTCTTTACACACAACCATTTCGCAAAGAATCTGCTGGCTGATTCTCTTGAGGTAGTTAGGGATAAATGGTTTAAGTCTCTTCTTAACCATATCACTTCTTCCACAATAGCTTTAGAAGTAAATTAATCTGCCTCTATAGCTCACAAGGAGATAGACACAAGTCTATTTATAACTACTCCACTAGATAGCTTCTCCGATTAGCAAGAATAATAAATCCAGATATGGATTCTCACATATCCACATCCAATGCCCAAACAGCATCAACATAACTCAACGATATGAAGTCTTGACCTCGATAGCTCAATGATGATTCTATAATTATTTTCTAGTACTTCATAATTTTCTTAAACACTTGTCAATGTGCTTTGCTTGGATTGAGACAATCTATAGCATTTGCTTAAAGGACATCCATCATATCCTTTAGCTCCTGAGATATTTTTGGATACAAGTCTTTATTCAGAAAATGACCTTTTGACTACTAGGGCAAACTGTAGATTGCTGTCATCACATTTAAATCATCCAACTTAAACGATTCCTCAAAATCTTAATTTCGAGTATGTAATCAACATCTCTCATACCTTTTATCTCAAAGTTGGCTGAAAACTACACTTTGACCTTGTTAAGATATCTTTAGTCAATTCTGGCTATTCATATGCCATCTACATACAATATACAATGACAAACTTTTTTTTGAGCATTTAAAATAGACATCATAGTACTCGTCAATCAATTCGAAATCATACGACATGATCGAATTATGAAACGACGAGTACAACACTGTCTTGAAGACTGTATGAGGCCATGAGCAAATCTTAACATTAGCAAACTCTACATTTACTGCCTCATTCTTTTGGATGTAACCCTCTGGTTGAACCATATAAGTTTCTCCATCCAATTCTCCACCGAGAAGTACAGCCTTTACATCTATTTGATGCAGCTCTAGATCAAGCAAGTCATTATAGTCAGAATAAACTTAAAAGGCATGAATCTCACAACAACCGAGAATGACTTCTCATAGTCAGTTCCTTCACGTTGTGTGAATTCTATGACAGCTAAGTGAGTCTTTTACACTTAATCCCGAGAATCTATTAATTCTCAAATTGCGCCTCTTAGGTAGGTCAACACTCAACCAGTTGTTCAACATGATTTGATTTTATGGAAGATATTTTTTCTTCCAATGCTTTAGTCCTTTCATTCTTATCGGGAGCTGATAGAACATCAGAAACATTCATAGGTTCATTCTCATCTTATAGGATTTGCTAAAAGTAATCTCATTTGTACCTTTATTCAAGAGAGCATTTCTCACACCTTCAACTTTAAGTCGTTAGTGTAAAAATTTTATTCTTTAGCTTCACAAAATTCTAATTTTTATTAACATCTCTTGTATTCATCGTAATCTGGAATCATATTCCTACAGAAGTTACATTCCAAACTCCCACTGAAATTTAGAATTTTACTCCCACTGAGATAAAGATCAATCATACTCCCACTGAGATGAAGATCCTTCATACTCCTAATGAGATGAAGATCATTTTGATCATGAACTTCTGGATCAACAGGAGGTGGTAAATCTTCCTCCTCCGTAATTCTCCCACTCGGAAGGAGTGATCCAGATGATTCTAGCTCATCAGTTTTATACAAAGCAAGTCGCTACTCACTTCGCCCATGAACACCTATCTCTTTGATACTTATGAGTATTCAACAAAGACACTCTTTGTAAGATATTCACACAGATGGACGTAAGAAAATCTACTCTCACAATCTTAAGTAGCATAGATCAAACTTTTGACCTATCTACAGCTGGTGAGAAGTAGGAGTGACACACTTAGAGGGCACACGAATTAGAACATATGTGGTGGTATGTAGCGCATCTCCATCAAAGGATATAGGCTAATTTGCCTCTGCTAACACATGTCTAATCATGTCAAGAAGAATTCAATTCTTTCTTTCCGCTATCTCATTCTAATGAGATGTGCGAGGAATGAACCACTCATATTCAATCTATTTTCATCACATGATATTTTGAATCAGAAGATAATCATGACCACAATCAATTTGTAAGGTCTTGATCTTCAGATCAAATTGATTCTCAGCATTATACACGAATGCCTTGAAGTTACACAAAATTTCAGACTTGTGAGAAATCAAATAAATTTGACCATATCTAAATATAATCATCTATTAAATATGATAAAATAATAATAGGTCCCTTGCCTTGCCCTCATATTCACTCGACCACATACGCCAGAATGAATTAATTACACTGAACAACCATATGGGCAAATTTAGCCTTCTCTAAATACCCTT
Source organism: Hypericum androsaemum (assembly GCA_963995505.1). Classification (NCBI taxonomy): domain Eukaryota; kingdom Viridiplantae; phylum Streptophyta; class Magnoliopsida; order Malpighiales; family Hypericaceae; genus Hypericum; species Hypericum androsaemum. The sequence continues at coordinate 20,437,391 of OZ023184.1, forward strand.
TAGTCCTGCCTTCACAAAATAACTTATGCGTTCTTGACCAATATGGCACAATCTATAATATCACAACATAACATCATCTCGAGACGTTAGCAAAGTTGTGATCACGAAAAAACCATAAATCTCACAGATCAATATCTGTTATGAGAAATCATTCATTAAATAACTAAAATGAGTAAAGATTTATCAAAAAAAATAACTAAGTGTGATGTATTCAATCATCCAACGAAAATTAAGAGTCAGTAAAAAATAGAACAGAAATAAAATTTCGTGATTTTTTTGGAGTATATAACACATCATGTAGAAGCACGGTATGTAGGCTCACTCTACATGAGCCAACCATTTTAACTTCTACTCGTATATATATAATGGAGCTTGCTCCAGTTGGTACTTATTAAAATTCGACAAAGATTTCATATTTCTTTGTCACAGGGTCTATGTCTATTGAATTGCCACTCACAATTAAGTGATATTCAATTAGAAGGATAGAGCTAGACACATTTAATTCACTCACAAGTGAGTTAAATGAACGTCTCATCTTCTCGGCAGTGCAACCTATTGCATAGTGCCCCTTCGTTCGACAGTTAAAATATTTTAGCTCAGAAATATTAGACCTTTAGGTTCGTCTCACCCTTAGAACTCTTATTTCGGGTTGAGTCTGAATTAAGTCTGTTCAATTTTACTTTTTTATTTTTCAGAAATTCTATTTGCCTTCACCACAGTGGTCAACCTTGCTATTTGCTCCAAGTAAAATAAGCACTAGTCGCATACACATCAGGATAGACTTCAATTGCTAAGAGGTTATTCTCTTTCAGCTCAAGGTGACAGTCCGCATTCATGAAATGTCATAACATTATCAATATGCATTAAGGTCATTCACATGACCCAATCTTGTAGGCATGGAATAGTTTAGATTTCATATTCAATATTTGAGCATGTGGCCAGCCATAGCTAGCTTGCTGATCACAATGGACATCTCATATAGACACCTTTTTTTGTTGTGCGATCAACTCATTTATTGAGTACATCCACAGATTAGACTATAATTACATCAATAGTCTTTAGAACCTATGGTTCTTTCAGCACATAGCTATCCACATTTATTGTGTGCCGAGAATCTTTTCAGCAGTACAATAATTTACTAAACACTCATAATTTTTAACATATATTAAAGTTCTCAATTAACCTCAAGTTCGAAGAAAGTCGCAGGCATGCTTTCCCTCACCTTCCGAGAATTAATCTCAAACTTTAAATGTTAAAAGTTCTTCGTTTAGTAAATTCAAGTGAATATTTCTCATGATTATAATCAATCAATTAAATATTTTATTTAGTCAAGACAATATATGTCTTTATTGAATGACAAAACAACTATGGAAATACTTGAAGTTCTAAACACCAAGTGTTAGAAACTTCTAACAAGACCTAACATAAGTTTAAATGATTCACGCATAACCAGGAAGGTCTAAAAATACAGTTCTTGTCACTGGTCGGTTCTTGCTCACGGTATATTAGAGTCATGAATAATTTCCACGAATTTATCTACCTCAAAGTCGAATCGAGAATTACTGGATAAACCCAATATTTATGTGTGTGGTGAAACTCACCCCTTCATTTTTCCATCCCCTTAATCATCCTCCATCTTCTCCTAGGAGAATGTCATCCTCTCACTTTACCACCCATGTGGTGGTTTTTGTCCACTTTACAAAGCTATTATTAGCTTTGTCATATCATCAACATGATGTGGCAGAAGATGATGTGACAACAATTGCTACTTGAAGGAGGAGGTGGGTTCAAGATGATATGGGCTTGCCACCACATGGTGGATCATGGGTGTAAAACCCAACATTGGTAATAAAAACTCGCTCAACCAGGCGTTTCTTTTTCATATTATTTTATTCATATCATTCTCTATCTGATACACGCTTAGAGATTGTGCAAGATTGTAATAAAAGCTTATTGTATATCATTCCAGGGGCAACGAATCACTAGGAAAAAACACAAGCATCTCAATTCCATTGCATGCAAAGATCATAAGTGCCATTAGGAAGATTGCTCATACGGCACGGACCAGTTACTTGCACAGACCAGAACCATTCAGTGCCCCTATCCAAATCCCGACTTTCATCGTAGATATCAAAGTGCTTCGGTTTAAGTGATGACGACCATCTGAAACTGCAAAAGAATAATGTGCGAACAAAAAAGTTTGGCCGAAAAGAAAAATGGTAAGCGTCGACGGTGCTCCTTGGAAGAAGGACTTTGATGCCAATGTCGTCGTTTTTTGATTTGCAGTGCACTGTGAGATTAGTGTCCATTCCGTCAATGATCCGAATATAAACCCTCGCTGGCTTCAAGCTGTTTTGGGCATTACATTTAGTTAACAAGAGAACAATAGAAACTATTAATAGCATGTGGTTGCGAGAGGTGGTAATATAAGCAGCCATGCATTTTGCCATTGAAATCTAAATGAAGAACTAAACTGAGTACTAATTAAAACTGAAATATTGTTATAAGATGTTAGGAGAATGGTGGAGCTAGTGCTTAATTTATATTGTCCGATGATGTGGGAAAATATAAATAAAAAAGAATGTGATTTGTTCTGTGAGAAAGAAACGTACTTTTTTTAATGTATACTTTTTTTGGTCGGTAGGTACTGGTCAACTCTTGTTGGTAAATGAGTAACGGTATACTCATTAATTTCATTGTGAGATTTGTGTCTCAGTTCATTAATTATCTGACTATTGACCAATGACCGCTTTAATAGGCGTCTTAGGCATTAGATATAGTTGACTACAAATTTGGATTAGTAGATTTAATGGGTCCGGATGTCAGATGGTATAAAAAATTAACAAAAGAATCTATAAAATCATCAACTCACCAGAACTCATGGATCAATTCTTCGAAAATAACCATGCTTGAATTAGAATAATACTAGGATGAGTGATCACATCCTCGCCTCCCTTGTAGATGGATGTAACTACATATGGTATTAGATATAGAGAAAACTGTAAATTTCTTAATACAGCCCGGAGATGAGGTTAATTACTTAGCCGGAAGATATTATAGCGGAGAAAATGTGAATGGGTTCATTGAAGAGTTGACCGTTTTAATAGGCGTCTTAGGCATTAGATACAATTCACCAAAAATTTGGATTAGTAAATCCAATTAATTGGAAAACCAAATGAAATAAACCAAAAATTGGCAGGAGTACAATAGAAACTATAAAATCATCAAATAACCAGAACAACGAATCAGATCCCGTACTTCGAAATTAACACTTGAATTAGAGTAGTACTATCATAAGTGATCTTAGTCGATTTCGGGCATTGCATATAGAAGTACCGAATGATTTGGCTTGGCGCTTCTTTTGGGGACCTAGTTTGAGAGGTTGGATGGAACGGACGGCCAAGATTAACCTTGTTGTTAGCCGACTCGTTGACAACGCCATGTGGTGCGACAGGGTCCGGGTCGAGGATGAAAGAGGCCGACGATCTCCTCCACATTTATTTTCTGTGTTTTTGGTAACCAAATTAAATTGGTCGGCTACGGAGTTGCTTCGGACATTGCAGAAGTTAAGAGGCGGTCATGGCCCCTCCGATTGCTTCTCTTGGCGACCAAATTTGGGTGAGTGTTTCTCGGTGAGAAGCCTCTATGCTGAACTCTGTAGAGGCTTCTCGATTACTTCCGCCTCTATCTTTCGAAAGGGCTTCTCGAGGTTGATCCCGTACAAGATCAGCTGCTTTCTAGGGATCACCTCCTGCGCCTTCGTTTGTTGGCTCCGCAGGATGCAAGCTGCTGCTTCTGTGGCTTGAAGGTTGAATCTGCTTGCTCACTGTCATTTAGCTATGAGGGAGGGTGTGAGATCATATTCTTGGCCTTTTCGAATTGCAATGGTGTAGATGTGGTTCTCTTGAGGACCGACTTGATGTGTGGCTTTGGTCTAGTTCGTGGCGACCTTCTCCGCAAGCTATGGTTCATATTGTTTACATCAGAGTGTTGGTCCATCTGGCTTTTCAGGAACGATGTTGCTTTCAAGCATCAAAGTGTGGATTTTGAGCTCATGGTGTATAATATTGCCAGGAGATTCTGTGAATGGTGCTTTCAAGATCTGCTTCTTTTCACGGGGTCCATGCGAAGGGGGGTCTCGTGCTTGGGTTCTAGGCTGTAACTTGGATGCTCCTGGGGTGGGCTATCTGGGGTGGGTTTTTTTATGTTCAAATTGCAGCTTTAACGTGATTATTATTTTTTGCCATTGGTACTCTTTCTATACCGTTGGTTTTGATGAACCCCACGAGTGTAACCTCGCTCCTATCAAAGTGAGGGTTTGGGGTTTTCTCTTGGAGATGAGATTTGGGATTATCTGGGTAGGTCGCTAGATTCTGTTCGTGCAATCTCATTGTATTTTTGTTCCTGGATATTTTTTCATGATTCAATAAATCTACCGTTAAAAAGAAAATAGTACAGTAAAATCACTTTAAAGTGATCTCTTCTAAATCGATAACCTCTCTAAACTGATAAAAAATCACGGTCCTGAGTCGGGACCAGTGTTAAAATTTAATAACCCCTCTATCGTAATAACTAATATTTTTTCAGAAAATTTTAGTGTTAAATCTAGGTCCCAATTTTCGTATAAAGTAAATTTTTTGAATAAATACATATATTTTTATATACTTTACAAATATAAAAAAATATTTTAAGATGCTAGTTTGTGCTAGACTTCCATGGTTGATAAATTTTACATCATTTATTCATCTTTTCAATTGTCTTCAAATGATCATTGTGACCATCTTCTTGTTGTATGAAAATATCTCAATCGAATTTAGCTTTTGAATAACGTTATAAGTCGATATTTTAAGTTACTTGAATATAGACAAAGTGATTCTTTGGTATTTACGTATTTATTGCTCAAAACTCAATTTTAATATTTTTGGAGAAAAAAATAAACTTCTCTTATTTGATAACCTCTGTAAAGTGATATTTTTCTCCGGTCCCAACAATATCACTTTAGAGAGGTTTTACTATAGTACTATGATGAGTGATGTGTCTCTAAAACGTACATTAAACGTATACGATTTTGAGTTGTTTTCGTACATTTGTTTTTATTTTAGTATCAATTTAGTAAATATTTGAGTTTTTGGTGATTAATGGGCTCTCTTTGCTAATTTTTCTAAAAAGGGGCAATTTTGTGATGAATTACACTTGAAGGAGTCTAGCAAATACAGCTAACTTCGAAGGGCATTTCGGTCCACTTTAAAGTCGACTTAGAAGACATATATTAGACAAACAATTGAAGAAATTTATTTTCTCTTTCCTGGGATATAAAGAATGCTTAAATCGGAGGCCTGAAGAGAAAGTTAAGACCAAAAAATTGAAGGCTTGTCAGGCAGAATTTTATTGACGAATATTCGGAACAATATTGAAAATTCGGTCTTCTGCATTGCTTAGGACTCTGAAGACGACCGTTGTAGGTTTTTAGAGTTAGGAGGGCTTATACATACCCTTTAGACTTAGTTTTGATGGCACTTTTCATTCGAGAGACCTAGACTTTACTTTTGATATTTTGTCTTTGTCATGATTATGAGGAACTAATCCTCTAGGTTGATTTGAGGGAGGAGACCCAAGGATTTGGTTGTGAGTATCTTGTTTTATAAATATATTTCAGTAGCATTTTTTATTCCTTATGCTTATTATTGATCTTGTATGGTTTGCAGTTGTGAATTTATTCTAGAACAGATTTGTCTTTTGATTCTTGATTAGCGGTTGCAGTTAGGAATTGAATTAGGAACAAGGTTAATTCAGTGAGGAACAAATTTATTATTTTTGGTGACAAACTCCTATCTAGAGTTATTTTTTCCTTGTTGTCATTTCCATGGTTATCCACATCAATGCCACATCATATTTTTCTATCCTAGATGGCATTCACGTGGAAAAGTTAAAAGATTCTCCACTTAAGACTCCACATTTTATGTCATATTTTATTTTATTTTGGTTGATTTGGGAGATTAGAAATAAATAAGAAGAGAATTTTTTTCAACCTTTTCACGTCAATGTCCTAGAAAAATATGATGTGGCACTTCTTGGCACTTACGTGGATAAACATGGAAATGCCAATTAGAAAATAACTAACATTTGTTAAGAATTTATCACCAAAAGATTCAAATTTGAAAATTTTTGTCACCAAAAGTGTCAAATTTGGAAACCTCTGTCACCAAAGTAAAAAAATAAAACCACAAAGTACGTAAGTAAAAATGTATAAAACCAAAGGATAGTTAAGTGAACTTATCCCAAACTTAAAAGTAGATATAGGTTGTTACTTTTTGTTTATGAATGATATAGGTTGTTACAAGAAATTGGGAGAACAGCGTACGTGAATTTATAGGGTATTTTAATTTGTAGGTAAAATAATGATATTGAGTTGGGTAAGGAATAAAATGAGATAAACAATAAAATACGTAATTACCTTATTTATAAATATTACCATGAAAAGAAACTAACCAATAACCTTTCCATCACATATATAATTTATCAGTAATAAATTCTTAGCCATATTTCCAAAAGATGATCACTTATTTGCAATGGTGCCAATATTTTATTTTCATGTATTTAAAAATGGCTAATTTTAATGTTTAAAAAAATCACAATTTCCAAATTCTCCGCTTAATAGTTTCAAGTGAAATCATACATTTTCAACCATACCGCCTCTTGTTGCATTGACTATATAGTTAGTAGATATTATGATGTATGTTCTTCTGATTTTCATCAAAATATAGCAGGAACCCTTTTTATAGACAACAATAATATTTCATAGCAAATGAACTGCAACCGGTTTATTTTATATATTTTTTATAGATGTTTATATGTGTGGAATTCGGATAGATATTTAATTTTAAATATAATAGGAGGACGAAAAGTGGTAAAAATATTATATTTTTAATCCTAGTACTCATAGCTAGAAGTTAAAAAAATTTAATAACTTTATTTATTGTCTTCCGAACTATTTGAAATATTTCATAATTATTTTATATAATTTTCTTAAACTCTGAATTCGATTAAGTCAACAATTTTCCTTATCTGTATATTTTGATTATTGAAGTTGATTTTGGCCTTTTTTTCTTGTAGTGCCAGTTGGATTATGGGCTCTCTCTCTCTCTATTATGTTTCATTTCGAAGTTGAGCTTACTAATTCATCCAGGAGATGCTTGACCGTCCGTCGAATTTAACAAAAAATATACAGATTTGACATCGCTAATCAATCAAGATAACGATCTTAATTCTATCCTATATAAAACGTCCGAGAGTTGTTGTATTGATAAAATACCACTACGGATCTTTGTAGTCAAGATTTGTTCATAAACTTTGTATCAGTTGGGAAATTTAGTTTGGTATCGATAATATGAACTTGTAACCATACTCTCCTTAATCCTCCGATTTGCTAGGGGTATTTTATAGAATTTGTACGGGTGATATAATGTAAGACTACGTAATTGTGTATTGGAGATTTATAAAATATTTAACAAAAAATAAATAACGAAAAACACCAGACCAGAGCAGCTTTGATGTCACACACATAATATACGCGCGTGTGTATAGTGATCATTAAAATATAAACCTCTTTTGTTTTATTAAATAACGACGATTATTATTTGAAGCAAATTTGGAAGTATAAATTGGATTCAATAACTCCCAAAGTTATTCTATAACATAGGCATTGGAGCGGAAAAACATCAACAATTTTGGACATTCTTGCAGATTTTATCCGCAATAATAAGACAAACACATGAGCATGAGCACTACCCGACAAATCTTGGTTCTTTTTTCCACGGTTTGCAGTCTCCATATTCACCATTGGGAGTATCATGCATACGACATATACCGTCTTCATTTTTGACTGACCAATACCAAAGAGTATTGACACCCAAATCATGATTCTCATCATAGATATTGAACCACTTGACTGGCATTGTGTTTGTCCATCTAAAGGAGCAAAAGAACAACGTGGTTTTAAATTTGAAAACAGATGGCTTAAATTGGAATGCGTATGGAGTCTTAAGATCTTGAGGAACAAGTACTCTGACTCCAATATCATCATCTTTTGACTTACATTGAACCGTCAAATTGGTTGGTAATTGATTGATAATCCTAACATGAACAGTCTGACCCAATCCAATAGAATTGGGTCCAACGGAATTTGGTATGTCAATGTTGGCTTCGGTAGTAATTACCATAAACATGATGAAAACAATGAAGATCATGAGACCAAGAGTGCTCGTCCAAGAAGAAACCACACCTTTTCCATGGTAGACCAAATGAAGGTCTTGCCAAAACTCAAAAGTATTATGTTAGAAGAGATTGGGAGAATTTGTAGTTGAGTTCTTCCATCTATATAGTCTAATGAAGATGTTAGTAAATGGTACATAATTTATTGGAGATTTTTTCCCAAAACAGAACGGTGTATTTGGAAATGGTTAAAAATTGCCATCGTTAGAAAAATGTGATTTGCATTCTTGGAATGACACCATTAATTTGTACCTATATCTGTAATAATAATGTAGCAAAGAATGTTGGTAAATGGTGTATAAATATGGAAATGTTGGATCTTCACACCTCGAATAATCTTACTAATAGAAACTCCATAAGATGTAGATACTATTTACACCATGAATAATCACTACAAATGTCTTCAAGACAACGTCAACTAAGTATGATAATTACCTTTCAAGAAAAAACTAAGTATGATAATTATGGAGAACGTGAGGGCCCCAATCTTTCGTACGAAAAAGAACTTCATTTCGGATAAAATTTCAAACTTGTATGCGAATAATAAAAGGCCACGTCTCCTAAAAATCATGGTTTACATTCCTAATTAAAACTTAAAATAAGTGACATACCATATATGAATTCTTAAATATCTATATATGATATATAACTATAACCCATGAAAATGGGGTCAGGATTTAGCATGGGGATGCATTTTCTTTTTCATCAGAGAAATATCCCATTGATGATACGTGTATGGAGAGAGGGAATAAAGTTGGGGCGCGCGTGGGATTTCACCTCTCTCTTTTTTTTAAATTTTGTCATATTCATATATTATACTAAAACAAATCAAACCGATATATTATTTAACTAATTAATTAATTTTTTATTATAAAAATTAATTAATATTATCGTAACTGGGCATGCCATTTCACGTAGCCGAACATGCATTTAAGTTATAGCCGGCATGCCATTTTAACATAAACGAATATACTATTTAATTAATTTATTAATTTAATTTTTATCATAATTATTAATTAATATTAATTATTTTAATATAACAGGTTATGCCATTTATCATAATTGGACGTGTCATTTTACGTAACCAGGCATGCCATTTAATCATAATCAGACCTGCCATTTGATTAATTATTTAATTAATTATAATTTTTATTAAATATTAACCTGACATGTCATTTGACATAACCTGGGCTGCCATTTGATATAACATGGACATGTCATTTGGCATAACATGGGCATGCCTTTTGAGATAACCTGGACATGCCATTTTATATAACCTGTGTATGCCATTTGAGATACCTGGGCATGCCATTTGAGATAACCTCGGCATGCCATTTGATATACCCTAGGCTTGTAACTCGGTCGACTATTAACTTCAAACGTATTTTCGACACCCTTACACTCGGAATTTGGAGAAGTCATAAACTAAAAAGTTGTAGATATATGTCTCAGCTTCGCACAATAACTTGAAGCAACTTAATCAGACTCCGAAGTAAAAATTTGTGGCTCCCAACCAAAATCAGTCAACCGTAACTCGATTGACTTTTGACTTCAAATAAAATTTTGACATCTTTATACAACAAATTTGGAAAAGTTATAAACTACAAAGTTATAGAAATACATCTCAGCTTTACACGATAATTTGAATCATCTCAATTGGACTCCGGAATAAGAAGTTGTGGATCCCAACCGAAATCAGTCGACCATAACTCGATCAGCTTTCGATTTCAAACATATTTTCGACATCCTTCCACTCCAAATTTGGAGAAGTCATAAACTACAAAGTTATAGATATACGTCTCAACTTTGCTTAGTAACTTGATTCACTTATATCAGACTCTAGAGTAAAAATTATTGTTTGTCGGAGGTGGTGTACTTGATTAGGATCTTTAAGTCGAGGCAAGAGTTGGACTCTTTCTCCATAAGACGAGATTGCCCCGTATTCAGTGCTTACGGGCTGCGGCAATCATTCCCAAGATACAACGACTAGGCTGCTTCCGAGTTCGTAGCACAACGACCCTCGAAGCTTCAGGTGAACCTTGGATATTCAGAACTTTTTGAGAGAGAGAGAGAGAGAAAGGAGAACGACTATTGCTAATGCTTATGCAATGAGTGTTCAGAGTGAGATGCAAATGAGGGGGAGGGGCCTATTTATAGGCGCTGGATGAAGTAGAGAGAGTCACTTCCGAAGGGGCACGAAGCAATGCCGAGGAGACACGTTCGTTCGGCCAGCAGGCTGCCCTTCAGGTGCCTCTCCAGAGAATTTCGTTCGTGGCTCTTCGGAGGTCGTTGGCATCCCTTCGACAGGCAGGCTGCACACTCACGTCCCTTTGGTGTTCTGAGAGCTTCTGGATTCGCCTTTGTGTCCAACTTCAGTAAAACTTTAAGGCTCCTCCAGCTCCTCACGACGATGCGCACGTGCGAAATGCCAAGTGCGCCACAAAGTGCCCATTGCGACCTACGTCTAATGCACCATGCGCACACGCACGTACGCGTGCGTCATTACGTACGCGTGCTCATGCTCGTGCACGTGCTCGTACTCGTACGCGTGCTCGTGCTACGCACCATCCTCACCACAGTCTGAGTTGGCTATCCAGGTGGTCAACTTATTTCCTAGTCAATAAGGAAAGTCTCCTTGTATACTAGGAAATTTTTATTGCACTTTCCAATGTGGGATTGCCCTTTCCATATCCACTTTTGGGCCTTCCACTTGGGCCTTCCACTTTGGACTTTTTGCATTAAATTTTTATTCAACTTTCCAAAAATCCCCCACGTGAATGATGATTAATACATGCTGACACTTTTAAGAAAGTTCCAACGAGTTATCATTGCATAAATAAAGGTAGCTTACGGCTTTGAACCTTCCTTAGTAAAATGCTATCGAATTTACTTGCTGCTCAGTGAATGCGATGTCTTGAACTGGTCAGCATTTTTATGTAAACCTAGATAATAACATTTACACAATGATATCTCTAATATTTTTTGGTTCTCACGTTGTGTCCGTTTCAGCCATGGACCTTATCTTGGATTCATAAGTATTTTTTCATTTGAAGCGGCCTCACTTCACACTTATATAGGTGATCTCCTATCAAGAGTATATTGCCATACTCCACCTTTTCTTAGTATAGGAATCATTAAAAGCTTAGACGCTTAACCTTACCACTCCTCTACAGGTTCGTACTTGGGCAGCTTCTGAGAATGAGAAGGGTTCCAAGTAATCATCTGAACCATCCATAACTTAGTTGTCTCATTGAACCAAGTTTGTGGGATCTCCACTTATCATGGTTGAGTTACCGTTATGAACTTTCTTTACTATGTGGATTTTAACCCCATTTCCCTCACTGCGTTATACATTTGATCTCTGTTGATTCCTTTCGTCAAAGGATCAGTTATGTTGTCCTTGGACTTCACATAATCAATGGTAATTATACCACCAGAGATCAATTGCCTAACGATGTTATGTCTCTTACGGATGTGTCGAGACTTACCATTGTACATTGTACTTTGTGCTCTCCCGATTGCAGACATGCTATCACAATGTATCAATACAGGGGGCACAGACTTGTTCTAACACGGAATATCCTCTAGGATATTTCTGAGCCATTCAGCTTCTTCCTCAGCTTTGTCTAGTGTTATAAACTCTGACTCCATGGTGGATCGAGCTATGCACGTTTGTTTAGAAGATTTCCAGGACACTGCTCCTCCACCTATGGTGAACACATAACCACTAGTAGATTTGGAGGCTTTAGTGTCCGATATCCAATTTGCATCACTGTATCCTTCCAATACAGCTGGATACATAGTATAAAGTATGCCATGGTTCATGTTATGTTTAGATACTTTAGAACCCTTTCCAGAGCTAGCCAGTGGTCTAATCCTAGATTGCTCGTGAATCTACTAAGTTTGCTAACTGAGTATGCAATATGAGGGCGTGTACAATTTGTCAAATACATCAGACTCCTAATAATTTTTTAATACTTTAGTTGAGATACTGGGTCGCCTCTATTTTTAGCTGAGTGTAGACTCAAGTCTACCGGAGTCTTAGCCAGAGGTTTGTCAAAAGCATCAAATTTCTTGAGTACATTCTCAACATAGTGAGATTATGACAAGATAATTCTTTCAGTCGTCCTAGAGATTTTAATCCCTAGTATGATGTCAGCTAGACCCATATCTTTCATGTCAAAGTTATTCTTTAACATGTTCTTAGTTTTTACGATAAGATCATTACTGCTTCTCGTGATTAGCATGTCGTTTACATACAGACATACAATTACGTAAGCATCAGGTGTGCCTTTAATGTATACACATTTATCACACATTGATCTCAAAGCCATTTGACATCATTGTTCTGTCAAATTTCTCATGCCATTATTTTGGCGCCTGCTTCAGCCGTCCTAGAGATTTTAATCCCTAGTATGATATCAGCTAGACCCATATCTTTCATGTCAAAATTATTCTTTAACATGTTCTTAGTTTTTACGATAAGATCATTACTGCTTCCCGTGATTAGCATGTCGTCTACATACAGACATACAATTACGTAAGCATCAGGTGTGCCTTTAATATATACACATTTATCACACTCATTGATCTTAAAGCCATTTGACATCATTGTTCTGTCAAATTTCTCATGCCATTGTTTCGGCGGCTGTTTCAGCCCGTACAGTGACTTGACCAGCTTGTACACTTTATGTTCTTGTCCGGGGGCAACAAACCGTTCAGGTTGTTTCATATATATTTTCTCTTCTAGTTCTCTATTTAGGAAAGCTGTTTTTACATCCATCTAATGTATCTCGAGGTTATAGAGAGCTGCGACAGCTATGAGCACTCTAATAGATGTGATTCTTGTGACTGGCGAATACGTGTCAAATAAATCATATCCTTCCTTCTGTTTGAACCGTTTAGCTACCAACCGATCTTTGTACTTGTCGATTGATCCATCAGCTTTGAATTTCCTTTTAAGGATCCACTTGCAACCTAAAGGTTTACAACTTGGTGGGAGATCCACGATTTCTCACGTGTAGTTTTGCATGATGGATTCTATCTCACTATTGATAGCTTCTTTCCAGAGAGGAGCATCCGGACTAGATATTGCCTCTTGGATTGTCCCAGATTTATTTTCTAACATGTAATTTAGAGAATCTGAACCAAACAACTTGGCTACTTTGGTCCTCTTACTCCGTCTAGGTTCCTCAGTACCTTGATAGAGCCTTGTGTAGCTTCATAACTTCTTTCCTTTCCTTTTTAGGAAAGATATTTTCAAAGAATGTTGCATTCCTTGATTCCATGACCATTCTCTCGTTGATTTCAGAGTTTTCAGAATTGTGTACTAGAAATCGGTAGGCACTACTGTTATAAGCATATCCGATAAAAATGTAGTCAACGGTCTTAGGTCCTATTCTTACCCTTTTAGGCGGAGGTATTTCTACCTTAGCTAGGCACCCCCACACTTTAAGGTAATCGTAGGAAGGCTTTCTTCCTTTCCATAATTCATATAGAATTTTGTCCCTTTTCTTGTGTGGCAATTTATTTAGAATGTGATTAGTTGAGAGCACAGCTTTCCCCCACAAGTTCTGTGGTAAGCCCGAGCTAATCAATATAGCATTCATCATCTCCTTAAGAGTTCGATTCTTACGCTCAGCTATGCCATTTGATTGAGGTGAGTATGGAGCAGTTGTCTGATGAATAATGCCATGTTGTTGGCAGAATTTCTCAAACAGAGCTACATATTTTCCCCCTCTATCACTTCGAATCATTTTGATTTTAGTGCTAAGTTAATTTTCAACCTCATTTTTATAACTCTTGAAAGCTTCTAGAGCTTTGTCTTTTCCTTTCAAGAGGTGTACATAACATTACCTTGTGCAATCGTCAATAAACGTGATGAAATACTTTTTTCCACATCTAGTTTGCACTTGTATCATATCGCATATGTCGGTATGAATTAACTCTAAAGGTGTAGTACTTCTTTTCACTGAATGAAAAGGTACTTTGGTCATTTTTGCCTCTACACATACTTCACATTTATTGTTTGGGTCAAACTCTATTTTAGGCAATAAATTTAAACTTACTAACTTCCTTAGTGAGCTCAAATTTACGTGTCCTAATCTATCATGACATAAGTTAGAACACTCAGCCAAGTAAGAAGAATTGATAACTTTATTAGGCCCTTCAAAGGCGCATTTCACGGTTATTACATTCATCTTAAAGAACCCCCTTTTGAGGTAACCCTTTCCTACATAGGCACCAGCCTTGGTCAGAACAAACCTATCAGCCTTAAATACTAGCTTCATCCCAACTTTGCTTAACAGTGAGCCGGATACTAAATTCTTACGAATGTCTGAGACATGCCGCATATCCTTGAGGGTCAGCTCTTTTCTAGAGGTCAGTTTCAGCACCACCTGGCCTAGTTCGACTATGGGAGAAGTTGCAGAGTTTCTCATAAACAACTTCCGACCGTTGATCGAGATATAGGTCGAGAACATCTCATTGTCTGAGCAGATGTGTCGGGTCGCCCCTGTGTCAACGAACCACTCTCTTGGGTTGTCCACCAGATTGGCTTCAAATACCACGGCGGATAAGTCTAGCTCAGACAGGTCTTCGGCCAGATTTACCTTCTCAAGATCGTCCCTCTTTGGCAGGCAACAATCTTTTACGATGTGACCGGGCTTGTCGCAGTTGTAGCAATTGCCCTTGATCTTCTTAGCCTTCTTTTTCTTTGGCTCTTACTTTTCCTGCTATTCCCGAGCTTCTTCCTCTTTTTATCGGTACCTCCCTCAGCGAGGTGTACCTTAGCCTCAGAGTTGGTCCTACCGGTCTTAACTTCAGACTTTTGGTTGTCTTACTTGATCCTTAGTCTCACGATCAGTTCTTCCAGCCCCATATCCTTCCTCTTATGCTTGAGGTAGTTCTTGAATTCCTTCCACAGAGGGGGTAACTTCTCGATTAGAGCAGCCACCGGAAAGGATTCGCTGAATTGCATGCCTTCGGCGCGCATCTCGTATAGAATCAGCTGCAGCTCTTGGACTTGGTCTATGACCTTCTTGGAGTCCACCATTTGGAAGTCGAGGAACCTTCCGACGATAAATTTCTTCATCCCGACACCCTCCATTTTGTACTTCTTCTCCAGAGAGTCCCACAATTCTTTCGCAGTCTTTGTACCTGCATAGACATTGTAAAGGGCATTGTCTAAGCCGTTCAAGACATAGTTATGACATAGGAAGTCGCTGTGACTCCATGCATCGAGGGCGTTGATCTTCTGTGGATCAACCTCATTTTCTGCCACCTTTGGAGCCTCTTCCTTCAAGAATCGAACCCGGTTGAGCGTCATCAAGTAGAACAGCATCTTCTGTTGCCACCTCTTGAACTCGGTACCGTTGAACTTGGCCGGCCTTTCGGCGTGGACAGTTCCCGGGACCGCTCGCGAGGAAGCTTTTTTACAAAAAAAAAAATTATGGCAAGGAAGCTTTTTTACAAAAAAACAAAACTCTTAATGTTTAAGTAATTAAAAAAGTTTACATTGTTAGAAAATATGGTTAATTTTTTTGAATGACACCGCTAATTTATATAAAAATATTCTCAAAATATTTTGCTTCTTCATTCTCACACCAAAAAAAAGAAGAAGTATTTTTGGCATGTTGGGAACTTGCCAAAATTACTAGAGAAGTGGTCCTTAAATGAGCACTACGTAACCTGCTTGTACTTACTAATAAAAAATAGAGATAAGTACATCAGTAAAGAAATTTAAAATATTTAAGGAATTTTCGAGATCCAATAGTAACTTTAATTAGGACCCAGTAAGGATTCAGTTTTCTTCTCGGTCTATTCGATCTGAGGGTTTTATGAGAAAGGTTGTTGTTTGGAAACAAAAAAAAAATAGGACATGGAATTCCATTCCCAAAGTTAGGATAGTGTGTTTTGAAATAATTTTCTGTAGTAAATGGAATTCCATATTCATTAAAACCCGTAAATTGGCTCAAAGAAAAATATGGACAACTGGTATTGAGTAAATATTAAACTTTACTATAAAATAAAATTTGAGGTCACTTTGTTTTACTCATCACTTAAATTGGCTTCAATTAACAGGAACCAGGTGATGTCGTTGCCTAAAAACAAAAACCTACTAGTAAGGTGGCCATGTGGCGATTAGAAAAATCTTACAATGGTTACTCTACAAATATAACTTGGCATGTGAGAACACACGATTCACTTTCTGTAAATTGATGAGAATTTGTATTACTAGCTTGTATTTGCATTGGCTGAGTAGGATTACATTTATACACATCATGTGCAACGGCTACATAATCTAAGAATGGAAATCAGAAGCTATACAAGGTAATTACATATTTGCATACAGCTGGCTGAGAGCCCATATTCGAGCTAATCAAATCCCGTGATTTCAGCTTCCAACGGTTAGTGGCAGCTGTCTTTGAACGCACAATACAACTAGGAACAGGATCAAATCAACTCTTGCCATAAACGCCTTTGTCTGGTGAGAGAAATCGGGCTGCAGAATTATGCAGCAATCAGCTGCAAAATTTTGATTAGCTCGAATATGGGCTCTCAGCCAGCTGTATGCAAATATGTAATTACCTTGTATAGCTTCTGATTTCCATTCTTAGATTATGTAGCCGTTGCACATGATGTGTATAAATGTAATCCTACTCAGCCAATGCAAATACAAGCTAGTAATACAAATTCTCATCAATTTACATGGTATCAGAGCCCTTCCAAATGGAAGGACAAAATCGATCCGCACAAAATAATGTTGCTGCAGATTCTGCAGCACAGACATTCCAGTCTTCTCAAAGCTCAAGAAGGTTCAGTACAGCTGAGTCTGACTCCAATATCAGCCTCAAGCTATCCCCTGTTCCTCTGAATTCACACAATTATCTCTCATGGGCCAAGGCAGTATCAAGAAACCTTAATAGCAAAGGCAAGCTGGGGTTCATCAATGGCAAAATACAAGCTCCTACCCCTGAGGGTGAAGCATTTGAAGAATGGGAGGCCAATGATCAACTGGTAACAACCTGGATCTTAAACTCCCTAGATTCTAAAATTTATGATATTTTCTCAATGGCAAATAATGCTAGAGAATTATGGAATTCTATTAAAGGGATGTTTGGTCAACAAAATAACCTTTATAGAATATTTGAGCTCAAAAAGAGCATCTCTGAAATGAAGCAAAGAGAGTTGCCTTTCACCGAGTATCTAGGCAAATTGAAGGTCATGTGGGATGAACTAGCATTGTATAGACCTCCTACCACTGACTTGATTACTCTGCAAAAAAGGGTAGAACAGGATAGAGTGTTTGAAATGTTGTCTGGTGTTAAACCTGAATATGAATCCCTTCAATCCCAATTGCTAATTAGCTCTGAGCTACCCTCATTGGAGAACATTTGTGCAAAGATACAACAAGAGGAAACTAGGAGAAAAATTATGATTCCATCAAAGGAGGATAACTCTGAGGTTAGTGCTTGTTATGTTAGAAATGATGGAAAAGATAAATCCTCTCTCAAAACTAACTCTAGAGGAAGAGGAAACTTCAAGAACAATGGAAGCAGATCCCAATTATTTTGTGAGCATTGCAAGAGGACAGGACACACCAAAGATAGGTGTTGGTTCCTGTATCCTCATCTGAGAAATGCAAAGGAAAAAGCTGGTGCAGGTACTGAAGAGAAGAAGTTTGCTCAAGCACATAATGCTAGCTCTGAGTCAGATTTTGTACTGACACCAATCGAGCAACTTGCAAACCAACTTCTACACCATATCAACAAAGGACTTGGAAGTGCAACGGCTGTTACAACCAAGTCAGAACCTGCTCCACCTGTCATCTCAGGTAACCATCAATTTATGTCTTTTTCAACTATAGGACTCAATAAAACTGAGTGGATCATAGACTCAGGAGCCAACCATCATATGACATTTGATCCTAATGATATAGATAACCTGAGAAAGTTAGAAAATGGATCAGTAGTTAGAGTAGCAGATGGATCATGTGTGGACATTGCAGGATTAGGAACAAAAGAATTCCTAGCAAACAAACATGCCTCTGAAATACTTCTAGTGCCCAAATTTGCTGCCAAACTTATGTCCATAAGTAAAATAACCAATCAACTAAAATGTAGGGTCATATTTGAACCTAATCAGGTTGTTTTTCAGGACATGAAAACCCTGAAGCAGATTGGTAGAGGAACTCAAAGAAATGGACTATATGTGCTCGAAGAAAACTCTATTGCCTTGACAAGTAATAAAGAATCTACAGACACAAGCAAGTTGTGGCACCTTAGACTAGGCCATCCCTCCAATAATGTATTGAAATTGGTTGATCCTATGCTTAACATAGATGAAACAGAATGTGAGAGCTGTAAGTTAGCTAAGCATAGTAGATCTCCATTTCAATTGTCAACTACTATTTATGAAGAACCTTTTGATCTAGTGCATTCTGATTTGTGGACTGCCCCACAAACATCTCATGATGGATTCAAATATTTCATTACTTTTATTGACCATCACTCTAGGACAACGTGGTTGTATTTGCTTAAAACCAAAACTGAAGTTCCTAAAGTGTTTCATGAGTTTAAGAACATGGTTAACAATCAGTTTAACAAGAGCATAAAGATATTTAGAACTGATAATGGTTCTGAATATTCAAAAGAATTCATCACAGACATAAAGAACTCGGGCATAATCCACCAAACCTCATGTACTTACACTCCTCAACAAAATGGAGTTGCTGAGAGAAAAAATAAACACTTGCTTGAGGTTGCACGTGCTATCAGATTCCAAATGAATGTACCTAAATGTTATTGGTCAGATGCTGTCCTAACGGCTTGCTACTTGATCAAGTAAGGTCATTGATTTTAAACCTCCCTTGGAACTTCTCCTAAAGAAGCAAATTGTCATAACTCACCTAAGAGTCTTTGGTTGTGTATGCTATGTGCACATACCTTCCCAAAAGAGGGATAAATTGGATCCAAGATCAGAAAGATGCATGTTTCTAGGATATTCTTCAGTAACAAAAGGTTATAAGTGTTTTAATCCTAGAACCAAGCAAAGATTTGTGTCTAGAGATGTTCACTTCTTGGAAAATATTTCGTACTACACTAATGATTCTACTGTGAGAAAGGAGAACGAATTTCAGGGGGAGCAGCTGACAGAGAATGATCAAGTCGGCACCAGAGATCAACCAACAAATCTGCAGCTTCCTATCAGACAAGTGCAGAGAATTCAGACTGCTACATCCAGTCTACGAGGTAATGCACCAACTAGGAATGATGCACATACTAATGCTCAATTACTTGATAATGAACAGGGAAGTTGTTGTGACTCTACACCTACAATACACACAGAAGAAATTGAGATACAGCAGCAGATTTACCCTGAAGAGCATTCCATCCAAGAACATACAGCTTGCTCAGAAGAAGTACAAGAATGCAGTGATCCACCAAGTGAAGTACCAGAGAACAAAATCACTCTACGAAAGTCAGTAAGAACACTCAAACCCTCTGTAAAGCTGAAGGAATTCCAGGTATATGCATCTCAACTATACCCTATTAACAAGTTCATCTCTTATCATGGTGTTTCCTCTAAACACTTGAAGTACCTAAGTAAGATTGACAAGAATGATGATCCAACTAGGTTTGAAGATGCTATTAAGTTAAAAGTTTGGAGGAAAGCAATGGAAGAGGAACTTGATGCACTTGATAGAAACCAAACATGGAGCCTAGCCAAATTACCTCCCAATAAAAAGGCTGTAGGATGTAAATGGATATTTAGAACCAAGTATAATAGTGATGGCACAATAGAAAGATATAAAGCTAGATTAGTGGCTAAAGGATTCACTCAGATTCCAGGTATAGATTATCATGAAATATTTGCACCAGTAGCTAAGATGAATACCATTCGAATACTAATAAGTGTTGCTGTGAATAAGAATTGGCCCATGCACCAAATGGATGTGAAAAATGCATTCTTACAAGGAAGTTTAGAAGAAGAAATATACATGAAAATACCTGCAGGTCATGCATTAGAGAAATCAGGCCTTGTATGCAAACTAAAAAAGCCAATTTATGGTTTAAAACAGTCACCTAGAGCTTAGTATCACAGATTATGTAAGGAACTGTTAAACTTTGGCTTTCTGAAAAGTTGTGCAGACTATACTCTATTCATCAGAGACAACCATCAAGGTAAAGTTGTTGTGTGCATTTACGTGGATGATTTGATTATTACTGGGAGCAATATTGATGCCATCAACTCACTAAAGCATGCTTTAAAGACAAAATTTGATATCAAAGATCTAGGGAAGTTGAAATTCTTTCTTGGCATTGAAATTGCTTATTCGGATAAGGGTGTGTTTTTATCACAGCGTAAGTATGTTTTAGACTTGCTTAAAGAAACCAAGAAGCTTAATGCCAAACCCGTGACTTGTCCAGTTGATTATGGTTCAAAATTTTCCATTCATGAGGGTGATCAACTTGTAGATGTTGAGCAGTTTCAAAGATTGGCTGGCAAACTCATTTATTTAACTATAACCAGGCCTGATGTCACCTATGCAGTTAGCTTAGTAAGTCAAGCCATGCACAATCCTAGGACAAGTCACATTGCACTCACTGATAGAATCTTACAATACTTGAAAGCTACACCTGGCAAGGGCATCCTAATCAGACCAAATGGACATTTAAACATACAAGGATATACTGATGCTGATTGGGCAGGTTCTATTGATGATAGAAGATCAACAAGTGGATTTTGTGTGTTTGTAGGAGGAAATTTGGTGCTTTGGAGAAGCAAGAAACAGAATGTGGTTGCACGTTCGAGTGCCGAAGCTGAATACAGGGCCATGGCAATGACAACAAGCGAGTTGATCTGGGTCAAGTATCTCCTCCATGATCTTGGCTTCCTCACTTCGGGGAGCATGGAACTGTTCTGCGATAACCAGGCAGCCATTCACATAGCCGCCAACCCTGTCTTCCATGAACGGACCAAACACATAGAGGTGGACTGCCACTTCATTAGGGAAAAGATTCAGCAGAAGCTCATCCGCACTCCTCATGTGATCAGCAAACTTCAGCTTGCTGATCTCTTCACGAAAGCTCTGCAACCAGCTCGATTTAATTTCATTCTTGACAAGTTAGGGATGACTAACATTTACTCACCCCTAACTTGAGGGGGAGTGTTGGTGAGATCGAAGATTTGAAGTGCAGAAGCAAAATCTGCTGCTGCAGATTTTTGCAGAAGTTGCTGCAGAATTTTGCAGCTGATTGCTGCATAATTCTGCAGCCCGATTTCTCTCACCAGACAAAGGCGTTTATGGCAAGAGTTGATTTGATCCTGTTCCTAGTTGTATTGTGCGTTCAAAGACAGCTGCCACTAACCGTTGGAAGCTGAAATCACGGGATTTGATTAGCTCGAATATGGGCTCTCAGCCAGCTGTATGCAAATATGTAATTACCTTGTATAGCTTCTGATTTCCATTCTTAGATTATGTAGCCGTTGCACATGATGTGTATAAATGTAATCCTACTCAGCCAATGCAAATACAAGCTAGTAATACAAATTCTCATCAATTTACACTTTCTCTATTCTAGTTTTATTAAAAAATTATAACCTTGTTTTCTCGATTCACTTTTTAACATTAAAAAAGACCATAAAATTACTACGTTGTTTCTTTATGGTGGGTAAGTGTGGCGATTCATTGACAGCATATCATTATCCACTTCAGAACCAGAGTTGTGATTTCATCAATCTCAGATAATATGGTACTCACAACCAACACGTGTTATCATCAATTCGTAAACACTTTTGTTCTATCGGGCCAAATGACCTCTCCTCAAAAGATGTGTTTTATTTGTAAACTGATGTATTTCCAAACTCGTATATCATGTAACAGAGAAATCTCAATTTAATATCATGGTCAAAGCCACAATTTATTAATATCTAGCGTAAGGCATATATGCCGTCCGAATTTTTCACTAAGCTAGCTAACCTTTTAAATTCCAAGAATAACATTGATTATACAAGCCCGAGTCCTTGTCACACCTCACACTTCCGAGTTGCGTAGCATGCGGGGTAGCATGCGTCAACACACTCCACAACAGAGCTAAGGCGGAAGGTTGGCGAGACATGCACGCCAGCGTGCATGATTCCGTAGTAACACAGGCGAGGAAATTGCGGAATGCACACACCAGCGTGCGTTGGTCCGCAGCGACACAAGCAAGAGAAGGTGGCTGCGTGTAAGCCAGCGCACCGCAGCAAGCAGCACATGTGAGAAGCATGTAGCGAAGAGCCGCGAAGGGGAGGGCTAAAAATGTGAAGAGTTGCGAAGGAATTCAGCCAGCCAGCGAAGGGTTGCGAAGCCAGCCAGCGAAGGGTTGCGAGGGGCTGCCAGGCAAGACTCGAAGGGCTGCAAGAGAATAAAAAAGAGGGTACTAGGGGCCACGAAATAGGCCACCCAGCAGGGCCATTCGGCCAGATTGTAAGCACCAAAGGTTCCCATTCAGTGTAAACTTTGTACATGGCCTTTTGGCTTAAAATTGTGTAGGAAAGAGGGCTGTCCAAAACTCTATAAATAGGGCCATCCCTCATTGTTGTAGGCATTCAGGTTGTACTTCCAAAATTGAGCAATAAAGTCTATACATCTCAAAACTCCATTGCACTTACTTACATTTTTTGCAGCGAGAGTGCGAGAGTTGGGAGGGAAAGGCTGACTTGGGGCGAGTTAACCCCAAGTGCCAGCGCGTCTAAACGAAGTCCAAAGTTTAGGCGTGATAATTTGGTATCAGAACCAGATTTCGAAAGAAACCTTGGTGTGTGGGATTGACGGTTACGATGGCCAGTCACGAAGAAATTTCAACGGTGGCCAATCCGGGTGGGGGCAAAGATCTGGCCCCAACGAAGAAAAATGCCAAAGGAAGGGATAAATCTTTCCCTCCAGATGCATTGGCTAACCTCGAGACAAGGCTTGGTCGGATTGAAAAGGCCGTCTACGACTATGCCGACAAGTTAGAAGATGTGGCACTAAGCGCTGAAGAAACAGAGGCGAGAGATAACGCGCTTCGTGCGGAGATGCAAAAAGTACTGGACGGGACGCTAAACAAAGTTGCGGAGTAACTTGTTGATTTTCGTAAGACAGTGAGGGATGACATCACTGACTTGAAGGTGGAAGTCGAGTTATGCAAAACCACGACACTTCTTGAAGGTGGAAGTCGAGTGCGGGCGGTGGCGGGTGCCAACACAGGTGTAATTTGCGGAGGGATTGCCAAGTTTGAGCCCCCTAAACCAAAGAACTTCAGCGGAGGAAGGAATACAAAGGACCTTGACAACTTCTTGTGGGGTTTGGAGCGCTACTTTGACGTAACTAAATTTGTCGAGGACGCTGCAAAGTTGTGAACAGCCCCGCTTTACCTTGCAGATACCGCTATACTGTGGTGGCGGAAGAAGCAAGGCAAAGCGGAGCGAGGAACCTGTACGGTAGCTACGTGGGCAAATTTCTGACGTGAAATCAAGAAGCAATTTTACCCAGAGAATGCGGAGCACGAAGCATGTGCAAGGCTACGGAGACTCACACACAAGGCTGGTGTACGTGAGTACATTGAGAAATTTTTGGAACTAATGTTGAAAATTTTAGATTTGACCGAGAAGGAGGCATTGTTCGCATTTGTCGATGGCCTATAACTGTGGGCAAGGATGGAGGTGCAGCGATAAAATGTACAAGATCTTTCAACGGCAATGGCAGTAGTGGAATTCTTGAATGAGTTCCGCAAGGCCGAGTCCATATCAAAGTGGGGGAAAAAAGAGCCCAGGTGTGAAAGTTACGCAGAGCAAGCACATTCACCACAACGGGCAGAGTCCCGCTTCAACAAAGGAAGTGAAGGAGAAGGAAAGGGAACAAATTTTCCTTCAAGTTCGCACAAAAAGAATGAGAAGGATGGGAAGGAGCATGGCAAACCTTTCGCATGCTTCATTTACGAAGGGCCACACCTGGCTGCGGAGTGTCCGCAACGTTAGAAAATGTCTGCAATGAGCCTAGAGGAAACTGAGGCAGACGAAGAGGAGAATCATACGACAATGGTGTGATTGAGTAGCATGAGGGCGGTATCAAGTGAGGAAGAGTTGGGGTCTCAGGACGAGAGGGCTGAACTCGGTGTTTGGGAGTGGAATGTTGAAAGAAGAAGGCCAGCACATTGAGGAGGACAACAAGGGAAGTGGGGCGCTCCAACAGGGGATGTAAGGGTCCGTCAACAAGGTTTCTAGCACCAGATCAAGCCATGTCGAGGAGATAGGTGCAACATTACTTGCTGGGATGAAGTATGGATGGCATAACAGACGTGCACTACTTCAAAATTTTGCGCACGAGGAAAGTGGGTGAGAGGAAAAGACAGAGTACTCCGCATTGAAAGGAGGGGCAGTGAATGGGGTTATCCCAAAGCCTCAAGATTTTGGGATGATTCACGAGAAAAAATTTGCAAGTCAGAAGATGGCTAAGTTCAAAGCCGCGACGGGGACGTCGCGGAACTAAGTGGAGGAGAATGTCACACCTCGCACTTCTGAATTGTGTAGCATGCGGGATAGTATGCTTCAACACACTTCACAATGCAGCTAAGACGGAAGGTTGTCGAGGCATGCACGCCAGCGTGCATGATTTCGTAGTAACACAGGCGAGAAAATTGCAGAATGCACACAACAGCGTGCGTTGGTCTGAAGTGACACAAGCAAGAGAAGGTAGCTGCGTGTAAGCCAGCGCACCATAGCAAGCAGCACATGCGAGAAGCATGCAGCGAAGAGCCACGAAGGGGAGGGCTAAAAATGTGGAGAGCTGCGAAGGAATGCAGCCAACCAGCGAAGGGTTGCGAGGGGCTGCCAGGCAAGACTCGAAGGGCTGTGAGGGAATAAAAAGGAGGGTACCAGGGGCCACGAAATAGGCCACCCAGCAGGGCCATTCGGCCAGATTGTAAGCACCAAAGGTGCCCATTCAGTGTAGACTTTGTACATGGCCTTTCGGCCAAAAGTTGTGTAGGAAGCAGGGCTATCCGAAATTCTATAAATAGGGTCAGCCCTCATTGTTGTATGCATTCAGATTGTACTTCCGAAATTGATTAATAAAGGCTATACATCTCAAAATTCTATCGCACTTATATTTTTCGTTGCGAGAGTGCGAGAATTGGGAGAAAAAAGCTGATTTGGAGCGAGTTAACCCCAAGTGCCGCCGCGTCTAAGCGAAATCCAAAGTTTAGGCGTGATACTTGGGCTTCAAACATATACTATCATGCGTTTTCACTGTCCAGTAGCAAGTGTCCTCGGAATTATCTATATCCCAAGCCCGCTGAGCGTTGAAGATATCGAAATGCAAGAGTGGCCCTCCCTGCTACTGGAAACTGCAAAAGAACAATGTGATCTCCCAAAAATTAACCTTGAATGTCCATTGGTATGGATTCATATAATCCATCGGAGCAAGAACTCTTGCACCAAGATCATCATTCTTAGATTTGCAATGAACGGTGAGATTTTCGTTCGGTAGTAAGTTGATGATATTAATATACTGGCGATGAAATTTAAAAATTATGGCTTCGGTGGTAGCAGTAAAAGCCATTAGTATAATAAAAAAAATTAAGAGTTTCAGGAGACCAGAGAGTTTTTCCATTGTGTACTGAATGGAAGAAAAATAATGACTAAAATATCTTGTTATACAATATAGAAGAATGGTGAAGTGTTTAATTCTTTTTTTGCGTTGGTGAAGTGTTTAATTTATATAACCCAAGGGATTCAGAAAAAAATGTTTGAAAATAAAAGGAAAATTTTCATAGTTTTTGGTTAAAAGGAAAATGTTATCAAATTTGCTCAAGTTTCTATATTAAGGCGTCGAATTAAATAGTTGCCAATAGTCTATTTAGTATGATAAAATGTTATAATCTTATCTTCAACTTTATAATCTTTTCCGACTAGCGTTTCCATATTAAGGCGTCGAATTAATTAGTTGCCAATAGTCTATTTATTATGATAAAATGTTATAATCTTATCTTCAACTTTATAATCTTTTCCGACTAGCCATAGTTAAAATACTCATATCCAACCTTAAAGTTAATGGATTAATAGATTTTTTACATTTATAAATTGGGTTCAACAATCTTTTACTTCCAATGTGGGATTGTACAACACAGCCTCACATACGAAGTCCATCGTTCTGAAATTTGCACAAACTTGATATTGCCCCTCGTGCTTTCAAAGAGGAAGAGTACGAGCGAAATGGACCACATGTTCAACCCGCTCTAATACCATCTTAAAATCTCATGATCAACCCACTTTGATACCATATTAGAATTTGAACTTAAAACTTTAAGGCAATGGGTTGTTAGATTTTTCACATTTATTATAAATTGGGCCCAACAACCTTCAGCTTTTGATGTGGGACTCTCAAGCCTCTCGTGCTTTCTAGGGTGTCGTGTGAGCCCAACCGACCGCATGATCGATCCGCTCTAATACTGTATTAAAATATTGACATCTAACCTAAAATTTAAGGCAATAAGTAAGTAAATTTTTCACACTTATAAATTAGGCCACTAACCTTCCACTTTCTATATGGGATTCTTTAACAATCTTAGCATAGGGAAATTTTTTAATTAAATGGTCAATTTTAAGTATAATATAATAATGTTAAATATTTGTTGAGAGAGTTTTGGTACTTTTCAATTATCTTATTTGGCTTGAATTTGAATCTAACGATACGATAATATCTGATGTTATGTGCTGTCAACTATACAATGCAGTGATTGTATTTTTTCACATTTATAAATTGGATCCAACAATGTTCTACTTCCAATGTGAGATTGTGCAACAGAGCCCCACATAAGAAGCTCATCGTGCTGAAATTTGTCCAAATTTGATATTGCCTCTCATGCTCTCAAAGTGAGTAGTGCGAGCAAAATGGACCACATATTCAACCCACTCCATGTTAGAATCTTCATGATCAACCCACTCTTATACCATATTAGAATTTGAATATCCAACTCAAAACTTTAAGAGATTGTTAGATTTTTCACATTTATTATAAATTGGGCCCAATAACCTTCCACTTTTGATGTGGAATTCTCTATATTTATTACAATACATAAGATTTGTGGAATGTTTAATTTATATAGTCCAAGAGACCAGAAAGATATTAGATAATAAAAGGAAAGTTTGTGTAGCTCTCGGTCCATAATTAATTAACTTTCCATACTTTTTGAGAATTAATTACTTACTTTCCATACTAAGTTATTAAATTTGATACAATTCATCAAGTTTCCATATTTGTTTTGACATGCCAAGTTTCCATATTAAGTTTCTACTTTTTTTCCTAAGATATTAAGGTTTACTTTCTATAGTGAATTAGGTGCTACCAAGAAGCACTAAATAGATTTTAAATTTTCCGTCACTGAAAAAAACACTAAATAGACAAAACATAATAGATAGGTCGTGCGTGAAGGATAAAATTGTAATAACAGAGATTTCATTAGGACATTTTGAAAAATGAAAAACTATATAATTAATAGTGGTATCATATTACGAGTAGTATTTCCATGTAACAAATAATGGTACCATTTAGCAAGTAGTCGTCATTAACATTGTCCGGATGTATAAGTTTGGATGTATAAATTTGACTAAAATTTTGATGTTCATCCTTGATTCTTAATCTATAATAACCAAGAAAAATCAACAAGTTTTTTCGGATAAAATACTCTGATGTCTTTGTTATTTTCTGAAATATACAATATGATCCCTATTCTTTTAATTATTCTATCCATTTAATTTAATTTTTTTGGTATTAATCTTAGCCATTTTCTAGTTCGTAACTCTTTTCACTTATCATATTTTTTTAATAAGTGAGATTTTATTAATTAGTATAATATTTATAAACCGCTAACACTCAAAACCCACAATTTACACTAGCTGTAGACCAAAAAATAATGACCGATTGCTTCAAATTGACCAAAATAACCTCTCGTAAGGTAAGTTTGACCAATTTAAAGACCCACTTCCAGGACCACAATGCCCACGTCCATGCTTTTTTTTAATCTCTGCGGCGGCCCAATTCAATCCAGCGTATCAATTGTTTTTATATCAAAACACCCAATTCTTTAGGCTGAGTCGAGTGTTTCCATCGAAATATAGAGCCTAAAACTTTTTTGCATTTTTATTAAATTGAAAATAACTAAATTATGAATTTTACACTTGTGCTAAAGGGTTTGTAGCCCAATAGCACAAGGTGTTCTAAATATATAAAAGTTTAGGGTTCAAACACTTACATTTTCATGGTGTAATATTTACCTTCAAAAAAAAAATTTATACTCGTAAATGATAAAAATTATAATAAAATTAGAGAGTATTTTATATAATAATAATAAATATGATTATTTTATAAAATATGTTTAAAAATTTAGTCCAACCGTATACTCCAATCACTCACCCAATAATGAAAGAAATTTGGAGCGGTCGGTGTTTTACATTTGAGATGATATTTCATTCCGCTCCCCAGGCTTTATCGAAAAACCACGACACTTCTCTCCCCTTCGTGCTCCACAGACTTCACGGTCGAGGCCTCGAGATCCCTAACCCAGCCATCGGGGGCCCCGCCGTCCTCCCTTTCTCTCCACGCTCCATTCTCTCCGCCGCCATGTGTGCCACTAGCGAGCGGGTGGGGTCGATCCGGTGCCGGGTGGTGAAGTACGAGCTTCTCACCGACGATTGGTTCTCCCCGAGCTTCCTCGTGAGGAGGCTGGTGACCTCGTTCGTTGTCTCCCTCCTCCGAGTCCGCCTTCATCTTCGATTCACCGAGGGAGGCCTAGAGTGGGTTTTGTCGGATGTCCCTTATTTGTTCTCTTCGTTTTCAGATGTCCTGGAATGGGTTTTGCCGGATGTCCCTTTGTTTGCCTGGAGTGGGTTTTGTCTGATGTCCCTTTGTTTGCCTTCATCTTCGAGGTTTCGTCGATTCAGAAGGAGATTGGGAGAAGTGGAAACGAAGATGATGGTTTGTGGATTCGATTTTTGGTGTTGAATCGAAGATTCAACTTTAATTCAAATTAGATTTCTAAAAATTAGGGTTCTTGAAATCTTATTTCCTCTAATTAGTTTAATTTTTATTAAGAATGTTTAAGTTGTATTTTAGTTGAAGGTTGAAGATTTGAATTGTAGAAGATGGAGTGGGGGAAGAAGAAGGGGAGAAAGCTTGATTTTTTATATTTTTTAAGTAGGAGGGGTATTTTTGTCATTTCAAGTGGGGTATCGCCGGAGAATATGGAATATTCCGGCTCCAGGGACCCGATAGTCTATTATCATCAAAACTTAGGGACAGGAAAATCTTTGGGCAAATTACCCTCACGTCCCTGAGGATGACCAAACCTCAGGGACGTGAGGGTAATTTGCCCAAAAAAATATAATAATGGATGCGACCCATGTGTAGGTCGCCTCCCTGACAATTCAAAAAATTTGCTACTCTTTTTTTATTTATTTTATAAGTGACATAAGTTAGTGTTAGATTATCCGAATGAATTAAATTTTGATTAAATTTTGCTTAATTTATCGAGACCTATGCGTAGAGCTCAAAAAATATGCGAAATCAAACAAAAAATTTAACTCGTTTGGACAAACGATCACCAACTTATACAACTTTTAAAAGAAAAGAAATTCAAAAAAGTGGATTAAGGAAGCTAGTTGCACCTCTCCTTTTTAAATTTTTTTTTAGTTTTTTTAAGTGTGTTAAGTGGACAATTTGTTGCTCGGATATTCGAACGGGTTAATTTTTTTTGATTTTACGTAATTTTTTGAGCTCTACGCATAGGTCTCGATAAATTAAATAAAATTAAATTAAAATTTAACTCATTCGGATAATCTAACTTATGCCACTTATAAAATAAATAAAAAAAGAGTCGTTTGAATTGTCAGGGAGGCGACATACACTTGGGTTGCCTCCATTATTATATTTTTTTTGTAAAGTCGATGTGTCCTTTAAAGAGAAAGAGAACCAATTTTTGGGTCGTCACCTCTATTTTTTTAATTTCGAATTTAATTTTTGCCTATTTTAGAAATATAATAAGTTTTTGCCTATTTAAGAAATATATCTATGTTTTCTGCCTATTTTGGAAAAAATCCTGAAATTAACCTATAACCTTTCCAAAAAACCACACAAAATTTATCAGTAATGAATAAGTAGCCATATTTTCAAAAGAAAACTACTTATTTGGAATGGTGTCATTAATTTATTTCCATGTCTTCAAAATATGGACAATTTTGATGTTTTTTCAAAATTTACAAAGCCTAATATTCACAATCCGTCAAAAATCTCAGTCTCAATGAATTTGGTACGGATAAAAGGCGCTTAGTAGTACATTCTGTTTAAATCTGGACTGTTGTTTTAAAATTTTGAACCATCTAGATTTCACGCGTACAACATTTACCTTTTTGCGTTGCTAAAAGACACTTTTACCCTCATTAGCGCTTTTCCCTACATGTTGCCGTACTCGAGTGCAGTTTTTTTTAGAAGGAACTCGAATGCATTTTAGCTTCCAACAAAGTAGAAACGAGAGACGGAGAACCGGAGTCCTTCTCCGGCAAGCTCAAAGCCGCCAGGTGTCCCAACTATGAGGAATTCTCGGAGCTTGCCCCCAAACCGCCCCGGCGAACATCGGACTTGATACCGTTCCATAGCGCCTGGTTCCAGCTGTCCCTTCCGTCGCCGGTGACCGGCCCCCCGAACAAGGCGGCGGGGTCGGAGGACGGACTGTGACCGCGAACTCAAGCTGGATCCTGTCACGCTCTGGAAATCGGGCATGCCAACCGCCCCGAGGGAAAACTACCTCGAACGGGCTACAATAAACAGACTTCAAAACTTTAAGCAAAATTAAATCCACCGTCCTTATTCCAATACTACTATGATAGTCTTTATTTGGAGCAAAACTATATGACGGTAAAATAAATGCATGCTTTGGCCTCACGTGATCTCTTGTCCTACACCCGATCTCGAGCCACACCCGACAAATCTGAAACAAACAACGTATTTGGTGAGTTACGCAACTCAGTAAGCCGTCTCTATTTCCTTCTTACTCACATCCATATAACCAAATATTAAGTTAGATAAAATATAATAGGTATCACAAAATACGTCAAACATATCTCATAGTTTGTAATTTAACGAGATGGAACATATGCAACAAGTAATGGACACTCTGGAGTACCACCTAATTTATGATGGGATCCCGCGGGTCACAGACAGGATATACCCTCTCCGCGGGCACAGATCATTCCAAACGCTCTCGCGGGTCACAGACAGTATATAACTTCACTGCGGGCACAGATACGTAGGAAGAATCTCAGCACAGACTAGGCCAGACCGATCAAATTTTCAGACCAGAATAGATCTCAGTACAGAACAGATTAATAAATCAGGACAAGATTATTCAAAATAGACTACAATAAAATAGCACGTGTCACACGAGTCTTATAGAATACTAACGCTTGTCCATGTTCACAGATTAATACTCATGCAAGTCTTAAACTAACAATAACGAATATCCTTGTTAGAATCTAGTTCATGGATATGTGTTAGGTTTATTCGGTGGACCCTCAAACCAAGTTTCTAGAATTCTTAAAATAATTCTAATATATCAAAAGTTCACAGAGTTCTTAAACTACAACTAACTTATATTTTGATCATGTTCTTGCAGATCACAAAGCACCAGTCACCAAGATCAGGTTTCACGCAGATTCATGCCATTCCAATTACTAAATCCATGTAATCATCAATAACAAACATGGACAGAAATAGACGGATCCAACATTAATCAATGAATATCAAGCCCTAGTAAGCACTTAAGCAACCCGAAACGTATATTTTAATCTTCTTTCACGGATATCTTATGTAGTTACAGAATCATATTTTTCCTATATTTTAATCCATGTTCATGCGTTCCTAGTCATGATCACATAATCAAGTTTATGCCCTTTTTTCTGTCAAACACGATCAAGCAATTCACGATTTATAATCCAAAGTACAAACCTGAAAGTCGAAGCACATAAAGTCAAGAAATCAAATAGCACCGCACTGCACCCACATCAATCAATCTTATAAACCGAACAAGACATTAAGGATTCGTAGTTATTATAAAATCCTACGAAGGAAACTGACTTACCTCGAATCTTGCATTTCTTTTTTCTCGCACAGATCCGAATTCGCTCTAAACCCTTAACTGCTATACGTATGAATTGACTATTAGTATTTCACGAGCAAGCGGAGATATGTGATTCTTAAGATGTTCGAACGGAGGTACTTACTTTCGAGTTCCACTCTTTTCGCCATTGTCCTTCCTTCTTTGGTCGTCTCTAATCTCGTCTAGGTCACCTTCAGGGAGGGAATATGAATTAGGGTTAGATTTTACAGGCATAAGCCTTCCACTGGCAAAATACCAAGTGGTACCCCAAATTGTTATTAATTTTATATTAATTCCATGGTTCTCACATCCTCCTCCCCTTAAAATAAGTTTGTCCTCAAACTTACCAGCATTTTCGAAAAGGAAGGGGTACTTTTCCTTCATTTTAGTCTCTAGCTCCCAAGTTGCTTCCCTCTCTGTATGGTTACTCCATTATACCTTTACATATTTGATCGTTCTTCGACGCAACATTTGGAGCTTGACATCTACAATCCTCAAGGGCACCTCCTCATAGCTGACATTTGATCGTATCTCAGTAGGGATATCTTATACAACCTGACCTACCATTGGAATGTACTTCCACAATATAGATACCTGGAACACATCGTGTACTCCTGCCAACTTCAGAGGTAGAGCTAATCGATAAGCCAATTTTCCAATTCGCTCTATGATGTCGTAAGGTCCAATATATCATGGACTAAGCTTCCCCCGTACTTTGAATCTTTTCACTCCTTTTGTGGGTGATACTTTCAGAAATACAAGGTCGCCCACTTCAAATTCTAGCTCTCTTCGACGACGGTCTGCAAACTTCTTTTGTCTATCTTGTGCTGCCTTAATTCGACCTCATATCACCGGAACTTTTTCTGTCAATTCTAGGAACATTTCTGGCCCAAGTATCCTTTTCTCTCCTATTTCATTCCAGTTAATAGGGGATCGATATTTTCTACCATACAAGACTTCAAAGGGTGCCATTGCTATACTGGCTTGGAAGCTATTGTTGTATGCAAACTCGACTAAGGGAAGATGTCCCTCCTAATCAGCTCCAAAATCCAAGACACAAGCTCGTAACATATCTTCCAATATTTGTATTATCCTCTCGGACTGACCATCTGACTGAGGGTGAAAGGCTGTGCTGAATTGTAACCTTGTTCCCATAAGTCTTTGAGTACTTTTCCAAAACTTAGACATGAACCTGGTATCTCGATCTGAGGTTATACTAATTGGAATTCCATGAAGTCAAACTATCTCCCTCATATATTGTTCTGCCATTTGTTCCATTGACATTCCTGTCCTATAGGCCAGAAAGTGAGCTGATTTGGTTAACCGATCAACCACTACCCATACAGCATCCCTTCCATGCTTACTCTTAGGTAATCCGGTCATAAAATCCATGGTTATCTCCTCCCATTTCCATTGTGGAATCTCAAGCGGTTGTAACGTGCCTGCCGGTCGTTGATGCTCTTTTTTAACTAACTAGTATATCATACAGCTGGCGACATAGTCTGCAATCTCCCTCTTCATACCTGACCACCAGAACCCGGATTTAAGGTCCTGGTACATTTTGGTTCCTCCAGGATGGCTAACATAACATGAATTGTGGGCCTCCTCAAGTACCTTATTCTTTAATTCTTTAGCTGCAGGAATACAAAGTCGATTCTGATAATATAAGTAGTTGTCCATCCCTATGTGGAATCCCTCAAGTTCTCCTATTTCCACTTATTTTCACAGTGCAGAGAGAGTGGCATCCCCTTTTTGCCCTTCTCCTAATAGAGTGCGCAAGGTCGGTTCCACTATCAAGCTTGCCACTTGCTCTACCATGGTGGATGTGTCATCTTCTATTCCTAACCTCCTGAAATCCTTTAGGAGTTCTTTCTGTGTTATGAGTCCTTGCACTGTTTCATCCGCCCCTTTTCTACTTAGAGCATCTGCTACCACATTAGCCCTACCCAGGTGATAATGAATTTCTACATCATAATCTTTAATGAGCTCTAGCCATCTTTGCTGCCTCATGTGTAATTCTTTTTGGGTGGATATGTACTTGAGGCTCTTATGATCTGTGTATATTTCACATTGTACCCCATACAGATAGTGCCTCCACACTTTCAGTGCATGAACTACTACTGCTAGCTCTAGGTCATGTGTGGGGTAATTCTTCTCATAAGGGTTTAAGTTGTCGAGAAGCATATGCGATGACTTTCTCATCCTGCATAAGTACACATCCCAATCTATTCTTTGAAGCATCGCTGTACACAGCTAAATCTTTTCCTTCCTCAGGTAAAGTCAGGATAGGAACAGATACTAGCCTTCTCTTTAACTCCTGGAAGCTCTTCTCACACTCCTCATCCCTTGTGAATTTCACCCCTTTCCGAGTTAGTCTTGTTAAAGGTAATGCTAACTTGGAAAAATCTTCCACAAATCGTCGATAGTATCTAGCCAACCCAAGAAAACTTCGAATTTCAAATATGGTGGTCGGTTGCTTCTAGTCTACTACTGCCTCAATCTTGCTGGGGTCTACTGATACCCCTTCTTTAGATATGACATGTCCAAGAAAGGCCACCTCTTCCAACCAGAACTCACACTTCTTCAGTTTTGCGTACAATTGTTCCATCCTCAATATTTGCAGTACCGTGCTCAATTGCTCCTCATGACTAAGTTTGTCTGGGGAGTACACCAAAATATCATCAATAAAAACTACCACAAACTTGTCCAGGTACGGTTGGAAGGTCCGGTTCATAAGGTCCATAAACTTGGCCGGAGCGTTAGTTAACCCAAAGAGCATAACTACGAACTCATAATGACCATAACGTGTGCGGAACGCAGTTAGATGTACATCCCCCTCTCTAACTTTCAATTGATGGTATCCTGACTGCAGATCAATCTTGGAGAAAACTTGTGCTCCCTTCAGCTGGTCAAATAAATCCTTAATCCTCGATAAAGGGTATCGATTCTTAATGGTGAGCTTGTTCAGCTCTCGGTAGTCAACACACATCCTCATTGATCTATCCTTTTTTTTGACAAATAACACTGGTGCTCCCTATGGTGACACGCTTGGTCTAATAAAACCCTTTATCCAATAATTCTTCTAGTTGTTTCTTTAGTTCCTTTAGTTCAGCTGGAGCCATACGATATGGTGCTTTAGATGCTGGCTGAGCTCTAGCTATTAACTCAATTTGAAATTCTACTTCTCGATCTGGAGGCACCCCCTCCACATCTTAAGGAAAAACATCTAGAAATTGGTTCACAATTAGAATCTCATCAAGTATGTTTTCTATCCGTGTGTCCCTTACACTGGCGAGATACGCCGATGCACCAGTTCGGACCCATCTCCTTGCTTCTAATATCGAGATCACCCTTGGGGTTACTTTCAGGATTTCATTCTCATATTGAAATTCCTCTTCTCCAGGTATCGAGAATGTCACGGTCTTCTTTCTATAATCGATGACGATAAAATGTCTAGCCAGCCAATCCATCCCTAGGATAATGTCGAACCCCATCATACCCATAATTCTGAGGTCTCCCTTCAGTGTATGCCCGCAAACTATGATCTCACAATCATCACATTGTTGGCTTACTACCACAATTCCCCCCAAAGGCGTAAGGACCACAAGCTCTACCTCGCTATCTTATTTTGGTAACCTATGTCTCTTTATAAAGCTTTCAGAAATAAATGAATGGGTAGCACCATAGTCGAACAATGACATAGCAGAATAACCAGCTACAAGTAATCTACCTATCACCACATCTTCAGTTTGGATAGCATTCTGCTGGGACAAGGCATAAACACGAGCTGGGGCCCTAGCAGCTAAGTTCGAGCGGGCTACAGTTGAAGGGATCTGTGCCTGGCCTTCGGGGCAATTTGCCACTAAATGTCCAGTTTTTCCACATCTAAAGCACGCTCCGGTAGTCCATCTGCACCGCTCTTCAGTGTGTCCTGGTTTCTTGCTCCTTTTATACGTCAGACCTGAATCTATGTATGTGTTTCCACTGAGGGTGGGGTTGTAGAGCCGCAGCCGCTTTGCTGGTTCCATCCAGTCTCCTTATCACCTCCCCTTCGGAGTATATTTTGCTCAACCACCAATGCCCTCTGGAGAATCTCAGCATAAGTCAACAGGATAAAGGGTACTACGTGGTCCCTGATTTCCTGCATCAATCCGTCCTCAAATTTTTGAGCTCAAGTTTCCTCATCTAAAGATGCTGCAGACTTGAACATGGATAGCCTAGAGAATTCCCGATCATATTGTATGACAATCAGGTTCCCCTGAACCAGTTGGTCAAACTCTCTAGCTTTCTCCCTCCTCAGTGCACCAGGGATAAATCTATCACAAAAATCCCTCAGAAATGCTTCCCAGCTGTACACTGCTCTTTCTCCTCCATCTCCCTGATGGGTTCCCTAGCGGGTTCACTGCAGCGTCTCCTACCACCTTCTTGCATCCCCAGTTAGCATGTAGGAGGTGTAAGGTACCTTATCATCCACTTCAGTACGGGCAATCTGAAACACCTTTTCTATCTCCATTATCTAGTCCTCCACTTGAACAGGATCCTGAGAACCATCAAATAAGGGAGGTTTCACTCTCTGAAATCGTTGGTACCCATCTTCTCGCTGTACCGCTACTGGTTGTTGCTGCTGGGTCAGTAAGTTGGTCAAAATATGCAGAAGTCCAGCATCAATGGTCATTCCTGGTTCTGGCTCCATAGGGGGGTACCACTCCTACTAGGGGAACAGTCCTGACACCCGCTGGCGGTAGTGTCTCCTCCACTTCCTCTGGTAACTCCTCCACTTCTTCCCCCACACGATGAGCATTCATAGCAGGCAGTGTTGGTGGTGCGCCCCCTCCCTGGGGTATATTCACAGAAGATGCCGGTGGAAGAGGAAGTAGTCCACGTGCTTCTTCCGGTGCTCCTCCCGAGCCATGTCCCTTTCTAGCCTGACTCCTGGTTTGTGGGGCCATGATTCTAGGTGCCTTACTGTCTATGTTCGATAACAATAAATTATAACATAAGTTCTTGCATAAACATAACTATATGAGTTCTTTCAATTAATAACATAAAACTTTCAAATTTGGACTTATCACACAGATTTCGTATAGAACAGATTCCCTCACAAATGATTTGTAACCAATTAACTCACACAAAATAGCAACTCAATTAATCCTTTTAATTAATTTCACACTTCATCAACTCTAGTATAGAAATTTGGAATCCAGCACATACACCCAAGGAATAAGAAATTTTTTTTAAACATATAAACCACGTATCTTACATAAACTATAAGCCAAATCACGACTTTAATTGTCTATTTTAGTTCGTAACAAAGCAGAAATCAAATCTATATAAATTGCATATTATACTTCGAAGCTATACGAAGTAGAGCTTAATAAATCAACGCACATGCAGCATTTTACCAAGCTACACAGAAATCAAGACACAATTATGTAAATAGCATATTCTAAGTCGAAACATAAATCAAATAGTATAACACTCATATCAATCTTCGAACTCAAACAAGTAAGCAAACAATCGCTGTTATTAATCTTCAACTAGATCTTGCAATTATCCAATTTATACATTCACACAGTGACCAAATCCCAGAACTCAGAAGTCTGAAGTTCACCCAATCCTTAATTTAGTACTAGCCATGTTAGTCTAGCCTCAATCCTGGGTACTTTCTCAATGCAATGCATGCATGCAATGTTCCTAATCTTTTTTCTTTATTTTATTATAAATGCTCTGATACCATTTAAGTTGTAGCGCCCTGAAAATCGGGCATGCCAACCTCCCCGAGGGAAAACTACCTCGAACGGGCTACAATAAACAGACTTCAAAACTCTAAGCAAAATTGAATCCACCATCCTTATCCCAATACTACTGTGATAGTCTTTATTTAGAGCAAAACAATATGACGGTAAAATAAATGCATGCTTTGGCCTCACGTGATCTCTCGTCCTACACCCGATCT
The DNA here is from genome assembly GCA_963995505.1 of Hypericum androsaemum. Classification (NCBI taxonomy): domain Eukaryota; kingdom Viridiplantae; phylum Streptophyta; class Magnoliopsida; order Malpighiales; family Hypericaceae; genus Hypericum; species Hypericum androsaemum. The sequence continues at coordinate 20,475,794 of OZ023184.1, forward strand.
CGAGCCACACCTGACAAATCTGAAACAAACAACGTATTGGGTGAGTTGCGCAACTCAGTAAGCCGTCTCTATTTTCTTCCTACTCACATCCATATAACCAAATATTAAGTTAGATAAAATATAATAGGTATCACAAAATACGTCAAACATATCTCATAGTTTGTAATTTAACGAGATGGAACATATGCAACAAGTAATGGACACTCCGGAGTACCACCTAATTTATGATAGGATCCCGCGGGTCACAGACAGGATATACCCTCTCCGCGGGCACAGATCATTCCAAACGCTCTCGCGGGTCACAGACAGTATATAACTTCTCCGCGGGCACAGATACGTAGGAAGACTCTCAGCACAGACTAGGCCAGACCGATCAAATTTTCAGACCAGAATAGATCTCAGTACAGAACAGATTAATAAATCAGGACAAGATTATTCAAAATAGACTACAATAAAATAGCACGTGTCACACGAGTCTTATAGAATACTAACGCTTGTCCATGTTCACAGATTAATACTCATGCAAGTCTTAAACTAACAATAACGAATATCCTTGTTAGAATCTAGTTCATGGATATGTGTTAGGTTTATTCGGTGGACCCTCAAACCAAGTTTCTAGAATTCTTAAAATAATTCTAATATATCAAAAGTTCACAGAGTTCTTAAACTACAACTAACTTATATTTTGATTATGTTCATGCAGATCACAAAGCACCGGTCACCAAGATCAGGTTTCACGCAGATTCATGCCATTCCAATTACTAAATCCACGTAATCATCAATAACAAACATGGACAGAAATAGACGGATCCAACATTAATCAATGAACATCAAGCCCTAGTAAGCACTTAAGCAACCCGAAACGTATATTTTAATCTTCTTTCACGGATATCTTATGTAGTTACAGAATCATATTTTTCCTATATTTTAATCCATGTTCATGCGTTTCTAGTCATGATCACATAATCAAGTTTATGCACTTTTTCTTGTCAAACACGATCAAGCAGTTCACGATTTATAATCCCAAGTACAAACCTGAAAGTCGAAGCACATAAAGTCAAGAAATCAAATAGCACCGCACCCACATCAATCAATCTTATAAACCGAACAAGACATCAAGGATTCGTAGTTATTATAAAATTCTACGAAGGAAACTGACTTACCTCGAATCTAGCGTTTCTTTTTTCTCGCACAGATCCGAATTCACTCTAAACCCTTAACTGCTATACGTACGAATCGGCTATTAGTATTTCACGAGCAAGCGGAGACATGTGATTCTTAAGATGTTCGAACGGAGGTACCTACTTTCGAGTTCTACTCTTTTCGCCGTTGTCGTTCCTTCTTTGGTCGTCTCCAATTTCGTCTAGGTCACCTTCAGGGAGGGAATATGAATTAGGGTTAGATTTTACAACCATAAGCCTTCCTTATATAGGCTTTAGTTAACCTAAACCCTAAGTCAGTCTTTTATATATTACTCACTGGCAAAATATCAAGTTGTACCCCAAATTGTTATTAATTGCATATTGATTCCATGGTTCTCACAGATCCCGTGCTCCCCCAAGCTTACATCCTCAAAGGTTATCGTTGCTATATATTTTTATTTTTATCGAATTAATGGTCCAAGAATTAGTTGCGTGCAAAACAGGAGAAAAGCACTTTGTTAAGAGTGCAAAACAGGAGAAAAGCAGGGGAAATGGTGATGGATTGGAGATCCTTTGTCGGAGCTTAAGGTATCAATGGGAGCAAATGGATGTGGGACTAACACTCGAGGTAAATTGGCGACACACTGAGAAAGTCGTTGATGTGTCATTGTGATTTTGCCTTGAAAATTGATGTACTGTTATATTTTTTCGGATAGCAATTGTGGGTTGTCCAAATGTTGGGAAATCGAGCATTCTCAAAGAAATGGCTTAATTGAAACTTGTCCTCTGTCTAATATGCTTCCTAGTATTGAGTCTCCAAACTCCATTAGTATTATATTCTCAAAGAAATTTTAATAAATCTCACTTATTCTCAAAATCATGATAGCTTTCTCTGGTTATTCCTTTTGGAAAGTAATCTGGTTTGATTAATTGACTTTCTGTGCCTCAAACACGTGTTGATCTGTTTTTTGTTTCTCAATCAGGCGTTGAGAGATCCGAAGCTGTAGCGATGAGTGTCGTTGTGTTTGTTTTATTTCTTCAAGGCTGAAGTTTCTGGCACCTTTACGATTAAAATTTTCCATTCGGCCCCAACCACAAGTGGTCGTGTGTTACAGTTGAAATGTACTTTAGCAACTCCCACTGAAGCGTGTTATAGTTGAAAAGGAATGCAGTGGTCGCGTATTATTTTCTTAACTGCTTTTCAAAAATCTGCCATGGAAATGACAACTAGTCGACACCTCAATTCCAATGATATTTTTGTCATTTCTATGGCAAAAAAATGAAAAAATATGCTGACGTTAGCGAGGAGCCTAAGAGTATAATAAAATTAAACAATGGAGAATTTTTGATCGATTGTCAAAAGAGAAGAGATGAGAGGCGAATATGCCAAACACCAAATATCTGAGAATAATTATCCTTTTTTTAAACGAAATATAGCAGAAGCTCTTTTTAAAGAAAACAATAAATGTTATAGCAAATGAAATATATGTTAAATATAGCACCCGATTACTTTTAATAGATGTTTATATATGCTAAATTCAAATGTATATTCAATTTGAAATATAAGGAGCATGTAAAGTGAAATATTTAGTTTTGAATCCTAATACTATTAGAAGTAGTTCAGAAATTTTTTTATCTTCAGAATCATTCAAAATATTTCATTATTATTCTTATGATTTAGATTTGGCATCTGGATACTACTGTATCAACTAATCTTAAGTTAGAATCGAGTGGGATCGTTCATTATTATTCTTATATGTGGCATTTTGTGGTTGAGCTTATTATTCCGCCAGGAGATGCTTGAGCATCCGTCAAATTCAACAGGAAAAAAAAAATTCAACAGAAAAAACATATCACACAATATTAAATCTTACACTTGAGATGACAAGAATCGCTTCTAGCCGTATTGTTCCTTTCTTTTTTTTCTCCTAGCCGTATTGTACAATGTGTAATCTAGTGTTGGAAATACATAATTTTTACTTATTGAAAAAAGTAGTGGAGCAGCTCTTGACGTCACACAAACATATAATATATATAGATCAGTAAAATATAAATTAACGACAATTATTACATAACACACGTCTAGAAGTATAAACCGGATTCCATATATTTCCAAAGTTATCCTGTTACATAGGTTTGAAGCCGGAAAAAATATTTTTTAACGTTGTCCCAGATTTTACCCAGAACAGTAGAACAAGACACTTGGAAATGAACATTACTCGGTAAATCCTTTTTCTTTTTTCCACTGTTCGCACATACCATAGTCACCGTTAGGAGTTTTATACATACGGCATGGACCATATTCATTTGGGACAGACCAATACCATTTAGTATTGACATCCAAATCACGATTGTCATAGATATTGAACCATTTGACCGACGTTGCGTCCGGCCAAATAAAGGAGCAATAGAATAATGTGGTTACATATCTGAAAAGAGATGGCTTAAAATGGAATGTGTATGGACGCTTAAGATCATTAGGAATAAGTACTTGGACTCCAATATCGTCATTTTTTGACTTGTATTGCACCGTTAAATTGGTTTTTAATTGGTTGATGATCTTCACATGGACGGTCTCACCCAATCCAAAAAAATTGGGGGCAACGGCATTTGGCTTTTTTATGGTGGTTTCGGTAGAAATTACCAGGAACATGATGAAAGCAATGAAGATCTTGAAACCAAGAGTGCTGGTCATAAAAGCAACTACACATTTTTCCATGGTAGACCAAACGAAGGGCATCGAAAGTATTTTGTTTGAAGAAATTGGGAGAATATGCAGTTGAGTTCTTCAATTTATATAGTCTAACGAGAGATGTTAAATGATACTTATTTATGATCGGTCAATGGTCATTGAAGTCTATTAATTAGACATTTTGACTTGGTTAATATGTCAATGGTCATTGAAGTCCATTACAGTAAAACCTTTCTAAAGTGATACTGTTGGGACCCGATAAAATTATCACTTTATAGAGGTTATCATATAAGAGATGTTTATATTTTTTTACTACAAAAAAATTATTGTGTAATTTTCATTTGACCAAGACCTCTCTATCTCCTACATTCCGACCAAACAAAATATTATCGATGCAATTTTGAATCAATCAAACAAAAATGCAAATAAAAATCACGAGATAACTTAAATCTCGGCTTAAATCGTTATTCAAATACTACACTCGATTGAAATATTTTTTACAACAAGACGACAATCACAAGGACCATTTGAAGATAATTCTAAAGATGAATGATGACGTAAAAGTTATCAAACAAGAAAATCTAGTAGAAATTAACATCTTAAAATAATTTTTAAATTCGCAAAGTACGTAAAAATATATGTATTTATTCGAAAATATCACTTTATGCAAAAATTGGGACTGTAATTTTACACTAAAATTTTCTGAAAAAGTATCAATTATTATGATAGAGGGGTTATCATATTTTAACACTGGATATTAATCGAGACTAAAACTTTTTATCAATTTAGAGAAATTATACTTTAGAGGTGATCACTTTACAGAGGTTTTACTGGACATTTTGACTTGAGGTTTTACTGGACATTTTGACTTGGTGGATATGTCGTGCTTGGTATAAAGTTACATGATTAATGTAATTCTATACTCACACTCTATTATTGAATTCTATTTTGTAAGTATATTTAGCAATGAGATATTTACTTACAAAAAAATTTGGCCATTTTGACTTGTTCATAGAAGTAGATAAAGATGAGTTGGATGATAAATGAAAAATGAAAAATGAATTGGATAATCCGCCTAGAAGATACTTGACCGTCCTTCGAATTCAATGAGGCACGATTCCATCCCCGACACAAGGCCGCCTCAGTGCGAGACTGAATGCTCTGATTTTTTCGACCAAAAAAAAATTAAAAATCGAAGATGAACGTTGCACTTGGTGAAGATAAGCGACTCCGGGGTTTGATGATGCTCTCGACGGGAGAATTCAGAAGCCAGGACGTCGATGCTAGACGCCAAGGCTCGGGAAGAATTCGATCGAATTCTGGACATTTTGTTCAGGCGAAGACCTAGACAACTTTTTCTTCTTCTTTGGTTCGTGAATTCAATGACACGAAGACCTGGTTCGCTCGAAATTTCGGAAGGCACGACGGCAGCTTGGTCCTCTCCGGCATCGGCAGCACGGGATGGTTTTTTTTTAGGGATAAAGGTGGCGCAAGGCTTATATTAAACTACGGGTTACAACACAGTAAGATAAAAACATAGATATAAGGCGATAAAATTCAGACAGAAGACAATATCAATCAGATGGCAGCAAAGCGGCACAGGGGGGAGCGATGGACGACCGAGAAGGCACGAAAGCCAAACGACCGGACAAAATTTTGCCGAGACAAAGCTACAGCCAATAACCACGAGACAAATTCGTGGGCATTTGAATGCATACAAGATGCACACAAATGAGAGCCAAAGTTGACCGAAGTCAACCAAGACAAGGTTCTCCACCTGCAACTACCAGAAAGGTATCGAGATCTGAAAGAAAATCAGATCAGACCAAAACTAATCCAAGAAAAAGCAAACATAGATAAACACAAGTCCGACAAAGCCCCTAAACAAGTGGGGGCTGGGCAAAGCAACATCAACGATACAGACTACGAACATAACAAGAAACAAGCACAAAACATAGGGAAAATAAACAAATAGAGATAGAAATAGGAACGACCAAAGGGGAGGTCGACGGAGACCAACCCCTCTGGTCACCACCAGGGACCGCCTCCCGGGGGACCTAGTAAGGGCCAGGTCCGCCGGAAGAGGGAGGCATAAGAGGAGAACTCGAGCGGTGGAGGATTTAAGCGGTTGAGCTGCTGGAGAAGGTCAGACCAGTGAGGTGAGCTCCGGTCTACAGGAGGGGCGACGTGGTCGGATCTGTAGCACCATAGAAGAAGGGGCCACCCGTGAATCTGTTGGTGGAGGAAAGAGGAACTGGTGGTGGAGGGGCGAAGTGGTCGAAAGTTGCAGCACCGTGGTAGACTAGGCTAACCGTGGAGCTGCTGGTGGAAGAAGGAGAAACTGGTGGTGGAGATGAGGATAGGAGGAGGAGGGAGGCGGCTTAGAAGGAAAGAGGGAGATGAACCCTAGATCTAGAAAAGGTCTCTCAAGTGAGAGGGGGAAAGCTCTCAGTAGGAGAGAGAGAAAAAGCTCCAATTTTCAGGAGAGAGATAACTCTATGGTTTTTTGCAGCACGGGATGGTTAGGGCCCAGTTTTTTCTAGGTTTAGAGTTTGGGGATTATTCCCATCAATTGAATTGGATCGTAGAGAGAAGGGGAACGAGAGAGAGAGAGAGAGAGACAGAGGAGGAGGAGAAGGAGGAAGGAGACGATGGAAGATAGATGATGGGTATTTAAAAAATATTATAAATAGATCGGTGATTATTTTGATATTTTGCCACCTTGCCATGTCATATTACAAGTAGGCTACAAAATTTGACGTGGCATGCTATGTCATACATAAAACGACGTCGTTTGGACGGGTTGGGTCCGGACAGCTGCCCGTGGACCTAAGTGATATTAATTAGAATAAGTATGACTCGATTGGTCGATTTTTACCACAGGGTACTAAAGTAATTTTAGGCTATACTACAGGGTACTAAAGTGGACTTTTTCCTAAAAAATATATCACATAGTATTAGATTCCAGATTTTACATGAATGGCCCAAGAATATCATGGGATTTTTTTCTTTTTGTAAAACATTGACCAAAATTTACAAAATGAGTAATAAACTAACAATTTTTTTGAAAGGGGTAGCTTTTAAAATAAATAAAGACCAAATAAGTCCTTCTATATACATTATGGTTGTGCAATCGGTATATAGGAAACTAAAATATCGAATATACCGAATACAAAATTAAAAAAAACTCATACATATCCTGAACCAAAAATATTTTGGTATTATACAGAATACCGAATTAAAATTTTGGTATTATACCATTTTTATTGGCGATCTCATCAAATCATCTCACCGAATAAATAAGTAATTTCTATTTCATCCACATATTATCTATAATCAATTTATGTTTACATATAAATTATAATGAATACATAAAAAATATGCATCCATAATTATAACAAGGAAAAAATTAAAATGAAGTACCAAAATTAAGATTACAAAAGTTAGAATACAAAATTAGAAAAGAATAATATTAAAAATTGGGAATAGATTGAGAACTAAAATAAAATTGAAATGGTGGATAATCTAAGGAGTTAAGATTATTCGGATCTATAGTAGAAATAATATAACTAAGGAACATAAAAAAATTTTGTAGAGAGAAAAGAGAGAAGTTTAGATTATGCATCAAAATATTTCAATATTGTGCTATATTTATAGAGAATTGAAAAATGCTAGCTTTCATATTTTTAATTTTATTTTTATTAAAAGATAATTTTAATTTTTATAACTACACAAATAATATCTACCATTATCTATTTTATCGAATAAAATTATGTACATTAGGATTGGATTAAGATTTTTAAAAAAAAATTAAGGCCAATCGGCCGATTGGCCAGGCGAGCCGATCGGCTTCAATCTTCCCTTTTTTTTTCCAATTCTCCTTACTGTCATCATAGATAAAAACTTTGTCACTCTATTTGATGACCACCGAAAGGTGCAAAAAAAAAAAACATTGCGCCAAAAAAAAACGCAGTGAAAGCGAATTTGTAAACACCAGGTTTAAGGAGCAAGTGTCGCACACCCGATATCATCATGAGACCGGATTGAGTGGAGACTAAAGAAAATTTATCCACAGGTGGGAACTACATTTTGTGCCGATTTGATTATTTTTAAATCTGATGGTCGATAACCTTTCAGGTGTTATTGATTTGCATGTGAAGTGATATTGGTTTACATGTGAAATAATATTGGTTTGGAAGACGCTGATTTACATATGAAGTGATATTGGTTTGCATGTGAAATAATATTGGTTTGCATGTATAGTGATATTGGTTTGAGTTAGTCCCCATAGTTAGGGACTACCCCAATCCCCACCAAATCTACTCCCGATATCATCATCTTTTGACTTGCAATGCACGGGTAAATTCTACGTCAAAGTTGTTAACGATCTGGACGTGGGTCTTTCTCAAGGCATTACACACAGTTGCCATGAGCATAATAGAAGCAACTAAGAGCATGCGGGGCATGTGGTATCACGGTTTTAGCTCGAAAGTCATTGTTTAAAATAAGTCTATTTTTTTAAAAAAATTTTAATACTTATAGATAAGTTCATCACACTTACAACTATAATGTAGTAATCTATGCATATAAAAAGGTATTATAAATTCGTCGCTCATGTAAAGCCCAGTACATTATACCCAAAATAAACTAAAGCCCAGTATATCCATATAGCCCAACGGTAACAAATGAAGACCAAATATCGTAAACCAGCCTAAGTGATCACCTAAATCAAACTGGAACCTTAGAAAATAAGCCCATGAATGTGCCTAACAGAACAATCCATCCGTGAAAACTAAAAAAAAAAGGTAAAGAGAAAAAATTTAGCCTAAAATAATAAGCTGTTTCATCCAACGAGATTGCGCAAGGTGGTTGATGATTTCTATATAGTAAATTAGCATACTATAATCAAAAAATCAAAAAATTAATTAATGAAACAAATTCATTAATAATATAAATATATTTATCTTTCGAAGTGTGGATCAACCATAGGATCGTAACAGAGTTTTTGTCATTGATCGGTTCTCGCTCACAGTATATTGAAGTCGAGAATAATTTTCACGAATTTATCTACCTCAAAGTCGAATCGAGAATTACTAGATAAACCCAATATTTATGTGTGTGGTGAAACTCACCCCTTCATTTTTCCTTCCCCTTAATCATCCTCCATCTTCTCCTTTTATAAGGAGAATGTCATCCTCTCACGTCACCACCCATGTGGTGATTTTTGTCCACTTTGCAAAACTATTATTAGCTTTGTCATGTCATCAACATGATATGGCAGAGGATGATGTGGCAACAATTGCCACTTGAAGGAGGAGGTGGGCTCAAGATGATATGGGCTTGCCACCACATGGTGGATCATGGGTGTAAAATCTAACATTCTCTCACTCACACATGATTCGACATAATCAAAATTCTCTCTTATCATGTTAGGCAAATATTTCGTGCGATCAGCATACATCGAGTGCACTTAGCTAAACTCAGGAGCACATTTTGGCCACTTGAACGATAGCATCTCGATACTTCCATTACGTAAAATATGCCGTACCCCAGGTTTCATCTCACATTCATTGTTCCATATGTGATTTTCGAAACAATTATTCGTGTTCACTATTGCATTGCCCTCAACACAATAGGTGCGCACCTGCGAACCACGAATCTTCAAGAATGTGATCGATAGGAAACCTTCTCCCTTAACAATTTTTTTCCATCATGATTCAGCCTGCTTTTCTAGTCAGCCTTGCCAGGTCGAATCTAACCATGACATTTTAAAGACTTTCCAAGCTAGCAGCACTGAATCATACTTTCAAAATATGTTTGGGATCTTAAGGGTAGAGTCCGGAAACCATAGTTTTTGGGGTTGATCTCACACTAGGGAAACTAAAATTACTTTATAATAAATTTATTTTCTATCCATTGGTCGAAAAACACACATGACACGAACCATGTGTTATGGTGTTCTTTCCTCTAAAAGGAGCGCACGTCTCTCACAAATAATACCATACTAGAGAATCAACCTCGATGTTTACAAACAACATCTTTAGTCTATACAAAGACCGCTCTAGGCTATCAAGACAGAATTATGGTAAGTTTCACTTAATTCTTACCACTGGATTTCAAATAATCCTATAAGTTTCAAAAAACTTATTTAATGCAGCATCTATCGCTTGCATCATTATTAATCTTGCGCTTTAATAAGATCCTCTCTTGTAATTAAGTAAGATGGCATATCATATTTTAGAACAGGCACTCAATATTTAATGATGTTCTAAAACTGCCTCATCCCAGTCAAAAATCAACTCATTGACTCCCACTGAGGTAAACACCCGTGTGAGTGGGCTACTTCTCTGTCTGACATGCATTAAAGTAAATGTTACTCAAATTAACATTCACACCTGTATTCCTGACATAACATCAAGTTTCATTGAATAACAAATTCAACAGACGTTACACAAACAAAAAATAACTCATTCACAAATCCTGGGACCTGACGTGTTTCTCAAACATATGTATAGGTACATCCTTAGATGTTGGATCTGCTATCATATCTCATATATATATGTGTTTCATGTTCACTTCTTTACACACAACCATTTCGCAAAGAATCTGCTGGCTGATTCTCTTGAGGTAGTTAGGGATAAATGGTTTAAGTCTCTTCTTAACCATATCACTTCTTCCACAATAGCTTTAGAAGTAAATTAATCTGCCTCTATAGCTCACAAGGAGATAGACACAAGTCTATTTATAACTACTCCACTAGATAGCTTCTCCGATTAGCAAGAATAATAAATCCAGATATGGATTCTCACATATCCACATCCAATGCCCAAACAGCATCAACATAACTCAACGATATGAAGTCTTGACCTCGATAGCTCAATGATGATTCTATAATTATTTTCTAGTACTTCATAATTTTCTTAAACACTTGTCAATGTGCTTTGCTTGGATTGAGACAATCTATAGCATTTGCTTAAAGGACATCCATCATATCCTTTAGCTCCTGAGATATTTTTGGATACAAGTCTTTATTCAGAAAATGACCTTTTGACTACTAGGGCAAACTGTAGATTGCTGTCATCACATTTAAATCATCCAACTTAAACGATTCCTCAAAATCTTAATTTCGAGTATGTAATCAACATCTCTCATACCTTTTATCTCAAAGTTGGCTGAAAACTACACTTTGACCTTGTTAAGATATCTTTAGTCAATTCTGGCTATTCATATGCCATCTACATACAATATACAATGACAAACTTTTTTTTGAGCATTTAAAATAGACATCATAGTACTCGTCAATCAATTCGAAATCATACGACATGATCGAATTATGAAACGACGAGTACAACACTGTCTTGAAGACTGTATGAGGCCATGAGCAAATCTTAACATTAGCAAACTCTACATTTACTGCCTCATTCTTTTGGATGTAACCCTCTGGTTGAACCATATAAGTTTCTCCATCCAATTCTCCACCGAGAAGTACAGCCTTTACATCTATTTGATGCAGCTCTAGATCAAGCAAGTCATTATAGTCAGAATAAACTTAAAAGGCATGAATCTCACAACAACCGAGAATGACTTCTCATAGTCAGTTCCTTCACGTTGTGTGAATTCTATGACAGCTAAGTGAGTCTTTTACACTTAATCCCGAGAATTTATTAATTCTCAAATTGCGCCTCTTAGGTAGGTCAACACTCAACCAGTTGTTCAACATGATTTGATTTTATGGAAGATATTTTTTCTTCCAATGCTTTAGTCCTTTCATTCTTATCGGGAGCTGATAGAACATCAGAAACATTCATAGGTTCATTCTCATCTTATAGGATTTGCTAAAAGTAATCTCATTTGTACCTTTATTCAAGAGAGCATTTCTCACACCTTCGACTTTAAGTCGTTAGTGTAAAAATTTTATTCTTTAGCTTCACAAAATTCTAATTTTTATTAACATCTCTTGTATTCATCGTAATCTGGAATCATATTCCTACAGAAGTTACATTCCAAACTCCCACTGAAATTTAGAATTTTACTCCCACTGAGATAAAGATCAATCATACTCCCACTGAGATGAAGATCCTTCATACTCCTAATGAGATGAAGATCATTTTGATCATGAACTTCTGGATCAACAGGAGGTGATAAATCTTCCTCCTCCGTAATTCTCCCACTCGGAAGGAGTGATCCAGATGATTCTAGCTCATCAGTTTTATACAAAGCAAGTCGCTACTCACTTCGCCCATGAACACCTATCTCTTTGATACTTATGAGTATTCAACAAAGACACTCTTTGTAAGATATTCACACAGATGGACGTAAGAAAATCTACTCTCACAATCTTAAGTAGCATAGATCAAACTTTTGACCTATCTACAGCTGGTGAGAAGTAGGAGTGACACACTTAGAGGGCACACGAATTAGAACATATGTGGTGGTATGTAGCGCATCTCCATCAAAGGATATAGGCTAATTTGCCTCCGCTAACACATGTCTAATCATGTCAAGAAGAATTCAATTCTTTCTTTCCGCTATCTCATTCTAATGAGATGTGCGAGGAATGAACCACTCATATTCAATCTATTTTCATCACATGATATTTTGAATCAGAAGATAATCATGACCACAATCAATTTGTAAGGTCTTGATCTTCAGATCAAATTGATTCTCAGCATTATACACGAATGCCTTGAAGTTACACAAAATTTCAGACTTGTGAGAAATCAAATAAATTTGACCATATCTAAATATAATCATCTATTAAATATGATAAAATAATAATAGGTCCCTTGCCTTGCCCTCATATTCACTCGACCACATACGTCAGAATGAATTAATTACACTGAACAACCATATGGGCAAATTTAGCCTTCTCTAAATACCCTTTAGTCCTGCCTTCACAAAATAACTTATGCGTTCTTGACCAATATGGCACAATCTATAATATCACAACATAACATCATCTCGAGACGTTAGCAAAGTTGTGATCACGAAAAAACCATAAATCTCACAGATCAATATCTGTTATGAGAAATCATTCATTAAATAACTAAAATGAGTAAAGATTTATCAAAAAAAATAACTAAGTGTGATGTATTCAATCATCCAACGAAAATTAAGAGTCAGTAAAAAATAGAACAGAAATAAAATTTCGTGATTTTTTTGGAGTATATAACACATCATGTAGAAGCACGGTATGTAGGCTCACTCTACATGAGCCAACCATTTTAACTTCTACTCGTATATATATAATGGAGCTTGCTCCAGTTGGTACTTATTAAAATTCGACAAAGATTTCATATTTCTTTGTCACAGGGTCTATGTCTATTGAATTGCCACTCACAATTAAGTGATATTCAATTAGAAGGATAGAGCTAGACACATTTAATTCACTCACAAGTGAGTTAAATGAACGTCTCATCTTCTCGGCAGTGCAACCTATTGCATAGTGCCCCTTCGTTCGACAGTTAAAATATTTTAGCTCAGAAATATTAGACCTTTAGGTTCGTCTCACCCTTAGAACTCTTATTTCGGGTTGAGTCTGAATTAAGTCTGTTCAATTTTACTTTTTTATTTTTCAGAAATTCTATTTGCCTTCACCACAGTGGTCAACCTTGCTATTTGCTCCAAGTAAAACAAGCACTAGTCGCATACACATCAGGATAGACTTCAATTGCTAAGAGGTTATTCTCTTTCAGCTCAAGGTGACAGTCCGCATTCATGAAATGTCATAACATTATCAATATGCATTAAGGTCATTCACATGACCCAATCTTGTAGGCATGGAATAGTTTAGATTTCATATTCAATATTTGAGCATGTGGCCAGCCATAGCTAGCTTGCTGATCACAATGGACATCTCATATAGACACCTTTTTTTGTTGTGCGATCAACTCATTTATTGAGTACATCCACAGATTAGACTATAATTACATCAATAGTCTTTAGAACCTATGGTTCTTTCAGCACATAGCTATCCACATTTATTGTGTGCCGAGAATCTTTTCAGCAGTACAATAATTTACTAAACACTCATAATTTTTAACATATATTAAAGTTCTCAATTAACCTCAAGTTCGAAGAAAGTCGCAGGCATGCTTTCCCTCACCTTCCGAGAATTAATCTCAAACTTTAAATGTTAAAAGTTCTTCGTTTAGTAAATTCAAGTGAATATTTCTCATGATTATAATCAATCAATTAAATATTTTATTTAGTCAAGACAATATATGTCTTTATTGAATGACAAAACAACTATGGAAATACTTGAAGTTCTAAACACCAAGTGTTAGAAACTTCTAACAAGACCTAACATAAGTTTAAATGATTCACGCATAACCAGGAAGGTCTAAAAATACAGTTCTTGTCACTGGTCGGTTCTTGCTCACGGTATATTAGAGTCATGAATAATTTCCACGAATTTATCTACCTCAAAGTCGAATCGAGAATTACTGGATAAACCCAATATTTATGTGTGTGGTGAAACTCACCCCTTCATTTTTCCATCCCCTTAATCATCCTCCATCTTCTCCTAGGAGAATGTCATCCTCTCACTTTACCACCCATGTGGTGGTTTTTGTCCACTTTACAAAGCTATTATTAGCTTTGTCATATCATCAACATGATGTGGCAGAAGATGATGTGACAACAATTGCTACTTGAAGGAGGAGGTGGGTTCAAGATGATATGGGCTTGCCACCACATGGTGGATCATGGGTGTAAAACCCAACATTGGTAATAAAAACTCGCTCAACCAGGCGTTTCTTTTTCATATTATTTTATTCATATCATTCTCTATCTGATACACGCTTAGAGATTGTGCAAGATTGTAATAAAAGCTTATTGTATATCATTCCAGGGGCAACGAATCACTAGGAAAAAACACAAGCATCTCAATTCCATTGCATGCAAAGATCATAAGTGCCATTAGGAAGATTGCTCATACGGCACGGACCAGTTACTTGCACAGACCAGAACCATTCAGTGCCCCTATCCAAATCCCGACTTTCATCGTAGATATCAAAGTGCTTCGGTTTAAGTGATGACGACCATCTGAAACTGCAAAAGAATAATGTGCGAACAAAAAAGTTTGGCCGAAAAGAAAAATGGTAAGCGTCGACGGTGCTCCTTGGAAGAAGGACTTTGATGCCAATGTCGTCGTTTTTTGATTTGCAGTGCACTGTGAGATTAGTGTCCATTCCGTCAATGATCCGAATATAAACCCTCGCTGGCTTCAAGCTGTTTTGGGCATTACATTTAGTTAACAAGAGAACAATAGAAACTATTAATAGCATGTGGTTGCGAGAGGTGGTAATATAAGCAGCCATGCATTTTGCCATTGAAATCTAAATGAAGAACTAAACTGAGTACTAATTAAAACTGAAATATTGTTATAAGATGTTAGGAGAATGGTGGAGCTAGTGCTTAATTTATATTGTCCGATGATGTGGGAAAATATAAATAAAAAAGAATGTGATTTGTTCTGTGAGAAAGAAACGTACTTTTTTTAATGTATACTTTTTTTGGTCGGTAGGTACTGGTCAACTCTTGTTGGTAAATGAGTAACGGTATACTCATTAATTTCATTGTGAGATTTGTGTCTCAGTTCATTAATTATCTGACTATTGACCAATGACCGCTTTAATAGGCGTCTTAGGCATTAGATATAGTTGACTACAAATTTGGATTAGTAGATTTAATGGGTCCGGATGTCAGATGGTATAAAAAATTAACAAAAGAATCTATAAAATCATCAACTCACCAGAACTCATGGATCAATTCTTCGAAAATAACCATGCTTGAATTAGAATAATACTAGGATGAGTGATCACATCCTCGCCTCCCTTGTAGATGGATGTAACTACATATGGTATTAGATATAGAGAAAACTGTAAATTTCTTAATACAGCCCGGAGATGAGGTTAATTACTTAGCCGGAAGATATTATAGCGGAGAAAATGTGAATGGGTTCATTGAAGAGTTGACCGTTTTAATAGGCGTCTTAGGCATTAGATACAATTCACCAAAAATTTGGATTAGTAAATCCAATTAATTGGAAAACCAAATGAAATAAACCAAAAATTGGCAGGAGTACAATAGAAACTATAAAATCATCAAATAACCAGAACAACGAATCAGATCCCGTACTTCGAAATTAACACTTGAATTAGAGTAGTACTATCATAAGTGATCTTAGTCGATTTCGGGCATTGCATATAGAAGTACCGAATGATTTGGCTTGGCGCTTCTTTTGGGGACCTAGTTTGAGAGGTTGGATGGAACGGACGGCCAAGATTAACCTTGTTGTTAGCCGACTCGTTGACAACGCCATGTGGTGCGACAGGGTCCGGGTCGAGGATGAAAGAGGCCGACGATCTCCTCCACATTTATTTTCTGTGTTTTTGGTAACCAAATTAAATTGGTCGGCTACGGAGTTGCTTCGGACATTGCAGAAGTTAAGAGGCGGTCATGGCCCCTCCGATTGCTTCTCTTGGCGACCAAATTTGGGTGAGTGTTTCTCGGTGAGAAGCCTCTATGCTGAACTCTGTAGAGGCTTCTCGATTACTTCCGCCTCTATCTTTCGAAAGGGCTTCTCGAGGTTGATCCCGTACAAGATCAGCTGCTTTCTAGGGATCACCTCCTGCGCCTTCGTTTGTTGGCTCCGCAGGATGCAAGCTGCTGCTTCTGTGGCTTGAAGGTTGAATCTGCTTGCTCACTGTCATTTAGCTATGAGGGAGGGTGTGAGATCATATTCTTGGCCTTTTCGAATTGCAATGGTGTAGATGTGGTTCTCTTGAGGACCGACTTGATGTGTGGCTTTGGTCTAGTTCGTGGCGACCTTCTCCGCAAGCTATGGTTCATATTGTTTACATCAGAGTGTTGGTCCATCTGGCTTTTCAGGAACGATGTTGCTTTCAAGCATCAAAGTGTGGATTTTGAGCTCATGGTGTATAATATTGCCAGGAGATTCTGTGAATGGTGCTTTCAAGATCTGCTTCTTTTCACGGGGTCCATGCGAAGGGGGGTCTCGTGCTTGGGTTCTAGGCTGTAACTTGGATGCTCCTGGGGTGGGCTATCTGGGGTGGGTTTTTTTATGTTCAAATTGCAGCTTTAACGTGATTATTATTTTTTGCCATTGGTACTCTTTCTATACCGTTGGTTTTGATGAACCCCACGAGTGTAACCTCGCTCCTATCAAAGTGAGGGTTTGGGGTTTTCTCTTGGAGATGAGATTTGGGATTATCTGGGTAGGTCGCTAGATTCTGTTCGTGCAATCTCATTGTATTTTTGTTCCTGGATATTTTTTCATGATTCAATAAATCTACCGTTAAAAAGAAAATAGTACAGTAAAATCACTTTAAAGTGATCTCTTCTAAATCGATAACCTCTCTAAACTGATAAAAAATCACGGTCCTGAGTCGGGACCAGTGTTAAAATTTAATAACCCCTCTATCGTAATAACTAATATTTTTTCAGAAAATTTTAGTGTTAAATCTAGGTCCCAATTTTCGTATAAAGTAAATTTTTTGAATAAATACATATATTTTTATATACTTTACAAATATAAAAAAATATTTTAAGATGCTAGTTTGTGCTAGACTTCCATGGTTGATAAATTTTACATCATTTATTCATCTTTTCAATTGTCTTCAAATGATCATTGTGACCATCTTCTTGTTGTATGAAAATATCTCAATCGAATTTAGCTTTTGAATAACGTTATAAGTCGATATTTTAAGTTACTTGAATATAGACAAAGTGATTCTTTGGTATTTACGTATTTATTGCTCAAAACTCAATTTTAATATTTTTGGAGAAAAAAATAAACTTCTCTTATTTGATAACCTCTGTAAAGTGATATTTTTCTCCGGTCCCAACAATATCACTTTAGAGAGGTTTTACTATAGTACTATGATGAGTGATGTGTCTCTAAAACGTACATTAAACGTATACGATTTTGAGTTGTTTTCGTACATTTGTCTTTATTTTAGTATCAATTTAGTAAATATTTGAGTTTTTGGTGATTAATGGGCTCTCTTTGCTAATTTTTCTAAAAAGGGGCAATTTTGTGATGAATTACACTTGAAGGAGTCTAGCAAATACAGCTAACTTCGAAGGGCATTTCGGTCCACTTTAAAGTCGACTTAGAAGACATATATTAGACAAACAATTGAAGAAATTTATTTTCTCTTTCCTGGGATATAAAGAATGCTTAAATCGGAGGCCTGAAGAGAAAGTTAAGACCAAAAAATTGAAGGCTTGTCAGGCAGAATTTTATTGACGAATATTCGGAACAATATTGAAAATTCGGTCTTCTGCATTGCTTAGGACTCTGAAGACGACCGTTGTAGGTTTTTAGAGTTAGGAGGGCTTATACATACCCTTTAGACTTAGTTTTGATGGCACTTTTCATTCGAGAGACCTAGACTTTACTTTTGATATTTTGTCTTTGTCATGATTATGAGGAACTAATCCTCTAGGTTGATTTGAGGGAGGAGACCCAAAGATTTGGTTGTGAGTATCTTGTTTTATAAATATATTTCAGTAGCATTTTTTATTCCTTATGCTTATTATTGATCTTGTATGGTTTGCAGTTGTGAATTTATTCTAGAACAGATTTGTCTTTTGATTCTTGATTAGCGGTTGCAGTTAGGAATTGAATTAGGAACAAGGTTAATTCAGTGAGGAACAAATTTATTATTTTTGGTGACAAACTCCTATCTAGAGTTATTTTTTCCTTGTTGTCATTTCCATGGTTATCCACATCAATGCCACATCATATTTTTCTATCCTAGATGGCATTCACGTGGAAAAGTTAAAAGATTCTCCACTTAAGACTCCACATTTTATGTCATATTTTATTTTATTTTGGTTGATTTGGGAGATTAGAAATAAATAAGAAGAGAATTTTTTTCAACCTTTTCACGTCAATGTCCTAGAAAAATATGATGTGGCACTTCTTGGCACTTACGTGGATAAACATGGAAATGCCAATTAGAAAATAACTAACATTTGTTAAGAATTTATCACCAAAAGATTCAAATTTGAAAATTTTTGTCACCAAAAGTGTCAAATTTGGAAACCTCTGTCACCAAAGTAAAAAAATAAAACCACAAAGTACGTAAGTAAAAATGCATAAAACCAAAGGATAGTTAAGTGAACTTATCCCAAACTTAAAAGTAGATATAGGTTGTTACTTTTTGTTTATGAATGATATAGGTTGTTACAAGAAATTGGGAGAACAGCGTACGTGAATTTATAGGGTATTTTAATTTGTAGGTAAAATAATGATATTGAGTTGGGTAAGGAATAAAATGAGATAAACAATAAAATACGTAATTACCTTATTTATAAATATTACCATGAAAAGAAACTAACCAATAACCTTTCCATCACATATATAATTTATCAGTAATAAATTCTTAGCCATATTTCCAAAAGATGATCACTTATTTGCAATGGTGCCAATATTTTATTTTCATGTATTTAAAAATGGCTAATTTTAATGTTTAAAAAAATCACAATTTCCAAATTCTCCGCTTAATAGTTTCAAGTGAAATCATACATTTTCAACCATACCGCCTCTTGTTGCATTGACTATATAGTTAGTAGATATTATGATGTATGTTCTTCTGATTTTCATCAAAATATAGCAGGAACCCTTTTTATAGACAACAATAATATTTCATAGCAAATGAACTGCAACCGGTTTATTTTATATATTTTTTATAGATGTTTATATGTGTGGAATTCGGATAGATATTTAATTTTAAATATAATAGGAGGACGAAAAGTGGTAAAAATATTATATTTTTAATCCTAGTAATCATAGCTAGAAGTTAAAAAAATTTAATAACTTTATTTATTGTCTTCCGAACTATTTGAAATATTTCATAATTATTTTATATAATTTTCTTAAACTCTGAATTCGATTAAGTCAACAATTTTCCTTATCTGTATATTTTGATTATTGAAGTTGATTTTGGCCTTTTTTTCTTGTAGTGCCAGTTGGATTATGGGCTCTCTCTCTCTCTATTATGTTTCATTTCGAAGTTGAGCTTACTAATTCATCCAGGAGATGCTTGACCGTCCGTCGAATTTAACAAAAAATATACAGATTTGACATCGCTAATCAATCAAGATAACGATCTTAATTCTATCCTATATAAAACGTCCGAGAGTTGTTGTATTGATAAAATACCACTACGGATCTTTGTAGTCAAGATTTGTTCATAAACTTTGTATCAGTTGGGAAATTTAGTTTGGTATCGATAATATGAACTTGTAACCATACTCTCCTTAATCCTCCGATTTGCTAGGGGTATTTTATAGAATTTGTACGGGTGATATAATGTAAGACTACGTAATTGTGTATTGGAGATTTATAAAATATTTAACAAAAAATAAATAACGAAAAACACCAGACCAGAGCAGCTTTGATGTCACACACATAATATACGCGCGTGTGTATAGTGATCATTAAAATATAAACCTCTTTTGTTTTATTAAATAACGACGATTATTATTTGAAGCAAATTTGGAAGTATAAATTGGATTCAATAACTCCCAAAGTTATTCTATAACATAGGCATTGGAGCGGAAAAACATCAACAATTTTGGACATTCTTGCAGATTTTATCCGCAATAATAAGACAAACACATGAGCATGAGCACTACCCGACAAATCTTGGTTCTTTTTTCCACGGTTTGCAGTCTCCATATTCACCATTGGGAGTATCATGCATACGACATATACCGTCTTCATTTTTGACTGACCAATACCAAAGAGTATTGACACCCAAATCATGATTCTCATCATAGATATTGAACCACTTGACTGGCATTGTGTTTGTCCATCTAAAGGAGCAAAAGAACAACGTGGTTTTAAATTTGAAAACAGATGGCTTAAATTGGAATGCGTATGGAGTCTTAAGATCTTGAGGAACAAGTACTCTGACTCCAATATCATCATCTTTTGACTTACATTGAACCGTCAAATTGGTTGGTAATTGATTGATAATCCTAACATGAACAGTCTGACCCAATCCAATAGAATTGGGTCCAACGGAATTTGGTATGTCAATGTTGGCTTCGGTAGTAATTACCATAAACATGATGAAAACAATGAAGATCATGAGACCAAGAGTGCTCGTCCAAGAAGAAACCACACCTTTTCCATGGTAGACCAAATGAAGGTCTTGCCAAAACTCAAAAGTATTATGTTAGAAGAGATTGGGAGAATTTGTAGTTGAGTTC
Organism: Hypericum androsaemum; assembly: GCA_963995505.1. Taxonomy (NCBI): domain Eukaryota; kingdom Viridiplantae; phylum Streptophyta; class Magnoliopsida; order Malpighiales; family Hypericaceae; genus Hypericum; species Hypericum androsaemum. The sequence goes on from OZ023184.1 coordinate 20,496,878, forward strand.
TTCCATCTATATAGTCTAATGAAGATGTTAGTAAATGGTACATAATTTATTGGAGATTTTTTCCCAAAACAGAACGGTGTATTTGGAAATGGTTAAAAATTGCCATCGTTAGAAAAATGTGATTTGCATTCTTGGAATGACACCATTAATTTGTACCTATATCTGTAATAATAATGTAGCAAAGAATGTTGGTAAATGGTGTATAAATATGGAAATGTTGGATCTTCACACCTCGAATAATCTTACTAATAGAAACTCCATAAGATGTAGATACTATTTACACCATGAATAATCACTACAAATGTCTTCAAGACAACGTCAACTAAGTATGATAATTACCTTTCAAAAAAAAACTAAGTATGATAATTATGGAGAACGTGAGGGCCCCAATCTTTCGTACGAAAAAGAACTTCATTTAAGTCGGATAAAATTTCAAACTTGTATGCGAATAATAAAAGGCCACGTCTCCTAAAAATCATGGTTTACATTCCTAATTAAAACTTAAAATAAGTGACATACCATATATGAATTCTTAAATATCTATATATGATATATAACTATAACCCATGAAAATGGGGTCAGGATTTGGCATGGGGATGCATTTTCTTTTTCATCAGAGAAATATCCCATTGATGATACGTGTATGGAGAGAGGGAATAAAGTTGGGGCGCGCGTGGGATTTCACCTCTCTCTTTTTTTTAAATTTTGTCATATTCATATATTATACTAAAAAAAATCAAACCGATATATTATTTAACTAATTAATTAATTTTTTATTATAAAAATTAATTAATATTATCGTAACTGGGCATGCCATTTCACGTAGCCGAACATGCATTTAAGTTATAGCCGGCATGCCATTTTAACATAAACGAATATACTATTTAATTAATTTATTAATTTAATTTTTATCATAATTATTAATTAATATTAATTATTTTAATATAACAGGTTATGCCATTTATCATAATTGGACGTGTCATTTTACGTAACCAGGCATGCCATTTAATCATAATCAGACCTGCCATTTGATTAATTATTTAATTAATTATAATTTTTATTAAATATTAACCTGACATGTCATTTGACATAACCTGGGCTGCCATTTGATATAACATGGACATGTCATTTGGCATAACATGGGCATGCCTTTTGAGATAACCTGGACATGCCATTTTATATAACCTGTGTATGCCATTTGAGATACCTGGGCATGCCATTTGAGATAACCTCGGCATGCCATTTGATATACCCTAGGCTTGTAACTCGGTCGACTATTAACTTCAAACGTATTTTCGACACCCTTACACTCGGAATTTGGAGAAGTCATAAACTAAAAAGTTGTAGATATATGTCTCAGCTTCGCACAATAACTTGAAGCAACTTAATCAGACTCCGAAGTAAAAATTTGTGGCTCCCAACCAAAATCAGTCAACCGTAACTCGATTGACTTTTGACTTCAAATAAAATTTTGACATCTTTATACAACAAATTTGGAAAAGTCATAAACTACAAAGTTATAGAAATACATCTCAGCTTTACACGATAATTTGAATCATCTCAATTGGACTCCGGAATAAGAAGTTGTGGATCCCAACCGAAATCAGTCGACCATAACTCGATCAGCTTTCGATTTCAAACATATTTTCGACATCCTTCCACTCCAAATTTGGAGAAGTCATAAACTACAAAGTTGTAGATATACGTCTCAACTTTGCTTAGTAACTTAATTCACTTATATCAGACTCTAGAGTAAAAATTATTGTTTGTCGGAGGTGGTGTACTTGATTAGGATCTTTAAGTCGAGGCAAGAGTTGGACTCTTTCTCCATAAGACGAGATTGCCCCGTATTCAGTGCTTACGGGCTGCGGCAATCATTCCCAAGATACAACGACTAGGCTGCTTCCGAGTTCGTAGCACAACGACCCTCGAAGCTTCAGGTGAACCTTGGATATTCAGAACTTTTTGAGAGAGAGAGAGAGAGAGAAAGGAGAACGACTATTGCTAATGCTTATGCAATGAGTGTTCAGAGTGAGATGCAAATGAGGGGGAGGGGCCTATTTATAGGCGCTGGATGAAGTAGAGAGAGTCACTTCCGAAGGGGCACGAAGCAATGCCGAGGAGACACGTTCGTTCGGCCAGCAGGCTGCCCTTCAGGTGCCTCTCCAGAGAATTTCGTTCGTGGCTCTTCGGAGGTCGTTGGCATCCCTTCGACAGGCAGGCTGCACACTCACGTCCCTTTGGTGTTCTGAGAGCTTCTGGATTTGCCTGTGTGTCCAACTTCAGTAAAACTTTAAGGCTCCTCCAGCTCCTCACGATGATGCGCACGTGCGAAATGCCAAGTGCGCCACAAAGTGCCCATTGCGACCTACGTCTAATGCACCATGCGCACACGCACGTACGCGTGCGTCATTACGTACGCGTGCTCATGCTCGTGCACGTGCTCGTACTCGTACGCGTGCTCGTGCTACGCACCATCCTCACCACAGTCTGAGTTGGCTATCCAGGTGGTCAACTTATTTCCTAGTCAATAAGGAAAGTCTCCTTGTATACTAGGAAATTTTTATTGCACTTTCCAATGTGGGATTGCCCTTTCCATATCCACTTTTGGGCCTTCCACTTGGGCCTTCCACTTTGGACTTTTTGCATTAAATTTTTATTCAACTTTCCAAAAATCCCCCACGTGAATGATGATTAATACATGCTGACACTTTTAAGAAAGTTCCAACGAGTTATCATTGCATAAATAAAGGTAGCTTACGGTTTGAACCTTCCTTAGTAAAATGCTATCGAATTTACTTGCTGCTCAGTGAATGCGATGTCTTGAACTGGTCAGCATTTTTATGTAAACCTAGATAATAACATTTACACAATGATATCTCTAATATTTTTTGGTTCTCACGTTGTGTCCGTTTCAGCCATGGACCTTATCTTGGATTCATAAGTATTTTTTCATTTGAAGCGGCCTCACTTCACACTTATATAGGTGATCTCCTATCAAGAGTATATTGCCATACTCCACCTTTTCTTAGTATAGGAATCATTAAAAGCGTAGACGCTTAACCTTACCACTCCTCTACAGGTTCGTACTTGGGCAGCTTCTGAGAATGAGAAGGGTTCCAAGTAATCATCTGAACCATCCATAACTTAGTTGTCTCATTGAACCAAGTTTGTGGGATCTCCACTTATCATGGTTCAGTTACCGTTATGAACTTTCTTTACTATGTGGATTTTAACCCCATTTCCCTCACTGCGTTATACATTTGATCTCTGTTGATTCCTTTCGTCAAAGGATCAGTTATGTTATCCTTGGACTTCACATAATCAATGGTAATTATACCACCAGAGATCAATTGCCTAACGATGTTATGTCTCTTACGGATGTGTCGAGACTTACCATTGTACATTGTACTTTGTGCTCTCCCGATTGCAGACATGCTATCACAATGTATCAATACAGGGGGCACAGACTTGTTCTAACGCGGAATATCCTCTAGGATATTTCTGAGCCATTCAGCTTCTTCCTCAGCTTTGTCTAGTGTTATAAACTCTGACTCAATGGTGGATCGAGCTATGCACGTTTGTTTAGAAGATTTCCAGGACACTGCTCCTCCACCTATGGTGAACACATAACCACTAGTAGATTTGGAGGCTTTAGTGTCCGATATCCAATTTGCATCACTGTATCCTTCCAATACAGCTGGATACATAGTATAAAGTATGCCATGGTTCATGTTATGTTTAGATACTTTAGAACCCTTTCCAGAGCTAGCCAGTGGTCTAATCCTAGATTGCTCGTGAATCTACTAAGTTTGCTAACTGAGTATGCAATATGAGGGCGTGTACAATTTGTCAAATACATCAGACTCCTAATAATTTTTTAATACTTTAGTTGAGATACTGGGTCGCCTCTATTTTTAGCTGAGTGTAGACTCAAGTCTACCGGAGTCTTAGCCAGAGGTTTGTCAAAAGCATCAAATTTCTTGAGTACATTCTCAACATAGTGAGATTATGACAAGATAATTCTTTCAGTCGTCCTAGAGATTTTAATCCCTAGTATGATGTCAGCTAGACCCATATCTTTCATGTCAAAGTTATTCTTTAACATGTTCTTAGTTTTTACGATAAGATCATTACTGCTTCTCGTGATTAGCATGTCGTTTACATACAGACATACAATTACGTAAGCATCAGGTGTGCCTTTAATGTATACACATTTATCACACATTGATCTCAAAGCCATTTGACATCATTGTTCTGTCAAATTTCTCATGCCATTATTTTGGCGCCTGCTTCAGCCGTCCTAGAGATTTTAATCCCTAGTATGATATCAGCTAGACCCATATCTTTCATGTCAAAATTATTCTTTAACATGTTCTTAGTTTTTACGATAAGATCATTACTGCTTCCCGTGATTAGCATGTCGTCTACATACAGACATACAATTACGTAAGCATCAGGTGTGCCTTTAATATATACACATTTATCACACTCATTGATCTTAAAGCCATTTGACATCATTGTTCTGTCAAATTTCTCATGCCATTGTTTCGGCGGCTGTTTCAGCCCGTACAGTGACTTGACCAGCTTGTACACTTTATGTTCTTGTCCGGGGGCAACAAACCGTTCAGGTTGTTTCATATATATTTTCTCTTCTAGTTCTCTATTTAGGAAAGCTGTTTTTACATCCATCTAATGTATCTCGAGGTTATAGAGAGCTGCGACAGCTATGAGCACTCTAATAGATGTGATTCTTGTGACTGGCGAATACGTGTCAAATAAATCATATCCTTCCTTCTGTTTGAACCGTTTAGCTACCAACCGATCTTTGTACTTGTCGATTGATCCATCAGCTTTGAATTTCCTTTTAAGGATCCACTTGCAACCTAAAGGTTTACAACTTGGTGGGAGATCCACGATTTCTCACGTGTAGTTTTGCATGATGGATTCTATCTCACTATTGATAGCTTCTTTCCAGAGAGGAGCATCCGGACTAGATATTGCCTCTTGGATTGTCCCAGATTTATTTTCTAACATGTAATTTAGAGAATCTGAACCAAACAACTTGGCTACTTTGGTCCTCTTACTCCGTCTAGGTTCCTCAGTACCTTGATAGAGCCTTGTGTAGCTTCATAACTTCTTTCCTTTCCTTTTTAGGAAAGATATTTTCAAAGAATGTTGCATTCCTTGATTCCATGACCATTCTCTCGTTGATTTCAGAGTTTTCAGAATTGTGTACTAGAAATCGGTAGGCACTACTGTTATAAGCATATCCGATAAAAATGTAGTCAACGGTCTTAGGTCCTATTCTTACCCTTTTAGGCGGAGGTATTTCTACCTTAGCTAGGCACCCCCACACTTTAAGGTAATCGTAGGAAGGCTTTCTTCCTTTCCATAATTCATATAGAATTTTGTCCCTTTTCTTGTGTGGCAATTTATTTAGAATGTGATTAGTTGAGAGCACAGCTTTCCCCCACAAGTTCTGTGGTAAGCCCGAGCTAATCAATATAGCATTCATCATCTCCTTAAGAGTTCGATTCTTACGCTCAGCTATGCCATTTGATTGAGGTGAGTATGGAGCAGTTGTCTGATGAATAATGCCATGTTGTTGGCAGAATTTCTCAAACAGAGCTACATATTTTCCCCCTCTATCACTTCGAATCATTTTGATTTTAGTGCTAAGTTAATTTTCAACCTCATTTTTATAACTCTTGAAAGCTTCTAGAGCTTTGTCTTTTCCTTTCAAGAGGTGTACATAACATTACCTTGTGCAATCGTCAATAAACGTGATGAAATACTTTTTTCCACATCTAGTTTGCACTTGTATCATATCGCATATGTCGGTATGAATTAACTCTAAAGGTGTAGTACTTCTTTTCACTGAATGAAAAGGTACTTTGGTCATTTTTGCCTCTACACATACTTCACATTTATTGTTTGGGTCAAACTCTATTTTAGGCAATAAATTTAAACTTACTAACTTCCTTAGTGAGCTCAAATTTACGTGTCCTAATCTATCATGACATAAGTTAGAACACTCAGCCAAGTAAGAAGAATTGATAACTTTATTAGGCCCTTCAAAGGCGCATTTCACGGTTATTACATTCATCTTAAAGAACCCCCTTTTGAGGTAACCCTTTCCTACATAGGCACCAGCCTTGGTCAGAACAAACCTATCAGCCTTAAATACTAGCTTCATCCCAACTTTGCTTAACAGTGAGCCGGATACTAAATTCTTACGAATGTCTGGGACATGCCGCATATCCTTGAGGGTCAGCTCTTTTCTAGAGGTCAGTTTCAGCACCACCTGGCCTAGTTCGACTATGGGAGAAGTTGCAGAGTTTCTCATAAACTACTTCCGACCGTTGATCGAGATATAGGTCGAGAACATCTCATTGTCTGAGCAGATGTGTCGGGTCGCCCCTGTGTCAACGAACCACTCTCTTGGGTTGTCTAAATATATAAAAGTTTAGGGTTCAAACACTTACATTTTCATGGTGTAATATTTACCTTCAAAAAAAAAATTTATACTCGTAAATGATAAAAATTATAATAAAATTAGAGAGTATTTTATATAATAATAATAAATATGATTATTTTATAAAATATGTTTAAAAATTTAGTCCAACCGTATACTCCAATCACTCACCCAATAATGAAAGAAATTTGGAGCGGTCGGTGTTTTACATTTGAGATGATATTTCATTCCGCTCCCCAGGCTTTATCGAAAAACCACGACACTTCTCTCCCCTTCGTGCTCCACAGACTTCACGGTCGAGGCCTCGAGATCCCTAACCCAGCCATCGGGGGCCCCGCCGTCCTCCCTTTCTCTCCACGCTCCATTCTCTCCGCCGCCATGTGTGCCACTAGCGAGCGGGTGGGGTCGATCCGGTGCCGGGTGGTGAAGCACGAGCTTCTCACCGACGATTGGTTCTCCCCGAGCTTCCTCGTGAGGAGGCTGGTGACCTCGTTCGTTGTCTCCCTCCTCCGAGTCCGCCTTCATCTTCGATTCACCGAGGGAGGCCTAGAGTGGGTTTTGTCGGATGTCCCTTATTTGTTCTCTTCGTTTTCAGATGTCCTGGAATGGGTTTTGCCGGATGTCCCTTTGTTTGCCTGGAGTGGGTTTTGTCTGATGTCCCTTTGTTTGCCTTCATCTTCGAGGTTTCGTCGATTCAGAAGGAGATTGGGAGAAGTGGAAACGAAGATGATGGTTTGTGGATTCGATTTTTGGTGTTGAATCGAAGATTCAACTTTAATTCAAATTAGATTTCTAAAAATTAGGGTTCTTGAAATCTTATTTCCTCTAATTAGTTTAATTTTTATTAAGAATGTTTAAGTTGTATTTTAGTTGAAGGTTGAAGATTTGAATTGTAGAAGATGGAGTGGGGGAAGAAGAAGGGGAGAAAGCTTGATTTTTTATATTTTTTAAGTAGGAGGGGTATTTTTGTCATTTCAAGTGGGGTATCGCCGGAGAATATGGAATATTCCGGCTCCAGGGACCCGATAGTCTATTATCATCAAAACTTAGGGACAGGAAAATCTTTGGGCAAATTACCCTCACGTCCCTGAGGATGACCAAACCTCAGGGACGTGAGGGTAATTTGCCCAAAAAAATATAATAATGGATGCGACCCATGTGTAGGTCGCCTCCCTGACAATTCAAAAAATTTGCTACTCTTTTTTTATTTATTTTATAAGTGACATAAGTTAGTGTTAGATTATCCGAATGAATTAAATTTTGATTAAATTTTGCTTAATTTATCGAGACCTATGCGTAGAGCTCAAAAAATATGCGAAATCAAACAAAAAATTTAACTCGTTTGGACAAACGATCACCAACTTATACAACTTTTAAAAGAAAAGAAATTCAAAAAAGTGGATTAAGGAAGCTAGTTGCACCTCTCCTTTTTAAATTTTTTTTTAGTTTTTTTAAGTGTGTTAAGTGGACAATTTGTTGCTCGGATATTCGAACGGGTTAATTTTTTTTGATTTTACGTAATTTTTTGAGCTCTACGCATAGGTCTCGATAAATTAAATAAAATTAAATTAAAATTTAACTCATTCGGATAATCTAACTTATGCCACTTATAAAATAAATAAAAAAAGAGTCGTTTGAATTGTCAGGGAGGCGACATACACTTGGGTTGCCTCCATTATTATATTTTTTTTGTAAAGTCGATGTGTCCTTTAAAGAGAAAGAGAACCAATTTTTGGGTCGTCACCTCTATTTTTTTAATTTCGAATTTAATTTTTGCCTATTTTAGAAATATAATAAGTTTTTGCCTATTTAAGAAATATATCTATGTTTTCTGCCTATTTTGGAAAAAATCCTGAAATTAACCTATAACCTTTCCAAAAAACCACACAAAATTTATCAGTAATGAATAAGTAGCCATATTTTCAAAAGAAAACTACTTATTTGGAATGGTGTCATTAATTTATTTCCATGTCTTCAAAATATGGACAATTTTGATGTTTTTTCAAAATTTACAAAGCCTAATATTCACAATCCGTCAAAAATCTCAGTCTCAATGAATTTGGTACGGATAAAAGGCGCTTAGTAGTACATTCTGTTTAAATCTGGACTGTTGTTTTAAAATTTTGAACCATCTAGATTTCACGCGTACAACATTTACCTTTTTGCGTTGCTAAAAGACACTTTTACCCTCATTAGCGCTTTTCCCTACATGTTGCCGTACTCGAGTGCAGTTTTTTTTAGAAGGAACTCGAATGCATTTTAGCTTCCAACAAAGTAGAAACGAGAGACGGAGAACCGGAGTCCTTCTCCGGCAAGCTCAAAGCCGCCAGGTGTCCCAACTATGAGGAATTCTCGGAGCTTGCCCCCAAACCGCCCCGGCGAACATCGGACTTGATACCGTTCCATAGCGCCTGGTTCCAGCTGTCCCTTCCGTCGCCGGTGACCGGCCCCCCGAACAAGGCGGCGGGGTCGGAGGACGGACTGTGACCGCGAACTCAAGCTGGATCCTGTCACGCTCTGGAAATCGGGCATGCCAACCGCCCCGAGGGAAAACTACCTCGAACGGGCTACAATAAACAGACTTCAAAACTTTAAGCAAAATTAAATCCACCGTCCTTATTCCAATACTACTATGATAGTCTTTATTTGGAGCAAAACTATATGACGGTAAAATAAATGCATGCTTTGGCCTCACGTGATCTCTTGTCCTACACCCGATCTCGAGCCACACCCGACAAATCTGAAACAAACAACGTATTTGGTGAGTTACGCAACTCAGTAAGCCGTCTCTATTTCCTTCTTACTCACATCCATATAACCAAATATTAAGTTAGATAAAATATAATAGGTATCACAAAATACGTCAAACATATCTCATAGTTTGTAATTTAACGAGATGGAACATATGCAACAAGTAATGGACACTCTGGAGTACCACCTAATTTATGATGGGATCCCGCGGGTCACAGACAGGATATACCCTCTCCGCGGGCACAGATCATTCCAAACGCTCTCGCGGGTCACAGACAGTATATAACTTCACTGCGGGCACAGATACGTAGGAAGAATCTCAGCACAGACTAGGCCAGACCGATCAAATTTTCAGACCAGAATAGATCTCAGTACAGAACAGATTAATAAATCAGGACAAGATTATTCAAAATAGACTACAATAAAATAGCACGTGTCACACGAGTCTTATAGAATACTAACGCTTGTCCATGTTCACAGATTAATACTCATGCAAGTCTTAAACTAACAATAACGAATATGATCCCTATTCTTTTAATTATTCTATCCATTTAATTTAATTTTTTTGGTATTAATCTTAGCCATTTTCTAGTTCGTAACTCTTTTCACTTATCATATTTTTTTAATAAGTGAGATTTTATTAATTAGTATAATATTTATAAACCGCTAACACTCAAAACCCACAATTTACACTAGCTGTAGACCAAAAAATAATGACCGATTGCTTCAAATTGACCAAAATAACCTCTCGTAAGGTAAGTTTGACCAATTTAAAGACCCACTTCCAGGACCACAATGCCCACGTCCATGCTTTTTTTTAATCTCTGCGGCGGCCCAATTCAATCCAGCGTATCAATTGTTTTTATATCAAAACACCCAATTCTTTAGGCTGAGTCGAGTGTTTCCATCGAAATATAGAGCCTAAAACTTTTTTGCATTTTTATTAAATTGAAAATAACTAAATTATGAATTTTACACTTGTGCTAAAGGGTTTGTAGCCCAATAGCACAAGGTGTTCTAAATATATAAAAGTTTAGGGTTCAAACACTTACATTTTCATGGTGTAATATTTACCTTCAAAAAAAAATTTATACTCGTAAATGATAAAAATTATAATAAAATTAGAGAGTATTTTATATAATAATAATAAATATGATTATTTTATAAAATATGTTTAAAAATTTAGTCCAACCGTATACTCCAATCACTCACCCAATAATGAAAGAAATTTGGAGCGGTCGGTGTTTTACATTTGAGATGATATTTCATTCCGCTCCCCAGGCTTTATCGAAAAACCACGACACTTCTCTCCCCTTCGTGCTCCATGTAGGCCCAGGTTGGGTCGGCCCATGTCGAGCGGGATTCTCTAGTTTTTATCGGCCCACCAGATATACCCAGGTGTGTGCGCAAAATAGTTTTCACATGTTCCCAACAAAAAAAAAATAGTTTTCACATGTTACACTTGATGTATCTTCGTCAATTTATTTACGATTTGTGACATTTTGGCCATTTAGAGATAATATTAAGATGTAACATACAACAAGTCGAAAAGCATAAAGCTTTTTTTTTATATTAATCCCGGATACATTTGTGTTTCCGTAACACGCTCATTTTTTCCAAACTCTTACTTCAAACCCCATTCGTAGCATGTAGAAAACTCTTGCGAATCCCTAGGCATGAAACAGAATCCATATTTTTCCTTTGACATTATTGCCCAATTGCAAAATTTGCACCTATCAATTGGCAAATCACGGTTTTCATGGAAGATAACGAATCGTTTGAGCGGCTCTCCCTGCCACCGAAAGCTACAGAAGAACAATGTGATTCCGAAAATATTCGGGACAAACGAAAATGTGTAAGGATGATCGCGGTCCCCTGGAACAAGTGTCTGCGGGCCGATCTCATCGTCCTTTGACTTGCAATTGACAGTGATACTTTCATTGGACAAATTGATGATGCTAATATGGGTCCGCGTTAGACCATCCACCGCGGCTTCAATAGCAGTAGCTGCCATGAGGGTATTAGAAGAAACTAAGAGCATCAGAAAGAAAGAGACTAAATGGAGTTGTTCCATCCTGGACTAAATTGAGGAAAAACTCGATACTAAAGTGTATTGTTGTACAATATAGAAGAATGGGGCTTGTAATTTATACAGTCCAAGGATCTGGGATGTCTTTGGTTAAAAATTATATACAATTGAAAATTTTCCATAGTTTTTGGCTAAAAATTAATTAGTTGACATGTATATATATATTACATTTATCACGTTTGATTACGTTTCCATATATAAAGATAAGTAGTTTCCATATTTATAAAGATAAGTAGTTTCCATATTTATAAAGATAAGTAGTTTCCATATATAGTTATTGCTGAACAAATATGTTATTTCGAAAAAATTAAATAAATAAATTCGCGATCATATTAAAACCATCTTTATTTTTCCGTTACATCAGTTAAATAGCCACATTAATTCCAAAAAAATAAATGGCCTAAGCTGTTATCAAAAGTGATGGATTTAACGCATAATTAACAAATAATTACGTATTAAACTCGTTTAATTAACAAACTAATTCGTTAATAATAAATTACTTACTTGTCGAAGCAAGAGGTCCACAGGTTCGGGTCCACAATGTCTTTGTGCCAGTCGAATTACGATCACGTTATAACGGATTCGTAATTGATTTTCACGAGATTTCCTCTATTGAAAATTTCTTCAAAACTCAAGGACTATTCCAGAGTTTTTCTTTCTTATTGAGTGGTTGTGGGCAAACTTCATTTTGGTTCAGCCAGATTTCCCTTTTTATAGAGAAATCCGGTCCATCAGAATGCGCCATGTGGCACATGTCTGCCACGTGGCACATGCCCGCAACGTGGCATGCCGCGTGGCAAAGCTAGGGGATAGCTTTGCCACGTGGGCTGCCAACTTTGGCGGCAACTGCGTCAGTGCCACATCACGCTGACGTGCTGCTTGCGTGGCCTTGGGCCGGTCAACTCGGGTTGATCGGCCCATTCCACCCAAAATTTGGGCCTGGGCCGAATCAGGCACAATAATAATTGCCTGATTGGGCCTTTTAGGTCCAACATCTCCCACTCAATTATTATTGACCTTGATCAACAGCTATCAGATTTCTTTAAAGAATTTTGTGCGACCAGCATACGTCGAGTGTGTTAAGCCAAATTCAAGAGCACGGACACTCAGGCTACTTGAATAGTAGCATCTCGACAATCTTTTTGTATAATGCATGCTATTACCCCAGGACTCATGTCACATTCCATTGTTCTCATTAGTGATTTCAAACAATTATATTCGGGTTCACTATTGTACTTTTCAATACAATTGGTGCACCTGAACCACGAAACTCAGAATGTGATGAACAGAGTTCCTTCTCCTTTAACTATATTCTTTTCATAATGATACAGCCTACTTTTCTGGTCAGCCCTGCCAGGTCGAATCGCTATGCCATAACCTTTTCATGAACTTTCCAAGCTAGCAGCACTGGACCATACTTCCAGAATACGTTTAGGATCTTAAGGGTAGGTTTCGGGAATCACAGTTCTCAAAAATTGGTCTCACACCAGGGATTGTGATATCACTCAATATTTTTATCCCATCCAGTGGTCGAGTAGCACACATGATACTGATCACGTGTTACGGTGTACATTCTTTTTTAAAGGAACACATATCATTTAACACCATACTAGAGTATCAGACTTAGCTTAACTCTAGGCTAATAGGACAGATAGTATGATAAGTTCCACTTATATCTTATCATATGGATTGTAGAAAATCTAAATGCAGCAACTTATTCCTGCATCCCATAAGGAAACTTGCTCTTGAGCAAGACGACATTCTGTCATAGGACATGCACTTATGAATGTCTAATAACTGCCTCATCTCATCTAGGAATCAACTTCTTGACTCCCACTGAGGTAAACACCCGTGTGAGTGGGCTACTTTTCTGTCCGACATGTATCATAATTAACTCATATTGCCAAATAAAACTTCTTGATTCTAACTAATTAGATTATAAATAAAACCGTCGTAAACCTAGTGACTTAACATGTTTCTCATATACTTCTCGAGGTAATGCTTTAGTCATTGGAACTGCGACCATATCTTTTGTAGATATGTATTTCATACACAGTTTTTTATATTTTATTAAATTTCTAACAAAGTAAAATTTAATATCTATATGCTTAGCCCTGCTATGGAATCTAGGATCCTTAGCATACGCTATAGCTGCCTGGTTGTCGCAGAATAGACTCACGGGCTCTGTCGAGTTGATCAGGGAGAGATGGCTTAAGAATCTCTTCAACCATACTGCTTCTTGTGCAGCATGAGCTGATGCTACATATTCTGCTTCTATTGTTGACAGGGATACACAGGTTTGCTTCTTACTGCTCCATGAGATAGCACCCCCGCCCAACAAGAAAACAAATCCAGATGTAGACTTTTTCTTGTCCATGTCGCCTCCCCAATCAGAATCAGTGTAGCCACTCGGTATCAGGTCACGCCCTTGATAGAACAAGGAGTATTCTACAGTAGAGTTCAAATATTTTAAAATCCCTTTGACAGCCTTCCAGTGAGCACTGCATGGATCAGACTGATATCTGCTTGCTATCCCAACAGCATAGAAAATATCAGGTCTGGTACACAATATTTCATACATCAGGCATCCAACTGCATTGGCATAAAGAATCTTCTTCATGTCCCCACGTTTTTTAGCTATTTTTGCACACATGTCCTTACCCAAATTATGACTTTTAACTAATGAAATGTACTTTGAGTTACTGTGATCACATTTGAAACGTTCTACTACTTTACAAATATATGTCTCTTGTGAAAGAGACACTATTCTTTTCGAACGATTCCTCAAAATCTTAACTCAGAGTATGTAATCTGCTTCACCTATGTCTTTCATTTCAAAGTTGGAAGATAACCAATCTTTGATTTCGACAAGAAATCCCATGTCATTTTCAGCTAAAAGGATATCATCAACATACAAAGTGATGATGATAAATTTCTTTCCTGATCGCTTAACAGACACGCAGTGATCTTCGTCTATTATTAAAAAATCATGCTGTATAATCGTATTATGAAAGCGAATATATCACTGTCTAGACGACTGCTTAAGGCCATAAATTGATCTATTCAATTTACAAACTTTGTGTTCGCAGCCTTTTTGAATGTAGCCCTCAGGCTGAATCATGTAGATTTCTTCATTCAATTCTCCGTGGAGAAAAGCAGTCTTTACATCCATTTGATGTAATTCTAGATTCATGTTAGCAACCATAGCTAAAATGACCCTAATTGACGTAAATCTAACAACAGGTGCAAAAGTCTCCTCGTAGTCTATCCCAGCCTGTTGTTTGAACCCTTGGGCAACCAAACGCACTTTGTATCTTTTGATACTGCCATCTGCATTGCGCTTGATTTTGAGAATCTACTTATTCCCAATTACCCTACGCCCCTTAGGTAGGTCGACCAGATCCCAAACCTGGTTTTTGATCATAGAAGACATTTCTTCTTCCATTGCATTCATCCATTCAGTTCGTTTTGGAGATGACAAAGCTCCAGATACATTCTTTGGCTCATCTTCATCCTGTAGTATGGCCAGAAGAATTTCACTTGGACCACAAATCTCTTTAGTGATACCAAGAATACATTAGCCTCGCCTTCGATGTCAAATCGTCGGCGTGGTATGCTAGTTCTGCTAGACCTACGATATTCTCAGTTTTGATAAACATCTCTCATATATTCATCATATCCAGGAATCGTACTCCCACTTGGTAGAAATACCATACTCCCACTGGAATAAGAAATTACCTCCCTCTTAGGACTCAGATCACGACCTTTCGGATCATTTTGATTTAGAAAATCTCTATCTTCCTCTTCAATTCTCCCACTCGGAAGAAGTGATCCAGATGAATCTGGTTCATCTGTCTCATAAAGGGTAAGGTCATTACTAACCTCCCTCAAACTTGAAAATTCACTCTCCAAAAATGTGGCATCACGTGATTTAAATTTTGTTACATGTCCATCGTCCAGTTTACCCACGAACACGTACCCTTTAGATACCTCTGGGTATCTTATAAAGATACTTTTTCTATCTCTCGGTCCTAGTTTACCAAAAGTACTTGAAGTAGAATGGACATAGGACGCACACCCCCATGGCTTAAAATAGGATAGATCGGGCTTCCGATCTGTCCACATTTCATAAGAAGTGGCTGTAACAGACTTAGAGGGAACACGGTTTAGAACGTATGCGGCAGTCAGGAGCGCATCTCCATAGAATGATATAGGCAAATTTACCTCTGTCATCATTGATCTAACCATATCAAGGAGGGTTCTATTCCTTCTTTCAGCAACCCCGTTTTGCTGGGGTGTATAGGAAATGGACAACTGATGTTCAATCCCTTTTTCAATGCATAGAGCTTTGAACTCATCTGAAAGATATTCACGGCCACGATCAGTTCGCAAGGCCTTTATCTTTCTATCCCCTAGCTTTGCCACGTGGCGCCATGTCAGTGTGCCACGTGGGCTGCCAACTTTGGCGGCAACTAAGTCAGCACCACGTCACGCTGACGTGGCGCTTGCGTGGCCTTGGGCCGGTCAACTCGGGTTGACCAGCCCATTCTACCCAAAATTTGGGCCTGGGCCCAATCAGGCATAATAATAATGCATGATTGGGCCTTTTAGGTGCAACAAAAAGAATTGGCATTAATTCCCAAAAAATCATAAATGACCTAAGCTGTTATCAACAAAATTGCAAGAAGAAGACCACGTTCATTTAGCCATTTACAATACTGTTAACAACTAACAAATTCTTTATTTAATTATTCCACTTCTTTGCTAGAATAAACCTTTCTTAGATTTGTTCATCTGAAATAAATTACGTAGTTGCGTTATTTGATTGATCATCTTTATCTTGTCCAGTGACATGACAATTTTGTTATTATCAATTGCTTCTCAAAATTAACAACATTACTATTTTTTTCCTGTAATAGCAACATATAGAATTAAGTGAAATAAAATAAGTACCAAAACAATCATGTAAGGCGATATTATTATCCTACTTATATAAAAAGGAAATATTATTATCCATCTTGATTTCATTATCCTCACCCATGACTATGAAGGTCCATATAAGTAATAACAAGTCATTTGCTAGAACTGGTAGCACTTTCATTTTTCCATTCCCTTGATGTTAGAAATTTTCATAAAGTGCTAATAAACTCAAAACTTTTAATGAATTTCATAGCTCTTATGGGTGGTGTTAAAAGTGTAGTTACACTTGATAAAATTATTTATATGAGTGTCGATTGGACTACTTACATGAGATTATAGTTCAATATCTAGATCAATTATGTAAAATTAGATGCACATGGCCAAAAAGTGTGAATCAGCCACAACACAAAAAATAGTGAGGTGAAGTGTGATTGTATTATTCAAGTTTACACAAAAGTGTTTATGATTAATACTAAGCATTATCATTATACTATCTATATTTTATTTTCATGTTTGTCTGGCGTGGTTCATAATTTACGAGATATTGAACACGAATCACTTGTATTCGAGTGGTTAACTAGAGAAGCGAAGTTTTTAAACTTTTGAAATAATTGAGAAATTATTAAAAATTATGTTATTTCAAAATTTTAATTTATTTACTTCAAATAAATAATGTAATGATCTAAACATTAAGTTTCTGCTAAATTTTAAATAATTTTAATGATTCTCTATTACATAAAGCCATTGTTGACTTAGGCAAGAGATGTAGTACAAAAACTTTTTTGCTTTGCCTTTTTGTGGGTAATTCTGTCATCGTTGAATTCTTGTTAGTTTTTAGATTCCGAGTCTATATATTTTGAAGGAGCTATTTATTGTTCAGGGTCCACTCCAATGAGTGAAATAGCTTTAAGTATAGTACTAATTGGCATGGCTCCTATAAAAACTAGGGTAAAGTAGTCATAGATCTCTCATGTTTGAAGAAATTACTATTTTAGAATAATCTATTATTATTTAGTCCCTTATATTTCAAAAATTATAGACTTAAATTCGGACCACATGTTAAGTAGATGTATAAGTTTCCATGTATAAGTTTGACTAGAGTTTTGTTGTTCATCCTTGATTCTTTTTTTTTATCAATAAACTTTTTGTATTGACCACCAAGATATTTACCTAGTTACAACATTGCCAAGCAAATTAGCAAGAATAATTGCAAAACGTTTTTTCCGGATGAAATACTCTAAAGTCTTTGGTATCTTCTGAAATATACAATTGGATCCCTATTCTTTTATATTTTAAAGGTAAATATTAACAACACCAAGAAGTACATCAGCTCCTAGAGTTACATATACATGAGAGCACAACTGCATCCTAATTACAGAGTTCTACCCACCCTAAAGTGATCCCCAAAAGTTGCGGCTGCGGGCCAAGTTACAATTTTTGGATTTTTCAAATTTTCCCAACCGGTAGTAAAACCCAAAGAAAAAAAAATCTACGATAGGAAAAGAGTACCGATTAAACCCACAAGTTAAAACCACTTAACATGTGTCCTAACCCTCCCAAATCCATTCCCAATGATAAATCAGTACGCCCATACCCAAAACCAACCCAAGTTCCAGTATTGTTTCCAAACACCACAGTTATCCTCCCCTACGGACATCCTCGCCAATCGTCTGGAGTCTCAAGATGATGTCTTGATTAAACGACTTCGCAGCCAAACCAGACCATACACACCACTCTCTGGAATCTCTTGATATTGAAAGTAGTAGAGTATCAACATGCACCTCCTGGTTTTGGAACACCACCTTATTTCTAAACAATCAAATGCCCCAATAAATGGATGCAAATAGTGTGAACCAGACATCCTTCGAAGTCTTCCCTTGCACCAAGTTAATCCAATCATCCAGTAACCCAAAGCGTCACCTCTAATGCACCACTTGACTCCAACCAGCTTAAGGAAAAAATTCTATATCTTAGAGGTAAAGAGCAGTGGAGGAAAATATGGTTTGATGTCTCCACGCAGAAGGGGCATGAAAAGTCCTGCACATCAACAACTCCAATCCGAGAAAGATTGTCTCTCGTCTTAATTTTTCCTTGTAAGGCCATCCAAATAAAACAACCAACTTTATAAGGCACAAACTTGGAGAGACCACACCTGAAGATTAGCAGCGACGAGATGAAGAAGCCGTCAAAGAGAAGCATTGGGGTTGACAAAATATCTCCAACACCATTTCATTAGCAGAGAAGCATTCTTAATATCTAGTCTGGCCAGGCCAAGTCCACTATTTTCAAGAGGGATAAAGACATGATCCCATGGAACAAAATTGCAATTTTTACGCGACGGGTCTCCATTTTTTTGTATCAATCTTAGGCATTTCCATTTCATAACTATTTTTCACTTATCATATTCTATTCTTGTATTAATCTTAGGCATTTAACTATTTTGAAGTTTGGGTTGCAATGTCAAAGCCTTAGTATATTTAGAATCAGATCGATTATGAGGGAATGAAGTCTCTAAGTGATCTTTTTGCGGTTACATGGCTGGTTCTCTTATAAACCCGTCACCGGGATGCTGGTACTAGTTGATCTTTTATCGAAATGGTGTTCATCGACCTTGGCAAAAAATTTGGATAAATTACCTCCTAGTCTTTGGTGTTTGGCCATTCTTCCCATCGAGTTCCTACATTTTTGAAAATGATTTTACCATTCTCATCTTTGATTTTAGAAACTCTCAGGTCTCTGGCTGACGTCAGCACCAACTTTTCATTTTTTCATAGAAATGACCAAAATACCCTCAAAAAAGTAAAAAAAAATTCTCCATCTTCAACCTCAAGAATACCATGTAAAGACCAAATTTATTGGGCCTACGGCCCTACTTTCTATTAGTTGTATCGTGATGTATAAGTAATAGGCAACTTCCTACTCTGTATCGATGACTTAGGGTTAGGGTCCAGTAGCATGTATATATGTCTGAGAGCACTCAATAAAACTTGATTGATTCTCTCCACAAAATCCTACATTGTATCAGAGCCACGGAGAGAATAAATGACAAAAAGAAAAACCCTAAACCCATGAAAAGCAAACCTAACCCATGAAAAACTCTAAACCCACGAAAAGAACCATGACCGATGTAAGCAAGTCCGGTGAAGGATCTCTGGCCATGGTGCGTAAATCACCCATGATGGACCTGAGTTCCCCGTACTATATGACATCTGCTGACAACCCTGGAGTAATTTTCACGCCCGTGATACTCAAGGGAGAGAACTATGATGAATGGATGAAGGCGGTAAGAAATGCCTTGAAAGCCAAGAAGAAACTGGCTTTCATCGATGGCTGCGTGAAGCAGCCAACTGAAACTGACCCCTACTTTGATGATTGGAGCGCTGTCAACGTCATGCTAGTAGGATGGATCTTCAACACAATCGACCCATCCCTATGCTCAAGTATTTCCTACATGGAGCGTGTGAAAGATTTATGGGAGGATATGAAGGAACGGTTTATTGTCAAAAATGACATGCGAGTTTACCAGCTGAAGAGCAAAATTGCTAATTGCAAGCAATCTGGAATGACCTTTAGCGCGTACTATAACTGCTTGAAAGAGATGTGGGAAGAAATCGGCCCTTACGCGAAGACTCCAGCATGTACCTGCGGCTGCAAGTGTGGAGCTGATAAGGAATTGGCAAATGAACGCAAAAAAAAGGTGTACCAGTTCCTTATGGGATTTGATGACTCGACAGACCGAACTGTTCGTTCCAACATACTGAGTACCATCCCTCTGCCAAACTTGAATCAGGTGCATGCTCGGTTGATGAACGAAGAAATTTATCATGTTGTGGCTGTTACCAATGATGAATGCAGCGATGTCTTTGGTTTTTCGGTGCAAACTCAATCGATGCAAAAGTCTCAGCCGCGACATGATGAAATAAAACCTGTTTGTACCCACTATAACAACTCTAGACACACTGCAGCTGAGTGTTTCAAACTTATCGGCTTTTCAGAATGGTGGTATTCCAACAAAGAAGGATAAACATCTGCTGATCGTGGCTCTCGATGGGGGCAATACTCGGGTCTGGGCTGCGGGCCTGGATGGGCATGCGGTGGGCCCATAGCTCATGCGACCCAGGCCCATCCTATGCCTCTAGGGTCCAGCAGTGGAGGAGGCATTGATGGTGATCATTCCGCATTCCCATGGATGACAGATGATCAAAGGAATCAAGTCCTTGCCAACTTTAATGGAGCTAAGTCAGAGACCCCTCCAGCTTTGGACAAGCTCTTCGGTAAGGAAGTTCGACCTCAATGACTTCTCGATAGTGGAGCGTCTCATCACTTAATTGGTGATCTGAACTTATTGATCGATGTTGTTGTTATTCTTACCCGTTCGGTAAGCTTGCCCAATGGTAGTAAGGCTAAAGCCATCAAGGCGGGCACGATTCAACTTGGTTGCCATTTATTGTTACATCATGTGCTCTTTATTCTGAAATTGACATGCAACCTAATCTCTGTATCACAACTGATCAAACACTCTCACTGCACAGTTACCTTTGCTAAAAAACTATGTATTTTGTAGGACCACACTTCGAGGATGATGATTGGTGTGGGCGAACAACGGGCATGGGTCTATATTTTGCACGCAACAACAGCGGCTCGTGCTTTGAAGATAGTCATCAAAGATTCTGCTTCTCTATGGCATCGGTGTATGGGGCATCCCTCTACTAAAGTCTTAGCTATGTTATGATTGTCAGTTATTGAAAATACCTTGTGATGTTTGTTTTTGGGCAAAACATTACCGGACAAGTTTTGATTCAAGTTTGAATAAAGCCGATGAACCATTTGATTTAATCCATTGTGATTTGTGGGGTCCATATCGGATCCCTTCTTCGTGTGGTGCAAGATATTTTCTAACAATCGTGGATGACTGCTCTCGTGCAGCCTAAATCTAATTACTGGTGGAGAAGAGTGAGATCGATGCCATCTTTCCAAACTTCTATGCTATGGTATTGAGATAATTCCATAAGAGAATTAAGATTTTGTGGAGTGATAATGGCTTGGAGTTCATTGGTCTTCAACCATTCTTGCGTAAACAAGGTATTTTGCATCAGACATCTTGTGTCGATATTGCTCAGCAGAATGGCAGGGTGGAGTGACGAGCGTGTCGAGGCCCCTCAAAATAATCCGATATTCACGGCTCACTAATTTGTAGTAAGAAAGCAAAATTACCGAGTTAGATCCAATGAGGGACGAATACTCAATTAATCTAACTGTTAAAACAAAAGTAAAAAGGGGAAGTTTTATGAGATCCAAGATCAAACGAAATTAACGAACACAAATGAGAGTAGTGAGTGAAATCAATGAGGGAAAATGATATATTCGAGATTGGAGTACCACGACAGGTTGGTTGATCACTGGATCACAAAAGATAATCTAACACATGTAGCAAGTAGGGATAAATCTCTCGCAACCGCAAAAAGACCACAAACATCAATATCAACTAGCCAAACGACCACCTAACTAATTGTTTACCACCTAATAGACAGAATATCAATTGATTTTAACCTATAAGGCGATAGTACTAAGAACAGATGTTCCTACTCCTAATGATTATAGTCAAAACCTTGGTATCTACAAACTAGCCTTACTTATTCCTAGTTAATTAATTTGGTAACGACCGTTCCTCGCTGAATTAACATTGCTCCTTGTTCAATTCCGAACTACAACTGCTAATCAAGAATAAATGGCAAATATGTTCTAGAATAAAACCATAATCGCAAACCATTCAAGAACAATAATAAGCACAAGGAATAAGTAAATGCTACTGAATTAAATTGAATAACCAAGATCCTCACAACCAAAATCTGGGTCTTCTCCCTCAAATCAACCTAGAGGTTTAGTTCCTTATAGTCTTGGCAAAGACAAAATATCAAAAGTATTTGTTCTCTGGAATGAAAAGGTACCATCTAAAATAAGTCTAGAGGCTTATATATAAGTTCTCCTAACTCTAAAAACCCATAAGGGTCGTCCACAGAGTCTAAGGGATCAGAAATCGAATTTCCAAAATTGTCCCTTAAAATTTGCTAATAATATTCTGCTAGACCAGTCTATTTTGGTTGTATCTCCCTCATCCGAACTCCGATTTAGGAGTTCTTTATATCCACGAAAAGAGGAAAATAATATCTTCAATTATTTGTCTAATAAGCGTCCTCTAATTTGGCTTCAAAATTGATCAAAATGCCCTTCTAAGTTAGATATACCTGCTAGACTCCTTTTCCTAAAATTTAGCAAAAAGAACTCATTAGTCACCCAAAACTCAAATGTTGACTAAAATGATACTAAACCAAAGACAAAAGTGCAAAAATGACTTAAAATCCTATGAGTTTAATGCGTATTTTACACACACATCATGGAGCAGAAACATCGTCATATCTTAAACGTTGGTCGTGCCCTTCGATTTTAAGCCAATCTCCCGCTACAATTTTGGGCAGAATATATTCTTACTGCTGGTCATCTGCTACAGGGAAAGAGTCCCTATGAGGTACTGTTTGGCAAGACTCCTTCCTATGATCATATTCGCACGTTTGGATGTCTTTGTTATGTGCATCATCACTCCCGTGCGAAGGACAAGTTTGGGCCTCGGAGTCATTGTTGCATATTTATCGGCTATCCGTTTGGCCAAAAGGGATGGCAGGTATGTGATCTGGACAGTGGTAAAATTTTTGTTTCGAGGGATGTTATTTTCTTTGAAGATAATCTTCTGTACGTTGAAAGCTCTACTCTGCCAGTTCCTCCATCCGACATTGCTCTTGATCCACTTTCTGATGCTACTTCACACTCCCCCTTTCACAAAATAATCAAAACTGATCATCATGAACCTAAAGCTTTTTCCGAAGTTCATGTTGT
This sequence comes from Hypericum androsaemum, assembly GCA_963995505.1. Classification (NCBI taxonomy): domain Eukaryota; kingdom Viridiplantae; phylum Streptophyta; class Magnoliopsida; order Malpighiales; family Hypericaceae; genus Hypericum; species Hypericum androsaemum. The sequence goes on from OZ023184.1 coordinate 20,520,007, forward strand.
GGAAGTCGTTGACGCAAGGAGTTCCGACAATAGGGGGAGTTGTACTAACCTTGTGGTGCACATTGACCCAGCTTTGGCACCAGCACCTGACCCCTCTATCGTTAACAATATTGTCAACTTTCCGACCATAACTCCTTTCGGCGGGGACCAAATTCTTGGTCGTGGATATCAAACCCGCATGCTGCCGACCAAGCTTCATGATTATGTTTTGCACTACATTGTGACACACGCTGCACTGTCTTCGAGACCCCCCTCTTCTCATCTCACCTTCCATCTTATCCTCAGGTATGGTCTATCCTATTATAAATTACGTTACTAGCGCTAACTTTTCTCTACGATATCACCAGTTTGTTGCAGCAGTTACACTTAGTCTTGAACCCGCAACCTTTGCCGAAGCAGTTACTGATGCTAGGTGGCGAGATGTTATGCAAAATAAAATTGATGCCCTCGAACGCAATGGCACCTGGACATTAGAATCTCTCCCGCCAAGCAAGAAGGCGATAGCCTACAAATGGGTCTATCACATAAAATATCATTCTGACAGATCCATGGAGCACTAAATAGCTCGTTTGGTTGTTCGTGGGGATCGTAAAAAAGAAGGCGTGGACTACTATGATACGTTCGCTCCTGTTGCCAAGATGGTCAGCGTTCGCACATTTCTGGCTGTTGCAGCAGCTCAATCTTGGTATCTTCATCAAATGGATATTCATAATGCCTTTTTTCATGGCGATCTTCATGAATTGGTATATATGCAAATCCCCCCTGGCTTCACGAATCCTGGAAATGACAAAGTCTGCCGGCTACGCAAATCTTTATATAGCTTACGATAGGCTCCAAGAAACTGGTTTGCTAAGCTTGCGGCTGCTTTGCGAGCCTCAATTTATCTCATTCATATGCCAACTACTCCCTGTTCTTCTATCATCGTCACGGTGTCTCCCTGTGTCTTCTTGTGTATGTCAACGATTTGATCATTGGTGGGAACATGGAAGACTCTATTCATTGGCTCAAATCATATCTGTCTCCGTATTTTTATATAAAAGATTTGGGAGTTCTGAAATATTTTTTGGGGCTCAGTATTGCTCGTGGACAAGATGGCATCTTTATTTCTCAGTGCAAGTACGCTCTTGACATAGTTCGCGAGTGCGGGCTACTCGGTGCTAAGCCTGCTGTATTTCCCTTAGAGCCTAATTACAAGTTAAGTGTTGATCTCGGCGATGACGCGGACGATGATGAAGCTTATCGACGCCTGGTTGGCAAGCTAATTTATCTGGTTATCACTCGCTCTGAACTCAGTTACTCGATTCATACCTTGTCCCAATTCATGCAGCACCCACGTCAGAAGCATTGGGAGGTTGCTCTGCGTGTTGTGCACTATCTGAAGGGTCTGCCTAGCCAAGGCATCTTTTTGCGCTCTGATAGCGACCTCAGGATGTATGCCTATTGCGACTTGGACTGGGCCACCTGCCCGATTAAGCGACGGTCAGTTACCGGGTACTTTGTTCAACTTGTCCTTCCCCTATTTCTTGGAAAATGAAGAAACATCCGACAGTAGCTTGCTCTTCTGCGGAAGCCGAGTACCGCTCCATGGTTGCTGCGACACGAGAGCTCTAATGGTTGACCATGCTCTTGCGTGATCATGGCATTCGTCCTCATCCTATGCACTTGTATTGTGACAGTCAGTCTGCTCTTCATATTGCCACGAATCCGGTGTTTCACGAGCGCACGAAACACATTGAGATTAACTGTCATTTCGTTTATCATGTGGTTCCAAGTGGCCGTCTCATTTTGCATCATGTTCTGACGCATCTCCAGCTTGTTGGCATTCTCACCAAGGCCCTCGGTCGGCATCAATTTGATTTTCTTCTTGACAAGTTGGGCATTTTTGACATGTATGCTCCAACTTGAGGGGGAGTATTGGGACTACGGCCCTACTTTGTATTAGTTGTATCGTGTTGTACAAGTAATAGGCGACTTCCTATTTTGCATCGATGAATTAGGATTAAGGTCCAGTAGCATGTATATATATATATGCCTGAGAGCATTCAATAAAAGTTGATTGATTCTCTCCACGAAATCCTACAAAATTAAAAATCAGATTAAACATTCACCCAAAAAAATAAGATTAAAGACCCACAAACATGAGGAGACCCATAAGCCATCCTGTCTTCTTCAAGGTGTAAGGGAGGCCTAGAACGCCGGCTCCCACTATGGCTATGAAGATGTTGGCGAAGGTCTTGAACTGAGAGGAGAGCTTGTTGGCCTGGCCTGAGCTGGAGAGGAGTGGGGTGGTGTCCTCCCTTGGGATTTGGAGTACATGAGAGGATGAGCTTGCTTCTTTCTCAACCCCCATCAAAGATCTTCTTCGGATCAAGAAATTCTCACCTTTTTCTTCACCAAAAATGGATTATTTTCTGGGTACAGGAATGGAGAATGGTAGGTGTGTGTTGGTTGGTGGAGTTTGTCTCTTTAATCAAGTTTGGAGCAGAAGCTGACAGAGGAAGCCAAATGCAAATGAAATTTGCCTCTTTTGAAAATTAAACGAAAAACGATGAGAGAAAACACAAGTTGCCCTTTTAAATAAAATATCAGATAAGATAAGCAAAAAAAGGATATTTTAGATAATGACAGATTACCAAAGATATTTCGTTTGAGATTTCTTTCCATAGAAATGCTGACAGAGGGTTCCATTATGGCTTGTTCGATTTTTGGTTTTTCGTTGATTTTTGGTTGTGTTCTTTGTGGAGAAGAAGTTGTGGTTGTGGATCTTTAATCTGAATTTTAATTTGGTGTTTACATGGTATTTTTGAGGTTGAAGATGATGTTCTTGAGGTTGAAGATTAAGAATTTTTTTTCCTTTTTTGAGGGTATTTTTATCATTTTCATGACCAAAAAAAAGAAAAAATGGGTGCTGACGTCAACTAGCAACTTGAGAGTTTCTAAAATCAAAGATGGGGAACGGTAAAATTATTTTCGAAAATGCAGGGACCCGAAAAAGAATATGACCAAATACTTGGAACTAAGGGGTAATTTACCCAAAAAATTTCTCATTTTTAAAACTAAAATTATATTCCAAGTACACTTTGTAAGAATTTAAACCTTGAACAAAAGATCAAATCATTTTACGTCTTACATCGTTAACACCGACATTGTCGAGGCCGTGACTCACCCAAAGCCCGGAAACAAAGAAAAACAATCGGAAGGTTGGGGAAGAAAAGGGGAGGAAGAGTATGGTTTTTTTTTTAAGAAATATAAAATAATTTGGCATTATTTTGTAGTTTTCACTATGACGCGTTACCAAAATATTGTTAAAATTTTTTTCGAGTTGGCTTGCCATGTAAGAGACAAAACGACAACGTTTGAATTTCGGGCAAGGAAAGTTGCTTGAAAGTTCTTTTTGAAATTTCAGGGACCATTTTGAGCCGTTTTAAATCAAAAGATTGTAAGTGTCAAATAGTCAAACTACATGGTAATTTTTTAAAAAGAAAATATTTTATTATATTAAAAAGATTAATTTATGATTTTGATACTTATAAATGACAAAAATTAAAATAATGTTTTAGAATATTTAGAATTATTTGATATTGTAAATTCCCTCTGTTGGAGAATTGGTTTATTAACCAAGGAAGAGATGGCCCAATACAAATGAGTGTATTGGGCTTTGGCCCAAATATTTAATTAGAGGAAGAATCCTAATTAAATATAATAACTAAGTAATTAGTGGACAACTTTGAGGTAATTTAATTGAAGGTCACACCAATTAATTTTGGGTGCTTGTGAGATCAATACGAAGCTCGTTGATAGAGCTTCGTAACGATATATAACACTTGCGAAAATCCAATTCTCGGGGTGAATGAAAATTGGCTTTAAAGTGGTATGGTTGTTATTAAAATAAGCACAATCCCATATTGGTTAGCGCACCATGCTGAGACAAGTTTATAAGGGACTAGAAGTCTAGCATGGGTAAACTGGTGGAGAAGGGAGAGGCTTCTCGCGTCGTCCGTCCGTCCGTCCGGCCCGGCTCGGCTCGGCACGTACGCACGCGCGCGCGCCCCGCCTTGTCCCAGACTGGGCCCGAGCCTGGGCTCGGGTGCGGGTTGCGGGATTGTGGGAATTGTTTCAGGTTTCAGGGCCTTATCTTTTTAGAACTGGGCCGGACTTGTTGTAGCGATCCTAGGCCCAAAAAGTCCTTTGGGCTTCTTGGACTTCCGTTTGGACAAGCCCACACTCTGGAACCTTCTTCTCCTTCCAGGTGGCTTTGAATTTAAATTTTGAATTTAAAATTCATGCCAATAAATGGGATAACAGCCTAATGAATATGGGGGTTTTATGAGTCTTGTAACAACTCATTTAATGGGTGAGTTAATGGCCCTATTAAATCAGAATTCGGCTGTTGGAGGTCCAAGGCTGCCTATAAAAGGAGCCCACCTCCTTCATTCCAAATCATCCCAGCTCTCACTCTTCCTTGAGCTCTCTACTTCTCCCTCCATAGCATAGCATCTCTCACTTTCATCTGTGTCGGAGTTCTAAGGCTACGAAAGGTTCGAAAGGTGTGCTATAGTGCTTCCTTTAGTACTCGTGGTTGGGCATTGTACCTTGGGAGCTCTATTACCCACGGAGGCCTGAAGCATATAGGCGGGTAATAAGAGTTTAAGGGCACACGGTTAAACTGTGGCCTCGTCCAGGATTCAATCTGAAGTCCTAACTTGAAGACGAAGGTGTTACACACTTACCTACAAGTGTGATCGTGAGCATCCTCTAAACTCTCTATTTTTATACTTCATATATACTCGTGTTAAAACCATAGTTTACTATTATTTTACTAACAATCTTAAACTCTTATCATAGTCGGAAATTTTAGTAAACTATTTCGAAGAGTATTCTGTAATACGAATCCTGGTCTCCAAGTGCTTACGAGCAGTTTTAATTGGAAATTATATTCGAATTATTTAAGTTGTGGCCAAATAAATTATTGTGATCAATTACTTGCAAGTATCAACGATTACAGTGTGAGTTATTGGATTCTAATATCTATTTCTTACAAAACTTTGTTGTGGTGATATAGATCATGGCTGATAACAACTCTCCCCCACACGAGATCAACAACTCCGGTGCGACGAACACCACCAATGACAACTTGAACGAGGAGGTTCCTGTTGTGAGGGCTAGCGGCGCTGAGGCCGTGATGCCGGGTCATAGACACCCAATGCCACTGCCGTACTCTCATCTTGAGAAACCGAAAAAGTTCAAGAGTGAAAATTTCAAGAGTGAAAATTTCAAGAGATGGCAACAAAAAATGTTGTTCTACTTGACCGCCCTGAACTTTAGCCGGTATGTCAAGGAGGAGAAATCCAAAGAGAATGTGAGTGATCCACATCAAACCGCGATCCACAACGCATGGGTACATGAAGATTACCTATGTCGCAACTATATATTGGGTTCTCTCGATGATTCACTTTACGGTGTGTACTATACCAAAGAAACGTCTAAAGATCTTTGGGAATCATTGGAGCACAAATATAAAGTTGACGACACCGGTGCAAAGAAATTTATGGTCGGGCGCTTCCACGACTATCGGATGGTCGATGGAAAGAGCGTTGTGGAACAATGCGAAGAGCTGCAATTGATCTTCCATGATCTTGAAACCGAGGAAATGGCCATCAATGATTCCCTCCAAGTGGCGATGGTGATTGAGAAATTATCACCATCTTGGAAGGACTTTAAGATGTACCTCAAGCACAAGAGGAAGAAGATGACTCCCGAGGACCTTATCCGAAGGTTGTGCATCGAGCAAGACAACCGAAAGGTTGATAAGAAACCAAGTGGCATGGTTGCTAAGGCCAATGTGGTCGAGACCGGGGGGAGCTCCCGCGGGAACAAGCAGAAATGCTCAAATGATTCCAAGGGAGATGCTCAGAACAAGAGCTTTACCGGTACCTATTTTGTTTGCAACAAGACTGGCCATCGTGCCAAAGATTGCTACAAACGTCTAGCCGCGGAGGGCAAGAAGACGGCAGGACCAAGCAAGGGCAAGAAGAAGAAGCCCGCCAATGCTAACATTACAGAGGCTAGCTTGAGCTCCGACCTCGATGAGATGCACCTCACGGCTGTTGTGTCCGAGGTGAACCTCGTGGGTGGGAACTCGAAGGAATGGTGGGTGGACACGGGGGCTACCCGCCACATTTGTGCCAATAAATGGATGTTCAAGACCTATCAACCGGTCGATGATGAGGACTACTACATGGGAAATTCTGCGGTCTTGAATGTTGAAGGTAAAGGGACGGTCATGCTGAAGATGACCTCTGGCAAGGAGCTCACCTTGACCGATGTGCTGCATGTGCCCGAGATCCGAAAGAATCTCATCTCCAGAGTGGTGCTCAATAAGAGGGGCTTTCGGTTTGTGTTTGAGTCTGACAAGGTCATCATGTTCAAGGGAGGGATGTTCGTTGGCAAGGGCTACTTGACCAACAATCTGTTTAAGATGAGTGTAATGACTTTAGCTCCCAAGGCAAAGTCTAATGATAAGATTGATGTGGGTGCCGCCAATAATGCTAGCACGAGCAATGATATAATGAATGTTGCCGAGAAGGCTAATAAGAAAGTAAAGGTTGCTTATTCTCGCGCGTCGTTACATTTATGGCATGGTAGACTAGGTCATGTGAATTATAAGTCTTTACAAAGGCTAATATCACTTAACCTACTACCGAAATTCAACATCGATCACAAATATAAGTGCGAGACTTGTGTTGAGGCCAAATACGCCAAAACATCTTCCCACTCGATTGAGCGAAGCACGGAACTATTGGATTTAATCCACACCGATGTATGTGATTTAAAATACGTACAAACGCGTGGCGGTAAAAATTATTTTATAACTTTTATCGACGATTGTACGAGGTATTGCAATGTCTACTTGATGAGAAGTAAAGACGAAGCAATAGACATGTTCATTCACTATAAGAATGAAGTTGAGAACCAACTTGGCAAGAAGATAAAAAAATCTTCGAAGTGACCGAGGTGGTGAATATGAATCTCCATTTGCACAAGTTTGTGCCGAGAATGGAATCATTCATCAAACCACGGCGCCTTATTCTTCCGAGCAAAATGAAATTGCGAAAAGAAAGAATAGGACGCTTAAGGAAATGATGAATGCGATGCTTATTAGTTCCGGATTACCAAGGAATTTATGGGGCGAAGCTGTGCTTTCGGCCAACTATGTGCTCAACAGGGTACCACACAAAAAGTTAGATAAAACACCTTACGAATTATGGAAAGGTCATACGCCTAGCTGTAAATTCCTAAGAGTTTGGGGATATCTTGCTAAGGTTCCGATCCCACCTCCGAAAAGGACAAGGATAGGACCCAAGACGGTGGATTGTGTGTTTATCGGTTATGCACAAGATAGTGCTGCATATCGATTCTTGGTACACAAGTCAGATAACTCTGATGTTCACGTAAATACTATCATAGAAGCTAAGAATGCTTCATTCTTTGAGGAAATCTTTCCTCACAAAGCTCGAACTGGTGTTGACCGTCAAGTTGACCAAAGTGGGAGCAATGTGGGGGAGAGGAACCTCAAGATGAAGTTGAAGAGCCTAGACGTGGGAAATGGGCTAGAAAAGAAAAGTCCTTCGGATCAGATTTTCTAACATATCTGTTAGAAAAGGATCCTGTAACCTACAAAGAAGCAATGTCTTCTACAGACTCTGCTCTTTGGAAGGAAGTGGTGAATAGTGAGATAGAGTCTATCTTACATAATTACACTTGAAAACTAGTAGATCTACCTCCGGGCAGTAAACTCCTAGGCCATAAGTGGATCTTCAAAAAGAAGATGAAGCCTGATGGTACAGTGGATAAGTACAAGGCAAGGCTTGTTGTTAAAGGCTACAAGCAAACTGAGGGTGTTGATTATTTTGACACATATGCTCCTGTCTCCCGGAAAATGTCTATTAGGTTAGTCATAGCTTTGGCGGCTTTGTTTAACCTAGAGATCCATCAAATGGATGTGAAGACGACCTTCCTTAATGGAGATTTGGAAGAGGAGATTTACATAGAACAACCCGAAGGGTTTGTGGTTCTAGGTAAAGAACATAAGGTGTGTAAACTTGTAAAATCCTTGTATGGACTAAAACAAGCACCTAAACAATGACACGAAAAGTTTGATAGTGTAATGCTATCTAACGGGTTTCAGATAAACCAATGTGATTAATGTGTCTACGTGAAAGGAGATGATAACGACTATGTGGTAGTTTGTCTCTACGTAGATGACATATTGATCGTGGGTAATAATGATAATATCAAAATTACCAAGAGAATGTTATCGCAAAATTTTGACATGAAAGACTTGGGACAAGCTGATGTAATACTTGGAATAAAAATTACCAAGACTTCAGAAGGTTACGCGCTTTCCCAAGGTCACTATGTCGAAAAGATACTTGACAAATTCGATAAGGATAGCAATGTAATTGCGAGAACTCCTATGGAAGTGGTGTCAAGTCTCTGCAAGAATCGCGGAGAGAGTGTGAGACAACTAGATTATTCTAGAGTTATAGGCAGTCTAATGTACCTCATGGACTGTACTAGACCAGATATTGTAAACTCGGTAAACAGATTGTCGAGATATACGAGTAATCCCAATGATGAACATTGGAAAGCAATAGTTAGAGTCCTTAGATACCTAAGGTACACTGCTAACTATGGATTACACTATACGAGATATCCAGCCGTTCTGGAAGGGTATTTAGACACGAACTAGATCTCGGACTCCAAGAATATAAAATCCACTAGCGGATACATATTTACAATTGGAGGAGCAGCAGTCTCGTGGAGATCATGCAAACAAACTTGCATTGCTAGATCAACTATGGAATCAGAATTCATAGCATTGGATCTAGCAGCTGAAGAGGCGGATTGGCTCCGAAGTTTCTTGGAGGACATCCCGATGTGGTCAAAACCAGTGCCTCCCATTAGCGTGCACTGTGATAGTCAATCAGCTATCGGAAGAGCACAAAACAATGTGTATAATGGAAAGTCTAGACACATATGTCGTAGACATAAATCCGTGAAAATGTTATTGAGAACGGGTGTGATATCTTTAGACTATGTAAAGTCAAAAGAGAACATCGCAGATCCATTAACTAAAGGTCTAACGAGGGACCAAGTTGAGGTATCATCGAGGAAAATGGGTTTAAAGCCCACGAAATGACCTAAACCCATGATGGTAACCCAACCTGGATTGTAAACCACGATCTGTAGGTTCAAAGGGACAACCGAATTGTGAGGCTAGGGTCAAACAAAGCACTCGGAAAATTGAGTTCCTTACCTATTCCTATGATGAAAGAGTGATAGACCTGTCCATGTGAAGGTTAAGTTTTAAGCTTTTAATGATCCTTATACTTCGAGTATATATAAGTGGGGTATGGCAGGATACTCCTTATAAGAGATCACCTATGTCGAATGTGAATGGGTCGCTTCTGTGAGATGAGTTAAGGGCTAAATCTCTAGAGCATTCGATGAAGTTTCCAAGGTAGTCCAGGGCCAAAATGGACAACAACGAAAGAACCAAGTAGTGGTTTGAGAAGAAGTTGTGTGAGTACCTTTGTCTTGGTATACATAAAATGCCGAACAGTTCAAGGCATCGCGTCCACTGGTTGGCAAGTATATCCGAAGGTATTTCACTAACGAAGGTTCAAGACTTTCAACCACCTTTCCTGATGAAACAAATTCTCACAGAACTCCATGTTGCATGTAGCATTGGTAGGCTCATGTCATATAAGCCATTTTGCATTCATGTGGGAGATTGTTGGAGAATTGGTTTATTAACCAAGGAAGAGATGGCCCAATACAAGTGAGTGTATTGGGCTTTGGCCCAAATATTTAATTAGAGAGAGAATCCTAATTAAATATAATAACTAAGTAATTAGTGGGCAACTTTGAGCTAATTTAATTGAAGGTCACACCAATTGATTTTGGGTGTTTGTGAGATCAATACGAAGCTCGTTGATAGAGCTTCGTAACGATATATAACACTTGCGAAAATCCAATTCTCGGGGTGAATGAAAATTGGCTTTAAAGTGGTATGGTTGTTATTAAAATAAGCACAATCCCACATTGGTTAGCGCACCATGCTGAGACAAGTTTATAAGGGACTAGAAGTCTAGCATGGGTAAACTGGTGGAGAAGGGAGAGGCTTCTCGCGCCGTCCGTCCGGCCCGGCTCGGCTCGGCACGCACGCGCGCGCGCCCCGCCCCGGTCCCCCGCCCCATCCCGGACTGGGCCGGGCTCGGGCTCGGGCTCGGGTGCAGGTTGCGGGATTGTGGAAATTGTTTCAGGTTTCAGGGCCTTATCTTTTTAGAACTGGGCCGGACTTGTTGTAGCGATCCTAGGCCCAAAAAGTCCTTTGGGCTTATTGGACTTCCGTTTGGACAAGCCCACACTCTGGAACCTTCTTCTCCTTCCAGGTGGCTTTGAATTTAAATTTCGAATTTAAAATTCGAATTTAAAAGGAATAATAGCCTAATGAATATGGGGGTTTTATGGGTCTTGTAACAGCCCATTTAATGAGTGGGTTAATGGCCCTATTAAATCAGAATTTGGCTGTTGGATGTCCAAGGCTGCCTATAAAAGGAGCCCACCTCCTTCATTCCAAATCATCCGAGCTCTCACTCTTCCTTGAGCTCTCTACTTCTCCCTCCATAGCATAGCATCTCTCACTTTCATTTGTGTCGGAGTTCTAAGGCTACGAAAGGTTCGAAAGGTGTGCTATAGTGCTTCCTATAGTACTCGTTGTTGGGCGTTGTACCTTGGGAGCTCTATTACCCACGGAGGCCTGAAACATATAGGCGGGTAATAAGAGTTTAAGGGCACACGGTTAAACTGTGGCCTCGTCCAGGATTCAATCCGAAGTCCTAACTTGAAGACGAAGGTGTTACACACTTACTTACAATTGTGATCGTGAGCATCCTCTAAACTCTCTATTTTTATACTTCATATATACTCGTGTTAAAACCATAATTTACTATTATTTTACTAACACCCTCTCCTCGTTATCGACCTCAGCAGCTGCCATATAGAGGAGCTCAAGACCCGCGTCTGTATCATTGGGTCGGGCCCCGCCGCCCGGGCGGAGCTCAAGTCCGTCCTCTTCGAGGGGTTTATGGCCAGATACATCGCCCTCGGCGGCTAGCTCACCACCACCTCGGACGCCGAGAACTTTCCCTGATTCCCCGACGGCCACATGGGCGGTGACCTCACCAACCCCAATCGGAAGCAGGCAACCGGTACCAAAAATCAATGGACAGTACCACTACCTCTGCTCAAAGAAGAAGCATCCATAAGAAAATTCATTTGCTGGCGTTCAAGAAACATCTGAAGAAGTCTGGGAAACAGTAAACTTGGTGGGTATTCGAGATGAAGGACATAGGGAAACAGTTCTCGAAAAATTGGAAGAGTTGTCATAGGAAATCATAGGGCAAGGCAATGGAAGAGTTGAACTGGATGACAGAGTTGACACGGAGTCGTTACGCCTCTCAACGGCGTCGTCGAACACGGTCACCGACTTACCATTAAATTCCGGAGGATGAGAGAGAGAGAGAGAGATAAATATTGGCTTGTTTGGGTTTTATTGGTATTCTCCTAACTACCTAAATATATAAATTTTATGCTGCAATTAATCGACTTCTCGGTGTAGTCTATTTGGTCGAGGTATCTATCTCGCACCCAGAAGACTTTTGTTCAATCCATGGCAACGAAATTTATTTTGTTTCTTGGGAGCGATTGCAAGTTTTTTTTGTATTTTGATACTAATTTGGTAATTTATCCATCATCATGTCTACACGACTAATCCACGTCAAAGCCATGCGGCAGTCCACGTCGACTATAAAACGACGCCGTTAGCCAAAAAAATCTCGGACCGGATCTCGGGATCAGTTCGTGATAAAAATTGAAATAAGTTGAACATCTTTTACAGTTTTGAAACCACAGGGTACCCAAGTGATAATCGCTAAAACTACATGGTACTTAAATGTACTTTTCTCTAATACTTATGATTATTTCATTAAAAACCTTTGATCCAACTGATAGTCAAACTAGTCACCAAAAATGAAGAAATTCAGATCGTCTCATGTCCGATATTTTAAAAAATTGAAGATGATATTTCGTTCAGCTCCCGGCCTTTAATGAAGCACGACGACACTTCTCTCCCCTTCGTGTTCCATGTCGGTCCATGTTGGTTCAGCCCATGTCGTGCGGGATTCTCTCTTTTTTATTATCCCACCTGATATAGCCGGTGGTATTCGTAAAATAGTTTTTACATGTTACACATGATATATATTTCGCAATTTATTTACAAAGACACCTGCTGTTTGGCTTTAGTGACAGCATTTAGATGTAGCATACAGCATAGTTTCAAAGCATAAAGCTTTTTTTATTAATTCCAGATACATATGTATTCCAGATTCATTCTATTTCCAAACTCTTACTTCAAACCCCATTGATAGCATGAAGAAAACTCTTGCGAACCCCAAGGCATGAAACAGAATCCATAATTTTCCTTCGACATTATTGCCCAATCGCAAAATTTGCACCTATCGATTGCCAAATCCCGGCGACTATGAAAGATAACGAAGTGTTCGAGCGGCTCTCCCTGCCACTGGAAGCTGCAAAAGAACAACGTGATTCCGAGAAAATTCGGTAAAAACGAGAATCTGTAAGGATGATCGCGATCCCCTGGAATGAGTTCTTGCGGGCCAATATCATCATCTTTCGATTTGCAATCGACAATGACACTTTCATTTGACAAATTGATGATGCTAATATGGGTCCGGGTTATAAACCAATCCACCGAACCTTCAGTGGCAGTAGTTATCATGAGCGTAGTAGAAGAAACTAGGAGCATCAGAAAGAAAGAGACCAAATGGATTTGTTCCATCCTGAACTAAATGGAGGAAAAAATCGATATTAAAGTGTATTGTTACACAATATGGAAGAATGGTGCATGTAATGCTTAATTTATATAGTCCAAGGATCTGGGACGTTTTTGTTTAAAAAAATGTGTTATTTCTGAGACATTATCTGGAATTAAATACAACTGAAAAGTTCCCATTGTTTTCGGTTTAAAATTAATTAGTTGACGTACATATTTATTAAATTTGTCATACTTGATTAACTTTCCATAGATATCAACATAACCACTTTCCATATATAGTTATTGTTGGATAATTATGTAATTTAAAAAATTAATTTATTTAATTTTAATGAATAAGCGATCATATTTAAGCCCATCTTTAATTCTCTGTTGCATCAGTTACATAGCCACATTTATTCCAAAAAAACATAAATGGCCTAAGCTGTTATTAATGGAACTGTCATTAATTCCCAAAAAAATCATAAATGGCCTATGTTCTTATCAACGAAATTGCAACCAGAAGACCACGTCCATTTAGCCATTCACTATACTCTTAACAACTGACAAATTCGAATTTAATTATTCCACTTCTCGGCTAGGATCAACCTTCCTTAGATTCGTTCATCTGAAATAAATTATTCCCTTAATGTTTTAAAATATAATATTCCATAGTTGCGTTATTTGATTGATTATCTTTATCTTGTCCAGTGACATGATAATTATGTTATTATCAATTGTTTCTCAAAATTAACAACATCACTACTTTGTTCTCGTACTAACATATAGAACTAAGTGAAAAAATATGTATCAGAACAAACATGCGAGGCAATATTATTATCGATCTTGAGTTCATTATCCTCGCCCATGACTATGAAGGTCCATACAAGTAATAACGACAAGTCGTTTGCTAAACCCGGCAGCACTTCCATTTTTTCCATTCCTGTGATGTTAGAATTTTCGTTAAGTGCTGATATAAACTCAAAGCTTTAAATGAATATCATAGTCTTTATGGGTGGTGTTAAAGTGCATTATACACTTCATAAATATATGAGTGTCAAGTGGACTGTTTGCAGGAAATTTTAGCTTAATATCTAGAATACTTATAAAAATCAGCCGTGTGCATGACCAAAAAACGTAAAATAGCAACAACGACAAAAATAGTGAGATGAAGTGTGATTGTCTCATTCAAGCTTAGTATGATTCATAGAAGTTATAAACTTCATCATTATAGTAAATTTTATTGTCATGTTTGTCTAGATGTGGTTCATAATCTACGCGACTCTAAATACGAATCACTTGTATTCGAGTGGTTAACTAGAGAAGAGGAATTTTTGTGGGGAATGTTGAAAAATGATGTTATTTCAAATGTTTAATTTATTTAATTCAAATAAATTATGTGATGTTCTAAACTTTAAATTTCAGTTCAATGTTTTAAAGATTCTCTATTACATATAGCCATTGTTGGCTTGAGGCAAGAGAGGTGTTACAATTTTTTTTGCCTTTCTGTGAGTTATTCTTTAATCATTATTTTCTTTGCCCGCGTCTATGTACTTTGAAGGGTCTATTTAATGCTCAACGTCCGCTCCTACGAGTGAAATGTCCTTCAGTACATTACTATTTGGCACGACTTAGATAAAAAATAGTGTTCTTCTTTCTCTAAAATTTCCAACTTTTGTCCAATGGTTTTTAATCTGAGCCAAATAATGTCTTTAAAGAAAATCTACAGAAAACTCAAACATTCTACGTGGAGTGTGATCTCAGATTGCTAACTTGGCTCATGAAAATTCAAAGATTTCTAATGAATTCTCGTCTGGGTCTGGCCTGGTGGTTCCTCGGAGGGACAGGTTTTTGTTTTGGCATGACCCGTGGAATGGCGGGAGTCCTTTAATATTGGTCTTTCCAGAATTGTACAACATTTCTTCCCAGAAGTTTTCGAGTATCAGAGATTGCGGAAGCTGGCAGGGTACTTGGGTGTGGAATCTCATTTGGATTCGTCCACTTTACAACTGGGAAATTGCGAATATGTCCACCTTGCTGTTACATCTGTCCAATTCTTTATTCAATCACTTACTAATTGATAAAATTAACTGGATATTTGACATGAACGAATCTCTCTCTCCAAACTCCTTCCGCAGTAGGATACTCCAGGGATCTTACTCGAGGTTGGAAATTGCAAAGATTTGGACGGGTAGGCTTCCCTTGAAGGTGGCGTGTATCCTTTGCTAAGACAGACTGCCTTCTAGAGTCGATCCTTTTCTTTTTTCCAAAAAGATAGTTACACCAATTGTACATCAAGTATCAATACCTAAAAAACTATATAACACCTATCAAAGTAACAAGATACTAAAATAAATGGTATCTAATTCTAACTTCCAAAAGGAAACACCAAGAGGAGTTCCTAATCAAAGCTGCTTGGTTCTAAAACTAACCCCAGCAAGCAGTTCAAAGTACACCCTAATGCCCTATACAAAATCACCACAACAATCTTCATTGTCTCTGAAATCAAGGAGGATTATATACCTTGGTTTGTGTTAGGAATTTAGCAACTAGAGAACAAAACGCGCAAAGAACACGGACGCAAGAGTTTACGTGGTTCGGCCTAATACCTACATCCACGGAGAGAAAGGAGAACTTTTATTGATAAGTTTTCGAGCCACAAAGCCATACAAAACCTTAGGGTAACATGCCTTTATATAGATGCAAACTTTTGTACATCAAGTAAGCTATTTAGGTCAAATTAGGAGTCCAAAATCTAGTCCGAATAAAATAGAAAACAAGCCCACAAAATTTCCTCTTCAATTTCTTGACATCTCTAACAATCTCCACCTTGGCGAGAAATCATCCCATGGACGAACCATGAAGCTCCATCCAAACTTCAACAAACTCCACCTTGATGAAAGACCGCCCTATGAAGAACTATGAGAACTTGAGAAACCAAACCGACTCTACCAGCTCCACCTTGACCATAGATACACCGCCATCAATAATACCATCTTAACTTTCTCTCTTCTTTTTTCGTTCAATCACTTGGAGCAACCCCAAGCTTGAGCAACTCCCAAGTTTGTTTGGCGTATTCCCTCCAAACTCCATCGAACCCCAACTAGCAAGTCCACCTGCTGAAGCAACCTTGCGACCAATAGACGTACCCTCTATTTTTTGATCAGTCCTATGCTCCGCAACCTCGAACCCCTCTTCTGTTGGACCTTTTTGCTTCAAACTGATGCTACTTGCCATAGCATATAAAGAGCAACCTTTTGTTCTACCAAGTAGAACCTAGATATGCTACGAACTCCACCGTTCGGCCTTGAGTGAGATAGCCGATTCGCCCGTGATGCTACCAACGGCTTCGCATTCCCCATGCAAAACTTACCCAACACCTTTGACGTGCACGTCCCTTTAGACAACCATAGTAGGGCCCAGCTAACAATGCTTCTCCGAGAAAACCATGGCTCCTTGCCAACCATGCCTCCACAAAATAACCGTAGCTTGCTATCCATTTCTTCGCAAATCTCAACTGTACTCAAACCATCCATGTCAAGCCTTTACTCCCTCATACGAACCAACCTCATATGACCTGAGTTTTTGCCAACTCTTTCAGACCCATTGATGTGACTCCACCTACAATAATGTGCCTCACTAACCTGTAGGTATTTTCTTTCACCCTTCATCCCTATCATCACATCCTTCTCCACCTTCATTAGCATACTTTTATTACTATCACTGTTATAATCCAAGGTCCCTAATGAAAAGAGATTACCAGGATACATTGGACTCGATAAGACAGAAAGCTAGTCACCATCCGACCCGTCTGAATATGTGACCATGGTTGTGGATGCCGATCCCTCCTCGTTGTCATGATCCCTAGTTCGTCCTGGATAGTCCCCTTCATGTGCCCTTCTCCGCACTTGAAACCACTTCCATTGAACTTCTTCGACTCCGACCTTGATTCTCATCCACAACCCAGCTGGTGGCTCCTCATCATCCGCCAAGCACAAGCGAATCTTTGCTACCGCCTTGGCCTCCAACTCCTCTTACTCTTACTCCTCCATCTTCTCGATCTTCTTATCCGAGAGAGCGATGACCATCCCTTGTTGTACGAGGAGAGCCTTGAAATTCCTTTGCCATAACCCGAAATTCGATGAACCATCAAACTTCACAAGAGCAAACTTTGCGCCGTGATCCGACATCCTCCAACCTTTGCTCTGATACCACTTGTTAGGAATTCAGCAACTAGAGAACAAAATGCGCAAAGAACACGGACACAAGAGCTTACGTGGTTCGGCCTAATCCTACATCCACGGAGAGAAATGAGAACTTTTATTAATGAGTTTCCGAGTCACAAAGCCATACAAAATCTTAGGGTAATATACCTTTATATAGAGACAAACCCTTGTACATCAAGTATGCTATTTAGGTCAAATTAGGAGTCCAAAACCTAGTCCGAATAGAATAGGAAACAAGCCCATAAAATTTCCTCTTCAATTTCTTGACATCTCTAATAGTTTGGTCATTTCCAGAAGCTGCCTCACGAAGTTCCTTTAGCATGGGTGCAACGTCCGCAACCAAAATACCTAACTTCTCAGCCATATTCATAGTTCTCTTTGCCATCTCTTCAGCTTTTAGGTCTTGTTCCACTTGATGCTCCGAACCAGCCATATTTGATGTGAGTTGTATGTCTTCCGGTTGTTTGGCAGACGCTTTGATTGTCAATCGCTGCACTGGAATCTTCTTGAGGGCGGCGACTTTAGCTGTAGGTTTTCTCATCCGAGAGCTGGATCTAACTGGGGTTTGAATCACTTTAAATTTTCCAGCGGTTGCCTTCGAGTCCTCTCGAATAACTTGATCCTTTTCTTTCTCTGTTTGGCTTGAGTAGGTACAAAAATCCAAAGAAGGATGATGCATACAAAACGCCTGCTCCTTCCTCGTACTTTGTGTTATCACTTCCACTAGTTTATCAGTGAGCTCGTTCACCATGGCTTGATCCTCCATAGACTCCGACTTTGCTCTTATCATATCTCCAGGGACAACACTTACCATGCCTTGAGGATCCATGCCTTGAGGACCCTGCAACTAAACGACGATCAACGCAAACATTCAAATCTTCTTGTAGGGATCTCCTTGAAAATCCACTCGGCTCAACATCAACAAATCTTTTTGTCTGATCGCCCGTGCCAGTTTCCCCTGCAACTTGCACAACCTCAACAATTGCAGGGCAAGATCCACCACTGTCTGCAACATTTGGAAGCAGGACATGATCATGAACTGCTCCAACAAGGCTCGAAAAATCATCCTCCATCTCCTCAAAAGGACCATTAAGCCTAGCAATCTCCAGGCAGCCATAAGCCCACTCCGAATCAGGTTGTTCTTCAACCCCATTAGAGACAATTTCCTCAATTCTGATCTCATAAGTCTCATCTCCAATTTTGAGGTTAATCATCTTACTAAGGCGTTCCAAGGATTTCGAAGAAATTAGGACAAAGGCGACGTCAAGTCACTTTCTGCTAGAAGTAAGCTTGTGAACTGATTTAAAATCCCCTAAGGAAGAGACTGACCATTCCAAAAATGGGCACAATGGAGAAGATTTGATTCGTTATCTAAATTTGGAAATCGAAGAATCGAGTTATATTTGAAGAGACAATTTATAACCAATAATTTCTGCACCTTACCATCTTGTTCTCGATTAAAGAATGGTTTTTTCTGGTCTAATTCGACCAAGGATTCGGCCTGACAAGATTTATTGCTCTTCCTGGACTCCTGCTTGTGAAGAAGCCAATGGTTTTTGGCTGCGTCTCTGCGTTTTAATTGAATTTTGACTTGGGGGCCTTTTGGTTGAACGGGGGATGCTTTTGCGTTGAATTTATTTGCAACGACGGGTGCTCTATCGACTGTTTACTATGTAATTGTTACATTAATATAAATCATTTATAAAAAAAAACTCAAACATTCTAGAATTGATTCTGGATACTTAATAAATTTGACATATACATTTATTAAATTTTTTGTAGTTTATCAAAATTCCGTACTAATTTTCCGTAGACATCAAAATAATTAGTATCACCAAAGGCCAAATATGCATTGGAGGATTTCAAAGTCGGTTCAAATCCTGGCATAGGCATATTTTTGGTATAATTTATCTTAAAAATATTAGTATTCATAATAATAGTTATCAAATCTACACTAATTGTCAAAAAAAATTGGTCTAACAGCACAAAATATTGTATGATTTTACAGTAGTCTAAGATTCAAACCCTAACAATATGTAATTAGGTGTAAAATTTTAACTTTCAAAAAAAATCTACACTAATTAATAAACCTTCAGAAAAGTGAAAGTCGCACAATCTAGAGATCAATGGGCCTCTAGATGGAACTTACTTGATTACCTTGGGCCTTCTAGAAATTCTGGGATCCTTAAGTTTTTTTTAAAGGTAAATATCTTCATTCATTACATCAAGTCTAAATCCAAAACAGAACCAAGTTCAGGCGGGGGAGCAGAAAAAAGAACATAGGGAGTGCCTACTGGTAATTTAAATTTAGCCATCGTATGCGCAGCTTGATTCCCTTCACGTCTGATGAAACAAAAGCTCCGCTCCTCAAAGCCGTAGGCCACCGCCAAGCAATCATCAATCATGAGAGCCAGGTCGCTAAGATCGTGAGTGGGTTGATTTACAGTTTGGACCACAGGTTGACAATCAGATTCGAAGAATACCCGCAAAATACCAAGAGTTGTAGCTAGTAGCTCCACTCCAGCCTGAACACCCAAGGCCTCGAGTAGCGTCGGGTGAGTTATATTAGCTACACATTTAGCCATTGCAGCCAAGAGGGCACCTGATGATTCTCGTATAACCACGCCAATTTGGCCTTCTCCGGAGTCGGACATCCCAGCATCAGAATTAACTTTGAAGTATCCCTGCGGAGGAGTCAGCCACCGGACTTGATCTCGTTGTCTAGTCAGATTGATGTCTGGATTAGCCTCGTGATAATCCGATAGCAGTTTCAAAGCTCGGGCCATTTCAATTGGTACATCAACTGGAGAGTCGGGTTGAAACACGTGCAACGTCCGAATTTTCCAAATTCCCCATAAAAGGGTGATGAGGTTGCTACGAACTGGTAAATTGTTGTCAAGTGCATGCCAAATGAAAATCTTTATTCGGGGCGGGCACGGCAGGGACCAACAAAGAGACCAGTAATTCATCTGCGGAGGGGATATCGTGTGGTGCATAGATGTCTGCCACCAGTTTTCGAAGTCAAGCCGATAGCCACTATTGACAGTATAATCCCCTTTAGAAGTGAACCTCCATCTCTGTGTATATCATGTGACCGTCTAGGACTTAGATGAATACTCTTTATGCGCCTGGCATCAGCTTCAGAAAAGACAGTATCCACCAAGCCCTCCTTCCAACAGGCCGTATCACCCTCAATCAACTCAGCAACCGACTGGAAGCAATCGCTGCGTGGGTAGAGATATTCAGGCTTCCCGGTCGGAGCACCCACTAGCCAATTATCGGACCAAATGTTAATATTGGGATCCTTAAGTTCCTTACTAAGTTGAATGCTTCGACTTGGTTACGATATTTTTTTGTTAATTATGATCATAATAATCTCACCTGTAAATAGTAACCAACATTACTCTTACTCAGGCAGCGACTTTTTTTAAATTGCATTTGGGTTGTCACACACACACACACACACACACATATATATATATATATATATATATATATATATATATATATAGCTAAAAAACTTGTAGCCCAATGATACAATACATTATAAATATTTAGAAAGTCCAGATTTTAAATCCTAGTTAAAGGGTTTTATGACATAAAATAACTGATGAGAAAATTACTCTATCTTAATCAATAAATTTCAAATTCGACTTTTAGAGAATGCACACATGTTTTTTTGAAACGGTTAAATTTTTATTAATAAAAGTCGGAACGGGAACTCACGATCTCGCGGTCGTTGGTCTTTTCAAAACTCTGATGTAGTAAAACTGAAAAACTACAGCAAGAAAAAAATACCGACGATAGCACGACGAGGACAGAGTTTCCATCCGATTGCATAATTACAATAAGCCTAAATTGACCCCAGTAGCCACGTACGAACCGTAGTAATTAGGACCAAAATTGACAAGTCCAGAAAAATAAAAATAGGCCAAAAACACACAAAAGTCTCTCTTAAAAACCAAGAAAATCATGGAGCACCCAAGACAAAGACGAAGTCCGGTGAGTTGGCCATTCCAAATAGCCCAATGTAAGTGTTATATCCTCTGTCATCCAAGAAAGCACAAGAGCCTCTTCTTCCCAGGAATGCAACTTCACATTTCAGACCCTTCATCTTCATTCTATGTTGGAAAAGAATATGTAGATAAACTGATATCTTATTATAGATAACTCTCGTGTTGTTGTGTTAACGATTACAGATATATCAAGCCCTTAAATAGTGATCTAGAGTAACCAAGAGACTGCCCTTTACAATTCTCAAGCAGGCGACTATTTTAATTCCCATACATGAATTCTCTAGATTCATCTTACAACATACATGAACTTGACTTTTAGTATTCAAGTTTATACTTCAACATTTTCCCCCCTTAAACATGTTGCTTTGAAATAACTCCTAGTTTGCTGTGTAATTCAACGAACAAATCAATCTTGAGGACTTTTGTAAATATATCAGCTACTTGCTCTTTTGATGAAATATGAACGAGTTGCACTTCTTTGTTTTTCACATGCTCCCGAATAAAGTGGTAGCGAACATCAATATGTTTTGTCCTCTCATGATGAACTGGGTTCTTGGCAAGTGCAATAGCGAAATTGTTATCGATATAAATCTTCATCGGCTCCTTTTGATCAATCTGAAATACTTCAAGTAATCGTTTGAGCCAAATAGCTTGACAAACACACGACGCCGCTGCAATATACTCTGCCCGCAAGTCGATAAAGCTACAACTGTTTGCTTCTTTGAAGACCACGTAAAAGCACTTGCTCCAAGGAAGAACGCAATCCCAGTTGTACTTTTTGCATCATAGCTGCCACTCCAATCACTATCGCTGTATCCAACAACTTCTGAATCTCCTGATGAACTATAAAATAGTCTATAATCAAGTGTTCCCTATGCATAATGGAGAATCATTTTGGCAGCTTGCAAGTGAGATTCCTTTGGCTCTTCAGAAAATCTGCTCACTAAGCCAACTCCATACAAGATATCAGGTCTCGTGCAAGTTAAATAGCAAAGACTACCCACGATACTTTTGTAGAATGTAGAATCAACAGGATCACCTTCTCCTTGGTCAATTTGACACCTTTTTCAGCTGGTGTGACCTTGGGATTGCAATCTTCCATGGAAAATTTTGTAAGAATATCTCTAGCATACTTCGCCTGAGAAATAAAAATTCCATCATCTCTTTGATTGACTTCAATGCCCAAGAAATAAGCCATAAGGCCTAAACCAGTCATCTCAAACTCTTGAACAATTGAATTATTAAATTCTTTCATCATAACCTTGTTATTTCCTGTAAACACAAGGTCATCAACAGACAAATAGAACTCCTCCGGTAGAATCAGTCTTCACATAAAGAGTGTGTTCATATGGGCACTTCAAAAAACCATTATTCTGAAAACAAGCATCAATCCGCGAATTCCATGCTCTTGGTGCTTGCTTTAGGCCATAAAGTGCTTTTCTCAACTTGTAAACTTTCTCCTCTTGTCCAGAAATAATAAAACCCAGAGGTTGTTCAACGTATATCTCCTCATCAAGATATC
Source organism: Hypericum androsaemum (assembly GCA_963995505.1). Taxonomy (NCBI): domain Eukaryota; kingdom Viridiplantae; phylum Streptophyta; class Magnoliopsida; order Malpighiales; family Hypericaceae; genus Hypericum; species Hypericum androsaemum. The sequence goes on from OZ023184.1 coordinate 20,542,669, forward strand.
CATGGAGAAAAGTGAACTTTACGTCCATATGGTACAACTTCCACTTCTTTTGAGCAGCCAAGGCAATAAGCAATCTCACCATCTCTAGACGAGCAACCGGTACGAAAACTTCATCATAGTCAATCCCATGTTGCTGCTTGTAGCCTTTGGCGACAAGCCGAGCTTTATATTTCTCCACCTCTCCTTTTGCATTCTTCTTCGTTTTGAAAATCCATTTGACACTAATAGCTCCTAAGTCTTGTTCTTTTCAATTGCTTTAATTTCTTCGGTCATTGCCTTTTGCCAAACTTCTTTGTCGCATGCTTCAACAAAACTTAGAGGATCAAATCCTGCAAAAAGGCAAAATAAAGTAAATTCATCCAAGTCAAGCCTTTGTGTCTTGCTATAGAGATCATCAATCTTCCTTGTTCGAATTACTGGATTTGTTGAGCTTGCTGGTGTGTCACAGCCATCTAGCTGCTCCCCTTCAACATGTAACTCTACAGCTTTCTCATGTTCAACCACAATTTTCTCCTTATCTGATTCATTATTCCAATTCCAGGTTTGCACTTCATCAAATTCCACATCTCTAGACATCACAACCTTCTTTGTGGTAGGATTAAATAGCTTGTATCCCTGAAATTTTCACCATACCCCAAAAATATGCACCGTTGACTTTTGTCATCTAACTTCGTTCTCCTCTCCTCCTAAACTTTGGCATAAGCAATACAACCAAAGATTCGAAAATGATCGACTCTTGATTTTCTCATACTCCATGCTTCTTCTGGGATAACATCTTGAAGCCTCTTTGTAGGAAATCTGTTCAGCAGATAAACCGCTTTAGAAACGGCATCTCCCCAAAATTCTTTAGGAACATTCTTCTCTTTCAACATACACCGAACCAAATTGAGAATGGTACGGTTCTTCCTTTCTGAAATACCATTTTGTTGCAGTGTGTAAGGCATGGTAAGCTGGTGTACAACTCCATTGTTCCTGCAAAACTCATCAAATTCTTTGGAGGTGTATTCGCCTCCCCGATCAGTTCTAATACATTTCAAAAAGTAACCACTCTGCTTTTCAACCATTCTTTTAAAATCTTTGAATTTATCCAACACCTCACTCTTATTCCGGATCAAATAGACCCAAGTCTTGCCACTGAAATTGTAAGTGAAAGTGACAAAATACCTATTTCCTCCAATAGAAACAGGGTTAATTGGTTCGCATACATCCGAATGGACTAATTCAAGCCTTTCAACAACTGTTGAGAAATAAGATCGAAACGAATAAAACACGAGACACAAGAATTACGTGGAAACCCCAATGCGGGGAGAAAAGCACGGGCAAAGGAGAGTCGTCCACTATGTGAGTCCAATCGGTTACAAGGCCTCCGTGAGGGTTCTCTCTACCTCACAACTCTCAACTACTACACAAAAGACCTAGACATAGGCCAATATATATAGGAGATTATAACCCTACTCTAAATAGGAATATAGTACTAATTTGTCTAGAATTTGAGACAAATCCTAACAAATCTCCACCTTGGACCAAATTCTATGACTCCAACATCAACGATGCTCCACCTTCACCCAATCTCTTAAAACATTCCCAATCTACCCCTGATGTTTTCAGAAATTGCACATCTGCCACTGCCTTCAGAAAATAGCCCCTCGTCAATTTTTACTCGGATCAATCACACCAAAAGCTCAGATACCAATTTGTTAGGACAGCAGAAGCGTAAATACCAAAAGCTCTGATACCAATTTGTTAGGACAGCAGAAGCGTAAACACGGATGTGTAGAACACTCATAATAAATAGTACGAGATAGGAAGAATCGAGGACACACGATATTACGTAGTTCGGTCAATAGACCTACTCCACGGGACCGAGACGATCATCACTATATTATGTGAAAATACATGGTACATAAGCCATAGGCGAGACGGTGCCTCAAGCCTTAATCTCTCGTGCCTATACTACCATGACCAATTAAGCCAAGACCAAAGAACTCCTAACCCCTAGCCCACTATATATAGAGGTCAAGCATAATATGTTTTACATTAGGAAATAGAGTTCTATTCTATTTAGGAATCTGGGACAAATCCTAACAGCTACCCGCCAAAACTTCTTTCCTTTTAAATGTTTTTCTTTGCTGCTTACCCAGAACACATATTTCACACAACTTGTCAGGTGGACTCAACTTCGGCAAGCCATACACCATCTTAGTCTTCTCCATCAACTGCAAAGCTTGAAAATTCAGATGCCCATATCTGGAATGCCAGAGAGTGGACAAATCCTCCACACAAGCCTTCAAACAATTCTCTTGCACAATAGACAAGTGACAAGGAAACATCTGATTTTTGGTCATGGGCACACAAATAAACAAACTATTTTCCTTATCACGAACAAACGGCTTATTATCTCGCAGTTCAATATGATAATTTCTCTCTAGCAATTGGCCCAAACTCAGAATATTATTCTTCATATCAGGGACATAATAGACATCTAAAATGCATATATGATCACCATTCTTGAGTTGAAGAAGAATTTTACCTTTCCCAGCAAATGGTCTTTGTGACTGATCACCAAAAATAATGCTCCCATAATGATTTTCGTCAAGTTCCGCAAAGAACTCCTTTCTTCCACACATGTGACTTGAGGCTCTAGAATCAAGATACCAAGTGGTCGAGTCACTAGATTCAAAATTGTTAGCAACTGACAGCAAAACAGTCTCATCTTCCTCCTCTTCCTTTTGAGCAAAGTTTGCATGTTTTTTATGATAACATTCATTAGAATAATGCCCAAATTTGTTGCAATTAAAACATTGAACACCTGATTTATCAGTGCTATGCCATCCTGAATTCATACCGCGGCCATAACCTCGTCCGCTTCCATGGCCTCTTTGTCCACCATCACTTTCATTTTGATTTTCAGATTGTTCTCCACGGTCTTCGCTTCCACGACCAGATTGGCCTCCGCGACCTCTACCTCGAAAACCTCTTCCTCTACCTCAAAATCCACCTCTTGTTGATTCAGGCTTTTGCTCCTTTAATGCCATTTTACTTTGTAAGACCTGCTCCAGACTTTTCTCACCTCCTCTATGTAGCAATCTCTCCTCAATAATTTGCAAGGACCCCAACAGTTGTTCCACCGTCATTTCTTCCAAATCTTTGGACTCTTCAATGGCTACTACAACATGATCAAACTTGGGATCCAAAGATCTCAATATCTTCTCTACGACACGAACATCATCAATCTCTTCACCATTCCACCTCATCTGGTGAACAACAGAGATAACCTTCGAAAAATAATCAGAAATAGATTCAGATTTTACCTTCTCCAACTTCTCAAACTGCGCTCGCAAGGCTTGCAAGTGAACCTTTTTTACTTTCTCCAAGCCACCAAAGGCCTTTTGAAGAAGCTCACACACCTCCTTTGAGGTCTCAGCATGCGAAATCAGCTCAAAAGTGGCTTCATCAAGACCTTGGTAAATCATGAAAAGTGCCTTCTTCTCCAACTTTCAATTTTCTCTCAATTGCTCCTTGTCTTTCTTTGATAGTGTTGCTTCTTCTTCCGGCGTAGGCTCCTCGAGCCCATTCTCTACGAACTCCCATGCATCATAAGAACCCAAGAGGGCCTTCATTTGTATACTCCACAACTCATAATTCTCCTTTGTGAGTCTTGGTACTTGAAAGCCGGAGGTAGACGACGAAGAAGCCATAAATTTATTGACTCTTCACCTTCTCTGATTTTTGCTTCGTAAAATCCTCTTCTCTTTTAAGAAAAACACGTACACAGTACACTTGGCCTCAAGTGTGGAGGCTATATGTCAAACACTTCTAATTCCAGTGACGTGGATGTCACTAGTCTCCAAGCTGTATTTTATATGGACAGATGTGGCAAGGCTCTGATACTAGATTTGTTGAAAAAGAATATGTAGATAAACTGATATTTTATTATAGATAACTCACGTGTTCTTGTGTTAACGATTACAGATATATCAAGCCCTTAAATAGTGATCTAGAGTAACCAAGAGACTGCCCTTTACAATTCTCAAGCAGGCAACTATTTTAATTCCCTTACATGAATTCTCTAGATTCATCTTACAACATACATGAACTTGACTTTTAGTATTCAATTTATACTTCAACATTCTCAAAGTCTCAAACCGAACACCAGCCTCTCCTAAGTGCATGTTCCCACAATGACTCCAACGTCACCCAAATGCATGTCACAGGTAAGCTATCTTCCTTTCCAATTAAGCACTCCATTTTGTACCTGAGATGAGAGGTTTGGGTTTGGTCTTAAACAGGGTCTTGTGTCTGATTATCCCCACCATGTCCAAATGAACCTTGGATGATGCTCCTGGAAGTTGCATTCGAATCTCCCGTTCTGTTTAATGATCTGATTCTCCATGTTGGTTCAGCCCATGTCGTGCGGGGTTCTCTATTTTTTATTGTCCCACCAGATATAACCGATTGTATGCGTAAAATAGCTTTTACTTGTTACACTTGATATATGTTGGTCAATTTATTTACGCTTTGTGACATCTCCTCTTTGGCTTTAGTGACAGCATTTAGATGTAGCATACAGCATAGTTATAAAGCATAAAGCTTCTTTTTATTAATTCCAGATACATATGTGTTTTAGTAACAAGCTCATTCTATTTCTAAACTCTTACTTCAAACCCCATTGATAGCATGAAGAAAACTCTTGCGAATCCTCAGGCATGAAACAGAATCCATAATTTTCCTTCGACATTATTGCCCAATTGCAAAATTCGCACTGATCGATTGGCAAATCCCGGTTTCCATGAAAGATAACGAAGTGTTTGAGCGGCTCTCCCTGCCACTGAAAGCTGCAAAAGAACAACGTAGTTCTGAAAAAATTCGGGATAAACGAGAATTTGTAAGAATGATCGCGATCCCCTGGAACAAGTTGTTGCAGGCCAATATCATCATCCTTTGATTTGCAATCGACAATGACACTTTCAATTGACAAATTGATGATGCTAATATGGGTCCGGATCATAAAACCATCCACCGAAGCTTCAGTGGCAGTAGTTTTCATGAGCGTAGTAGAAGAAACTAGGAGCATCAGAAAAAAAGAGGCCAAATGGAGTTGTTCCATCCTGAACTAAATGGAGGAAAAATTCGATATTAAAGTGTACTGTTAAACAATATGGATGAATGGTGCATATAATGCTTAATTTATATAGTCCAAAGATCTCGGATGTTTTTTGTTAAAAAAATGTGTTATTTCTGAGACATGATCTGGAATTAAATAGAACTGAAATGTTCCCACAATTTTCGGTTAAAAATTAATTGGTTGACAGATATAATTATTAAATTCGTCACATTTGATTAAGTTTCCATAAATATCAACATAACTAGTTTCCATATATAGTTATTGTTGGATAATTATATAATTTCGAAAAATTATTTAATTTAATTTTAATAAATTCGCGATCATATTTAAGCCCATCTTTAATTCTCTGTTACATCAGTTACATAGCCACATTTATTCCAAAAGAAGCATAAATGGCCTAAGCTGTTTATTAATGGAACTGTCATTAATTCCCAAAAAAATCATAAATGGCCTAAGTTCTTATCAACGAAATTGCAACGAGAAGACCAAGTCCATTTAGACATTCACTATACTCTTAAAAACTAACAAAATCGATATTATACTCTTAATTATTCCACGTCTCTGCTAGGATCAAACTGCCTTAAATTTGTTTATCTGAAATAAATTACGCCCATAATATTTTTGGCAAATAACTCTCATATCTCTCGTATTTGACTAAATCGATAATTTAGTCCCCTGTATTTGAAAAATAATTCTTCCGTCCTTTGTATTTAATTTTATTATACTCTTGGATCACTCGCTGACGTCATCGGCTCTTTTTTTAGGAAAAATTACTCTCAAGTCTCCCGTGTTTGCTTAAATATACTCAAAAGTCTTCCGTGTTTAAAAAATGATCATGTTGTCTCTCTTGTTTGGTTTTATTATACTTTCGGGTCTCTGGCTGATGTTATCTTTAATTTTTTTTCATTTTGTTATGAAAATGATGGAAATACTCTTCCAATGAAAAAAAATACATCCAAGGTCATCTTCCTGCATTCTATCTCTTCCTCACCGGCCAACCCGGAGACAAAATAAAACCCTGCCGGAGAAAAAAAAAAGAAACCCAGATGGAATCATAATCAAGAAACCCAGAATCAAAATCGAATTAAATCAATTACCCCGGATGGTTCTTCCTGCTTCCTGAAGCATGCTTCAACCCAGTTCTGAATTTGACTGTCCCCAACGCACAAAACTCATCTTCAAGAAATAGAAACCAGAAACAAGAAGCATGTAGAACGACGCCGAAAACGATAGGCGGAAACAAAACTCCTCTCCGATACGCTCCGCTCTGATCCACTGGGCTCCTCTCCGATCGGCTCCGCTCCGATCCACTCCGATCCTCTCAGAGGGACCTCGTATGCATGAGTGTTAAAGTGTCAGAAAGAAGTGGAATAAAAGCTTAAGTGTTTTGTCACAAGGAGTTTGTATGATCCTTATGCATGAGGAATAATTGTGTCAAAAGAATGTGGTGCTAGGCAGTGACCTAGTATGCATGAGTGGCAACAACTTCAAAGGAAAATAGTCTTATGCAAGAAATGTTGTTTGTCGGATTAGTGTACTTGATTAGGATCTACGGCAGTCGAGGCAAGTGTTGGACACTTTCTCCGTAAGACGAGATTGCCCCGTATATTTCAGTGCGGTATGGGCTAAGGCAATCGTCTTCAAGATACAACGACTGTTCGGGCTTTTCTAAGAACGTTGCACACGTATCTCGAAATTTTCGGGCGAACCCTTATATACCCAGAAATTTCGGACTCTTTATAAGTGAAGAACGGGGGAGAGAAGAAGATAACAATGCAACAGAATGCACTTTTTTGCTGGGATGAGATAAATGGCAAGGGGCAGGCCTATTTATAGGCTGGAGGAGGCAGGAAAGCAGCCACCTCGAAGGGACGCATCCGTTCGGCCAGCAGGCTGGCTGGCTGCGCTCGTGGCCCTTCGGTGGCTTTTGGATCTTTCGAGGAGCGTCCAGACTGTGCTGGTGCCCTTTTACGAGGGATCTCGCAACTCTTCGACCTTCTGAAAGTCTCCTGGACATTCTAACCCTTCGGGCCTCTTCGGTGGCCATCCTGAAAGGTGCTCGTAGCTCTTTGTCACTTCGATAGCTGCGCAGCTTTCTCCAGACCCGGGTAAAATACTTAAGGCTCCTCCAGCTCCTCGCGATGATGTACACGTGCGAAGTGCCAAGTGTACCACAAAGCGCCCATTGCGACATGCGTCCAATGCGCCATACTCGTGCTCGTGCTCGTGCTCGTGCTCGTGCTCGTGCTCGTGCTAGTACTCGGATGGTGCTACGCACCATCCTCGTCGCGGTCCGAGTTGGCTTTTCCTCCAGGTGGTCAACTTATTTCCGAGTCAACAAGGAGTTTCTCCTTATAAACTAGGAAATGTTGGTGCCACTTTCCAATGTGGGATTGCACTTTCCATTTTCCTTTTGGGCCTCCCACTTTGGGCCTTTCCACTTTGGGCTTTGCTTGAATTTTCATTCAAAACCTTTCCAACAATTTCCCACATGAATGATGATTAATGCATGCAGACTCTAATCGAAAGTTCTAACGTGTTATTATTGCATCGAGACAGGTAGCTTGCGGCTTTGAACCTTCTCTAGTAATATGTTATCGAATTTATTCGCTGCTCGGTGAACGTGATATCTTGAACCGTCAGCTTTTGGCGTAAACCAAGACAATAACATTTACACAATAATAACCCTAGTATATTTGGGTTCTCACGTTGTGTCTGTTTTGGCCATGGACCGTTTCTTGGATTCATAAGTGTTTTTTCCATTTGAAGCGGCCTCACTTCACACTTACATAGGTGATCTCCTATCAGGAATATCCTGCCATACTTCATCTTTATCAAGGTATAGGAATCATTAAAAGCGTAATGCTTAACCTTACCACACCTCTGCAGGTTAATACCTGGGCAGCTTCTGAGAATGAGATAGGTTCCAGGTGATTAACTGAACTCTCCATAACTTAGTTGTCTCATTGAACCAAGTTTGTGGGATCTCCACTCATCATGGTTGAGTTACCGCTATGGACATTCTTTAGTGTGTGGATTTTAATCCCATTCTCCTTACTGCATTGTACATTTGATCTCTATTGATTCCTTTCGTAAAAGGATCAGCTAAGTTGTCCTTGGACTTTACGTAATTAATGGTGATCACTCCACTAGAGATCAACTGTCTAACGGTATTGTGTCTCCGACGGATATGTCGAGACTTTCTGTTGTACATTGTACTTTGTGCTCTCCTGATTGCAGACATGCTATCACAATGTATCAATACGGGAGACACTGGTTTGCTCCAGCACAAAATATCCTCTAGGAAGTTTCTGAGCTATTCAGCTTCTTCCCTAGCTTTGTCTAGTGCTATAAACTCCGACTCTATGGTGGATCGAGCTATGCACATTTGTTTAGAGGACTTTCAAGACACTGCTCCTCCTCCTATAGTGAATACGTATCCACTCGTGGATTTGGAGTCCTTAGTGTCTGATATCTAGTTTGCATCACTGTATCCTTCTAATACAGCTGAATATTTAGCATAATGTATGCCATGGTTTATGGTATGTTTTAAGTACCGTAAAACCCTTTCCAGAGCTAGCCAGTGATCCTTCCCTGGATTACTTGTGAATCTACTAAGCTTACTAACTGAGTACGCAATATCGGGACGTGTGCAGTTTGTTAAATACATCAAGCTCCCGATAATCTGTGCATACCTCAGTTGAGATAATGGGTCCCCTCGATTCTTGGCTAAGTGTAAATTCAAATCTACTGGAGTCTTAACCGGAGGTTTGTCAAAAGCTTCAAATTTCTTGAGCACGCTTTCCACGTAGTGGGATTGCGTCAAGATAATTTTGTCAGCTTTCCTAGAGATTTTTATTCCTAGTATGACGTCTGCCAGACCCATATCTTTCATGTCAAAGTGGTTCTTTAACATGTTCTTAGTTTTCACAATAACCTCTTTATTGCTTCCCATAATTAGTAAGCTTCAGGTGTGCCCTTAATGTAAACACATTTATCGCACTCATTGATCTTAAATCCATTTGACAACATTGTTCTGTCAAATTTCTCGTGCCACTGTTTTGGCTCTTGTTTTAGCCCGTATAGTGACTTGACTAGCCGACACACTTTATGCTCTTGACCGGGAGCCAGAAACCCTTCAGGTTGCTCCATGTATATCTCCTCTTCCAGTTCTCCATTTAGGAAAGCTATTTTTACATCCATTTGGTGGATCTCGAGGTTATAGAGTGCCGCAACAGCTATGAGTACTCTAATTGATGTGATTCTTGTGACCGGTGAATACGTGTCAAAGAAATCATATCCCCCCTTCTGTTTGAACCCCTTAGCTACTAATCGAGCTTTGTACTTGTCGATTGATCCATCAGCTTTGTATTTCCTTTTTAGGATCCACCTGCATCCCAAAGGTTTGCAGCCCGGTGGGAGATCCACAATTTCCCACGTGTGGTTTTGCATAATGAATTCTATCTCACTATTGATAGCTTCCTTCCAGAGAGGAGCATCTGGACTGGACAATGCCTCTTGGATTGTCCTGGGTTCATCTTCTAACACATAGGTTAGATAATCTGGACCAAAAGATTTGGTTACCTTCGTCCGTTTACTACGTCTAGGTTCATCATTTGCCTGATTTAACCCTTGCGTAGTCTCGTGAGCCCTTTTCTTTGGACTCGCTTCCTTTCTTTCCTTATTAGGAAAGCTATTCTCAAAGAACGTTGCGTTCCTTGATTCTATGACCATTCCTGCGTTTATATCAGGGTTTTCAGATTTATGCACTAAAAACCGATAAGCACTACTATTTTGCGCATATCCGATAAAGATACAATCAATGGTCTTGGGTCCTATTCTCACCTGCTTAGGCTTAGGTACTTCGACCTTTGCTAGGCACTCCCACACTTTAAGGTAACCGTAGGAAGGCTTCCTTCCTTTCCATAGTTCATATGGAGTTTTATCCCTTTTCTTGTGTGGTAATTTATTTAGAATGTGGTAAGCTGAGAGCACAGCTTCCCCCCACATGTTCTGGGGTAAGCCCGAGCTAATCAACATAGCGTTCATCATCTCCTTAAGAGTTTGATTTTTGCGTTCAGCTACGCCATTCAATTGAAGTGAGTATGGAGCAGTCGTCTGATGAATAATGCCATGTTCTTGACAGAGTTCATCAAACGGAGCTACATATACTCTCCCTCGATCATTTCAGATCATTTTGATTTTTACGCTGAGTTGATTTTCAACCTCATTCTTATCTCTCTTAAAGGCATCAAGAGCTTCGTCTTTGCCCTTTAGAAGATATACGTAATAGTATCTCGTGCAATCATCGATAAACGTGATGAAGTATTTCTTCCCGCCTTTAGTTTCACGTGTTTCATATCGCAAGTGTCCGTATGAATTAACTCTAAAGGCGTAGTACTTCTTTCCACCGAATGGAAAGGTGCTTTGGTCATTTTAGCCTCCACACATACTTCACATTTATCGGATGGGTTGAACTCTAGATTCGGTTATAAATTTAAACTTTTACGTGTCCTAATCTACCATGCCATAAATTAGAACACTCGGCCAAGTAAGAAGAAGCGTTAACTTTATTTTTACCATTAAAGGTGCGATGTACATTTATTACATTCATCTTAAACAGCCCCTTTTCTAGATAACCCTTTCATATGAATTGATCCGCTTTGGCCAGTACAAACTTATCAGCCTCAAATACAAGCTTAAGACTAGCTTTGCTTAACAGTGAGCCGAAAACTAAGTTCTTGCGGATGTCCGGGATATGCAGCACATCCTTGAGGGTCAGCTCCTTTCCTGAGGTCAGCTTCAGGACCACCTTACCCAGACCGACGCTCTTGGACGTTGCAGAGTTTCCCATGAACAGCTTTCAGCCGGTGATTGGGATATAGTTCGAGAACATCTCCTTGTCCGAGCAGACGCGGCGGATAGCTCCTGTGTCCACGAACCACTCTCTCGGATTGTCCACCAGGTTGGCTTCAAACACCATGGCTGATAGATCTATTTGGGACAAGTCTTCACCCAGGTTAGCCTTTCCTTGATCGTCCTTCTTTGGCTGGCGACAGTCCTTAGCCATGTGTCCGGGTTTGCCGCAGTTGTAGCAGTCACCCTTGATCTTCTTTTTCTTCTTGGGCTCTTGCTTCTCCTGCTTATCCCCGGACTTCTTCCTCTTCTTGCCACCTTTTCCCTCGGTGAGGTGCACGGTGGTCTCAGAGTTGGCCTTGCCTTGCTTGACTTCGGACTTTCGGTTGTCTTCCTCGATCCTAAGTCTCACGATCAGGTCTTCTAGGCCCATGTCCTTCCTCTTGTGCTTGAGGTAGCTCTTGAAGTCCTTCCAGAGAGGGGAGAGCTTCTTGATCATCGCAGCTACTTGAAAGGACTCGCTGAGTTGCATCCCTTCAGCTTAGATCTCGTGAAGGATCAGCTGCAACTCCTGCACTTGGTCGATGACCTTCTTGGAGTCCACCATCTTGAAGTCGAGGAATCGTGCGACGATGAATTTCTTCGTCCCAGCATCCTCCATTTTGTACTTCTTCTCGAGTGAACTCCACAGCTCCTTAGCGGTCTTGGCTTTCGCGTAGACGTTGTAGAGCATGTCGTCTAGTCCATTCAGGACATAGTTCCGGCACAGGAAGTCGCTGTGACTCGACGCGTCGAGAGCGTTGATCTTCTGTTGATCCGTCTCGTTTTTTGCTATCTTCGGTGCTTCCTCTTTCGGGAACCGAACTAGGTTGAGCGTGGTCAGATAGAACGTCATCTTTTGTTGCCACCTCTTGAACTTGGTACCGTTGAACTTCGCTGGCCTTTCGGCGTGGACAGTTCCTGGTACCATTGGCAGTGCTACGGTGCTTGACGATGCCATCTTCAAGTACATGAATCTCGTCTTACGATTGTTGTTTGTCGGGTTGGTGTACTTGATTAGGATCTACGGCAGTCGAGGCAAGTGTTGGATACTTTCTCCATAAGACGAGATTGTCCCATATATTTCAGTGCGGTACGAGCTACGACAATCGTCTCCAAGATACAACGACTGTTCGGGCATTTCCAAGAACGTTGCACACGTATCTCGAAACTTTCAGGCGAACCCTTATATACCCTGAACTTTTGGACTCTTTGTAAGTGAAGAACGGGGGAGAGAAGAAGACAACAATGCTACAGAATGCACTTTGTTGCTGGGATGAGATAAATGGCAAGGGGGTAGGCGACGATGCACACGTGCGAAGTGCCAAGTGCGCCACAAAGCACCCATTGCGACATGCGTTCAATGCGCCATGCTTGCACGCGCACGCGCGCATGCGCGTGCTCGGATGGTGCTACGGACCATCCTCGTCGCGGTCCGAGTTGGCTTTCCCTCCAGGTGGTCAACTTATTTCCTAGTCAACAAGGAGTTTCTCTTTATAAACTAGGAAATATTTGTGCCACTTTCCAATGTAGGATTGCACTTTCCATTTTCCTTTTGGACCTCCCACTTTGGGCCTTTCCACTTTGGACTTTGCTTGAATTTTTATTCAAAACTTTTCCAACAAGAAATACAAAGGCGGTGACAAAATTAGCATGCATGAGTGAATGATAGTAAGAAATTGGCACCTCACTTTTCCAAATTGTATAGTATGCATGAGTGGGAAAGGTGTCAAAATAAAATGTCGATACTATGATGCAAGAGGTGTAAAGGCGATGACAAATTTAGTATGCATGAGTGAGATGAAAATGCCCGAGGGTGCAAATGCTTCTATGTAGCAGTTCCAATTGTGTTAAAAAAAAGAGAAAATCCTACTATACAAAGCCATAGTCATGTCAGAATGATGCAAAAGGCACAAAAATCGGCGAACAATTTTAGTATGCACGAGTGGCAATACTCCTACGATGTAGAAGGCATACCAGGTCCGCATACTCCAACACAACTATTTGAGGTCTCAAATAGTTGTGTTGGAGTATGCGGACCTGGTATGCATGAGTGTTGAACGATATCATATAGAAGTGGATTGCTAAAGGCTTAGTATTATCACAAGGAGTTGGTATAATTCCGATGCAAGAGGAATAATGGAGTCTAGGCGCTCAATATTTACGCTCTAGTTGCGCCATCTGCAACTAGTTGCCCCTGATGTATATAATTGTTACCTGGAGTTTAATAAAGTATTTTACCACTTAGAAAAAAAGTATGCATGAGTGAGAATGGTGCCAAAAGAAAATGTTGGTAGTTGATGCAAGAGGTGCAAAAGCGGCGAAAAATTTAGTATTCATGAGTGAGATGATAATGCCTGAGATAACAAAAACATCTGGTAGTGTTCAACTACCCGACAATCCTGCTGTACAGAGGTATAGTGACGTCTAAAAAGTTGACGAAAATGTTGACAAACTAACGCAAGAGGCAGAAAAGTCAACACTCGTACTGTTGAAAGAAGTTGACACCTCATTTTTCAAAATTTGATGTGAATATCATTACTTGTAATGATGCGTAACTAGCGTGGTATCGATGTTGGTACACTTATTAGTACACGAAGTTGTAATGGCGTCGGATGTTTTTGCTTCTGCTAGAATGCTCCAAGTGTGAATGACATAATAATTTGATGGTCATAGTTCTAGTTGCATAAGTGGTAATAGGCACTGAAGTGTTGCGACACTCGGACTCCAACCCAGGATCGAAAAACCTCGAGTCTGAACATAGTAAAATCCGGTTGGTTATAGCTCTCTCTCTCCCGGCCATGTACCAGTCTTTGCAGATGACAGAATGAGCTCATTAGAACAGCCCTTCTCACAGACAACAATTGTACGAATCTTAATCCAGATTGCAAACAGCCCATATGTTTATGGATGGGGAGCAAGTTTGCGCTACGTTATACGACAGGGATTCCATCGCTGTTTCTGGTTGTCTGGCTTGACCAAGAACAAAAAGATCGTAAATGAAGGCAAGCGAAATCCAAGATGAGCCATTTGTTGAACCAAACATTTGTATTTCCAAACTTCCATTTCATTGGGCAAAAAAAAAAAATTATTTCAATGATGCATAGAAATGCAACATATATCATGGTCAAAGCCATTATTGATTAAAATATAATGTGAAAGAATAAGCTAAATCTTTGTACCCCATGGCATGCATTTAGAATACGACTTCGTACGCTCAGGCATGAAACAGAATCCTGATTTTCCCTTCGACATTATTGCCCAATTGCAAGATGTGCACTGATCAAAAATCATACCCCGGTTTTGATGATAGATAACAAAGCGTTTGAGCGGCTCTCGTGACCACTGGAAACTGCAGAAGAACAAAGTGGATCCGAATAAATTTGGGAAAAATGAGAATTCAAAAGGATGATCCCGATCCCCAGAAACAAGTGTCCGCGGACCGATCTCATCGTCCTTGGACTTGCATTTGACAGTGACACTTTCATTTGAGAAATTGATGATGCTAATATGTGTCCGGCTTATCAAACCATCCACCGAAGCTCCAGTAGTAGTAGTTTCCATGAGCGTAGTAGAAGAAACTAAGAGCATCAGAAAGAAAGAGGCTAAATGGAGTTGTTCCATCCTGAACTAAATGGAGGACAAATCGATACTAAACTGTATTGTTTTTACAATATAGAAGAATGGTCCATGGAATGCTTAATTTATATAGTCCAAGAGATTGAGAAAAAATAGAAAAAAGATAGTTTCCCTAGTTTGGTCAACAATTAAGTTATTAAGTAATTTATTACTCTTTATTAAGTTCACATTGGTATCAGTGAAAACTTTAGTTGTCATGTATATTTTTTTGTCAAACTCTAGGTTTTTTTATAACACATGTATAATACTTTTAAAAAGTGACAAACTTTTCTAACAAGATTTAGTAATGTTGCATTCTAATAGGCATGAGTTAAGCTTAAACAAGCAAGTGCTTGGTTTTTTTTTAGGGTAGCGAGTGCTTAGTTGTCAAAGGGAGAAAAATGCAACTGCTTTATCCATATAAGATTGACTAGAATTTTGTTGCTGCTCTTTAAATCTCGAACTTTTATGTAACAAACTACGCGACTCCCTTTACTCTAGATTTGACTCTATTAATAGATTTGACTCTATTACCTTCCTCTGCCATTTATCAACCGCTAATTAATTTCATCGATAAATATATATAATTTCTATGTTTAAGAGCTTGCATGGTGGGTTTTTAATATTGTATACAATGGGGTTCTATAATTGATTTAATAATTAAACAGGTCCCTTACGCCAATAGTTATTTATTCATTTAGGCAATGTTATAGAGTTTAGACACACTCCGGTTTGAATTCATGTTGAATGAGTGTAGTAACTATAAAAAATATACAATTATATTATCTCCAAGATATTTTTTATGAAATTATTTTAAATCCGGATACTTTTTATACCCACTAGTTTATGTAGAACTTTTTTAATGACATCAAACTCTTTCCTAACAAATATTTAATACTATTTTATTTCTAAATCTCATATTTGAAATATCTGATTTAATTATAATAATTTTTTATTAATTAATCTAAGCGTAATTAATGCACTACAAAGTGAATGTATTTTTTACAACAGATGCGACCTGGGAAGAAACCTTAATGGGCACTGTTCGTGCTACATTTTTTGTTCTCGCCTGGTTTTGTGTGTATCAATTTGTTTTTTTTTTGTTTCTTGTTATAGTTTGGCCATAAAAATTGAAATTTCTAATATAATTCGAGTAAGAGATTGTTCAAACTAACTAAACGGCCTCGAATTCAAGTTATCGTTAGAAACACAATTGTTTAAACCATCTCGAACTTGTTAGATTATTCAGAATATAAATGTTAGATTATTCACAATTCGATTGTTCTCGTTAATGGAATCTCATGGTACACTTCTCCAAATAAATAACAGAAGTACTAGTTCTCCGTAATCGAATATAAAAAATGTTATAGATTAAACAGATGTATTTCCAAATTATTATTTTATAAACTAATTTTATTATCAATGCATACATCATGTAACACACATTTCATGGTCAAGGCCACGAATTATTAAGATCTAACAATAAGCTAGAACATCATTTTGGTACCCCATGGATAGCATTCAGAATACACGCCACTATCCTTAGGCATGAAGCAAAATTCATCTTTGTTTAGAATTGCCCAATTGCTCGGTGTGCATCCATCTATTGGATCACCCCGTTCTCCATTAAAGATGACGAACTCCTTGACTGGCTCTCCCACCCACTTGAATGATCAAAAAATCAAAGTGGTTCCAAAAAAGTTTGCACGAAATGAAAACTCGTACGGATGTGCCAAATCCTTGGAAGAAGTACTCGCTCGCCAATATCATCATTCTTTGATTTGCAATGTACAGTGACATTTATATTCTCCATTAAGTTGAGGACCTGGATACGGGTCCTGTGGGGGAAACTGGCTACAGTAATAGTAGTTACCATGGACATCAGAAAAGCAACCAAGAGCATCAGAGCAAGATATGTGGTTGTAGAAACACCCATACATTTTTCCATTGTGAGCTAAATGAAGGACTAATCAAAACTAAAATGCTGGGTTATATGATGTAGAAGATTGGAGGGTGTTTAGTTTAAATAGTCACTATCTGAAAAAGAAATATATTAAGTTTCCATTTCTACGTTTTTGGTCAAAATATAAGTTCCCATACATGGCTTTTAGTCACTACTAAAATTGAAATTACATAGGAAAATCTCTCTTAAAAAAAATTTACATTAAACCAAAAGAACATTACAACCCCTAAACCAACATTCATTCCTTTGCAAAAAGAATATTACGTTAAACCAAAATAATATCTTTATAACCCAGCAGCCGGATGAAACCTATTAATTTACGGGAAAAAATTCACAACTCCCTGAATTTTCTAATAATGTACTGAAAGATAAAATAGTCCATAAATTTTAAGAGATTGAACTAGTAACTAATTTTTTTAAAAGATTTAATTAAATTACAACATAACATCACCAAAATACTCTTAATAGTTACCCAACCCACGGTAAAAGATCTCCTTTTAAGGTATATGAAACGACACAACAAATAAAAAAAACCAGAGACCATAGTACAAAAAAACCCAAACGATCTCTCGCCTCCTCCGTTTTCCCAGAACAGCCACCCTAGCATGATGCTTATTGCAATCCTCTCCGTACTCGCAGCTGCTTTTGTCCTTGTCACTTACTATGCCTTGTACGCCAAGGTTTACCTGGACCCTCGACGAGGGCGACGATGCTAGACGAAGAGAACGAAAGAAGGGCGGAGTTTTTGGATGAGGATCCTATATGGTACATCAATACTATAGGGTTGCAGCCATCGGTTATTAGTTCGATTGCGATCTTCAGGTCCACGAAAAAGCGAAGGGTTGGTGGAAGGGATGGAGTGCGCGGTCTGCTTGAACGAGTTCCAAGGCTTCGGTCGCATACCAATTGCCCCCTATGTCGGGCTCCCATCGTTGCTCGTACAGTCAGAGCAGGATCAGTAGAAGGTGGAGATGCTGGTAGGGGTGATAGGGAAGAAACACGGATCGATGTTCGGGAGAACGGTGAGGATCGGTTTTGTTTTTTTACTATGGTCTCTGGTTTTTTCTTTTTCGAGTTTTCTAGTTGCTGTGTCGTTGATATCATATTTTGGTAATCTCATATTATAATTTAATTAAATTTATTAAATAAATTGATCAGATAGATTAATAGTTCAATTTTTTTAAACTCAGAAACTATTTTACTAAGTATACATTATCTTAAAATTTAAGAACTTGTGATATTTTTTCCAATTAATTTATGTTGGCGTACTCGTGTCAAACCATATCAATATATTTTTTCCTTTTGGTGCGCGCTGCAATATCAACGGCAAATGATTAATTCATAACTGGATGTTGTCAAATTCTCTAGAAAAGTCACATTGTAATCTGAAATCATACTTGATTGAATTTGAGCCTAAAATTTTAACAAAAATGAGAAATGAGTGAATTATGTAGAACTAATAGTACGATTTCAAACAGTGTGAAATAATTTCATTTTTTCCTATTACATCAAATTTGATTTGTGTTAACACTACAACAAAGAATTTTGAGATTTGTCCCATATCCACAATGATTAGGCTTGACTCGAAATATTGAACATCCATTCCGACATTTTAAGATAATACAAGCATGAATTTTCATACGCATATAAACCAAATCTAATCTCCGCTAATATAGCACGTAGATTTCAAACTCTTGTTTCGCTGCATAGAACACATAAGACATATCATGGTCAAACCCATAAAATTGATAACATCAAACATAAAGTAAACGAACTAAGCAAAAAGCGTCTGATTCCATTTCGAGTCAAGGCAATCATTATATTTTTTAAGCATATCGATATTATATTAAACCGAAAGAATATTGCAACTCCGATATATATAGTTATCAACTCCAAGCCTTCATTGTGGGATCAGCGAGAGGTAAATCGTAGATTGATTTCTGTACTTTTTCTTTTTATTTAATAATGAAGTGCTTTTTTACCGCCAACAAAATAAAACTCCAAGCCTTCAGTTTTTGGAATAAATGATGAAATATGATTGTTCAATCAACAATAATCTTTCTAGCCCAAGTCCATAAGCTTCCGAATTCCAAAGGAAGCAACGGCCCCAGAAAATAATAGGACAACAAGTAATAAAACCAGAAACCCAAGAGTAAAAATTTTAATTTTTTTTGAAATGTAAAAATTTTATTAATCGCAAGAGTGCAAAATTGAGAAAGCCCACACACGGATTGTACAGGATGATGTCTTGCTCCTGGGGTAATTTACTCCATATTGGAGTTATTGATGTTCAAACTTCTTCTTGCCCT
The DNA here is from genome assembly GCA_963995505.1 of Hypericum androsaemum. Taxonomy (NCBI): domain Eukaryota; kingdom Viridiplantae; phylum Streptophyta; class Magnoliopsida; order Malpighiales; family Hypericaceae; genus Hypericum; species Hypericum androsaemum. The sequence continues at coordinate 20,561,579 of OZ023184.1, forward strand.
ATAATTTTTTTTAAATAAGTTCTTGCCCCATTTATTTCTATATGTTTGCAAAGAAGATTTATTTTGTGCTGCTTGCAACTATTTTCTGGTCCACTTGAACCGTAGGGATAGCATCGTCCTCAAAGTTGAAGTCATCGACCTTTCAGAGTGAGTCACAGGATTACACGGTAGACAGAATGACTCCATTGGTGATGATTAAGTAGAAATATGCTTTTCAACATGTAATTTTATTTCTTCAAAAATATTATTTGTAAGTTTCATGATGTATCCTTACTTCTTTAATAGCATTTCTTTTGCAACTAAATGCGAATTGTACTACTTTTTCTTAGAATTAATATACATATACTTATATATAAAAAATAGGTTTTCCCGGCATAAATCCGTGGTAGATTGTAACTACGTCTTATTATCATAAGTGTGGTAATCAAGTGTGATAATGCAATTTTTTTCCCGAAAGAGGATTGCACGTTGCAGTACCGATTACTTTACTCTTCACATGAGATTATCCAACTGAATATAGAAAATGTGGTAGATTAAACAGATGTATCTCCTATTTCATTTTAATATAAAACTTATTTTATTATCAATGCATACATCATATAACACACATATCATGGTCAAGGCCACGAATTGCTAAAATTTAGTATGATTATGAAACCAACAATAAGCTAAAACCTCATTTTGGTACCCCATGGATAGCAATCAGAATACACGCCCCTATCCTCAGGCATGAAGCAAAATTCATCTTTGTTTCGAATTGCCCAATTGCATTGTGTGCATCCATCTATTACACCACCTCGTTGTTCTCTAAAGATGACGAAATCCTTGACCGGGTCGCCCACCCACTTTAATGTGCAATAAAACAATGTGGTTCCCCAAAAGTTGGCCCGAAATGAGAATTTGTAAGGATGAGCGAAATCTCTTGGAAGAAGTACTTGCACCCCAATATCGTCATCCTTTGATTTGCAATGTATGGTGACATTTATATTCTCCATTAAGTTGAGGACCTGGATGTGGGTCCTCTGGAGGATGCTGGCTGCAGCGGTAGTAGTTACCATGGACATCAGAAAAGCAACGAAAAGCATCAGAACAAGAGATGTGGTTTTAGAAGCAGCCATTGTGAGCTCAAAGGAAGGGCTGATCAAAAGTAAATTGCTTTGTTATATGATAATAGAAGATTGGTGGGGTGTTTAGTTTATATAGTAACTATCTAAAAGAAACATTTATTATGTTTTCAGTTATAAATTTTGGCGTCAAAGTATAAGTTCACACACATGGCTTTTAGTCAAAACTAAAATTTCAGTTGCATAGGAGAATTTTGACCACCGCTTTCCCTGAAAATTTGGCCAGGTTCTGAATTTTGTTGTTCCTCCTTGTTTCTCGAACTATATTAACAAAAAATTTATTCTAATAAATGATATTTTTTGTTACTCCAAAAAGATATGCATCAGTAAAAGTCATATTTCGTAAATAAAAGGAATGAATTAACAAAATGTGCCTAAAAGTATTTGTGGTTCTTCATGATTATGTGGTGTACAAGTGTATGTCATTTAGGATGAAAATGTATTACCGGGGGTATTAATTTGTATATAATGTTTATCAGGCCTACTTTAAATAGAGGTGATTAATTATATATTTTGAGCAAAATTTAAATACTATGTTTTTTATGCATTTCTAATTCTACAAATCCTACAATTTTTTTACTTTAGTGGAAATAAATTTCTATTTTTCATATACAATTCTATTTTTAAGTTGAGGAGATTAATTGTTTCTTTTGAAACGGTTCCTGATTCCGGCCCATTAACGAAGAGATTCTGGCCCGTTAATAACTACATACATACACCGAAAATGAACACCTAATACATGCTGCTCAAAACAATTCTTGTGTTGTTGGTTCCTTGTTCTAACAACTACCATTGGAACTATTTTGACATGCTTGCTCACGTGAAAGTCATTGAATCAAATTTTGCAAAAATTTTGACCGTGTCGCATGTCATAAAATGAAGGTCCATGTCATAAAATGAAGTCATAGACAAAGAACCGGTACAAATCTTTCCAGATTTTAATTTGATCCACTACATTTTTTCGTGGAGTTATTTATTCATCAGCGGAATTTCTGGAACAACTCTGATAGAGGGACAAATAGTCAAATTCGAACGTAGTTATTGTCAACTCCAAGCTTTCGTCTATTATTGTGAGTGTCGGTGAAGCTGAGTGCTTCACAAGAACTAATTTCACTCAAGCAGTAATTCTAGCCAATTGAAGGAGTCTTCATAGATCACTTCGATTCCATACTATTCCGGCTTTTCATAGAAGGTGAGAAGAAGATGATCGAAGAATTTCTTAAGAATCTTACAAGATTTGTTCGTTAAGGTCTAGTTGTTTAGTGACATAATGACAGAAGTTAATACTCTTCTTATTCCGTTGAGAAGATGTGTACATGGGCATGTATTCCTTTCATAATCGGTAAGATACAATATTATTCCTTTCTAATTTATTTCTAAAATGCATCAATTTATAAGACATAACATGGTCAAGTCAACGAATTATTAAGATGAAACGTACAATATGCTTGGAAACAATAAGCTTATCAATTCAATGGATGGCACTCAGAATATCCGCTTGAACCCCAAGTCTGAAGCATATACCATCCTTTGATTGCACTGGTTGCAGTTGTCTCCAGACCAACCCCTTGATGTGCTGTAGATATCAAAATGCTTGAGCGGTCCCGACGAAAATTGAAAGCTACAAAAAAAACAATGTCGTACTAATAAAATTTGGCCTAAAAGAAATTGTCTAAGGATAGTCAAAAGCTCGTGGAGCAAGCGTTACGGCGCCGAGATCATTGTTTTTTGACTGGCAATGAACGGTGACATTTTCGTCTGGTAACAAGTTGACGATGTTAACATGGACCTTTCTGAACAAAGAATCTGATGTTTTAGTAGTAGCATCAGTGATAATGAACATAACAAAAACAACTAAAAGCATCATAGTATGGGAGGTGGTAGTAGTAGCAGACCTTTATCTTTTTTCATTTTTGTTATGGGCTAAATGGAGGCCAATACAAAAGTAAAAGTATTCTATTATATGATATTTGGGAGAATGGTAGTGTGTTTAATTTATAGGGTTCTAAAGATGAGGGTTGACAGATGAGGACAATACGTGGCGACTATATGCATGTGGGTTAGCTATAAGTCATTTTGGCGAGGCACTCTTTTTCCTACAGATGGTTTTTACTAGATTTTAACTTCGGTAGAGTTTTTATAGAGGCTTCAGTCGCAACCTTGTCCAGGGGCTTCCCCATTTGTAAATATGTACATACGACTATATATAAATAAAGGAATTCTCAGTAACCAAAAAAATGAAGATTGAGATTTCTAATAGTACCGAATGCATAGATCAAATAGCAAGAGATTGTTCAAACATAGCTAAAAAACCTTGACTTTAATTTCTTGTTGGAAATGCAAATGTTTAAAACTCGATAATTATATTTTTTTATGTTATTTGTGGTCTTACCCTGTACCAATTTGTTAGATTAGTCAATACGCTAAAGGTAGAATTTTACGCTTACATAGTACAATTGGATTGTCTTCGTTAATGGAACAAATGCATTTCCAAACTCTTATTTTATTTCAAAGTAAAACTTATTTTCTTATCAGTGCATACATCACGTAACACACTTATATCATGGTCAAGAGCACGAACTACTAAAATCTAGTAACAATAAGCTAAAAACTCATTTTGGTACCCCATGGATAGCAATAAGAATACACTCCCCTATCCTCAGGCATAAAGCAAAATTCATCTTTGTTTCGAATTGCCCAATTGCACTGTGTGCATCCATCTATTTGATCACCCCTTTGTTCTCTAAAGATGACGAACTCCTTGACCGGGTCTCCCACCCACTTTAATGTGCAATAAAACAATGTAGTTCCCCAAAAGTTGGCCCGAAATGAGAATTTGTAAGGATGAGCGAAATCTCTTGGAAGAAGTACTTGCACCCCAATATCGTCATCCTTTGATTTGCAATGTATGGTGACATTTATATTCTCCATTAAGTTGAGGACCTGGATGTGGGTCCTCTGGAGGATACTGGCTGCGGCGATAGTAGTTACCATGGACATCAGAAAAGCAACACAGAGCATCAGAACAAGAGATGTGGTGTTAGAAGCAGCCATGTGTTTTTCCATTGTGAGCTGAAGGAAGGACTAATCAAAAGTAAAATGCTTTGTTATATGATATAGAAGACTAATGGGGTGTTTAGGTTATATAGACACTATCTCAAAGAAGATATAAATTATGTTTCCATTTATAAGTTTTTTGGTCAAAATATAAGTTCTCATGCATGGCTTTTATTCAAAATTTAAGTTGAATAGGAAAATTTTGACCACCACTTTCCCTGAAAATCGGCCAGATTCTAAATTTTGTTGCTCCACCTTGTTTCTCGAACTTTATTAACAAAAAAAAATCTAATTGTTACTCCAAAAATATATGCATAAATAAAAGTCCTATTCGATAAAAAAAAGAAAGAATTAGAAAAATGTGCCTAAAAGTCTATGTGGTTCTGCATGATTATGTGTTGTTGACGAGCGTGTCGAAACTCTTCAAAATAAATCGATATTTACGGCTCATTAATTTGTAGTAAGAAAGCGAAAATACCGAGTCAGATCGAAGGAGGAATGAATATTCAATTAACCTAACTATTAAAACAGAAGTAAAAAAGATTGGGGGGGGGGGGGGGGGGTTTGCAAGATTCTAGATCGAACGAAATCAAGGAACACAAAAGAGAGAAGTAAGAGTAAAAATTAATGAAAGAAAATGGTAGATTCGAGATCGGAGTACCACGATAGGTTGGTTGATCACTCGATCACAAAAGATAATCTAATACATGTAGAAAGTAGCTGTAAATCTCCCGCAACTGCAAAGAGACTACAAACATCCAACAATCAACTAGCCAAACGACTCCCTAACTAGTTGATTATCACCTAGTGGATAGAATATCAACCGATTTCTATTCTATAAGATAATAGTATTAAGAACAGATGTTCCTACTCCTAGCGATTATACTCAAAACTTTGGTATCTACAAACTAGCCTTACTTATTCCTAGTTAATTAGTTTGGTAACAACTGTTCCTCGCTGAATTAACTTTGCTCCTAGTTCAATTCCCAACTGCGATCGCTAATCAAGAATCAATGGCAAATCTGTTCAAGAATAAATCACAACCTCAAACCATTCAAGAACAATAATAAGTACAAGGAGATAAGTAAATACTACTGAATTAAATTGAATAACCAAGATTCTCACAACCAAAATCTGGGTCTCTTCCCTCGAATCAACCTAGAGGTTTAGTTCCTCATAGTCATGACAAAGACAAAGTAAAATAGGTTATGTTCTCTGGAATGAAAAGTTTTTTTTTCTAAAATAAGTCTAAAGGCTTATATATAAGTCCTCCTAACTCTAAAAATCTACTAGGGTCGTCCAAGAGTCCTCAGCGATGCAGAAAATTGAATTTCCAATTTTGTCCCGAATATTCGTGAATAAAATCTGTCAGATAAGCCTTCAGTATTTTGGTCATAACTTCCTCTTTATACCTCCGATTTAGGCTTTTTTCTATCCACGGAAAGAGGAAAGAAATATCTTCAATTGTCTACCTAATAGGCATTCTTTAAATCAGCTCCAAAATTGACCAAAATGCTCTTCCAAATCAGCTATCATTGCCAGACTTCTTCTCCAGGTATAATTCTTATCCAAATTTGCCTCATTTTCCTACAATTTAGCACAAAGACCCATTAGTCACCCAAAACTCAAATATTTACTAAAATGATACTAAACTAATGATAAACGTGCAAAAACAACTCAAAATTCTATGCGTTTAATGCGTGTTTTAGGCACACATCAAATATTCCCACACTTAAACTTTGCTTGTCCCCAAGCAAGACTCAAACTAAGACGTAGACGCAAAATACTAAAGACTCAAGAAAATAAGATAAAATACTCAACACTTGGAAGATGTAAACAAATATTGTCAACTCGAGCATTTGCAATTAACCACGCTGAATTAATGAACTATCAACAACAGATTATCCCTGGGAATCCTTATGCCAAGTCAATTTCACAATTCAAGTCCAGCTGACAAATTAAAGTAGTTTCCCATAATTTTAATCATTCAGAAAGTGGTGAAGATCACTAGAGACTCAACATCAATAAGCACAAGGCATGACTGGATATTAAGGCACTTATAGTGCTGTATAGCTTGGCCTCATCCCACAAATATTTTAAATTAGCATAGTTAGCACTCAACTTTCATGGCACTTGGGACATCACTCTTAGATGTCAATAGGCCAGTTTACAACTTTTCATTGTTTCGATTGCACGCCTATAACGATCCTCAAGCTCCATCCTAATTAGGCTGGAGGTAACATCAACTCTAATTATTTACCTGACTACTGCCCTTCTGCCAACATTTATACTCATTCCACCTTTACATTCCACATTCCGCATTTCAATTTTCCACCCTTTCTTTCACATCCTTTAAAAATATTTCTTTCCTTTCAAAACTTAGTTGGATAGCAAGTTTTTTTATACGGCACTCAGTTAATCGTTATAGAAGTCAGATAAAACATGTTTATGATACAAGCGGGAATTGGTTACAACCGTGCCACCCAAATTCTCTCAAATGTGATATCAGTCTTGTACACTAATGGTCGCTTAATCCAATTATGAGATTTTTGAAAAGCAAAAACTACTTCTCAATATGGGCTTTATCCTTTCCTTGCTAATTTCATCTTGGCATGAGCTTTCCTAAGGATCTTAAGTTGCTAAGGGGTCAAAAATTTAAGGTTGCAAGTTCAAGCAGGTGGTTGACTCGACACGAAAAATATACTACACATTTCAACTAAACATCCCCATACTTAGATAACAACATGTACTCATGGTGTAGGTTGACTCTAAACATGACATTGCCAACACAAAATATAAAAAAATATATACTATTGACTCCCTACATACCCACACTTAGAAAACAACATGTCCTCATAGTGTAGATTGACCTAAAAAATAAAACAAAAGACACATGACATAACAAGACACAAGAGAGAAAAATAAAACGAAACAAATGAGTTTAGGGTTCAGGGTCTCCCTCGGGTGGTGCATTGCTTGTTAGAAGAGGTGATAGCTCGCATCCAGAGTTCGTTGTCATCTCGGATAAAGAATGAAGCCTTGTACGTGTCGCGAAGGTCGACTTAATTTGTGGGTACGATTCTTCGTTGGAGGCATGGTAAAAATATCTTTCCAAAAATAAATAAATAATAACAATGAAGCTTGAATGACGAGAAAATGTTGTTGTTCCTGTTAAAAAATGATGAGTTAACATTAAGCATAACAACATGTTAAATATATAATAATGAATGACGAGGATAATGGAGAGAAGGAGAGTCCAAATCCCATTGACATTCTAAAATGGAGTTCAACTAGGACTAAAATTGTTGTTCCGCGGAATCCTTCGGCATGAAGCTTGAAAACTTGGCAATTCCTGACTGGGAAGCAGAATGTAAGTTGCGGCAGAGGTTTGTTGCGGATAATTTTTCTAAAGGGATTTATTTCTCCGACAATTCTCTGAATGGGGTTCTCCGGGAATATTTTTTCTGTCTGAGATTGAGCACAAAAATGCTATGTCCGTAGCATTTTAGTATGCAAGAAAATGCTCCTCTGACAACGGTTTTCTATTATTGGAGCATTTTTAGTCAAAATTCGAATCTATGGGTTGGCTAGGTTTCGGAGGACAATTTTTGCCTAAAAATGCTCTGACTTGAGCGTTTCGTGGCAAGGTGGGACCAGAGGGAAAAACTCTAAATAAAAACACGCAATGGCTCTTGTTCGGAATAGAAATCAAGACCTCCAGCTTTTTTTAGAATGTAAAAAAAAGCAAGTAAGTCAGTTAAAAAAAATGCAGAGTTATTACCTGAATAAATTAGCACAAAACCGCTAAAATTCAAGCAGTTTTTTTAAGAAGCTGAGCCGAGAGACGAGCCGAGGCAAAGATTCTCTTGTGACAGAGCATGTCAGATTTTCGTCGGCTTTTCACAAAAGCGTTTTGTGCTGAACCCCAGACAGGAATAACATTCCCCGAGAATCTCGAGTTTGTCAGGGAAATAAACCCCTCTTAGGGAAAAAAACCGACTAAAAGTCTCAGTCTACTCCGTAGCGTGATAGTTTTGTCGCTTCGAGAAAATCCACAAAAACGACATTTCCTCGTTGCGTCCAGTCTTGGTCGGCACGAAATGGATTAAAACTCCTGTGCACCTCGTGGCTAGAGGGCCTCCTCGCCTCGACTTACATTTTTCCTTTTATTTTCCTTCCGGAAAAACTCATCGGCTTGGGCTTTGAGTCATTCTTCAGCGGCTCGGCTTCACCTTAGTGTAGAAGGAAAATTAAAGTTGACGTGCTTGGTCCGCGTGAGATTGCTTTTTCAGGTCGCAAAAACAAAAGTTCTCTGATGTCTCTGTTCATTTCGTTACGAGCAGATTTTTGTCGCTGTGAGGAGAGAGCAAAATTCTTGTCCACTTCGTCACTCGGTGCTTTGCTCGCTGCGACATCTTTATCTTTTTTACAGCTCTCTTCTCTTTTCAGTCCACTTTTATTTCTAATCGCAAGCTTCGTGACTTTCTTGTTCCTTGCTTCCTGCAAAAATAATAGAACTCAGGTCATAAAAAAAATCAAAAAATAAAAAATCCTAAAAAAATAAAATAAAAATAATATTGGGTTGCCTCCCAATAAGAGCTTGTTTAACGTCAATAGCTTGACGTTTCATTGCTCTCTCAACTGGGATTAAATATCCAATTTTGGTCCAAATTTTTATTTTAACTTGGGAAAGTTGTGCAATCTTCTTCTTCTTCATTTTCACTCTTGGTGCCTTGTCATCCTCTTCCACTATATCTAGTACGTAAGCATACTCATATTGATACGAAAATATACTATCTATATATGCCCCACCAACTTTAACATTGAACTCCAATTGCTGTAATTTTGTTGGTGTCACCATAGGTAGAATGATCTCAAGTGAATCTTCGATGAGCTGCGGCACGATCATCACCTCACATTCATCTTGTTCCTCTTCTTCAAGGTTCACTACTTCCTCTTCGTATTGTATCTCCACCTTTATTCCTTCCACCTTGAGCTTTTGCCACTCCACGTTCTGACGGTTGGATTTAATCTCTCTTATATCAGCTGCAAGTTGGGATATGTGCTCTTCAATATTCTTGATGCTCGCCTTAGTTTAGTTGACGAGATTCTGAATGCTTTGGTTAGTATTTTGAATATTTTGATTTGTGGTGATGGCCAAAGTCCTAATAAGATCTTCCAAAGAGGAGTTGGATGCTTGTTGTGGATGTGGTTGATAAGTATGAGCATAAGGATCATGATTCCATTGAAATCAATCTCCATAGTACTCCACATGACAGTCAATCCATCCATCACAATCTGGTTCAAGCGTAGAGGTTGGTGGACCTGCACATGAAGCTTTATTGAACATAATAGGTTAGATCAATCAAATAATACATTTACCTCCCCGGCAACGGCGCCAAATTTTGACGAGCGTGTCGAGGCCCTTCAAAATAAACCGATATTCACGGCTCACTAATTTGTAGTAAGAAAGTAAAAATAACGAGTCGGATTCAAGGAGGAACGAATATTCAATTAACCTAACTATTAAAACGGAAGTAAGAGGGGGGGGGGGGGGGTGTGGGCGGGGTTTGCAAGATTCTAGATCGAAAGAAATCAAGGAATACAAAAAGAGAAAATTACCCTCTAGTCCCTGGCCTTTGGTCACCCTCCCCTTAGGGTCCCTGACTTTTGGAAAATGATTGTCCCGTCCCTAAGTTTTAATGATAATAGACTCTCGGGTCCCTAGAGCCGGAATATTCTATATTCTCCGTCGAACCCCCACTTGAAAAGACTAAAATGCCCTCCCTTGTTAAATTTTACTCCACCCCTTAAAAAAATTACAGCCCACTCTTCACCACCAGTCTCTCTCCCCTCTCTTCTTCTTCTTCTTCCTCCTTCCCCATCTCTCTCTCTCTCTCTCTCTCTCTCCACCCTCTATTCCTCTCTCTCCTCCCATCGCACCCTCTCTCAAAGACCAATTTTGGCTCCCTCCCCGACAACCATCGCCGACACAGACCCCGTCCTCAAGAAGGTCGAAGGCAAGGGTACCACTTCTGGCAAGAAGGGTCCCTCTTCTGTTGCTGTCCCCCAGAAGAAGAAGAATGGTGGCGAATTCCAACTTGGTGGCAAAAAATTGGGAAGGAGAATTCCAACTTAATTGGCAAAAAATTAACCCAGATTGGTGACCTGCCACGTCAACCTCATCCTCCTCCCGAGGTGACTCATCTCCACGGACTTTGCAGTTGGGGCCTCAAGATCCCTAACCTGGCCGTCGGGGCCCCTGGCCATCCTCCCCTTCTCTGTGCGCCACTAGCAGGCGGGCGGGTCGATCCGGTACCGGGTGCTGAAGAACGAGATTCTCACCGATGATCAGTTCTCCCCGAGCTTCCTCGTGATGAGGCTGGTGACCTCGTTCGTTATCTCCCTCCTCTGGGTTCGCCTTCATCTTCGATTCAGCGAGGGAGGCTTGGAGTGGGTTTTTGATGGATGTCCCTTGTTTGTTTGCTTCATTTTGTGGATTACTCGTGGTAGGGAATTAGAGTGTTGAATAGAAGATGATGGTTTGTGGATTCGATTTTTGGTGTTGAATCAAAGATTCAACTCTAATTTGAATTATAGTTCTTAAAATTAGGGTTCTTGAAATCTTATTTCTCTCTAATTAATTTAATTTTTATTAAAAAGGTTTAAGTTGTGTTTTAGTTGAAGGTTGAAGGTTTGAATTGGAGAAGATGAAGTGGGGGAAGAAGAAGGGGAGAAAGTTTTATTTTTTATATTTTTAAGTAAGAGGGGTATTTTAGTCTTTTCAAGTGGGGGTTCCCCGGAGAATATGAAATATTCCGGCTCCAGGGACCCGAGAGTCTATTATCATCAAAACTTAGAGACGGGACAATCATTTTTCAAAAGTCAGGGACCCTAGGGGGAGGGTGACCAAAGGCCAGGGACTAGAGGGTAATTTGCCCATACAAAAAAGAGAAGTAAGAGTAAAAATCAATCAGAGAAAATGGATTTATCAGCTTTGTCTGTCTAATAGGCATCCTCTAAATCAGCTTTGAAATCGACCAAAATACCCTTCCAAGTCAGCTATCCTTGCCAGACTTCTTCTCCAAGTATAATTCTTTTCCAAATTTGCCTCCTTTTCCTACAATGTAGCACAAAGAACCCATTAGTCACCCAAAACTCAAATATTTACTAAAATAATACCAAGCTAAAGACAAACGTGCAAAAACGACTCAAAATTCTATGCATTTAATGCGTGTTTTAGACACACATCAGTTGTACAAGTGTATGTCATTTAGGACGAAAATGTATCATCAGAGTAATAATTTGTAATTGTACATTTTAAAACATGTATGATGTCACTCCAAATAATATGTTTTTTATGCATTTTACATACACAAATCCTATATTTTTTTGTTTTCATGGAAACAAAATTCGTTTTTTTTAAGGATAAATGAAATTCGATTTTTTAATAGAGGATATTAACTGCATCTTTTGAAACGCTCCTGATTCCGGCCCATTAATGAAGAGATCCAGGTCCAATTTAAATACATAGTCATGGGACTAATGATACCCGATGTATCCAGAAATGTGACTTGTTATATTTTATAGTTAAAAAATTTACAAAGTACAAGTTTTATGGTTTGATTTAAAGCGTTCACTTTCCTTCCTAAATTTTAAGAAAATATCGATGTGTTAAATATTGTCATTTGATATTAGAAAAATCCTATAAAAATATTCATATTCGTTGAATACTGGTAAAAGGATATTGAATCACGGTAAAAATATTCATATTCGATGAATCCTGGTACAATATTAATATAAAAATAGTCATTTGATACCGGCTCCCTTCTAAAACTAGTGACGTTACGTGTTAAGCGGTCAATTCACGTGAGTCATTGAATCAAATTTTGTAAGACTTTTAACTGTACCGCATGTCATAAAATGAAGGTCATAGACGATGAACCGGTACAAAACTTTCCACTTTTCAATTTGAAGCGATGTTAGTATAGTTATTTAGTTGATCGCCGAGATTTTTGGAACACCTCTAACAGAGTACAAAGACTCAATTTTGAAAGCACTTAAAGTCAGGTCCTAGCTTTCATCTCACAGTGTCGGTGTCACCAATAGAGTACTTTCACAAGATCTAATTTCATTCAAGAAGGGATTTTTAGCAAATTGAAGAGATCTTCTTATCAATCCAAAGATCATTTCAATTTTATACTATCCCGACTATTCATAAAAGATGAGAAGGAAATGATGGAAGAATTTTTTGAGGATCCTACAGGATAAGATCTGTTCATTCGTGAAGGTTTAGTTGTTTAGTGGCATAATGACAGAAGTTAATACTCTTCCTGTTGTCTATTGAGAAGATGTGTACCTAAGCGTGTATCCCTTTCATAACCAATAAGATACATGATATGTGTCTAAAACATGCATTAAACGCATAGAATTTTGAGTCATTTTTGCATGTTTACTTTTATTTTAGTATCATTCTAGTAAACATTTTAGTTTTTGGTGACTAATGGGTTCTTTGTGCTAATTTGGAGGAAAAAGAGGTAAATTTGGAAAGAATTATACTTGAAGAAGGAGTCTAGCTGGGATAGCTGACTTGCAAGGGCATTTTGGTCAATTTGGGAGTCGAATTAGAGGATGCATATTTGACGGACAACTGAACATCTTGCTTTCCTCTTTCCGTGTTTATAAAGAACGCGTGAATCGGATATCTAAAGAAGAAGTTCTGTCCAAAACACTGAAGGCTGATCTGACAGATTTTATTGACGAATATTCGGGGCAATATTGGAAATTCAGTTTCTGCATCGCGGAGGACTCTCGAAACGACTTCTCTAGGTTTTTACACTTAGGAGGGCTTATATAAACCATCTAGAATTATTTTTATGGCAACTTTTTGATTCCAGAGAACAATACCTTATTTTATTTTGTCTTTGCCAAGACCATGAGGAACTAATCCTCTAGGTTGATTCGAGGGAGGAGATCCAGGTTTTGGTTGTGAGGATCTTGGTTATTCAATTTAATTCTGTAGTATTTATTTATTCCTTGTGCTTATTTTTTTTCTTGAATGATTTGCGGTTATGAGTTTATTCTAGAACCGATATGCCATTGATTCTTGATTAGCGGTTGCAGTTAGGAATTGAACTAGGAGCAAATTTAATTCAGCGAGGAACGGTTGTTACCAAACTAATTAACTAGGAATAAGTAAGGCTAGTTTGTAGATACCAAGGTTTTGAATATAATCGCTAGGAGTAGGAACATCTCTTCTTAATGCTATTATCTTATAGAATAGAAATAAGTTGATATTCTATCTACTAGGTGATAAACAACTAGTTAGGCGGTCGTTTGGCTAGTAGATTATTGGATGTTTGTGGTCTCTTTGCGGTTGCGGGAGATTTATACCTACTTGCTACATGCATTAGATTATCTTTTCTGATCCAATGATCAACTAATCTATCGTGGTACTCCGATCTCGAATCTACCGCTTTCTCTCGTTGATTTTTACTTCTATTACTCTCTTTTGTGTTCGTTGATTTGGTACAACTTTGAATCCCACAAAACTCCCCTTTTTACTTTTGTGTTATTAGTTAGATTAATTGAGTATTCGACCCTCCTTGGATTCGACTCGGTATTTCCACTTTCTTGCTACTAATTAGTGAGCCGTGAATATCAATTTATTTTGAGGGGCCTCGACACGCTCGTCAAAATTTGGCGCCATTGTCGGGGAGGTTTCGATTTATTTGATTGATCTGACTCTTTATGTTAACTCGTTCTTCAGGCTTAGCTACCTTACCTCTTGACTGGGAGATTGAGAAGACTGCAAAGGCAAACCGAAAGGCCAAAAGACAAGTTATTGCTTCTGGTGATTCTGCCAGTGAGGGAGACTCTACTTCTTCATCTGACACCGAAAGCACTCCTAAAGATATTTCTAACATGGAAGACCAACAGCTTACCATGAACGCCATGGCGGATAATGATGTTAACCAACAACCATTGTGCATTGTTCTTCCTGATGATATTCTTCCGTTTTAGCTCAAGTCAAGTTTAATTCATCGGCTACCCACCTTCTATGGACGAGCTGGAGAGAATGCCAACAGATATCTACAAGGAATTACATCGCTTGCTTTACTATGAAACAAGCAGGAGTCTCTACAGATTTAGTCAAGCTGATGGCATTTCCATTCTCTGTTGAAGTCAAAGCTAGGGACTGGCTATATAGTCTTGAGTCAGGATCGATAACGACATGGGCAGAATTACAAAAGAAATTCTTGGATAGATACTTTCCTGCTTCTACAGTGATATCTAAAAGGAAGCAGATTAGTGGCATCAACCAGCACTCTGGCGAGACGTTGTATTAATACTGGGAGAGATTTCAACAATTGTGTTCTAGTTGTCCACAACATCAAATAGCAGACAATCAGCTCATACAATATTTTTATGAAGGACTCCTCTCTTCAGAAAGGAGCATGCTTGACGCTGCCAGTAGAGTTGACCTCATGGAGAATACATCTACTCGAGCAAAATAGCTGATTGAAGGGATGGCTAAAAATACACGGGGACGTCAAAGTCCAGGAGAGCAAAAAGTCAACAAAGTGGGCACTTTTAACTTAGAAGAGAGATTCAATGAACTAGAAATATTTGTGAAGTCGGCTCTAAAAAATGGCTCGGCTAAGCAAATAGTATAGGTCTTTGCTCTATTCCAGGGCACCATTCCGAAGCATGCCCTGAGATTCAAGAAGAGGCATATGTTGTGGGTAATAGTGATTATCAGCAAAAGAGAAAGTATGATCCATACTCCAATTACTACAACCCGGGTACTAGAGACCATCACAATTTCAGATATGGGCCACCTCAAAAACAACCAAACCAAAGAGCACCTTCTGTCTATGAAAACTCTAGGCCTGAGCTACCTCAACAACAAGCTACTAGTTCTTCCCTATCATTGGAAGACCTTATTAAGACTTTGGCCATCAACACCAACCAAAGCATTCAAAATCTTGCCAACCAAACTAATGCGAGTATCAAGAATGTTGAAAGGCAAGTGTCTCAGATTGCAACTGATGTGAGAGAGATGAAGAACTCTCACGGGAGATTACCATCTCAGACAGTGGTAAACCCAAGAGAGAATGCAAGTGCTATCACTTTGCGAAGTGAAAAAACTTCAGAAGCGACACCTGTCATAGAAAAGAACACTCAAGAAGAGAATAAGACAAGTGAAATTGAGAAAGAAGTGGAGAAAAAGAAGGAACCCATAAAGTTGAAGCCCACGATAGAGATTCTTCCACCATTTCCTAGAAGATTTGCTAAAGTAAAGAAAGAAGCTACCGAGTAAGAGATTCTGGAAACCTTTCGCAAGGTAGAAGTGAATATTCCATTGCTCGATGCCATCAAGCAAATACCGAGGTATGCAAAGTTTCTCAAGGATCTTTGTACCAACAAGAAGAAGTTAGGCATGGATGACAAAGTTAGAGTGGGTGAGAATGCTTCATCGATCATCAAAAGGAAGCTTCCCCAAAAGTGCAATGATCCAAATATGTTTACTATTCCATGCACTATTGGAAATACGAGGATTGAAAAAGCAATGCTTGATTTGGGTGCATCTATTAATGTTATGCCACTATCCATTTATAAAGTTTTGAATCTAGGGCCTTTAAAAGACACTAGAATCATAATTCAGTTAGCAGACATGTCTAATTCTTATCCTGAAGGAGTTTTAGAGGATGTGCTTGTTAAAGTAAATGAATTCATCTTTCCTGTTGATTTTTTATGTGATTGACATGGATGATGATTCTCACTCCAATTTTTCTCATATCTTGCTTGGACGACCATTCATGAAAACTGCTAGAACCAAGATAGATGTGCATAATGGAACTCTTTCACTAGAATTTGATGGGAAAGTAGTGACCTTTAATATATTTGATGCCATGAAGCACCCACAAGATTGTGCAACTAATTTTTCTATTGATGTAATTGACCCGTTTGTCCAAGTTGCTTTGAAAGAGAATGTGTCAAGGACTCTCTAGAATGGGTAATCCAAAACTCTGCAACCGATCACGATGCAATCATGGAACTCGAGGATGAAGATTAAGATACCGTCATGGCTCTCTTCTCACTCGGAGAGAGCCCAAGACGGTACGAGAATTCTATAATTCCTCTACCAGTTACTAACAAACATATTCTTTCTTCTGTTGAACAGGCTCCCACGTTAGAGTTGAAAAAATTACATGAGAATCTCAAGTATGTATATCTCGGTGAGAAAGACACTCTACCTGTGATTATCTCAAAGGATCTTGCCATGCTTCAAGAGCAACAATTGATCAAAGTACTGAGAGAACATAAAATAGCCATTGGTTGGACATTGGCACACATAAAAGGCATTAGCCCTTCAGTGTGCATGCATCGAATTCTCTTAAAGAAAATGCCAAGCCAAAGCGAGACCCACAACGGAAGTTAAACCCAGTCATGAAGGAAGTCGTTATGAAAGAAATTATCAAGCTTCTTGCCTTGGGTATCATCTACCCCATCTCCGATAGCCAATAGGTCAGCCCAATTCATGTGGTTCCGAAGAAGACTGAACTTACTTTGGTCGCGAATGAGAAAAATGAATGGATACCTATGCAAGTCCAAAATGGGTGGCGTATTTGTATTGACTATCGAAAGCTCAATGTTGCAACAAGGAAAGACCTTTTTTCCTTACCTTTCATTGATGAGATGTTGGAGCGACTTGCAGGTAAGTCCTATTTCTATTTTCTTGATGGTTATTCGGGATACTACCAGATAGTAGTTGATCCGAAAGACCAAGAGAAAACTACATTCACTTGCCCATTTGGTACATTTGCTTATCGTCGTATGCCCTTTGGATTATGTGATGCTCCTGGTACTTTTCAGTGTTGCATGATGAGCAATGTTTTAAAAACTGCAGTCTGACCGGTAGTCTGACCGGTTGGACCATTACCCAGGATCAAATTCGGGTCAATTTTTACATAAAACCCAGAATGCAGTTCGACCAGCCAAAATCTAGTCAGACTGCCCGGTCAAGTACTTCCGGGTAAACCAGTTCGCCCAGATTAGAAAATTTTGTGTTTATTTTTTCCATTTTATCAGATTTAATTTAGAAATAAAACCTCATCTTCCATTCTCGGAGTATATATATCACTTTTGAATCACAACAAACTTATATTTTTAACAATTCTCGATAATATATCAATTAAGTTAAACGAATTAGACTAATATGTCGAACAAGAAAACTTGTATAATCATCTTCTTGTACTTCTAGACTTGTTTAATTCATGTTTGAAGACTTTATTTGGATAAATTGTATTACAAAGTTGCTAAATATGTAAAATTATTTGGTATTTTATCTTTTTTTACTCTAAATTAAATTTATCAAACTTTATTTAATAATATTAATATATAATAGAAGTTTCAGTCGGACCGACGATCTAACCAGTCAGACCGGTCGAACCAAAAATTTTGAGAATTTTGGGTCACCTTCCAAGTCGGTTTTAAAAACATTGATGATGAGTATATTTTCTAACGTGATAGAGAATTGCATTGAGGTTTTCATGGTTGATTTTACAGTGTACGGTGATTCTTTTAACCATTGCTTGCAAAATCTTTCAAAAGTTTTACAACGTTGCATTGAAAAAAGCTTGGTCTTAAACTATGAAAAATGTTATTTCATGGTCACTCAAGGCATTGTCCTCGGGCATGTGGTTTCTGGGAAAGGGATTGAAGTTGATAAAGAAAAAATTGATTTAGTTACTAATCTCCCTTACCCAACTAATGTTCGAGAAGTGCTTAGTTTTCTTGGTCATGCAAGGTTCTATCGTCGTTTCATCAAAGATTTCTCCAAGATCGCTCTACCTTTGAGCAATCTACTCAAAAATGATGTGGAATTCATTTTCAATAAGGAGTGCAAGGAAGCTTTTGACAAACTGAAGTTGTTGTTAACCACAGCCCCAATTCTGCAACCACCTAATTGGAATCTTCTGTTTGAGATCATGACTGACGCGAGTGACTATGCCGTAGGAACTGTACTTGGACAACGAGTTCAGAAGAGCAGTCATGTCATCTATTATGCCTCGAAGACTTTGGATGGAGCCCAACAAAATTATTCCACCACGGAGAAAGAATTACTCGCCATTGTCTTTGCCTTGGATAAATTTTGTTCCTACCTTTTAGGAACAAAAGTCATAGTCTATTCTGATCATGCTGCACTCAAATTTATTGGCAAAGAAAGAGTCTAAATCATGCTTAATTCGATGGATTCTTTTGTTGCAGGAATTTCACTTGGAGATTCGAGACAAGAAGGGATCCAAAAATTTAGTAGCGGATAACTTGAGCTGCTTGGAACGTGTAGAGGAACCACTATCCATCTCAGATAATTTTTTCGACGAACAACTTTTTCATGTTCAAACTGAAGAACTATGGTATGCGAACCTTGTGAATTTTATAGTAACCGGTAAGACTCCTCCTGGTCTCACGAAAGCAAAAAGGCATAAACTTCGTAGTGATGTGAAGTACTTTATTTGAGATGAACCTTTTCTCTAGAAAATTGGTAGTGATCAAGTTATTCGTTGTTGCATAGTGTCACATGAATGTGAGTCTATCCTGACTTATTGTCATATATATGCATGTGGAGGTCACTTTGGTCTTAGGAGAACTGCTAGAAAAGTGCTAGATAATAGATTTTATTGGCTTACTTTATTCCATGATGCTTATAAATTTTGCAAGAGTTGTGATCGTTGTCAGCGAGTAGGAAATATATCTCATAGAAATGAGATGCCTCAAGTTCCTATACTTTTTTGTGAGATATTTGATATGTGGGGAATAGATTTTATGGGACCTTTTCCCAGCTCTTTAGGCAACATCTATATCCTACTCGCAGTTGACTATGTTTCGAAGTGGGTGGAAAGGCCACCCGAACTAATTATTCTAAAGTTGTTGCAAGATTTTTATAATCTAACATCTTTAGTAGGTTTGGCATTCCACGTGCGGTCATCAGCGACCAAGGTACCCAGAAAAACCGCACCATAGAAGCATTAATGAAGAAATACGGCGTGCATCATCGTGTTGCTACCACGTATCACCCACAAACCAATGAACAAGCAGAGGTATTCAATGAGAGGTAAAACAAATATTGGAGAAAACAGTGAACCCCTCGCGGAAAGATTGGAGCTTACGATTGGATGATGCTCTTTGGGCATACCGCACATCATACAAGACTCCAATCAGTAAATCTCCTTACCGCCTAGTATTTAGAAAATTATGTCACTTACCTGTAGAGATCGAGCATAAAGCGTACTGGGCGATCAAGCGATGCAACATAGATTTTCAAATGGCTGGCAAAGAAAGAAAATTGCAGGTGCAAGAATTGGAGGAGATCCGTCTTGAAGCATATGAGAACGTGACGATGTACAAGGAGCGCACCAAAATTTTACATGATAAATTGCTCCTTCACAAAAAATTTACTGTGGGCCAGAAGGTATTGCTCTTTAATTCAAGATTGAAGCTTATGCCTGGTAAGCTTCGATCTCGTTGGACTAGTCCGTACATTGTGCTTCAAGTATTCAGTAATGGAGTTGTTGAAATTCAAGATTTGCACACAAACAAAATTTTTACAGTTAATGGATATCGTTTAAAACCTTTTGCTGAGAATTTTGTAGGAACTCCGGATGAGTCTGTACACCTCGCGCTACCAATCTATGCCATGGAGTAATTCTGAAATATCGTCAAGCTATTGACGTTAAATAAGCGCTTATTGGGAGGCAATCCAATTGACTGTTTCAATTTTTATGTTTTGATTAGTTCATCAGATTTTTCTTTTTAGCATTTTAATTTCATTTTTCAAAATTATTTCATAACTTAGGCTTGATCTTCTTTGAATGTTGCAGGAAAAATATTGAACGAAAGAAGAAACAAAGAAGCAGCTGGCGGTAAAAAAAGAAAAGAAAAAGAGAGGAAAGTCGAGTCGAAGTATTTCACTTGACGAAGTGAACAGAAGATGAGGAAGGGTCTCGTAGCAACAAGCACCTGCTCACGGCAAATTGGACATATAATTTTTTCTCTTCTCGATGCGACAAAAGGCTGCTCGTGACGAAGTGTACAGAGATTTTGGCAGCTCCTCGCATCGAACAAAAATACTCGCAGCAAGGAAATTAAAATTCCAAACAACAACCTCGCAGCGACAAAAAGATTACGCCACGATGTGAACAGGGAATTCAGCCCCTTCTGGGCGCGATAAAGCTTGCCCGCTACGAAGTGGACAGGGAATGTTGGTCCCTGATGCGAGCCGAGCCACTTAAGCCTAGCCGTAGACACAAGCTCATCCGAGAGCAATTTTTCTAGAGCCATTACCGTGTCCGACAATTTTGGTCCTTGTTGGAATCCTTTTTTTGGATTTTAATGGGACTAGAACTCTTTCTTTATTCTCTCTCTCGTTCATTATTCTATTATAATATTATCATGCTTAACCTAATCAAGCAATACGATTTACAGGAATAACCTCTTCCCGTTCTCGTCTACAAGCTTCATTCTAATTTCACCATGCCACCGAAGAAGAGCAAAGCCGCACTAGCAAGTCAAGGCAAGCGGAAGAGAGGAGATGATTCAACACCACCGATCGACCTTCGCAAAACATACAAGGCTCCGAGATGACAATGAAGACCGGATGCGAGCTACCACCTCTCTTCGAGCAAGCGATGCACCACCCGAGGGAGACTCTGAACCCTAAACTCATTTATTTTGTTAAATTTATTTATTGTATTTTGTTTTCTCGTGTCTTGTTATGTCTTATGTCTTTTATTCTATCTATTTTGTTTAGAGTCAACCTACACCATGAGGAGATGTTATTTTCTAAGTGTGGGTATGTAGGGAGTCACTAGTATGTTTTTTTCTTCATTCATGCTATCAATGTCATGTTTAGAGTCAACTTACACCAAGAGGACATGTTGTTCTCTAAGTGTGGAGATGTTTAGTTGAAATATTTAGTATGGTTTGCGTGTCGACTCAACCATTTGCTTAAACTTGCAACCTTGAATTTTTGACCCCTTAGCAACTTAATATCCTTAGGAAAGCACATGCCAAGATGAAATTATCAAGGATAGGATAAACTCATATTGAGAAGTAGTTTTTTCTTTTCAAAAATCTCATAATTGAATTAAGCGACCACTAGTGTACATGACTCATATAACACTTGAGAGAATTCAGGTGTCACGGCTGTAGTCACCAATTCTCACCTGTATCACAAACATGTTTTAGCTGACTTGCGTGAGGATTAATCGAGTGGCATATTTAAAAAAAACTTGCTGCCCTTCTAAGTTGCGAAAAGAGGAAAAAATGTTTATAAAGAATGGGAAAGGAAGGAAGGAAAATTGAAAATTGAAATGTGGAATGTGAAATGTGAAGATGGAATGTGAATGAATGGTGGCGGAAGGGTAGTAGTCAGGTATAAAATTGGAGTTGATGTTCCCTCCGGCCTGACTAGGATGAAGCTTGAGGATCGTTATAGGTGTACAATCGGAGCAATAAAAAGTTGTAAACCGGCCTATTGACATCTGAAAGTGAAGTCCCAAGTGCCATGTAAGTGTGAGTGCTAATCATACTAACCTAAAATATTTTGGGATGAGGCCAAGCTAAATACCACTATAAGTGTCTTAATATCCAGTCATGTCTGGTGCTTATTGATGTTGAATCTCTAGTGGTCTTCACCACTTTTTGAATGATTAAAATTATGGGTAACTACTTTAATTTGTGGGCTAGACTTGAATTGTGAAATTGACTTAGCATGAGAATTCCTAGGGATAGTTTGTTGTTGATGGTTTATTAATTCAGTATAGTTAAAATGTAAGTGCTCGTGTTGACAAAATCTATTTGCATGTTTATATGTTGAGTGATTTATTTTGTTGTCTTGAAAGTTCAGTCTTTAGTCTCTTAAGTCTATGTCTTAGTTAGAGTCTTGCTTGGGGACAAGCAAAGTTTAAGTGTGGGAATATTTGATGTGTGTCTAAAATACGCATTAAACGCATAGAATTTTGAGTCATTTTTGTACGTTTACCTTTATTTTAGTATCATTCTAATAAATATTTTAGTTTTGGGTGACTAGTAGGTTCTTTGTGCTAATTTGGAGGAAAAGGAGGCAAATTTGGAAAGAATTATACTTGAATAAGGAGTCCAGCAGGGACAGCTCACTTGCAAGGGCATTGTGGTCAATTTGTGAGTCGAATTAGATGACGCGTATTTGACAAATAATTGAAAATCTTTCTTTTCTCTTTTCATGCATATAAAGAACGCGTGAATCGGATGTCTAAAGAGGAAGTTATGTCCAAAACACTGAAGGCTGATTTTACGATTTTCCAATATTGCCCCGAATATTCGTCAATAAAATCTGCCAGATCAGCCTTCAGTTATTCAGACATAACTTTCACTTTATACATCAGATTCACGCGTTCTTTATATGAACGGAAAGACGAAAGATATATTTTCAAATGTCCGTCAAATACGCATCCTCTAATTCGACTTCCAAATTGATCAATATGCCCTTGCAAGTTAGCTGTTCTTGCTGGACTCCATCTTCAAGTATAATTCTTTCCAAATTTGCCTCCTTTTCTTCCAAATTAGCACAAAGAATCCATTAGTCACCAAAAACTAAAAATTTTACTAGAATGATATTAAAATAAAGATAAACGTACAAAAATAACTCAAAATTCTATGCGTTTAATGCGTATTTTAGACACACATCAAACATCCCCACACTTAAATGTTGCTTGTCCCCAAGCAAGACTCTAACTAAGACATAGACTTAGAGACTAAAGACTCAACTTTCAAGACAACAAAGCAAATCACTCAACATATAAACATGCAAATAGATTTTGTCAACACGAGCACTTACATTTTAACTATACTGAATTAATAAACCATCAACAACAAACTATCCCTAGGAATCCTCATGTTAAGTCAATTTCACAATTCAAGTCTAGCCCACAAATTCAAGTAGTTCCGCATAATTTTAATCATTCAAAAAGTGGTGAAGACCACTAGAGACTCAACATCAATAAGCACCAGTCATGACTAGATATTAAGGCACTTATAGTGCTGTTTAGCTTGGTCTCATCCCAAAATATTTTAGGTTAGCATGGTTAGCACTCAAACTTACATGGCACTTGAGACTTCACTCTCAGATGTCAATAGGCTGGTTTATAACTTTTTATTGCTCCGATTGTACACCTATAACGATCCTCAAGCTCCATCCTAGTCAGGCCAGAGGCAACATCAACTCTAATTATTTATCTGACTACTGCCCTTCCGCCAGGATTCATTCACATTCCATCTTCACATTCCATATTCCACATTTTAATTTTTCTTCCTTCCTTTCCCGTTCCTTATAAACATTTTTTCATCTTTTCACAACTTAGAAGGGCAGCAAATTTTTTTTTAATATGTCACTCGGTTAATCGTCACGCAAGTTAGCTAAAACATGTTTATGATACAGGCGGGAATTAGTTACTACAGCCGTGACACCCGAATTCTCTCAAGTGTTATATCAGTCTTGTACACTAGTGGTCGCTTAATTTAATTATGAGATTTTTGAAAAGAAAAAACTATTTGGGTAAATATATACTTATATAAGAAAAGTGGTCGTTGGTGAAAATCATTCTAGAATTTGCTATCATCTGTTTGAGTTTACTTTCTTGTTGGTTGCCATGCATAGCTTTTCGTCAAAATTTAAGTTGCACTAGTCATGGGAAGATTGGGAATTGCACGTTCAGTGGGTAATTGCGTAACTCGCGTTGTTATCGCTCTCTCAAATATACTTTCTCGTTCGCTTTTGATTATGCACCATTTTCCATTGGTTGAAATGTGTATTTGAATGATCTGGAGATAATTAATTAACCCTGAAATACATGATTTACTCTATTTGATAATTGATGAATAAAGATTTTAGAAATGTATGCCCCTCGTTTAGGGGACAGATTTGGTCGTGGACACAATTTCCGGTAACAATCTGGTGGGATAGAATAGATAAAAAAGGGAAAAAATATTAAGGT
The DNA here is from genome assembly GCA_963995505.1 of Hypericum androsaemum. Classification (NCBI taxonomy): domain Eukaryota; kingdom Viridiplantae; phylum Streptophyta; class Magnoliopsida; order Malpighiales; family Hypericaceae; genus Hypericum; species Hypericum androsaemum. The sequence goes on from OZ023184.1 coordinate 20,585,799, forward strand.
GGAACGTTTGTGGTTTCTCTCTCCTATATATATATATATATATATATAATTTAATTTAATCGGTCGTACAATTTAATATAACCGTTCATACTATTTAATATAATGAGTATACCGTTTGATATAATTTGGAATACCCTCGTCTTCTTCAGCGATGTTCTTCACCCAATAGAACATAATTAATTAATTAACCTATAAAATGAAATCACAACAACAGCCAAACTAAACAAACGAACAACCTAATCATAAATTAACGTGTCCAACGATTTGGGTTCTTTGAAAGGGGAGAGAAAGAGATTTTAAGGGTTTAAGGGTGAAGTGATGTTATGATTTTTTTTGATGTCATCGAGAGGTGAAGTGAGAGAGAGAAAGGTTTTTTTGAGAGTCGAGAGAGAGAGAGAGGAGCAGGGGCGTTTAAGCATTGAGGGTGAGTGAGGAGTTAAAAAGAGAAGAAGGAAAAAAAGACAATAATACCCGCGTGAATCTTAGCCATCAGATCTTGCATATAATTTAAAAATTCAATCTAAGTTAACTAATATGTTTTCCTTATTAACAAACTCTGGCATTTGGAATTTTACTCGTATCAACAAATTTACAAGAGGCTTGCACATTCCACAAAATATCAAAACATGAGTGAGCATTTGGATAATCTAAATTCGAATTATCCGAATTTTTCATTATCCGAATTAGCTATTTTTCTATCCGAATAGTTAATCATCCGAAAGTTAACTTTATCGATTTACTGGATCGAAAAATCCATATTCGAGCCTGGTGGGTACTTTAAAAGGTGGCAAAATTCTCTCACCAAATATTTAACATTGTTACGTTCTCAAGAACCTAAACTCGAAATCCAATTAAGTTTGAACAACTCATTCAAAAGTTGACTGAAGTACTTATTGGTCCAAAAGTTGGCTTGTTGACACTTTCCTTTGGTTTATGGATATGTTGTTTGGACATATATTTGGATAACCTAAAATACGTTACTTTTTCTCTGTTTTATAGATCGACTGCGACTTTAATTAATAAAAGTTAGAAGACCTTATACAGTTATACTCCTCGATTATTCAAAAATTAATCGTGTATAGTATCTGTGATTAAAGTCTCAGTGTTAAGATACTAGTTGGTTGACTTGTAAAACATACTGGTTCGTTGTTTGTCCATTATGAAGCTATGAATAAAAGCAAGTATTCTTTTATAATCAACAGATACAATATTATTCCATTCTGATTTATTTCAAGAGTGCATCAATTTGTAATTTGTAAACATAAGATAAAGGGCATGTAGTTTAATAACACAGGGCGTTGTGAAATCAAAGAAGTCTAAGGTTCAAACTCTGGAAAATATAATGATGGTTAAAATTTGGCCTAAAAACAATCGAGTACCGATGGTTAAAATCTCCTGGAGCAAGTGCTCTAACTCCATTATCATCGTTTTTTGACTTGCATTGAACAATGGCGTTTTTGTGTGGTAACAAGTTGAGGATGTTAACATAAAAAAGAATCCACGGATGCTTCAGTAGTAGTATTAGTGACCATGAACATAACAAAAACATCTAAGTGATGTATATTTGTGTGGGTAGTGGAGTATTTTAAAGAATGTACAACTTTGGCACACCAAAAAATGATGCTTCCTTTTAAGATATTAATTCCTCCCACTGTGGTGTAAATGATCTCAAAGAATTAACCTTTCAGGATACAAAGCATATTTCACTCAAAACTTGTATCATGAATTTCTTGAAGCAAAAATTACAAGTTGAACACTCAGAAAAGGAAGAAAGGAAAGAAAGTCTCTAGTTCTCAAGTATTTCTCAATATTTTCGACCGTTGAACACAACTAAATATTTATAGATACTCAAAAATTATATTCGAAGGGTTGCACAACTCTCTGAAAAGAGCCGTTGCATTGAAATGTTGCATGTCTTTCTAACTCAAAGACTATGCCTTTTGGCACCAAAGAGCATGCCGTTTCTGACCAAAGAACAAGCTAGCACGCTGAAGCATTACTTAGCAATGTACCATTGTACCGTTGGTTCCAACGGCAGCAACTCCCCGAAGAGCCGCCTTTCACTTAAAATTTTGAAGTGTTTTGGAGGGAGGGGTTCAGCTCCTCCCAAACCCAACTCTTTCCTCTCTTTATTTTTAATTTTTATTTATTTCGTTGTTTCTTTCTTTTATATATATATATATATATATAAAATGAAGCTTCTATTGATTTTCTATTGTAATGAGTGGAAGTTCAAATTAGCTTGATTAGTATCTATCTAGACTCACTTATTTATACTAGTTCTAGCAATCTTCATGACATACTCTTTTCAATATGGGACTTGAATAAAGCTAAATGACAAAGTAATTAGATGAAAAAATACACTAGATGAGAAAATTTAATTTTATAATGCAAATATATACAACACTAAGAGCATCATAGTGTGGGAGGTGGTGGTAGTAGCAGACATTATTCTTTTCATTGGGGACTAAAAAATGGAGGAAAAAACTTGAAGTATTCTTTTATATCGTATTTGGGAGAATGGTAGATGTTTAATTTATAGGGTCCTTAAGGTGAGGGATATTTTTTTTTAGGTTGTATATGATCCTTTAATATGGATGGAAAAATTCATTCAAGAAATGTTACCATCTTTTCAAGATTCATACTACAAAAAATAAATCTATTCTAGATTCATGTTTCCACAGTTTCTGCTCATAAATTAAGTTTTCCCTGTATACCCTTTAGTCAAAAGTTAAGTAGTCATATTCAAGATTCATATTTATTTACGTATTTATTTTAGTTTTTGGTCAAAAATTAAGGTTTCCTGAATAGTTTTTTAAGCTAAATTAAAAACTTCCAAGGGTGGAGGCAATTTTAGGGTTTTTCTATAAAAACAATTTTGATTTTCAAGAAGGAGAACTATAATTTTATTTAAAATGGTGATGTGACTCTGTCACGATGATGTGGCGTATAAATATATACTATTTAGGACGATAATATTTCATTGGGATGTTAATTTGTTCTATTTTACAACGTATATTGTGTTTACTGGACCAATTTCAAGTAGATGATTAATTGTACACTTTGTAGAATTACAAAGTGATATTTGTTTTTTAATCAATTTTTATCTTATAAATCCTACCATCTTTAAAGGAACTACGTTTTCTTAATTTTAATAGAAACAAAATTATATCTTTCATATCAAATTGATTCCAAACAAACCACATTGGGAGTAGCGGTTTCTAGTAAATTTTTTAGATCTTCGTTAATTATATAACATCTTGTCATCTTATAATTGATTAAGTTACAATCTTGGAGTAAATCCGCTTCAACGGTAATAATCTCACAATTAAGCAGTTACTATGTATAATGGTAAGAATCGCCAAAAATCTTATCATCAATGAAAAGTCAGATTTTAATGAAATAAGAGATTGAAATAAGGCTATCACACGCAGTGAACTCAGTACTTAACACAAACGGATGGGATTATCCGCGTTTCATTGGTTGTTCACAAATGGACGATTATTACAATTCATAAACGACTACTCAAATGATACTCATGAAATTAAACTTTACAATAAAATTTAACTTGAAATCACGTGACATGAACTGATGGTGATAGAACACATGAGATATATATAACATTGTCGTAGTCACAAATTAATAAGAAAAAGGTTAGTGAAAGCGTGTGAAACAACAAACTTCTTATTTCCATGGATGGCAATCAGTATACCCTCTCTTATCCGCAGGCTGGAAACATAAACCATCCATAGGCATACCCCGTGTCTTACTGTAGATGTCGAACCACTTGACCGGCCCTTCCAGCCATTCGAAGCTGCAAAAGAATAACGTCGCACCGATAAAAGTTGCGCGAAATGTGAACGTATAAGGATGATAAAAATCCCCATGAGTAAGTACTCTTGCGCCAATATCATCATCTCTGATTTGCAATGAACAAGGACATCGTCTTGAGGTAATAAGTTGACGATGCTAATATGGACCTTTTCGAAAAGAGAATCTACTAAGAGCATCATAGAAACAACTAGAGCATCAGAATGCGAGAGGTGATCGTAGAAGTAGCCATACGTTTTTATTCATTGTGGACAAAATAGAAGAGGAGAGCTTAATTTATATGGTTGAATAGTTTTGGTGAAATATTTAAATAAAGAAAGAAAGAGGTTCTTTTGGTAAGATATAAATTGTTATGGTATGTTTATTGTATTGCAGAAACCGTATCAAAAAATAATTCAAGAATTTTCTACTATCTGTTTAAGTTTCCTTTCTTGTTGGTTGCCATGCATGGTTCTCGAAGGATTATCCACCCATGATTATCCTATTAAATTAAATAAAAGATATTTGATATCTTTTATTTTTAATTTAAAATTAGAAAGGGATTTGGATGAGGAGAGTTTGTTATACGTGATAACTCTCCCACCCCCTTTCTCCTCCCAGAATTCTCTATTTATACGGAATAGGGGTTTTTACTGGGAAAAAGAGAAAGAGACACACAAAACACACACCAGAGAAAAAGATACGTAACTTTTTCTCTAGGAGACTCTCAAGATTTTTAGGCGGTGAAACCCGATCCCCGCTTCGTGTACGTGAGCGAGGACGACCAGTGACAAGCCTCCCTCGATCCTGTGACATACCTCTCGAAGAACGAACTGCGCTACAAGAGGTAAACCTTTTCGATATGGCTATTTCGATTAATGATGTGTTCGTTAAATATATTGGTTTCGCATTAATTATGTATATGCATGAAAACCTTCATTGGTATCAGAGCCGTATTGGGGTTTGTTCTGGTTTAAAACATTTTTTGAAATAGAAAATCGATTGTGTTGTTTTCTGTCAAAAAATTGGATTTATTCTTCATAAAAAACCCTACTGTTGTCCTTCGTGAATAAAAGGTAATAGTTTAGGGACTGAACTGTACTTACTGAACCTATGCATGATAACACGTTTCTGTACCTATATGCACACGCGTTGGACTTGTCGTATTGTTTTGAAATTGTTGCGTGAAACGCGAACAAAAGGACAACGTCCTTATGTGCAAACGCGTGAAAATCTATGGGATTAAATTGATATTTTCCTCAAAAATCCCCAAATCGGGGATGAACCCTAATTTTTCAATTGGCAGTTCTCGTCCCCAAATTCGACTCTGCTATCCTCGATAGCTAGCATCAGTTGATGACAATCGACACCCGACCCCGACCGGCGATGACCCTCCGATTCCACGACCTCCGACGACCTCAGATGGTCGTCCCACCCCGTCGGACGAAAAACCCAGATCAAAGACGAGCAGGAATCGCCGCGACTGTGCCGGACAGACGAGTCGGCTTGACTCGGTCTGATTTCTGACAATTCGTGAGTTCCAACCACGTAGCTGGCCGAGACCGGTGACAACGAGACATCGAACGGGGAACCCGCAATCGGGGATGAATTCCGAAGGCGCCCAGATGATGGGTTATGGGTTATGTTCACATCCTCGACGCCACAGACATGTCAACTTAAGATTAATTAGAGTTGCTACAGTCGATTCGAGGTCACGAAAATCGATCGATGTTGGTCACAGAAGAAGTTCGGGTCGGCTGTTTCTTCGATTGTGATGCAACTCCAGAAATTGGACTTCCAGAAATTCCAAGCCATCGACCAGAAAAGATGGATCGATCTGTCCCTCGGATAGAATTTCAGAGGTGGCTGTTCTTCGTTGGTTGATTAAGAAATCAGAGTCGGTGGGCGATGAAGCAACCGGCGTCCACGATGACTTACCGGAATTCGTCGCCGGCGGCGCGATTTTTTGGAGAAGAAGATCATCAAATTTTTGAATTGGGCCATTTTGGTCAAATAGGCCGAGTTTAATTATTTTGGTGGGCCGGAATGTTTTTTACTCGGGTCAGAGATCAGATTTTTTTAAGGAAAATAAATCTGTTTTAAAAAAAAAACTTCGGGCCTTACGGGCCTGATTTCGACCCGGCCTGCTGACCATGTTGACCATATCTGACGGGCCTTTAATTTTTAATTCTTTGGGCCTAATTGAATAGACTATTGGTTTATTCAAAATAATATATTTTTTAAAAGGTTTTAAAGAAATCTTTTAACAATGTGGTTTTAATAAAATTAATGTGGTAATTTTTTAAAGCCATAATATTTTTTGAATATGTTCATAAAATATTTTTCCGTAATTTTTAAGTTTGGACACTAAAAATTATGGAAAGAACAAGACTTATAAATCACGCAATAAAGCTAATGTGAATATTCTTTATGTATATTATCATCATTATGATTAAAAAATTATATTTTTTAATCTTATTGGGACTACTTAAGAGTTAACCCAATTCACTTGCATTATGATGCAAGTTCAAGATGGCATATCGAACTCCACTGGTGTTACATAGGCCTAAGCGTTTTGTGGCAGTGCACCAAATGCGAGGCAAGATACTGAAGCGTCGTATCAGCCGGTGGGAACATAAAGATAATGTGAGAGTGCTTCTGGAGCACATTATTGCAGTTCATAAGGAGATGCAAGAATGCGTGGATTTTATTTGTTTTCAGTCTTGTTCGAAGTTTTTTGAACTATGTGTTTAAGAACTTCAAGTATTTCCGTGGTTATTTGTTTTTGTTAAGACAATTCATGTTTATAATTGAATAAAATTCGTTTGTTTAATTGTTACTGTCACCACGTGAAATATCCACTTGTTTTACTATGCCTGTGACCTACTTCCATCCGAGAGTAATTAAAAATTTTATATTGCTTAAAGTTATAACCGCGTAGTAAATTTAATTGTATTGTTGAACAAATTCCTAACACATAATATTTCTTTATAATTTCCTATAGATATGTTGATTGCTTACAAATCCATCATCGCCGAGCTCAACAAGGACTTGAAGCTCAACGACGATAATTATAACAACTGGAGCATGAAAATCCAGTATGTCCTGGAAAAACAGGAAGTTCTTGAGACCATTAATGTTATTATGGTCCAGCCTGAAGATGGTCCAACTGCTCAGCATAGGCGTGACAAGGACACCTACTTGGCTTGGAAGAAGAAGAACTCTACTGCTCGTCTCATCTTATTGAGCGCTATGATGGATGATATCACTAGGCAATTTCGAGCTTTCAAAAATGTAAAGGACCTATGGGATGCGCTTAAGGAGAAATTTGGGAAGATCTCCACCTCAAAGCTGCGAGCTTTGACCATAAGGTTCGACACTTACAAGAAGCGTCCTAATCATACAATGAAGAAACATCTTCGGGAAATGTCCAACATGATCAGTGAGCTGGTAGAAGCTGGCCATGTGCTTAGTGACGAGCAGAAGATTCAAGCTGTCATTCGTTCCCTGCCTGCAAATTGGGAATACATGAAGATGACCCTTACCCACGCTGATAATGTCAAGACATTTGATGACATGGCCCGCCACCTTGAGCTGGAAGAGGATCGCCTACTTGCGATCAAAGTCCATCCTGAGGTGCATATGGCTGCTTCAAACTCAAAAGGTGGGAAAAGGAAGACGGTCCTGAAGGGAAAAGGCAATAAAAGCTGGGGAACAAAAAGAGAAAAACTGAAAATTCTTCACCCGGGAAGAAGACTTCTGAGGGTAAGAAGAAGAGAATGGTTAACGTTTCTAAGGTGAAATGTTTTAACTGTCAGAAGAAGGGTCACTTTGCAAAAGATTGCAAAGAAGAAAAGAAGGTACATCCCTTTAACTCATGTGCGAGGGAATTGTATGTATCTAGTACTATCCTTCTAACTGAAAGTCAACCTTTGTGGGTGATTGATTCAGGAGCGACAGACCATGTGACGAAGGATCGTGATACCTTCGTCGAATTTCGACGTCTACCTGCTGGAGCAAAATCTATCTACGTAGGCAATAATGCACGAGTAGAAGTCAAGGGCATGAGCACATGCAGATTGAGCCTACGTGGAGGACGTACCCTACTTCTACACGATGTGCTATACGCTCCAGAGATTCGCCGGAATTTAATTTCAGTTTCATTTTTAATGTCTCTTGGTTTTCGTTGGATATTTGAGAACAATTCTGTTCAGCTATTTTTGGAACATGTTTTTTATGGATCTGGTTATCAATCAAATGGTTTCTTAATTATGGATGTTGATCTGTGTGATTTACCTCGAACAAGTTTTTCCATGGTCACTACCACGCCACCATCTCAGGATGATGTTGTGTTGTGGCATTCTAGATTAGGCCATATTGGTCAAGATCGCTTGAATTGTCTAGCTAAGGCATGATTATTAGGAAACTTGAAAAAGGCTATCTTACCTACTTGGGAACGTTGTCTAGAAGGAAAATCGACTAGAAAACTATTTGGTAAGGGAACTAGAGCCGACTATCCATTACAATTAATCCATTCAGACATTTGTGGTCCAATGAATGTGAGGGCTAGACATGGAGCCTATTATTTTATCACATTTATAGATGACTATAGCAGGTATGGTCTAATCTATTTGATTTCTCACAAGTCTGAACCATTAAGTTGCTTCAAGACCTTCATGAATTATGCTGAGAATCAATTAGAACGGAAGATCAAGGCCTTACGAACAGATCGTGATCGTGAATATCTTTCCGATGAGTTTAAAACTCTATGTGATGAAAAAGGAATTGAACATCAGTTGTCCATTCCTCGCACACCTCAACAAAATAGGGTAGCAGAAAGAAGGAATAGGACCCTTCTAGACATGGTTAGATCTATGATGGCAGAAGCGAATTTACCAATATCATTTTATGGAGATGCGCTCCTTACTGCCACATATGTTCTAAACCGTGTGCCCTCCAAGTCTGTCACTACCACCCCTTAAGAATTGTGGACAGGTCGGAAGCCTGATCTAAGCTACTTACGACCATGGGGGTGTGGATATTATGTCCATACTACCTCCAGTAATTTTGGTAAATTAGGACCGAGAGGTAAGAAGAGTATCTTTATTAGATACTCTGAAGTATCAAAGGGATATGTGTTCGTGGGCGAACACGAAAATGGACAAGTGACAGAATTTGAATCACGAGATGTCACATTTTTGGAAAATGATATTCCAAAATTGGGAGAGGTAAGTAAAGACTTACCCTATATGAAACTGATAAGACAGAATCATCTGGATCGCTCCCTCCGAGTGGGAGAATAATGGAGGAGGAAGATCATGATTTACCACCTCCAACTGATCCGGAAGTTTGTGATCCATATGATCATCATCTTAGTGGGAGTACAATTCTAAATTCCAGTGGGAGTACGGAAATTCGTAGAACTAAAAGAACAAGTATTCCACGCAGACGATTTGAGGTCGAAGGTGCGGACTCGATAACTTCCTATGGGGGCTCGAGCAATACTTCAAGGCGAGGCGCATCGAGGATGGTGCGACCAAGATCCAGACCGCTTCACTCTATCTCACCGACACCGCTATACTTTGGTTAGCTTCATTTTTATATAATACAAATTTTTATTATTTGGAAATGCAAATTTAAATAGCAATAGTATGGAGATCAAATTTAATAAAAATTGTATTTTATAATCATTTTGTCAAAGAAAGTGACAATATTTCTACTTGATATGTGAATGTTGGATTTATTAATTTCGTTGTTGATTTGTACTTATCATATCTATTTTTTTTCCTTGCACATACGAGCTCATATGTATCTCATGTGATTTATACATGGCTAGAGTTAGCTTCATTTTTATATAATACAAAGTTTTATTATTTGGAAATGCAAATTTAAATAGCAATAGTATGGAGATCAAATTTAATAAAAATTGTATTTTATAATCATTTTGTCAAAGAAAGTGACAATATTTGTTTTTGGCTAATCTAATAAACACGTATAGTAAAAACTCTCTATTGTTGGTACCAGAAAAAAATGTCACTTAAGAGAAATTATTACATAAGAGATGTTTACATATTTTTACTCCAAAAAATTAAAATTGAGTTTCTGAACAATAAACACGTAAATACCAAAAAAAACTTTGTCTCTATTTAGATTGACTAAAATCTAGGGCTTTAGCATTATTAAAAAATATTACACTCGATTGATATATTTTCTTACAATGGACGGAGATCACTAGGTTCATTTGAAGACAATTGAAAAGTTAGATAATCGATGTAAAATTCATCAAACAACCAAGTTAAACAAAAACTATTATCTTTAAGTATTTTTTGAATTTGTAAATTATGTAAAATATACGTATTTATTCAAAAATATTAGTTTATGCAAAAAAATCAGACTGGAATTTAGCACTAAATTTTTTTGAAAAAGTTTTAGTTGTTATGATAGATTGGTAATTGAATTTTAATATTGGGTTTGACTGAAGATTGAGATTTTTAATATTGGGTTTGGATGTTTTATTATATCTGGAGATATGTGATTCATAAGCATGATTTTCAATTTTCAAAATGATAGTTTTTTCTATACATAAATTTCTTTATTGGTTACAGTATGCAGTCGGACAGTCTAGCGAATGTATTTGGACTAAATCAAAAGCAAGTCTTGGTATTTGGAATCCCCGAGTAGACCGCAACGAGTTTAGCTTGTCTCAACTTTGGGTGACTGCCGGTAGCATTTTTACCGGACTCAATGCTATTGAAGCCGGTTGGCATGTACGTATTTATTTACCTTATAACTAGTTTATTTTAAACAAAATTGTCTTCTTTTTTTATTTACAATATGTAGTTATATAAACTCTAAGTTTTAAATTTAAAATGAGTTAGTTCCTAGAGAAAATGAGAGAAGTTTGAGGAGAAGTGATTAATTCATCTATTTTTCAATTAAAAAAATGTCAACATAAAAAAGAAACAAAACCTAAATAGATTAAGGATAAATTGCACTTTGACCCTTGGTATTTGGTGAAATAGACGTTGGGGTCCCTCTAGTTTGCCTTGTAATTTTGTTGCCCCTCGAATTTTGTTTTATTATACTCTGGGGTCCTTGAAGCCGGAATTAAAAAAAATTCTAGTGAACTGCCACCTGGAAGGAAAATTACATGGACCGTGTTGTCTATTTCACCAAATAGTTGGGTCCAGATGTAATTTACCCATAGATTAGTGTTGGGCTATGTATCTTTTACCTTTTAACGAGTTGTTTGTATTTACAGGTTTATCCTAATAAATTTTGTGGTGACAGGCGTACTAGGTTTTTTATTTACTGGACAGTGAGTATCCGTGAATTTTTTTTGGGAAAATTACCCTCACATCCCTGAGGTTTGGTCACCCTCCCCCTAGGGTCCCTGACTTTTGGAAAAAGATTGTCCCGTCCCTAAGCTTTGACGATAATAGACTCTCGGGTCCTTGGCTGACGTTATCGGCTCTTTTTTTCATTTTTGGTCATGGAAATGACCAAAATACCCTTAAACAAAAAATAATTTTTTTTACCTTCTTCAACCTTTTACCACCCGCTCCCGCTCCCGCTCCTACTCCCACTCCCCCACTCCTCCCCCTCTCCCTCTCCCCCTCCCGCTCCCTCCCTCTCGCTCCCCCCTCCTCCCCCTCTCCCCCTCCCGCTCCCTCCCTCTCCCCCTCCCGCTCGTTGCCGACTCTATTGCTTGCCGCCAACAGAGATGAACCCGGGTCTTCCGGGTGAGAGCCGGATATCCTGACCAACTAGACTACAACGGATATGTTGCTAAACGTAGGATAACATTAGTAATAATTAGTTTATTAAGCGCGGTTGGATATCTATCTTCCTCCTTACCGTCAGTAGCACAGTGAGCGAAATCGTCGAAATTCGGAAAAATGGCTAAAACCCCAACATGGCGAACGTCGTGACCCGATTCGTCGCCATCGAGGAGGAGGAGAAGGGGAGCATCTTGGAGAAGTTAAGGAGTGGGGCTGCCCAATTCGAGCTCCTCCCGGCTTCCCCTCCCCCTTTCTTCGCTTCCTCCTCCTCCAAACCCCATATATTCTTCGCTAGAAACGCTCCCCCGGCAATGAACAAGGCCGAGCACTTTAAGGTCCGCAAGGTCACCGGAGACGGCCGCTACATGTTTCGCGCTCTGGTAGGGTTTTCTGCTTCGCGTTCTTGTTGTGGCAGACTCGATAAATGACGGACGGGGTTTTCGATTTTCAGGTGAAAGGGATGGCGCTTAATAAGGGAATCGCGCTTGATCCCCAGGAGGAGAGAGACGAAGCAAGTATTGCTTCTTCTTCTTGTTTGGATTAGATGCGAATAGGTTTTGATGGAATAGGAATCGTACAGATAACCTGAGACCGACAGAGAAGAAGCCAACGGAGGAGAAGAGGTGAGAGAGTGGGGGCGGGATGAGGGTTTGGGTTTGGTGCTTGATAAAGGTGGGGGCGAGAGTTGGGTTTGGTGCTCGACGGAGGTGGGGGCGGCTAGGAGGGTGGTTCTCCATGAGTTGGGAACATGGTTGTGAAGGTTTATGGAGGAAGGAGAGAGGGGGGGAGCGGGAGCGGGAGCGGGAGGGGGAGGGGGAGAGGGAGGGAGCGGGAGGGGGAGAGGGGGAGGGGAAGCGGGAGCGGGAGGGGGGGAGAGGGAGCGGGAGGTAAAAGGTTGAAGAAGGTAAAAAAATTTATTTTTTGTTTAAGGGTATTTTGGTTATTTCCATGACCAAAAATGAAAAAAAGAGCCGATGACGTCAGCCAGGGACCCGAGAGTCTATTATCGTCAAAACTTAGGGACGGGACAATCTTTTTCCAAAAGTCAGGGACCCTAGGGGGAGGGTGACCAAACCTCCGGGATGTGAGGGTAATTTGCCCATTTTTTTTTCATCACCATCTGTTAATTATTTTCTTATATGACTTAATTCAGTTTATTTTATTTGATTTATCTTGATTATTTCTTTCTATATATGAAAATCAGAACAATAGTTACCAGCGCGGATTCGGATGTTACAATTCGGAATGCGAGGGCTTCGTTCAGATTTCTAGGGATCTTATGCGTGGAGACATCATTCGTAACGTATCTATATATGATGGTCCTCAATATGATCTTACTCTGTCAATTGAGAGGATAAATTTTTATTGTTAGGACAATTTCTTCCAAAAGGCACTTCCAAATTATTGCGTGGGATCAATTTTGAGCTGTCGTCTTTTATGATTATAATTTAAGTATTTTACATCTTTTATCAAATTTTGGGATACAATTAATTTTTTAATCTTGATTAATCATGTTTTTCATGTTTTTAACTATTTTTCTATCTTTATTTCGAGTTACTAATAAACGAATACTTAAAAACGAGTAACAAGAGATTTATGCACAATCAAATAATTTTTTAACGTAAATTTCACACAAATTTCTTGTCCCATTAGATTCCTGATTTTAGTTAGTTTTTATACATGTTTCTTTTTGGAAAAATCAAATGACTTTTGGATACTAATTTGGACAGAGAGTAGATGGAAATTGGTGGCTATTCTGGCATCGTGACCATGACGACATCGTACAAGTTGGATACTGGCCTAGGACAATTTTCACCCACCTAAGAGGCCCGGCCCAATTTTTACACTTCGGTGGAGAGATAAACAACAAAAAGCGCGGTGGTCGACACACTAGGACCCAGATGGGAAGTGGGCAATTTGCCAACGCCGGATTGGGGAGAACTGCTTACGTGTCACATATTGAGATGAACGGTGAACTTACATATCCTACCTTATACAATACCAACAGCAACTGCTATAATACTCTTTTCATGAATCGTTTGCAGTTTGGGTGTGCCTTCTATTATGGAGGACCCGGAAGAGGGGCTAATTGTACTTAAAATTGTTTCTTGGGTATTTTATACGTGAAGTGAGAGAAAATAAGTAACTTTAAATGTTACACATCAAGAAAATAAATAGATATTTGTAACTTAACTTCACCTATTAAAATAAAGCACTCGTCCTATAAATCCTTTAAACATGGTGAGATAATTTATTTGTATTTTGAAAGGTTTTTACAAATGCACTCTGTCCAGTAGCTCGACCGTTGGACCACGAATGGGGTCAATGACCGTGCCTGAAAAGGTTGTAAGGACACCCACCTTACGAACCGGATGAAATCCAGTCGGACCAAACGAGTTGGTCAATTTTTGACTCGGACTACTCAGTCGGACCAGATTTTACATAACCCAACCCAACCAAAATTTTAAAAAAAATCACACACTCAATTTTCCTAAATCAACACTAAATTAACAAAGAAAATTATACTAGAGATGAAATAAATGGACCAATATTTCGAGAATATATATTTATAAACCTATTATTTATTCTATATATTATTTTAAAATAGAAAAATATATATATAATATTCAGTCTTATTAGTTGAACTAATTGTTTGAGTTGCCTTATACGTGGCCTCAAGAGTACTCTGTGTACTATACGGATGACTTATAGCAAGCCCTCCACTATACGGATGACTAATAGCAAGCCCTCCACGTTTGGCGTTATAATAGTCATCTTATCTTCTCCCTCTGCTCTCCCAACTAACTCTTCCTCCCCTTACAACATTGGCGTTATGTCGACTCTCACCCTTCCTAGCGACATTGTCATTTCATTGGATGTCCTAGATTACTTTACACCTTGTCAAAAGTACAAGAGAAATCTTAGCTGAACTAGCATTGTTTTTGTCTGGCCGATCAATTGTGCAATCTACATAGCCTTGATTCCAGCTTCCAAAGCTGTGCTTGTCTTCATCGAAAAGTTACGACCACTCCTTAGGGTAGGGTGAGCAAACAAACTGAAAATCGTCAAACCAGATCAATCCGGACCAAAAAAATCGGACCAAATGTAAAACAGTCCGGTCCGGTTTGCAAAAATACCCAAAATTTGGTTCTTGGTCCGATCCTGTCTAGTTTGGTCCGGTTTGAAACCCAATTTTTGTTCAGGTTTTGGTAAACTGGTCTGATTTTTTGTCAGACCGGACCAGACCAGAGTGAGTACGGTCCAATTTGGTTCGTAATATTCTTAAAATTCTGATTCCGTTCTGATCTGATTTTTTCCAGTTTGGTCCGGCCCGGTTGACTTGCACACCCCTGCCTTAGGGTACTTCTTGCAGCAAATATCATCTCAGCACATGCCTGTCCGAAGTTATATATTGCAGAGAATGTAATGAATCTAATTCCACACATCCATTACCAATAATATTCCATAAAAAACAAAATCTTCAAGATACAAACAGATGGTTCGATATTACTCGAGAAATTTTTGGCCGCTGTAAATTAGATCACTTTTTGGTCCCTAAATCCAACAAATACACCAACAAGATTTAGCAGCCACATACCAATTATTCGAATGAGTAGAAGTTTCATTCCACGGTACCCACCATCAGTATTATTCGAATGCCAATTTATGATAAACAACAAGGTGGCTAAATTTCCGCGGTACAAACAGATTCGACATACTCCGAGTCGCTCGTTTTTGGCTCGTCAAAATTGGACCACTCCTTGGACTCTAAATCCAACAAACACACCATGTCTGTACTTCTCAGCAAGCTCGTCGCATATACTACCAAGGTCATTCGGGAGACCTGGAATTAGATCTCCCATCTCCAATTATTCCAAGTAACAAAAGCGTAAGAAATATTAGGATCAAGAACTAAATCTCTTAGCAAAGAATAGCTACACAACAATAGAGTTACAAATAAATATAAAAAAGAGGACCAACGAAATTCACAATTATCCAAACTCTAAAAACAAAATTATACTGATTAATTATCCAAACATAAAAATAAATTAATTTTCCAAGGAGGGGAAGAGGAGAAAACCTGATCAACGAAGCTAGGACTATAGCAGACATGGTGAGAGAGACTCGGCTTTGAAAATCTCAATTACAGTAGATAAAGCGTGTTTAAGGAATATCGAAGACTTTTTTGAGAAGAAGGAATAGCCAAGAGTGAACTGAAGAATGAGAAGGTAGAGCGTGTTTTTCAATTCCAACGAAGTAGGCTTTAAAATTTGAAGCCCAAGCAATAGAATTTCTGTTTCCATTTCGTCCGGAGAGGCCCACATGACTTCGAAGACCCAATTGTCATCTCTGGTGTTGAATATAAATATAACAATAGGTAAAGGTTATATTATAATTGTCGAGAAAATTTTGTCACCATTAAAAAAAAAAATTTAGATCGTACTCATAAGAAAACTACTCGTTAAGCATAATCATAAAGCATAGGATAAAAACGAAGGACATGGTGTAGAATAGCATAAAAGATAGAGAAAGAGATGGATTAGTCGTTGGAGCAAACCGTTCCAATCTCTTCCTCCAGCTAGACCTCCACGTGCACTTTATTAATATCAAAGAGTAATTCTCAATGTCTGGAATAATGAGTATAAAACCTAAGAGCTAATGGCCTATATATAGCCAAACGTCTAGCTAGAAAATAAGAAAACCTAGAGGAGGTTAACCTAAACAAGAAGTCTTCCTAGCCAACGAAACTAACATAACTAGCGTCCTAGGGCCAAAACAGGAGGCCATAAGTCGTAAGAATCTGAATTAGGTCGAATATTCGACAAAATAAGAAGCTGGAAAAAATTTGGAATTGACACCCGGCAGCCACCGGATGCCTGGCGTGCACCGAGTTCGAGCGGTTTTCTTCTTCTGGCGCCCCCGGATCTTGGTCAACATCATCATATCTTCATATTTTCTCATTTTGGCCCTCTTCTGCTCCGAATTGGGCCTCATCTATAAAATAAAAAATGTAGATCACTCTTTAAGCTTTCCAACGACATCTCATTTATTGTAATCCAATGCTCAAGTGAAAAGTTATGGCTCTTGCAATATAGTCTCTAGAAATCATCCCACCAACGGCCTTCAATGAGCTTCACTTCCTATCACAAAATATGACAATGGGTAGAAATCTATTCTACGACTCAAACATATACACAGGACACAAAGACTCACTGGATATGATGAAAACAAATATAAACACGATTAAACACTTAGGAACTCATGACAAAATACTAGCGTTTACACACTCATCACACCCCCACACTTATTTCCTTGGTTGTCCCCAAGTAAGACGCATTAGACACACACCAAAATCATAAACTTTCATTAAAAGACCACCCCATAACCTAGTAGTTCACTTACCTGATCACAATGAGTAAGAACGTATAGACGCTACATCCTTGATGGTTTAACCTAGTTTTTGCACTAAGTAGATTACACTAGAAGGTTGATCACTCAGAGGTTCAGAAATTTAAGCTCACATATATGAGTAGTCAACTACCTATTACTCGCGTACACGTCCGAGTCTCCAAGTTTCATACGTCTCACTCAGTGGTGCCTCAAATAGCGTGGGGCTCATAATCAAGGGGACTTTCATTGGGTTGTAATGGGATTAAGGTCAGGTGAGGATAATATATGTGGAAAATAAACCACCCACCCGAGGAGCTCACAAAAATATTCTAGCTCTCGTCTATTCTAAACATCTTACACTATATCTAATATGCACTCATCCCAATATTACACCCATTCCTATTGACCACACACCTGTGCCTTTTATTCACTTTATTTTATTCACAAGCACTTTCCAATCTTCCACTTTCCCATTCCCTTTTCATCACTTTTTCCTTCTTCTTTTTTCACTTTTCCACCTTCCCCATCCATACATCATACCACAAATTATGGCACACATCTATTGCAGCAAGTCGAGGCTCATTTATTGGCCTCAATTCTACCCATTTCCTCCATTGTTCATTCCCGAGCTATTCTACCAAGTGAACCCTTACAATAACACCCCAAAGATTAAGATCTAATGCATCCTCAGACCAAAGTGATCAAAGGTGGATAAGATTGTGGATAATAGGCTTACATTAGCTTACATATAATATTTCAAAGAAATAGGCTTAAGCTCAACGGGTTTAAATAAGGGATATAAAGGATTACCAGCTCTAAGGCTCTAGGCTTCAAAATCAAAGAGGGCCCCCGTCCTCCCATTTACACACACACTACCAAAGCGTACCAAGTAATGGTATGAAACCTGATGACGGAAATAATATAGGCACCTCATACTATGCAGAGACAGTTGTTTCCTCCTTCGGCTCTAAAATCTCAAAAGGTCACTCATCAATGCCTCTAGTATAATCTACCAAGTGCAACCACTAACCTCAATGACCAAGGGTGTTGTTCCTACACGTCCATACTCATCGCAGTCGGGCTTAATTCCTAACAAGGTATGAGATTTAACTTCTAACAAAAGTTCAAAATTCGAGGAGGGTGGTTCATCATCTGCTTTTGACACCACTTCAATCACAAACACAAACAAACACACTCCTAAATCAGACCTTGACTTGATCATATACGCTGGCAGAAACAAAAATGCATGTTGACCCCCCCACACTGATTGACCACATTGTCCTTAATGTAGGGGCAAGACACAAACAAACATCACAAGATGCTAATAGGAACATCATCACAAGGCACACAAATAGGAACATAAATAGACTTATAACAGAAACAAAAAGAGGAGAAGACTGGGATGACCCTGTCAATCTAGAGAAGGAGGCGGTGGGGAAGGTTGGTGGTGTTTCACTCTAACTATCTTTGATGTGCAACAACGTTTGTGTATGGACTGGCGAGCTCTGTTGAAACCTAGTTTTCTCTTTTCTAAACCTCCTTCTAAGACCATTAAAATACTAAATCAACATAACGATACTAAAGCAAATGCAAAAATAAAGAAAAATTAAATACTAAACATGCTAATTTAGAGTCGTTAGCTTGACTTTATTACTCTCTTTGGTACTACAGTGGATGGAGGCGCCTATCAGTTTCCTAGGACTCTACTTCATTCGGGCCTATACGAAGGAGTTGCTTGCCATTGTTGACATCCACTATTGTATGGCCAGTGCTGAGGAATGGACGTCCTAGAATTAATGGACAACTTATATCTGTAACGTAGTCCATCACCATAAGAGACTTGTCGACTTTGATTAGCACTTCTTTCGCGATTCCATGTGATTTCTTCTTAGTGTAATCTGCAAGCTCTATCATCATAGATGTAGGTTTGATATCTCCCAAATTGAGTTTTCTGAAAGTAACCAAAGGCATAAGATTAATATTGGCACCCAAATCACATAAACAATGTGGAAACAAAATATCGTCAATAGTGCAAGGAATCGTGAAACTCCCTGGATCTTTTAGTTTTGGCAGTATGTCATTTTCTACCAAAGGAGTTGTCTTGCTATCATTTTTCTTCTTCTTTCTTGCGATGATCTCTTTGAGGAACTCGGCTTATTGTGGTCTTTGATCTAACATCTCCAAGAAGGAGATATGGCTTTGAATGTCTTCCATCGTCTCTATGAATTCAAGGGCCTTTTCATCGATCACTGCTTCCTTCTTGACTTGTTGAGGTGATGGTGGAGCAATATAAGAATCCACTTTTTCACTGATATAGGCTGGTGGCTCCCTCTTTTCAATAACTACCTCCTCCTCTATGGCTGGCTTGATCGGTTTGGCACATTCTTTTGAAGAGGATTTTTCGCAAGTGGTAGCTTTTTTTGGAGTCTTTGAGGGAATGGAGGTGGAGGGACATAAGGTGGTGGAGGAATATATGGTTCATCATCCTCATCCACGCTCCTCAATTTGTTGGCCATCACTTGTCCTCGCGGGTTCAACTCCGTGTTGCTAGGTAGAGAACCTATTTACCTTTGAGTGTTTGCTGCAGCCAAATTTTTGAGTTCGATCTCCATCTTCTTGAGCTGTGTGGCCTGCCCCTTTAGGTATGTCTCAAACTCTTGTTGATGCACTCACAATGGTCCATCCACTGTATAATGATACTTTATTGTTGGATGGATTACTGGACTACCCCTACCAGTTGGTCAATCTTGGAGAAGACATTGACTTGGTCTCCCACTAGTTGATCGATGTTCTCACCCATTGCTTTGACTTGATCCCTCAAATATGGCAGCTTCAGTTCTTGCTGGTTACCAGTGTTGTTTGCCTGCTGGCCAAATTGAGAGAAATTTGGCTGAGCAGTAGTTTCCCTTGCGTAGTCCATACCTGGTGATTGCCTATCAGCAACTGCCTTAAGTTCCTCCATCATTGGACAATCCACAGTGACATGATCATCTTCTTTGTTTAAGTCGCATGTGTCTTGTACTGTAACTACTTTAGCCTTGCCATTGGTTAGCTCCTCAACTTTTTGGTAAGCGTCGCTATTGTAGCTTCCAACTTAGAATTTTCTTGCGATCGCTTGAGGCGCTCGGTGGGCCATATACCATTAACTTCTGCTATCTCTTCTATCAAACGAGTGGCTTCATCAATAGCCTTCCTCAAAAATACCTCTTGAGATGAGGCATCTATATGATCACGGGATGAACCATCTAACCTATTGTAAAAAAATTTCATGAGGTTTTTCTGAGTGATGCCATGTTGAGGAAAGGCACTTTGGAGATCCGTGAACCGTTCCCAAGATTCATAGATGCTCTCCCCATCACTTTGTGTAAAAGTATTTATGTCTCACAAGAGCTTAGCTGACTTAGCCATCGCGAAGAACTTTCGAAAAAAAGTATGGGCCAGGTCATTCCAACTCCAAATCGTCTCTCCCTTCAACTTATTGTACCAAGTGCAAAACATCATCCTCGACCCCTTGAAACTTCATGATATTGCAGATGTCCTCAAATCGAGAGAGATGATCTTGAGGGTCTTCACTTGGCAATCCACCGAATTGGATCGAGGTTTGCAGTATTCTGACGACTGCTGCTAGGATCTGGAAAGAGTTGGGACCTACAGATGGTTGTTGCAAACCATTAGGATTCCCAGTCTACGTAGGAACAGACGATTCCAGCAGTGACCTATAGATGGAATGCACTAGAGAATCCTGAAAAAGAAAGTACACGAAATCAACAAGTTTGATATACAAAACCAATTGCTTTTGATTTTATAGTGAAAAGTAAGGTTTGTAACTGAGAAGTAAGGTTTGTAACTGAGAGTTGGAATACGAAATTTAGGCAAGTAAGTATGTGAAGCGAGAGAATTAAAAGATTTATAAGGTTGTAAAAGTTTGCAAGTAAATAAACGAAATCAAAAATGCAAATAAAAGAGTTGTGATTTACTGGAGACAAACGAGCACGATACCCAATAGATTGACTACCTATGGTTAGATTATGGTTCTTATGAAACTCTAACTAGTACCCGGAGTTTTCTAATGCACCTTTCTAATGCTTTCGCTCATTAGAAAGATAAAACCAAACTAGCAAAGACCTAAGCAACTAATTAACTCTTTCGCTCATCAATTAGACTTAGAACTAGACTAATCCAATTATGAAGATTCCTCCTAACAAGTTACCCTTACGATATTAAGACGTCTCATTATTATCTAAGAATATACTTATTGGTTTTTTCTTTAACTCGAGTGCCTCTCGGTCCACTCTCATCATATCTAATCATAACCTAAGTGTTCAAGTTAGGCTAAGCATTAAGCACAAGATATTCGAACCAAAAACTAGCATAGATAATTAATCACATATTAGGACATCACACTCTTAAGAAATCTACTCGCTAATAATAATCATGAAGTGTAAGGTAACAATGAAAGACATGGTGTAGAATAGCATAAAAGATAGAGAAAGAGAGGGCTTAGTCGTTGGAGCAAGCCGTTCTGATCTCCTCCTCCAGCTAGACCTCCACGTGCGCTTTATTAATATCAAAGAGTAATTCTCAATGTCTAGAATAATGTGTATAAAATATAAGAGCCAATGGCCTATATATAGCCAAAGGCCTAGCTAGAAAATAAGAAAATCTAGAGGAGGTTAACCTAAACAAGAAGTCTTCCTAGCCAAGGAAAATAACATAACTATGGTCCTAGGGCCGAAACAGGAGGCCATAAGTTGTAAGAATTTGAATTAGGTCAAATATTTGACAAAATAGGAAGCTGAGAAAAATTTGGAATCGACACCTGGCGACCTCCGGATGCCTGGCGTGTGCCGGGTTCGAGCGATTTTCTTCTTCCGGCGCCTGCCGGGTCTTGGTCAGCATCATTATATCTTCTTATTTTCTCGTTTGGGCCCTCTTCTGCTCCGAATTGGCCATCGACTATAAAAAATAAAATGTAGATCACTCTTTAAGCTTTCCAACGATATCTTATTTGTTATAATTTGATGCTCGAGTGAAAAGTTATGTCTCTTGAAATATAGTCTCTTGAAATGATCCCTCCGATGGCCTTCAATGAGCTTCACTTTCTATCACAAAATATGACAATGGGTAGAAATCTATTCCACGACTCAAACACATACAAACGACATAAAGACTCACTGGATATGATGAAATTGAATACAAACACGATTAAACACTTATGAAACTCATGAAAAAATACGAGCGTTTACAGAATATTCAGGAGTAAAAATTTGTGGCTCCTAACCGAAATCAATCGACCCTAACTCGATTAGTTTTTGACTTCAAATTAATTTTTGACATCCTTACACTCTGAATTTGAAAAAGTCATAAACTAAAAAGTTGTAGATATACGTCTCAGCTTTGCATAGCATTTTCAATCAACTTAATTGGACCGCAGAGTTAAAATTTGTGAATCAACAAGATTTAGCAGGCAACTTTAGCAGCCAGAATATTTTTCATATAAGATTGAAGTGTTAACAACTAATGCAGCCACATACCAATTACTGATTTCACATGAGTAGAAGTTTCATTCCACGTACCCACCATCAGTATTATTCTAATGACAATTTATGATGAACAATAAGGTGGCTAAATTTTCGCGGCACAAACAGATTGGACATACTCCGAGTCGTTCCTTTTTGGCGCCTCCAAATCGGACCATGACTATTCCTCGCGGGAAGGTCGTCAGATACACTACCAAATGCTTATTCCACGTCAACGCCTTGTGCACATCACAACCGCCAATAGGCAAGTCGGCAATCTTTTGACATTTCTTGTTCGCAATCACAGCCACTGCAGCTTCCGTGCATACATGGTCATTTCTGACCAGTCCTGCTACCTTTGGGTTTGACACGCATCCATTTAAGTGTAACAGATGCTTACATACCGTGCCCCACATCAATGTGGCAGGATCAAATGTTTCGACATTCAAATTTATGCTGTCCACAACTTTTCCTCCATTAAAGTATTGACGGAAGACATGGAGTTTGCCAGATAAGAAAGTAACTTTCTGCACCTCTCCCTTCGCAATCTCGGTATCCATGTCAGGCAACTTTACCCACTCATCTTTTGCCACATCATAAGCCAAGGCAGACATCATCAGCTTCATCTTCTCGTCATAGAACATGCCCACGACATACACTGTCCTGTCAAAATCCGAAAAACACCTGGAAGCATCTAACATGTCTGCCCCACACCGCCATGTATTTGAGATGAAACTATATATAAACACCTCCCACCCGTCAATGACCACCAAGTTGAAACCTACGACAGCCAAATTACACTTAAATGGCAAATTAAAGTACCCTATTGAAGCAAGTTCATTATGACAACCTTTTAGCGTCATTATGACAATGGATTGGCTATGACCACTCACGATTCGCCTACGTAAACACCCAGGTGATCTAATTAGGTGCTTCCAGTTCTCGCACGTAAAAATAGCATTGTGAAATGATTCAAAATGCATACGAATCAGGCACTATATGGCAAGGTCATCCAGAAGACCTGAAATTAGATCTCCCATCTTCAATTCTTTCAAGGAACAAAAACGCAAGAACAATTATGATCAAGAACTAAATATCTTAGGAAAAAACCCTCGCCGCCTCTCTCTCTTTTTGGCGAAAAGATTTCTCAGTTGATTTTCGGTGCTGCTGCTAGCCTTCACACTGGGGGGCCCATGACCCGGTCACGGCCGGCCTCTGGGGTGATAGCCCCTAATCCTATGTAGTTGGTCTAGATGTGGTCCCGAGGTTAGGTTCTCTGCCTCTACAGCCACGGCCATAACCCAGGCAACCTCTCAGGGGGCGACGTTGGTGGCTCCCTTTTCCCCTGTGATGGGGATTAATCCCGCAGTTTGTGCAGCACTAATAAGTCTACTCCCTCTTCTCCATCAGTTCTATGCCTCCTTGCTCTTTTTGAGTCATTCCCTTTATCAGACACCATCCATTGGCCTGGGGGTGTGGTTGCATCGATCTCAGGGTCTGGTTGTTCCCTTTCGTCCCCGGTTGGTTCAAATTTATTGGTGGTCAGTGATGCCAATCAGGGTCAGACTTCTCCCGTGGTTGACTCGCCAAGCATACAGGCTACGAAGGCCTCCAATCTGCCATCTTACGCAAACTCTATCCATTCTCGAGTGGGAGGGTGGATCAATATGGGTAACTACATTCGCCCTACTCTTGACAGTGATAAATCTAAGGTTATTTTGAACAAGGAGCGTTCGTTGATTTGCAAAAACTATGGCAAGTAGGCTCTTATAGGGCGATTGGTGATGGCAAAGGGAAGCAAGCCTTGCTCGTCTTTCGACTTGCAAAACTCAATTGTTAAAACTTGGCCAGTGCAAAATGTGAAAATGCTCTAGCTTGGCATGGGCTATTTCAGGTTCAGATTTTCTTTAGAGAATGATAGAGACGAAGTTTGGAGCTCAACGGTATGGAAAATACCTCAGGGCACTCTATACATGTAGCCTTGGATTCCATTCTTCAGGCCTGCTAAAGTTTATGCTACACGTGCCAAGGTTTGGGTAAGGTTGATTGGGTTAAGCTTGGAGCACATTGAGTTTGACATTATTTTTGGTTTAGGAGCTACTGTGGGAGAGCCCATACGTACGGACTCAGGTGCTTTGAACAGGATCAATGGGGCCTCTGTTAGGGTTCTGGTTGAGATTTATATGACTAAGGCTAGTTAAAGCAAGAGGGCAGAAGTTGCTTAGTTGACTTAGTTTATGATGACTTGTTGAGCTTTTATTATCATTGTAAGGTGATTGGGCATGTCTCATCCAGCTGTCATAAATTGCATCATCCTGACATTGGTGCTGCGGCCAAAAAAATGGATATTGCACGCGGTAAGCGTGTGGCGCAAGGGATGGTTTCATCTAGTTTGGGTGAAGAACAAGTGGCTAGGAGGAAAGACAAGTGTGTGTGGTAGCAGAAAGATGCAACTGTCATGAACCAAGTTTTTGCACATGTTTCCCCCAGTGCCTCGGCCGTAGGGACTAGGTTGGAGGAAGTCCCTACCTCTAATTCTTTTCATGCTATCAGGGAAGAAGGTGAGATTGTTGAGGTGGGTGAGACTGTTTCCCCTAGTGCTCCTGATGTTTCTCCTACACTGGTTCCTACTGATTCTCCTGATTTGGTTCCCGCTGAAGTTAATGTTGCCATATGGAGAAGGATTTTATGCCTTTGAATGCTATGGTACCTATTTCTTCTAATGCTTGTGTTGTGCATGAAAAGGATGTTGTTGTTGGAAGTGTTGAGAAGGACTTGGTTGTTGTTTCATAAGTCAGGGATGTCAAATTTTTGGGCACCAATATTGTGCTTTCGAATGATGATGCAGCTCCTATTTTGAAGCCTTTTGGGTGAGGAACAATTGGGTTTGGAATTGATATTAGCTGTTCCTGATTCTGATACCACGCGAGTTGATGACATAGTTCCAAAGTTGGTGATTTCGAAATTTGGGAAACAATTGCTCCGTGAAGCTATTTATAATGCATTTCATGAGAATAATTTGAAGAGCACGCCTGGCAAAACTATTCAATGAAGGTCTATGCTTTAGCCCGGATTCGAAGAGCACGCCTGTAAGAAGTAACGTAGGGATTAAGGAGACTTTGGAGGCCACGCCAAGTACGGGCCAACGGACTACTGGTCATATTGTCACAGAACTATTGACCCCGATTTCATGCAAGTCGAAACAAGTCTCAGATCAGGGTCCGGTTGGAAACTCTAGCACGCCAAGCTCGTATGAGGCTTTAGCTACGGTCAGGAAGGTGGCATATGCGGGGGGCGTATTACCTATAAAGACTTTGCAAAAGAAGAATTCGGGTTCTAAGGGCTCCAAAAGCAAGGGTTTGAAGCCGGGTTTTCTTGGCAAAGGAATTCCAACTCTATAGGGTTCTTCGCCATCAGTATTGAACAGGGCTTCGGCATTACCTTTTATGGATCCCATGCCCATCCCGGGTCACGAAGGTACTGAGGTCGTTGCTTTTTCTGACAACGATGATCTTCCTGATTCGTTGAAGTTCATGTGTTCAATGATGAAGAAGATGAAGAACAATTGGGCAGATGAGATTGATTCCTTTGAGGATTTCGACCTACCACCTGCTAGGAACACTCGTTTTTAAGCGAGGAAGAGGTCTGCGACTGTCTACTCCGGTGAGGATCTACATTGGTCAGAGTATGATATGGACTTTTGATGCGCCTCGGCTGATTGGTATCACGCTTGACTACCTGACTTGTAGGTTTTCTTGGGTGAGTTATTAGATATGGTAGCAGGTTTGCCATTATGATTACCCGTTTAGGCTTTGGTTTTGTAAACGTAAGCAAAATAAAGTTTAAAATCGAGACTTAATTGATGAACTGATGGAGAAAGTGACAGCGAGGGATGGTCCTGATGTTGTTTGGGGAGAAAACATGAGGGTAACGAGACTTGATATTCCGTGAGGTGGGGAGGAACTTGTTGAATGTGTTCACTTTGAAGTGGAACTATGGCCTTTTCTGGTTTGGTTTGTTGAGGAGAACTATTCAGACTTTCTGGCGTTGGACTATTGTCATGTAAATTCTCCAAATCTATGTGTCTAAGCACATGAGTCGAGATAGGTGATGTTCCAACATCCTGGAGTTCAACAGGTATTGGGGTGAAGACCTCTGAATCATGATTTTGAGATAAAATTGGAGGTTCAGGAAGATGTGTAAGCTTCGCTCCATTGTTTGGGGTTTGAAAGGGGTAGACACTTTCTACAAATGTTGCATCCAGAAATACTTGAACTTGTGGGGTACTAAGATCGTAAACTCCGTATTCCTTTTGATTAAAGGGGTATCTAACGAAGACACAAGGACGACTTCTTTCATCAAATTTATCGATCCTAGTGTGATTTAGACAAGGTAACCAAAAAATCGTAAGTGATCATATGAGTCGGGCGTCAAAAAAAGTACCTCAAATGGAGTCTTGTTCTGAATTTCCTGTGAGTGAATTATTTATTAAGTAGGTCGCTGCAAGGATGCATTCTCCTCAAAGCTTAATCGGGAAATTCGCCTAAAATGTATAGCACTTCAAGAATGTGTTGAAGCTTACGCTTAACAACACCATTCTATTGAGGAGTTCTACACTATTGTCGAAAAGCATTTTACACTAGAGTTAAAAGCATTCGCACTGACAATGGACTAGAATTCTGCTCCCATACAATGCAACAATATTATGAGGATCATGGTATTGTATTGCAAACATCTTATGTTTATATGCCTCAAGGCATCAATAATATTCAAGCGGTATATTTCTATATGATATCAGAGCTAAAAACTCAGATTACATTTTTTGATTTATAACCATCTTTATCATGTTAAAAAATCACGACAAGAGAACAATAAGGAACACAAAGAATACGGACACAAGAGTTACGTGATTCGACCTAATTCATATGTCCACAGAGAGAAATAAGAATTTTTATTCGAGTTACAAAGCCATACATCAACTAGAAAAACATACATTTATATAGAGACAAACTCTTGCACACCAAGAAATCTATCTAGATCATCCAAGGAAACTAAAACAAGATTTGGAGTAAAACAAGAAATTCTGTCGTAGTACACTCTAGCGATTGCTAGGCACCTAGCAATCGTTAGATCCTCAGCATTTGAACTTTTTTTTTGCCTTAGGACATTAGCGATAGCTAGATCCATCAGATTTTCATTCTCAATAATCTCCACTTTGGCAAGAAATCATCTTTTCCGAAGAACCATGAATCTCCACCCAAACTTCAACAAACTCCACCACAATGAGAAACTGCCCCTTCTCCAGACATGAGATCTAGCAAAACAAAATAGTCTCCACCGACTCTACCTTGAACAATAGATATACCGTCATCAATAAGACCATGTACAGTTAATTTCAACCTTTTGTTCAATCACTTGGAGACATCTCCCGAACTCGAGCAACTCCTGAGCTTGCTTGGTGTATTTCCACCAACCTCTATTGAATCCCAACTTGCAAGTTCACTTGCTGAAGCAACCTTGTGACTAATAGATATCCCTCTATTTTTTCGGTCCTTCCCATGCTCCGCAACCTCAGATTAGTTTTTTGCTGGATCTTTTTGCCTCAAAACAATGCTATAAGCCATAGCATATAACAGACAGCCTTTTATTCTACCAAGTTGAACCATTGACATATTGCAAACTTTACCGCTCGCCCTTGAGTGAGATAAAACCTGATTCGACAGTGGTGTTACCAACGACTTTGCATTTCCAATACCAAACATACCCAACACCTTTGTTTTGAGTGTGCCTTTAGACAATCATAGCTTCTTGCTACCCATACTTCTTAGAGACAACCATAGCGTCGTGTTAACCATGCCTCTCCGAAACAACCAAGACTTTTTGCAAATGTTGTCTCCGCGAATCCCCATTTCAAGAACTCTATTGGATGCACTCAAACCATTCATGTTCTACTCTTGCTCCCTCATATGATCTAACCTCATATGATTTGAGCATTTGCCAATGACTTGAGGGCCATTGATGTGACTCTACCTACAACTATATGCCCCACTAACCTGTAGGTATTTTCTTTCACACTTCATTCCTACCATCACATCCTTATTTATCTTAATTACTAGGATGCATTGAACTTGATGTGATAGAAAGCCACTCACCATCCGACCCGTCCAATCATGTGGATATACTTGTGAATGCTGATCCCTCCTTGTTGTCTTGATTTCCAATTCGTCTGGGATAGTTTTCTTCATATGCCCTTTTCCATATTTTAAGCCACTTTTATTGAAATTCTTTGACTCCGATCTAGATCCTCTTCCACAGCCCTACTGGTAACTTCTCATCTATGACGTGACACATCACATCATCTGCCAAGCATAAGTGAATCATCACCACCAACTTAGCCTCCATCTCTTCCCACTATTGCTCATCAATTTTCTGAGGCTTCTTCCTCAAGAGTACGTTGATCATCTCTTGTTGCACCAACAGATCTTTGTGATGCATTTTCCATAACCCAAAATTTGATGAGTCATCGAACTTTGCATCGTGTCCTACCATCCTCAACCTTAGATCTGATACCAATTATTAGGAAATCACCACAAGAGAACAAGAATAAAAATATACAAGTTACGTGGTTCGACCCAATGCCTACCTCTGCGGAGTAAAATAAGAACTTTTATTGATAAGATCCGAGTTACAAAGCCATACATCAACTGAGGTAACATGCCTTTATAGAGAGACAAACTATTGCTCACCAAGAAACCTATCTAGGTTATCCTAGGAGTCTGAAACAAGAGTCTGAGTAAAACAGTAAATTTTGCCATAGCACACTCCCTAGCGAGCGCTAAGTGCCTAATGATCGCTATGTCTTTAGCATTCAAACTTTATGTTTGTCTCTCCTAGCGAGGCTAGGACACTAGTGATCGCTAGGTTCATCAGATTCTGAGCAATTTCCAACATATCAAACATCCACCACCAATGATCAAACATCCATCGTCAATAAAATTGTCAATCCACAAATTGCCAATTGATCTACCTATTATCTTTAGATCAATCCACTGATTGACTAGTAGCTTTATTTGTCTTCTTTTTCATCGAGATTTCCTGCAATCACGACTATCATCAACAATTGAAAATTGATCTTGTATGATCGATTGTGAGATTATTCGATCATGTCTCACTTGTTGTGAGATTAGTCGATCAAACATCATCACCACTGGTTGTCTCCATAATAGCAATCACACTTAGGATGAGGATCAAAGGGCGGAGGACATTTTTCCCTGGAAACCTGCGATTAGTTTTACTAACTCGTGGGTGATATTCCATTTCAGCTTTTCTTCAGTCGTTAGTCTTATCCCACTGTCAACATGGCTGGTAAGATTTATTTTACTAACTCGTGTGTGATCGATTATGGCACCACTGATCATATCACGTGCAATCAGAAATTCTTGACTGAGGAATCTTGCACATCAAGTCATGCATTGGTTAAAGTACCTAATAGGAATGAAATTCTTGTTTTTTGAATGGGCGCAACCATCTAACTGACAAATATTATTGAATAATGTGTTATACACATACCGCTTTTCAAATGCAATTACTATCCATTAGTAAATTGACGAGAGATTTGAATTGTGCTATAATATTTTCTATTGATTCTTGTGTCATATAGGACTTAACTGATAAGTTTAGAGTGGAATGGCAAAAAGGGCATATGTTCTCATTACGGAACATGTCAATATATACACATTACATTACTTGAGATGCAAGTAAATAACCTAGCCCTAACCGACTTATACAACCGTGAATGACCAGGAGACTAACTAGGAAATACATCATACTCCAATAAACTTAGAGGAGCCTGATTGAAGCAGGTAAACAACAAGATGGTCTATATTATTTTGAAGACGTGCAGGGTGGGGTGTCGTTAATGGCTGGCAATTCAGATATTCAGACATGGCACCGACGCCTTGGACACATTCCTAGTGAATATTTGAACTGCATACCAATTTTTAAGAGTTTGGATTTTTTATAGCATCTAGTCATTGTGATTCATATTTTCGGTGCCAAACATACTCGGCTACCATTCGCTAATAGTACTATCAAAATCAACAATTATTTTAAATTGAAAGATTGTGATATGTGGGGACCATATCAGACTCCTTCTTCTACGGACGGTCACTCTTTTATTACAATCGTTGATGATTTTAGTCGTGGTATTTGGACATTTCTTATGGAGTACAAATATGAAGTTCGCCGTTATCTATAGATACTAGTGTTTACAACAGTTTGATAAGGACTCTAATAAGAATTTTGATAAGGATTCTACTATCTAGAGATATAGTTTACATCGTAATACTTATTAACTAAGATATTAACTAAATACATAACTACTCCAATAGACTTTTTTTTAATCATGCTTGGACTCCATGGTGAGATGCTTTTAAATAAAAAAATATATTTTTGTTTTTTTACTCAAAATTTTGTTACCTAATAAAATATTACGCCAAATGTGCACGAGTGTACTACATCAATAGTGTCGTTAAGCACTAAAAATTATTTGTAAATGGTAAAAGATATTTGACTATTTAGATAACATACACGACTAGATAAAAAATATCTTTGACACAAATAACCTGAACTTCGGTATTACATTTTTCTATTACATTTCGCCAATCTACTTTTAGGATGTCCGAGGGATTCCCCATCCCAGAGCGAAAGTAATTATTCCGCTATAATTCTAGTCTTCATACGAGAATTCTCCACTGAAATATCCGGCTCATCACGTGTCTCCTTATGCCTGAGAGCCTGGGTTCCTTTCAACAAATGTTTTTTTGTTACGCCATACGCGCATCCAAGTCTACCCACTTGACCATCCTAATGAATCAAAATCGGGTTCCTTTTTTTGATAGCTTACGTGGAAGAAATGAATCCACTACTTTGCAGTACCTCATGAAGAAACTCCTGAGATTTGCACAATTCCACTGGGAAGGGAGAGAGTCGACATATAGTGCCTCCAGTTTTTCAGGGTCGATTGTGCGACTTGATTGTTGATATTGATAGACTAGATGGGTGGTCTAATCCAATGTTCTAAGGGGAAGAAGAGTTAGTATACAACGAGAGATACGGTGTATTGGGCGTTTAATATTACCAAAAGGTTCTAACTTCTAACCCATACTCTTCATCTTAAACACTAACGTGACACGACAAAATTTTAATTCAAACAAAACATGACAAAATGTAGAACGCAACTCTCATGACACCAAAAAAATGACACAACTTAACATAACGGACAAGAAAACTTAAAAAAGACACTCAAAACACAAAGGAAAACATAGCAAATATATTAGTATTTTGACTCTCATCAAGTTTAGAGAAAACATATATAATCTTAATGAGTATGATTAGAATATGATCTCATTTATTCTTAATATTTTGAAAATACTTTTTGTTTTCTTCCATATTCTTTTTGTTTTCCTTTTTTTAATGTGAAAAATATCAAGGTTTTCAAAAATGACCCAGATTTTCGTCCGACCTTTGAGTCAACCATTCTAACTGATCGGATCGGATATATATCCCTATTTTAAGAATAAATAATAGGTCTTTAAATATATTAAATATTGGTCAATTTATTTCATCTCTAGTATAATTTTTTTTGTTGATTTAGTTTATTTTATGTTGATTTAGGAAAATCGAGTGTGTGATTTATTTTTTTTAATTTAGGTTGGATTGGGTTGGGTAAAATCTGGTCAGACTCGATAGTCTGAGTAAAAAATTGACCAACTCGCTCGGTCAGACTGGATTTCATCCGGTTCGTAAGTGGGTGTCCTTACAACCTTTTCAGGCACGGTCATTGGCCCCATTCGTGGTCCAACCGATCGAACTACTGGTCAGACCATATTTGTAAAAACCCTTCAAAATAAAATTAATTATCTCGTCATGGTTAAAAGATTTATAGAACGAGTGCTTTATTTTAATAGGTGAAGTTAAGTTACAAATATCTATTTATTTTCTTGATGCGTAACATTTAAAGTTACTTATTTTCTTTAACTTCACGTATAAAATACCCAAAAAACAATTTCAAGTACAATTAGCCCCTCTTCCAGGTCCTCCATAATAGAAGGCACACCCAAACTGCAAACGATTCATGAAAAGAGTATTATAGCAGTTGCTGTGGCTATTGTATAGGGTAGGATATCTAGGTTCACCGTTCATCTCAATATGTGACACGTAAGCAGTTCTCCTCAATCCGGTGTTGACAAATTGCCCACTTCCCATCTGGGTCCTAGTGTTTCGACCACCGCGCTTTTTGTTGGTTATCTCTCCACCAAAGTCTAAAAATTGGGCCCGGCGTCTCAGGTGGGTGAAAATTCTCGACGGCCAGTATCCAACTTGTACGATGTCGTCATGGTCACGATGCCAGAATAGCCACCAATTTCCATCTACTATCTGTCCAAATTAGTATCCAAAAGTCATTTGATTTTTCCAAAAAGAAACATGTATAAAAACTAACTAAAATCAGGAATCTAATGGGACGTGAAATTTGTGTGAAATTTACGTTAAAAAAATTAGATTGTGCATAAATCTCTTGTTACTTGTTTTTCTGTAAGTATTTGTTTATTAGTAACTCGAAATAAAGATAAAAAAATAGTTACAAACATCAAAAACATGATTAATCAAGACTAAAAAATGAATTGTATCCCAAAATTTGATAAAAGATGTAAAATAGTTAAATTATAATAATAAAAGACGACAGCTCAAAATTGATCCCACACAACAATTTGGAAGTGCCTTTTGAAAGAAATTGTCCTAACAATAAAAGTTTACCCTCTCAATCGACAGAGTAAGATCATATTGAGGACCATCATATATAGATACGTTACGAATGATGTCTCCAGGCATAAGATCTCTAGAAATCTGAACGAAGCCCTCGCATTCCCGATTGTAACATCCGAATCCGTGCTGGTAACTATTGTTCTGATTTTCATATATAAAAAGAAATAATCAAGATAAATAAAATAAAATCAACTGAATTAAATCATATAAGAAAGCAATTAACACATGATAATGAAAAAAATAATAAATCATGGATACTCACTGTCCAATAAATAAAAAACCTAGTACGCCTGTCACCACCATATTTATTAGGATAAACCTGTAAATACAAACAACTCGTTAAGCAATAAAAGGTAAAAGATACATAGCCCAATACTAATCTATGGGTAAATTACATCTGGACCCCAACTATTTGGTGAAATAGACGACACGATCACTGTAATTTTCTTTCTGATTTTGTTGAAGGTTGGAAGAAGAAGAAGAAGTAGGAAAAAGAAGAAGATGAAGTAGGAAGAAGAAGAAAGTGAATGGAGAAGGAATGAGGTGGTTCACCAGAACTTTTTTGATTCCGGCTTCAAGGACCTCAGAGTATAATAAATTAAACTAGAGGGGCAACAAAATTAGAAGGCAAACTAGAGGGACCCTATCGTCTATTTCACCAAATACCAAGGGTCCAAATGTAATTTACCCTTAATCTATTTAGGTTTTGTTTCTTTTTTATGTTGACATCTTTATAATTGAAAACTAGATTAATTAATCACTTCTCCTCAAACTTCTCTAGGGATGGCAGAAATACCCATACCCTGTGGGTCGGACCTTACCCTTATCCTGTGGGTCAAAGGTCTGTTGACTTTGACTGGGTCTAAGGTAGAGTATGAGTATGAGTCCACTTTTAGAGTAGGGGTCTAGGGTAGGGTATGAATCCTATGAATTTATACCCTACCGTTACCCTTTTATCCTACTTTGGACCCTACCTTTGGTAGACCCTAATAAGACCCTAAATATACCCATTTATCTCTATTTTTTACTTATAAATTGTCATAGATTTCTCAAATATTCTAAAATATGATTCATGTTATTGACTCCAAATTCAAGATAAATATAAATATAATTTTCTTTATTAATATACTAATAATTTCATGATTAATCTTTACATGTTACTTGTTAGTTATGATTTATTTAAAATTTATGTATATAATTAAATTTTGTGTTTAAAAAATTATCAAAATTATCTTGCATTTAATTTGAGGGTCGGACCCTGCAGACCCTATAGTCCCTACAGACTCCGAGGGTAAGGGTATGGGTCTAATAATAAAATTTTAAGAGGGTCCAGGGGTAGAGTATGGGTCTAACTTTTGAAACTAGGGTATGGGTAGGGTCCTACTGATACCCTACCCTACCCTATTCTACCTTACTCATCGCCATCCCTAAACTTCTCTCATTTTCTCTAGGAACTAACTCATTTTAAATTTAAAACTCGGAGTTTATATATTAACTACATATTGTAAAAAATAATTAGACAATTTTGTTAAAAATAGACTAGTTATTAGGTAAATAAATACGTACATGCCAACCGGCTTCAATAGAATTGAGTCCGGTAAAAATGCTACCGGCAGACACCCAAAGTTGAGACAAGCTAAACTCATCGCGGTCTACGTGGGGATTCCAAATACCAAAACTTGCTTTTGATTTAGTCCAATTACCTTCGCCAGATTGTCCGATTGCATACTGTAACCAATAAAGAAATTTAAGTATAGAAAAAACTATCATTTTGAAAATTGAAAATCATGCTTATCACATATCTCTAGATATAATAAAACATCCATAAAGTGATACATGTAAAGTGATAATATTTTTTAAACTGATAAAAAGTCTCGATCCTCAGTCAAACCCAATATTAAAATTTAATTACCCCTCTGTCATAATAACTAAAAATTTTTCAGATTTTAGTGCTAAATCCTGGTCTGAATTTTTATATAAACTGATATTTTTGAATAAATACGTATATTTTACATACTTTACAAATTCAAAAAAATATTTAAAGACACTAGTTTATGCTTAACTTGGTTGTTTGATAAATTTTACATCGATCATTTATCTTCTCAACTATCTTCAAATGAACCTAGTGATCTCCGTCCATTGTAAGAAAATATCTCAATCGAGTGTAATATTTTTTAATAATGCTAAAGCCCTAGATTTTAGTCAATCTAAAAAGAGACAAAATATTTTTTGTGTTTACGTGTTTATTGTTCAAAATTTTAATTTTAATTTTTTGGAGTAAAAAAATAGAGACAAAGTGATATTTTTTCCGGTATCAACAATAGAGAGTTTTTACTATACTTATTTATTAGATTAGCCAAAAACAAATATTGTCACTTTCTTTGACAAAATGATTATAAAGTACCATTTTTATTGAATTTGATCTCCATACTATTGCTATTTAAATTTTCGTTTCCCAATAATAAAACTTTGTATTATATAAAAATGAAGCTAACTCTAACCAAATATAAATCACATGAGATACATATGAGCTCGTATGTGCAAGAAAAAAAACAAATGTTAGATATGATAAGTACAAATCAACAACGAAATTACTAAATCCAACATTCACAAATATATCAAGTACAAAGTTTGAACTACCTCACGGTTACTGGGGTCATCATCATCATCAGGATTACTAAAAGGATTATGTTTCATTCCAAATCTTTTTTTTCGAGTGTCTCTTAAAATGTCTTCTTCTCTTATTTTCTTAATTGGAGTTGTTCCTTTCAGACATTTTTCACTTTGCAAAGTGTACGTTGAATTAAAGCTACTTGATATTTTTGGTGGCACCTAAATATTGGACATAAGAAGAACCCAATAAAATTTTATAATAATAAAAAATATAATGTAAATAATTGAGGATTTTCCTTTCATCCAACTCAAAATACCATTGATATTTTTCCTTTTAATAGAGGACTATCATAAGCGAGTTGCTTATGAAATGGAACACAATCAATCAAGTCACCATCAGGACTCTGCATAAAAAAAACCCACATCAAATATTATATAAGATAATTCGAAAAGACTTATCATGATACATAATAAACCTATAATTATTTATTAAAAATATAAGTAATTTAATAAATAAAATTACCTTTATTGTTTTCTTTGCGGGCTTGTTAATCTTTCGTTGATATTCCCTTACCATCTTCATCTTTTCGAACTCAGTAATTTCATGAACACTCTGGTTGGTTTCAAAGGAAGAGACATAGACACTAAGAAAAAGGTACAAAATAAAAGTGACAAATGGTGGCACCCTAATGCACCAACTATAAGCCATGTTCAAATTTATTGCTGAGAGTGAAATATTCAAGTTTTGAATGTTAAATTTTGGGTTTCTGATATATATATATATGATTGACTACTGTTTTCTAGAATGAATCGGTTGACTACTATTTTTAAAAGATAAGATTTTTTTTCAAATATGGAAAGAATTAAAGGTTATTATTGACTCAAAGATGTCCTTTGAATATATGATGCGTGTCAATCTACATCATTATTTGATATACTATTTATATTGTTTTGAGTCTGTTTTGTCGTCATATGATCATATTTACTTACAGTTGAGTCGTGAGAGTGGACGTTTACATATTGTTCTGTCCTATAGATTGACATAGTCCAAGACCGCACCCGAGCATAGAGCAAAGGAGTCAGAGTCAAAGCAGTCAAAGGTCGGAGATAGGTTGTTGTTGGCGTATGCTGGATTTCCCGATTTTGGTTTTGCAGCGTACGCTGATACTCTTTCTAGTATGCTAAATTCTCCGATATTGGTTTTGCAGCATACGCTGATACCCATTTGCGTATGCTTATAGCCTCAATTTTCCAAAGGCAGTATACGCTGATAGCCATTCGCGTACGCTGATGAAGCTGCCTGTGACATTTGTGCCAAAGAAAAATAGAAGGATCTAGAACTAAGTTTTTCACATTTCTGGTTTCTATATATACCCACCTAGTTTTAGGGTTAGACAGACTTTTTCATATACATTTCTCTACACTTTTCCATTCTGTTAAGTTGTTCGGGATTGTTCGTGTTTCCACTATTCCAGTATTCATGAGACTTCCGTCATTGGTGACTTCCTTCCTACCCTCTCCTTATATGCTTTTCATTATCAATACTATGATTATGTTGAGTATGATTGCCATGAGTAGGGGGTATTTTTCTTTGAGTGCGGTGCCCGTAAGGTACGTTTAGACCTGGCCATGAATTGAATCTGATTCGTGATTCGATTCGATTCGATTCATAAAAAACTCGATTCGATTCGCAATAATTTGATTCGTTAAAAAGTTCGATTCGAATTCGTCATGATAAGAATTGAATACAGTTCAAGTTTTTTGTAACTCGTCAAACCGGCAAATTCAATTTGAATTCGTTTCGAGAATTCGATTCGAGTTGAATTGGTATCGAATTCAATTTGAATTCGTAAAAAATTCAAAAAAGGGGGGGAGGGGTGCGGGCGGGAAGTTTTTAAAAAGGGGGGTTTGAATTTTGCTGACATCAGCACTTGCGTCAGCGCTTGCATCAGCGTCAGTGGTAAATTACCATTTTTTCTTACCATTATTTTTGTTACCGTTTTAATCCCAAGGTTACCTTTTTTTTACTGTTTGTACTTTTAATTTTTTTATAAATAAATTCAGAATTTCTTCCAAACTCTATAAATACCACCTCTTATTCTTCAAATTTTACACATTCCAATCTCAATTCTCTACTTCTCTTATTGAAAATTTGAGCTATATAAATTCTCCCTCAAGTTTACTAATTAGATATATTAGTCATATTTCTCATATAATTACTCATATTACTATATAATTATGTCATCAAGTAGAGCAAATAAGGGTAAGGAAAAACGTGTGGAACATCACGATTCTATTGAATCGGATTTTCCACCGATTTCTACTTACCCTATTCCGGAAGAAATGATGAACGTCCATGATGAAGCTCAACGGAAGAGTGTTGATTCAATATTCAAAAATCCACAAAAGGTAAAAAAGACCACCTTCATTATTTTTTGCTAAGCATTTCACAAAAATTTCTACCGGAGAAAAAGGTATCTTCAAAATTACATGTAATTATTGTGGTAAACAATATGAATTCAAAACCAGGAATGGATATGGTACTTATACTATTCATTTGAATACTAAACATCCACACGAAGTTGGTTTTGAAAAATCACAAACTCAATTATCTACTACACCTAATATTTTATTTCATTACACCGATCAAAATAATAGAGAGGAATTAGCTAAATTTGTTGCTACCGAACATTTATCTTTTAGTTTTGGTGAAAAACTTAATTTTATAACTTATTGTCAAAATGCTTTAAATCCTGGTGCAAAAAAAGTTCAACGAAGTACATATATAAAGAAAAATTACAAACTTTTTTTATTATTTTGATGGTCGAGTTTCTATATGTTGTGATATATGGAGTGATCATTGGCAAACACATTCATATTTTGGTGTCACATGTCATTGGATTCATAATAAATGGAATATACAAAAAAGAATAATTGCATATAGAGTTTTTTATGATAGTCATAGTGGGAATAATTGTTATAAAATATTGCATAATATTTTACAAGAATATAATCTAGTTCAAAAAATATTTTCAATTTTTCTAGATAATGCAAGTTCTAATAATGTTATGGTTAAAGATTTATAATTTTTTTGTACATGATTCGGAGGAAATTTTTTTAATTAAGTATTAAAATTATAGAATTAATTCGAATTCGATTATAATTCGAATTCGATTCGAATTCAAAAATTCATAATTCGTATTCGATTCGTCTTTTGAAGAATTGAATATGGTTTAATGTTTTGATAAATTTGAATTCGAATAAATTCGATTCGAATTCGTCTAAATTCGAACCGTGGTGAGGTCTAGGTACGTTGTTGGGTGAGATTATGGATTTATTATGGTGATGGGTATTATTCAGAATGCTTAATGCTTACCCTTCTTTCATTGTTAGGACCTAAGTAGCAAGGATAGTGTAAAGTCCATATTGAGAGGTAGTTCTTGCTTTTCAAAATCTCATAACCGGATTAATTGATTAATAGGTGGACAGTCTGTGTTAGCGCATGAGTATTTGAGGGGACACGTCCTTAGTAATAAAAAATTTTCACCTGCATATTATAAATGTTTTCAATAGCTTGAACTTGTGCTTATTACCGAAAACCTATTTTTTGAAAAATCTTTTCAGTGAAGGGCAGTGGTTAGGTGTTGGGAAACCTCAAAAAAAGGCATTAATTTTTTTTTTAATTTATGCGTTTAATTTATGTATTTAGTTTCTGCGAATAAATAAGCTTGGGAGGTCCAAGGCAAGAGAAAATATAAATGCCAGTCCATAGAAATAGAAGGGTAGACTTAATAGATGGGATCAATACTAGCCTAACCGGGACACGCTCATGATGGTGGAGGTAGCTATATAAAAATTGAGTCCCAAGAACAAATTTTGACTCATCCTGCTAAAGTCCTTGAGTACAACCTCAAGCCACCATTCAAGCTAAAACCCATTTTGGGGTGAGGTGAAATGATGGAGCGAGGTGTCCTTAATTAGCTCTTCATGTCGTGTGTTAGCACACTACTACACCTACTAGTCATCACCACTTTTAGATTGAAAAATTATGGGGGATTACCAGAATTTATGGGCTGATCTTGAATTACAAAGTGGAGCTAACAGGGGAGTTCCTCATGATAATACGTTCTTGTTAGGTGTGATTGTCTTGCTTCCTTGAGGACAAGCAAGAGTTCAAGTGTGGGGGTGTGATGCGTATCATTCCACATTGTTATTTGATATACTATTTATATTATTTTGAGTCAGTTTCATCATTATATGAGCATATTTACTTACAGTTGAGTCGTGAGAGTGGATGTTTACACGTTATTCTGTCCTATAGATTGTCATAGTCTAAAACTGCACTCGAGCATGGAGCAAAGGAGTCAAAGTCAAAGTAGTCAAAGGCCGGGATAGGTTGTTGTTGGCTTAAGCTGATACACCTTTGCGTACTCTGGATTTCCCAATTTTGGTTTCACAGCATACGCTGATACCCTTTTGCGTACACAAAATTCTTCGATATTAGTTTCGCAGCGTACGCTGATACCCATTAACGTACGCTAATAGCCCCAATTTTCCAAAGGTCGTGTACGCTGATAGCCATTTGCGTACGTTGTTGAAGCCGCCTAAGACATTTTTGCCGAAGAAAAATCAAAGGATCTAAAACTAGGGTTTTTGACATTTCAGGTTTCTATATATACCAGCCTAGTTTTAGGGTTAGCCAGACTTTTTCAGATACATTTCTCTACACTTTTCCATTATGTTACGTTGTTCGGGATTGTTCGTGTTTCCACTATTCCAGTATTCATGAGACTTCTATTATTGGTGACTTTCTTCCTACCCTCTCCTTTTA
The DNA here is from genome assembly GCA_963995505.1 of Hypericum androsaemum. Lineage (NCBI taxonomy): Eukaryota > Viridiplantae > Streptophyta > Magnoliopsida > Malpighiales > Hypericaceae > Hypericum > Hypericum androsaemum. The sequence continues at coordinate 20,626,568 of OZ023184.1, forward strand.
TGCTTTTCATTATCGATACTATGATTATGGTGAGTATGATTGCCATGAGTAGGGAGTAGTTTCTTTTGAGTGCGATTCCCGTAAGGCACGTTGATGGGTAAGATTATGGATTGATTATGGTGATGGTTATTATTCGGAATGCTTAATACTTACCCTTCTTTCATTGTTATTGAGATTGAAGTAGGCTTATCCTAGACTTTCATTAGGTCATTGCCTCTCACCCTAAGTGAAACCTAGACATAGGTTATTGGTTCATGATTAATAACATGAATGATGGTTTGATCTCTAGCCTATCTATGAAAGTAGAGAAGTAGAAAAGTCCAAATAATATGCTTAATTGTTGAGCATAAGATAGTTCACTTAGGTGATTCTTTAGAGTGAATTTGATGAATGGTGATCCCTAGATCGTTGCCTCGCACTTTAGGGTGAACCATATGCAAATAGTGGTTTTGATTGATACAATTGCACCCATTTAATTACTATTAGTATTTTAGACAACTCTGAATACCGATCCATAAAAAGTCCATAATTGAACCTATCCATATTAGTATTTTAGACAACTCTGAATACCGATCCATAAAAACTCTGGATACTAGGTTGTAATAAGATCCATAATCAACGTCTATCAATTTGCTAGGGTATCGTGCTCATCTTTATTATTGATTGAGTTACATTTCATATTCCTATTATTTACGTTTCGTTCGCTTTCTGCTTTTTTAACTCGTTTCCTTGGGTTTACTTTGATCTCTCCATAACCATCATTTATGTTGTAAACCAAGCATTGATTTGATTTTATTGACGATTCCTTAGTACGAACCCTACTTTATCACTATACTATTTGCTTAGGATTGGTAGATTATTCATAAAATTTACCCTTATAAAATTGGCACTGTTGACATAAACTGAGATTTTAGGCATAAAATTAAAATTACGTTTAGGTTTACAAAAAAATTAATTTTTTGTTTTAGAGCAATTTCTTTAGTACTCGCCGATTTTGTGCATTTTTCTTTTGTAGGCACTTCTACTGCAAGAGAGGAAACAGAAACAATGAAATGACTCTGCAAAAATAGTTAATAGTTAATTTTTTTCATTCCTACATGGGGTGGAGGACACGAAATCATCCAACCACCACCCATTGAAGCTGACACTTTTTCGATTCCACCAGCAACATTCTAATGGCTAAAAGAATATGCTCATTTCTCTGGGTTAGAAAGTGAAAGCCCTCAGGACCACCTCTTACGGTTCGAAGAAGTCTGCGACACCATGCATTACAAAGGAGTAAGTGATGAGGATCTGAGACTTTGCCTTTTCACGTACTCATTGAAAGAAAAAGTGTGGATTTGGTATGAGGAGTTAAAGGGTAAATGAATCACTATATGGCATGATGTGGTGCAAGCCTTCCTCTGTAAATACTTCTATATGGCAAAGGCCATACAAAGTTGGATAATGTTGATCATAAACACAAATGCAAGAATTGATAGATAATTGTACAAGATATAGATTTGTTCATTCTGCAAAAGAATGAATTCAAGAATCAACTTATAAAGAAGATCAAGAATCTCCGAAGTTGTTGGAGAAAGCTTTGCTTTTAGTCATCTATTTGCTAATAGAACACCTAGCTTCAAGTACCTAAAGGTTTGGGGATGTCTTGTTAAGATTTCGACCCCACATCCTAAAAGGACAAAAATAGGACCGAAGACGGTAGATTATGTATTTATCGACTATGTACAAGAGAGTGTTGTATACCAGTTCTTGGTACATTAGTCAAATAACTCTGATGTTAATATCATTGAAGATAGGAATGCTTCATTCTTCAAGGAAAATTTTCCCCACAAAGCTCAAACAGAGGTTGACAATCAAGTTGTTCAAAATGGGAGCAATATAAGGGAAGATGAACCTCAATATAAAGTTGAACAACCTAGATGTGGGAAAAGAGCGAGGAAAAAAAATCCTTTGGATCAAATTTTCTAACCTATATGTCAGAAAGAGATCCAATAACCTACAAAGAAGAAATGTCATATGCAGACTCTGCTCTTTGAAAAGAAGTGGTGAATAGTGAGATAGAGTCTATCTTACATAATCATACTTTAGAGCTGGTGGATCTACCACCAGGCCATAAGTGGATATTCAAAAAGAAGATGTAGCTAGATGGCACTGTGGATGAGTACAAAGCTAAACTTGTAGTTAAAGACTACAAGCAAACTGAGGGTATAGATTATTTCAATGCATATACTTGACGAGCGTGTCGAGGCCCCTCAAAATAAATTGATATTTATGTCTTACTAATCTGTAGCAAGTAAGTAGAAATACTGAGTCGGATCCAAAGAGGGACGAATATTCAAACTAGCCTTACTTATTCCTAGTTAATTGGTTTAGTAATGACCGTTTCTCGCTGAATTAACTTTTGATGCAAGGGAACGTGGATAGGAGATCGTGAATCCATTGATTCTGAGAATACCTGGAAAACAGAATAAAAGTCTCAATCCGTTGATTCTAAGAATACCGAAAAGCGACAAGAATAGAGGGAAACCCTTAATTTTCAATATCAATATTCAACAACCCAAAATAATAACGATGATGTCCTAAAACTATAGATAACTATTAAATATATAACTATTCTGTATCTTCACCATTCTCTCCCGATTGGAGAAATTAGTCCTCGAATTTGAGGTTGGCAGCCAATTTGAGTCCTTCGTACATGCACTCTTTGACACACTCGAACGGCGTGGTGACGTTTGACATTGTCCATTCCAGCAGAACAAATACTTAGAACCTTGGCAACCACGAATATTCACTAGATGAAAGACCATGAACTCACGTTGTCGAGCATCTTGCTTTACTTCCTTCAACTTATTCCACAAAATCTGCAAAGGAGATGCTTCAACATATTCAAACTCGTCAACTCGGAGAAAGTCAATATGCTCAGCATACTCAACCTCATAATCATTAGGCCATCGAGAGATTTCTGCATACCACAACATTGTCGTCAAAAATTTAAGTCACACCACCAATCCAAAAGATCATCTCGCAATCGTCATTTGACAAATCTGAATTTATCTAGCTCTGCAAACTTGTGAACATCAAAAGTATATCTCCATATTGACAAGCCACTTCACGAAATATCTTCTTGAAATTTTCCAATCGAGATCAGGAAAATCAAACAAAGTTGAAATATGCACCATAGACACCATAGAATCTAGCATCTTAAATTAAGCTTAGAAGGACTAATATGAAATTTAAGAAAACCTGTCCGAACCAGACTATAATTTGGCAACTAGAAAAATTTACAAATCAGTCTGAATCTCTGCACAAATTTCCTAATTAGTACGATGAATTCTGTCAATTACATGTTTAGTCCCCAAAAGTCTTCCAACTTTCTGATTCAGTCCCAAGATCAAAAATCCCAATTCACCAAACCCTAATTAGAGTAGAAGGGGGAAATTTCACAAACCCTACAACCACCAAGGCCGGCGATGGCTACAACAGAGGTCGGGGATGGCGGGGCATCTACCTTGGTGGCAGCCGAACTGGAAGTGCACGGGCAAGCAGCATTGGACCGAAGGACAGCTCGCGATGGGGTCTCTCTCCGAACCTATGGCATCACTCTTGGTGGCGTGGGAGTGTGGCAAGGAGGTGACAGGCATCTCGGTGTGGTCGACGATCAGCTGAGCTGTGAGACAGCAGGCCATCGATGTGACGAGATGGCTGCGCGTGTTGCTCGTTGCAGTGCTTGTGTTTTTCTTCCACAAACCCTAAACGGGTATTGTGACTCTTTTTTATTTTTTTATAGAATGAATTCTGATCAGGAAGGATCAAACACGATCGAACACCACGAGGAACGAACGCGGCTCTAATACCAACTAATGTAGGAGAATGTGGATAGGAGATCGTGAATTCGTTGATTATGAGAATACCAAAAAAATACAATAAAATCTCGATTCGTTGATTCTAAGAATATCGAAAGACGACAAGAATAGAGGGAAACCCTTAATTTTCAATATCAATATTCAACCACCTAGAATAATAACGATGATGTCCTATTTATAAAGAACAGAAATAAACCTATTAAGTAAAATCCTATCATAAATTAAACTCGTAATAATAAGCCAAAACTATAGATAACTATTAAATATATAACTATTATGTATCTTTACCATTCTCCCCCGATTGGAAAAATTCGTCCTCGAATTTGAGGTTGGCAGCCAATTTGAGTCCTTCGTACATGCACTCTTGGATACACTCGAGCGACGTGGTGACATTTGTCATCGTCCATTCCAGCAGAACAAATACTTGAAACCTAGGCAACCACGAATATTCTCTAGATGAAAGACCATGAACTCACGTTGTCGAGCATCTTGCTCTACTTCCTTCAACATATTCCATATAATCTGCAAAGGAGATGCTTCAACATATTCAAACTCGTCAACTCGGAGAAAGTTAATATGCTCGGCATACTCAACCTCATAATCATAGGTTGTGTGGGATATAGGCTCATTCACCAACTCATCATCCTGAACACAGTTTTCAATTCCAGAGTCGCCAACAACTTCGGTCAAATAAGGAATTGCCAAGACTGATGCTCCTTCATCATCCTCGTCCTCCTCACCAAGGTAAGAGTCATAAACTGGTTCACCAAATAATTCATGAACGGATTCACCAACCTCTTCCCAAACTAAAGCCTCTTCAACCTCTTTGGGTTGTAGAGTATGTTGTTTCCTCGAGGTCTCAGCCAACAGCTGCTTCAAATCTTCAAAATTAGCTTGTATTTCATGCATCTTTATTTGCAATTCCTGGAACATCATATCTGATCGAAGATTATATCGTTCCCAAATATGATGGTGCTTGTCATCAATAGCAGCCCAAACTTCGTAACTTCGGTCAAATAAGGAATTGCCAAGACTGATGCTCCTTCATCATCCTCGTCCTCCTCACCAAGGTAAGAGTCATAAACTGGTTCACCAAATAATTCATGAACGGATTCACCAACCTCTTCCCAAACTAAAGCCTCTTCAACCTCTTTGGGTTGTAGAGTATGTTGTTTCCTCGAGGTCTCAGCCAACAGCTGCTTCAAATCTTCAAAATTAGCTTGTATTTCATGCATCTTTATTTGCAATTCCTGGAACATCATATCTGATCGAAGATTATATCGTTCCCAAATATGATGGTGCTTGTCATCAATAGCAGCCCAAACTTCGTAAGCATTTCGGGAAAACAACTCACAAAATTAGCTTCTTTTTCATCTTAGGCCATCGAGAGATTTTCTGCTTACCACAACATTGTCGTCAAAAATTTAAGTCAAACCACCAATCCATAAGATCACCTCGCAATCGTCGTTTGACAAATCTGACTTTATCTAGTTCCGCACACTTGTGAACATCAAAGTATATCTCCATATTAACAAGCCACTTCACGAAATATCTTCTTGAAATTTCCCAATCGAGATCAGGAATATCACGCAAAGTTGAAATATGCACCATAGACACCATAGAATCAAGCATATTCAATTAATCTTAGAAGGACTAATCTAAAATTTAAGAACACCTGTCCGAACAAGACTATAATTTGGCCACTAGAAAATTTACAAATCAGTTCGAATCTCTGCACAAATTTCCCAATCATTACGATGAATTCTATCAATTACATGTTTAGTCCCCAAAAGTCTTCCAACTTTCTGATTCAGTCCCAAGATAAAAAATCCCAATTCACCAAACCCTAATTAGAGTAGAAGGGGGAAATTTCTCAAACCCCACAACCATCAGGGCCGGTGGTGGCTAAAATAGAGGTTGGGGATGGTGGGGTGTCTACCCTGGTGGCGGCCAAAATGGAGGTGCACGGGCAGGCTGCGTCGGACCGAAGGACAGCTCGCGATGGGGTCTCTCTCCGAACCTGCGGCGTCGCTCTTGGTGGTGCGAGATGTGCGGCAAGGAGGTGATAGTCATCTCGATGTGGTCGACGATCAGCTGAGCAGTGAGACAGCAGGCGGTTGATATGACGAGATGGCTACGCGTGTTGCTCGCAGCGGCACTTGTGATTTTCCTTCACAAACCCTAAACGGGTATTGTGACTCTTTTTTGTTTTTTTTATAGAACGAATTCCGATCAGGAAGGATCAAACACGATTGAACACCACGAGGAATGAACGTGGCTCTAATACCAACTAATGTGGGAGAACGTGGATAGAAGATCGTGAATCCGTTGATTATGAGAATACCCGAAAAATACAATAAAAATCTTGATCCGTTGATTCTAAGAATACTGAAAAGTGACAAGAATAGAGGAAAACCCTTAATTTTTAATATCTATATTTAACTACCCAAAATAATAACGATGATGTCCTATTTATAAAGAACATAAACAAAGCTTTAAGTAGAATCCTATCATAAATTAAACTCCTAATAATAATCTAAAACTATAGATAACTATTAAATAAATAACTGTTCTTTATCTTCGCCAACTTTGGTCCTAGTTCAATTCCTAACCTTAACCACTTATCAAGAATCAAAGGCAAATCAGTTCAAGAATAAATTCACAACCGTATATCATTCAAAACCCACAATAAGCACAAGGATATAAGTAAATGCTAATGAATTAGAATGATAAAACAAGATCCTCACAACCAAAACTTGGGGTCTCCTCTCTCAAATCAACCTAAAGGATTAGTTACTCATAGTCATGGAAAAGACATAGTAAAATAAGTTTTTGTTCTCCGGAATGATAAGTTATGTAAAAACTAGGTCTAGAGGGTTATATATAAGCCCTTCTAACTCTCAAACCTACAAGGGTCGTTCTCTGAGTCCTAAGAAATGCAGTAAACCAAATTTCCAATATTGTCCCTTAAAATTTGCTAATAATATTTGCCATACCAGCCTTCAGTATTTTGCTCGTAACTTCCTCTTCCGACCTCTGATTTAGGTGTTCTTTATATCCACAAAAAGAGGAAAGAAAGATCTTAGATTGGTCATATAATAGACATCCTCTAATTTGGCTCCAAAATTGACCAAAATGCTATTCCAAGTCAACTGTCCCTACTGTACTGCTTCTTTAAGTATAATTCCTTTCCAAATAATCCTCATTTTCCAACTATAGTCACCCAAAACTAAAATATTTACTAAAGTGATACTAAAATAATGATAAAAGTATGAAAAATTACTCAAAATCTAATGCATTTAACGTGTGTTTTACACACACATCAAACATCCCCACACTTAAAATTTGCTTGTCCCCAAGCAAGACTCAAAACTAAGACTTATACTCAAAAGACAAAAGACTCAGGACAATAAAATAAAACACTTAAGACACAAACCATACAAATAAATATTGGCAACCCAAGCACTAACGTTTAACCTCAACCAACAATTTTATTATTCCACAAAAATACACCCCACAACATAGCAAGGTCAATTCTTAGGAACATCACATAATATATCTCAGATAATCATCACGCAGTCCAAATTGTTTAACCAAATGCTCTTTCCAGGTAGAACACACTAGAGACCCGACCACTCAGAGGGAAGAAGAATTTATCTCACATCTTTTGAACTTTAATTGGTACACTTCCTACCCTCGCCTTCCACGTGGTATAAAGACTTGCATTTCCTACTCATCGTTGCCTCCGCGATGCACAGTCATAAGAGAGCAGGGGGTCTTACACGGATTGTAATGAGGTTAAAATAAAGGCAGGATAATACTTGGGTAAGTAACTACATCACCCAATCCGAGGAGCATTACAAAATACATCATAATGAACGTACTCTCAAAATTCCTACTCAATTTCTCATTAACAATTTAGCTTTCCCAATTCCACGACCAATCTCAAGTAACTTTCTCAATACTAACCAAGTGTACTCATGGCGTGGTTTATTGCCAACTTTCTTTTTCTTCTTTTTTTTCTTTTCTGTTTCACCTTTTTTCTTTTTTTTCAAACTTCCTCAGCACAACCACGGTCTCTTTCTTTTTTCCATTCGCCAACACCTCATCTAATGCATACATAACCCTTCAGCTCAAAACAACTCATACCAATATACACTTCCATAACTCTAGCATAAAATTATCTATTCTACACAGCTCTCCTCGAATCAGGTGATCAAGGGTGGGATAATCATTGGATATGGCATGTAATTGGCATAATAATAATAAGGGTAAATTACCCCCTTTTCCTAGTATTTGGTCACCCTCCTCCGGGGTCCCTTAGTTTCTGTTGCGGAAAAAGTGGGTACAAGAACGTCAAGACTACCCGAGACAGATCCGGAGTAGTCGTCCCAAGGTCGGCCTAACGGAGAGTGTGAAAAAAGAATGAACCTTAGACGTACAATCTAAGGGAGAGGGAGAAAAAAGAACTACGGGCTACGAGCTAAGCTAAGATAAAAAGTAAAGATAGTTGTTGTTTGATGTGTTGGTCATGTCCATTCTCTCGCCCGAGCCCTCCTTATATAGAGTGCCTTGACCTAACCTCCTCGCCTTCACAATAGGAAATCCTAAACCGCCTCCAAGACCTTCGGCTCCAAGTCTCAATCCCGAGAGATCCGCTTTAAATTATTTGTTCCTAACATGACGGAATTCTCTCGGCTCAATACAAGCCGTCTTCCTTAAATGAGCAAATCCCATCCTCGGATAGGAAGCTTTCAAAACGTGACGACCAATCGATCGCGGCCTAAAGAGGAACTTACCAAGTCTTGTCAAATATTGAGAATCTCGGCTCAAGTTAGGAAACTATAGATCGTTTTGACCTTCTCAAATCTCCCACGCAAAATCTTGACTCAAGTCCGTCATCGCCCAAGACGGACATCTCGTCAGGCCCAAAGTGAATCTCAAAATGGGCTCAAGCTAACGGCCTCCTCAACCAAAGTGGACCTATTCCTGGAATTGCCTTCCCGCCTACGAAGGTCAAATGAGCTTCCCGCTCGGGTCCAAGTTGGCTTCTCACCTTCGGCTTCTCGCCATAGGCTCCTCGCTCATCTTCTCGCCTTAGGCTTTCGGCCTTAAGTTTCTCGCCCGACTTCCCGCTTTAGGCTTCTCGCTCAGCCTCTCGCCATAGGCCTCTCACTCGGCCTCTCGCCACTCGACCTCTCGCTCGGCCTTTTGCCACTCGGCCTCTCGCTCGGCCTCTCGCCGTAGGCCTCTCACTCGGCCTCTTGCCACTCGGCCTCTCGCTCGGCCTCTCACCACTTGACCTCTTGCCGTAGGCCTCTCACTCGGCTCCTCGCTCGTGCCTCCTACCGGCCTCTTGCCTATTTGAGTCGGACGTGTTTCTCAATAGAACTCGGCCATGTGGGCGAGAAGAGCCCTCGCTCGGTCTCGCCATCGTGGGCAAGAGGAGCCTCTCGCCCGGATCACCAACGTGAGCGAGAAGAGCCCTCGCTCGGTCTCGCCTATATGGGTGAGAGGGGCCTCTCGCCCGGGCTCCTCATGAGCAAGAAGAGCCCTCGCTCGGTCTCGCCTATACGGGCGAGAGGGGCCTCTCGCCTGGGCTCCTCATGAGTGAGAAGAGCCCTCGTTGGGTCTCGCCTATGCGGGCGAGAGGGGCCTCTCGCCCGGGCTCCTCATGAGCAAGAAGAGCCCTCGCTTGGTCTCGCCTATGCGGGCAAGAGGGGCCTCTCGCCCGGGCTTCTTGTTCCAACGAGCCCGAGCCAATTCTCACACATCCGGAGATAGACCGCCATCACTCCGAGACAATAATTTCGTGCTCCAACACCGCCTTAAAGTCCAACGCGGACTTAAACGACCACTTTAAGTGGGCCGAATGGTCCAACTCGGACATCCTACTTAGCGGACCGAGGTGCCCAACTCGGACATATCGACTTCACGGACTGAAGTGTCCAACCCGGATATATCGACTTCACGGACTGAAGTGTCCAACCCGGACATATCGACCTCACGGGCCGAAGAGCTCGGCGTTCACCCGGACATCCAACTTCGAGGGCATAACTCGGACATCCCGGATGACTTGAGAGATAGGACATCCACTTGGACTTCAAGGATGGTGCGCCCACTCAGACTTCAAGGATGGGACGCCCACTCGGACTTCACGGATGGGGCGTCCACCTTCAAACTCAGAGCAAATATCCGTGTTAAACTATATTTTTGACCTTCTTCTGCTCCGAATTAGAAAATATTGTAAACAAAAGAGTTGTAGATCCACGTCTTAGCTTTCCATATAAACTTGAATCGTCTCATTTCGATCTCTAAATAGAAAGTTATGAGTATTTTACGGAGGAGTGTTACCCAGGCAGGCGAGAAGCTGACCAAACCGCGAGCTTTGGTCTTGGAAGCCGTCTATCATCACCGGTTTCGACCAAGTAAGACCATCTTCGGACTCAATGGAGGGAAGACCATCTACAACCTCTTTCCAACTCAAAATCGGAAGTGATTGTCTTGAGACAACACCACCCACCGATCACTTTCAGACCACATCGGTCACCGGTCAACCGGTCACCCGATCACCTTGCGACCACACTGGGTACCTCAAAATATATTAACAATGTCGAGATTATTTTTGTACCTCAACAGTTTCAAAAAAAGAATCGTATGTTCCCCGACTTTAGTTTTAGATACTCTCAGGTTCCTGTAGCCAGAATATGCAATTTTCTCCGATGCCACCCTACTTGAAAAGATTGAAATGTTCTCCCTTGTTAAATTTTAATCCACCTCCCTTACCTAATTTAATTTTTTAATTTTGAAGTTCCTGTAGAGATTTAGGGCTTTTTTCAATTGAAGACGAGCGTCGACATCTTCCAAGTTGTCTTCCTCGGCAAGTAACTGTAGAGATTTAGGACTTTTTCAATTTCTGGACTTCCCCTTCATTGTTCATCTTTGTCGTGTTATGTAGAGGAGACGCCCACAGCCGATGTCGTTCCTTCCTCTGGTGTGCTCCCTTGTCTTTTATAAGTGGATTTCGAGTCGTGACCTTTGCCTTTTTCTTCTCGAAATATAGCATTGAGATCTACAGTTCTGAGTTGCTCGCCTATGAGGACAGCACTGAGTTGCTTCTTTCTGGTCGCTCCACAACCTTATGGGTATGCACTCAACACCATCCAGTCAAGGACGACGACGGTGATAGGTTAAAAGGTCAGCGAGCTCAACGCCGGTGAGCTCGGTCGCGTCGCTCGTTCTTCTTCTCCCTCTTCTCTCTACTTCGTCTCTATCTTCCTCCATTTCTATTCTTATCTTCCTTCCTAATTCATTCTCAAATCTTGAGCTCAACGCCGGGAAGATGTAACCGGCGAGGGGTCACCAAGTAGGCGGCGGTGCTCTTGAAGGGGAAAGCTCACCTCACATGGCTGACAGTGGTTCCAAGGGACCCACTTCAAGTTTAATTGGAGAAAAATTAATTAAATGAAGAAGACGAGTTCATTTAGAGAAAAACTAATTAATTAAGAACATCAAGGTGTTTGATTATCTCCAAGGCATATAATTAGTTTGGGTATGGTTTCAGTTGAAGTGAGAGCAAGAACATGAAGTGGTAGAAGGAGAGACGGAATTTTTTTGTAAGTGTGAGGATATTTTAATTTTTTCAAGTGGGATTTCACTAAAAAATGGCATATTCTGGTTACAGGAATCCGAGAGTATCTAAAACTAAAGTCGGGGGATGGACAATTCTTTTTTTGAAATGAAGGGATGAAAGGAGGATATTTCTACTACCCTTGCAATAAAGTGTAAGTACAGGATTGTCGTCCCACAAGGATTAAGTGCGAGTCCGTAAATACAACTTACCCACTAGTCTAGGACTAATTGTTATGGACTTGTCAAGTCCAAACACAATTTGGTTACTTCTAATTAAGTACGACTAAACTAGATGATGGTTTTAACAATTAAAAAAAGAGTGGGATTGGTACCATTGACAACCTAATTAACCAATTAGCTTAGGTATTTATTAAGATCATGTTATGGTCAGGGTATTTCAAAAGCGACAAATTAATGCTCTCGCATTAATAGTCTAAATCGATCATTAATTAGGCTTAATCGAACTAGTTAGTGCTCTCGTAACTAATTAGCCTCCTAATCTAACTAATTACTAACTATAACAACCACCCTTTGGACAACTAATCCCCTATTGAGATCTCTCAGCAATAGGTAACTAATTAACAAGTCAAATAGTTCATTAATCCTAACTCCTCTCGGTAATTAGCATTAATCATGTTCATAACCTAGGTGATCAATCTTAGTTAAGTAATAAGCTCATCAACTAGTTCACAATCCTAAGCATTTTAACTCCTTAAGCCCATGGGTAATTAGGTGCCATTAAGGTACCTAACTCATAAATCAACTACTCACACATATTCACAAAATAACACAAAACATCCATTAAATAAAGAAAATTAAGCATGAACATTAAAAGAGAGAGTTAGAAAAAGCTCAAAGTATCTTCAAAAGCTCCCTCAAGTCTTTTTCTTCAAGTTCCTTCAAGCTTCGTCAATAGAGAGAAGAGTTCTTCTCCAAAAGAGAGAAGGTGGGATAGTAGCTGAGGGAATTATGCAAAAAGTAATCTAAAGGTTGTCATGTTGCTTCCAAGGAAAGCCGAGGAAGATTTTGATACAAAAATATCACACACTCAAAATGACTAGTCTATCCTTAAAGTTCCAACAATTATAAGCATTGGACAAATCCAAAATGGGCCCAGAATTATTCATGAAATCCGGCCCATTTCGTCTAGCTACTTCACAGTTTCAAAGCTTGACTTTGGACTCATTTTTCACCCTCTTGGACTCCGAATTTGAAGAAGACCATGAGAGACAAAGTTGTAGCTACATATGTCTTTTTTCCAGAACAGCTTTATTTGACTCCATTGAACTTCGGATGAGCTACTTATTTTCATTTTAGTCCCTCGAGGTCAGTCTCATCCAAACCATCTCCAAGGTCTCGATCAATCGCCATCCCTTTCGAATAATCCAATCATATGCGATGCGTCCCAAGATGCATCAACATCCTCCTTTTCGTCACTATAAAGTCTCCCAACTTCAAACACGAAAGAAACACAATAAATAATATGATGACACTAAAATAAAATATGCACGATATAAGACACCACATGAATACATATCAAACAAAAATACTAGAAACAATCGAATATAAACTCTAAATAATACACAAAAGATGAGTGTTTTTACACTCATCACACCCCCACACTTGACTCATTACTTGTTCTCGAGCAAAACTCAACCATGGTGACATACAAATTGATTAAAAATAATCACTAAAAATACAACAACAAAAAAACCCAAGTAGAACATGGGAAATCATACACTATCATTCAATAACCATCAAGCCTCAATCATTCGTAAAAATCTACCCCACAATCATGTGAGTTCGAAAACGTGGACACAACGGAGAGGAACAAGTAGATGCCATACCACCCAGTTGTTTAATCGAGTATTCATATCATGTAAAATACACTAGAGACCCGACCACTCAGAGGGTTAGAAATTTATCCTCTCATATGTAAGTAGTCAACTTCCAACACTCGCCTGAGTGTCCGATGGTATTATAAAGTATTGAACATCCTACTCGACATGTCATGAAAGTGTGTAGGCGCAGAAGATTAAGGGGTCTTATCCGGGTTGCAATGGTAAAGGTGAGATATATATTTGAGAAGTAGCTAAACCACCTAATCTGATGAGCACAATACACAAGTCATCACACTTATCTAATCCGGTCCAGCTCCCGGTCCGACTATGATTTTTAAAACATTACTATTAATCATTGAGTTCACCCACAAAACACTCATCCTAATTGACCACGTAGCCAAAGTTTTCCCTTATTCAATCATGTGTTATTTCCATTCTTTCACTTCTTCTTTTTTCCCTTTTTTTCTTTATTTTTCTTTTTTTCACAATCACTTGGCATATGCTTGACAAAAACTTGGCTTCTTTTGATAGCCTCTTTTCTACCCAATTCCCCAATGATACACCCAAATAAGCATAATTTTACCAACCCAGATCCAATATAAACACCGTTCCCCAAAAGATACTACACTACATATTCCCGAATTGAGTGACCAAAGATGGGGTAGGTGGTAGAATATTGGCTTAAGTTGGCATACATAATGAGAAGCTTAGGCTCAAAGGGTTCAAATAAGGGACTAAGGGTTTTAGGCTCTAAGGCGCTAGGCTCATCAATTCAAGAAAATTGCCCCACTCTCAGTGTAAAACACAAATAGACAAGATAAGTAATAATTCAATACCCAAGCAACCAGATCACCAAGGCATCTCATGAAATAATGGAGACGGTTGTCTCCCCATCGGCTCAAATACCTTTCTGGTCACTCATCGAAACTCTAGTATAGTCTACATGGTAAGACCACGCGCCTAAACAATGGGGGGTATAGTCCCTACTCGTTCATATCCTTTTGTGTCAGGGTTTAATTCCTAACTAGGTGAGTGGTTTTATTCTTGCAAATTTTTGAAAATTTGAGGGTAGTCAAAATTAAGTGTGATCATGCCAAGTTCTATAACAAAACCAACATACAAGACTCAACAAACCAACATATAACACAACGACAAAGTAAGAAGTTCTCACTTGGAACCCCCCCCCCCCCCTATCCCACACACATAGTAGATACATTGTCCCCAATGTGAGAAAGAACATAGAAAAACAAGCAAACAAAAAGAAAGAACAAGCAAACACAAATTGACCATCCAACAATAAACAAAGTAGTCAAAAATATGACAATACATAACAACCACAAACATCATAAGACAAACACAAACATAATTTTTTTTCTTTTTCCCCCTTTTGTTTTAGACTTTCCCAACTCGTCCATGTCCCTTGATGAGCTTCCAATCGTCCATGACGTATCCGAGAATCCTTGAGATGACCTTCAAAATTCAAAAGATATCCCATAAGCTAGAACCAATACTTCAAAATCTTATCCAAAAAATCACAAAGTTAAAATGAAAGACAAACGCTAACGCATTATAGATATAGACATAACATAAATAATCCAAAACATGCTAAGGTAAAGTTGTCAACTTGACTTTACTTCCCTGGATCATCCATTGGAGGGTGAAGTCATAGATTGCACCTCTGAATTTCGTTCAACATCTCCACCAAGATATATCTTGCACCATTGGCCATTGACCTTGAAAATGCAACCATCATTTCCTCCCAATTCGAGCACTCCAAATGGAAAAACCTTCGCCAGCTTGAAAGGTCCACTCCACATGGACTTGAGTTTTCCCAAAAAAAGTTTCAACCGAGAATTGTAGAGAATAACTTTTTAACCCTCCTTAAACTCCTTCTTCACAATGTGGGCATCGTGTCTCTTTTTTCGTATTTTCCTTATAAAGCCTTGAGCTCTCGAATGTGATGTCTCAAATTTTGCCCAACTCTTCAAGTTGCAACACCCTTCGTTCACCGGCCTTCTTGTAATCGTAGTTGAGGGTCTTAATGGCCCAAAATGCTCAATGCTCAAGCTCAACAGGGAGGTGGTATGATTTGCCATATACAAGCTTGTACGATGACATTTTGATAGGCATTTTGAATGACGTTCGATAAGCCCATAAAGCATCATCATGCTTGTTAGCCCAATCTTTTCTCGCTCCCCCAACCGTCTTCTCAAGGATCTTCTTCAATTCTTGATTTGAGACTTCAACTTGCCACTTGTTTGGGGATGATAAGGTGTAGAAACCTTATGAGTTACCCCATACCTCTTCAACAATGCTTCAAATGGCCGGTTACAAAAGTATGTGCCGCCATCGCTAATGATCACCCTTGGCACTCCAAATCTTAAAAAGAGCTTCTTAATAAAGTGAGGTACCACCTTTGCATCATTGGACGGGGATGCCCATACTTCTACCCACTTAGACACGTAGTCCACTCTAACCAAGATATATTTGTTGCCATAAGAGGTTGGGAAAGGGCCCATGAAATCCAACTCTCAAACATCGAAAAACTCGACTTCTGGAATTTTGAAGAGCGGCATCTCATCCCTCTTAGAGATATTCCCAGTTCTTTGTCATCAATCACAATGAGCAACAAAATATCGAGCATCCTTAAAGATGTTAGGCCAAAAAAACCGCATTCAAGGACTCGCAATGATTTTTTAAAAAAGATAAATTTAAGGGATAATTACTGTCAGACACCGATCAAGGAGAAGAAAACCGTCGAGCCTGCTGCTTCCCCTAGCGCTTGGGGCCACTCATCATCCTTGAAAGTGGTGCATGAGAGGGGCCAGAGGTACTGGGAGTGGAGGCGACAGAATCCCCCGACGGCAAGGACGACCGATCTGAGCTGGTGGGTAGTGCAACCGATGTGAGCTCAGGGATTGGGCTTAGTGTTTAATTTGGTTTTGGTTGCCTAAGTCGAGAGATCTAGAGGTGGAAAAAGATAATTTTTTATTTTTTCAAGGGTATTTCTGTTATTTTTATGACAAAAAACTGAAAAAATATATGCTGACGTTAGCGAGGGGCCTGAGAGTAATAAAACAAAACTATGGAAAGTTTTGATTCGATTGTTGAAAGAAAGGGGGTGAGAGGCGAATATGCCAAACATCAGAAATCTCAGAATAATTATCCCTAAATTTAATTATACTTGAGAGTATTCATGTCCAAAAATGCTATTCAAGAAGTGGAGTGTAATTAGAAAATTTTTTGTCACTTGGTCGAATATTTTGAAACAATAAGATATTGGGCTGTCAAATCGTATAACCACAGGGAACTAAAGTAGACTTTTACTTTTTCTTTTTGACAATTAAACACTGTTTATATGTTACATAAGTTTTTTTTGAACGGTATAATATATTTATTACACCTTGAATTAAGAGTTACAATAGTCGAGCTTTCATCCTATATTTTAAGAAATAAATTTTTTGATCTTTTTACGAAATTTATTTTAGAAAATGAAACTCAATAGTCTTGATTTATACCAAGTCTTTCTTTCTATATACTCAAATTGTATGGAATTATATTGTACTACAGAGGCAAATGATTTCGCCAATTGGATAAACATGGCCTCAACCGCTCTCTTCATCGGTCATCATAGGTATATAGATTAGTTTACACCTTGTCAAAAGTACAAGAGAAATCTTAGCTGAACGTTTTCGGCTTGCCGGTCAATTGTGCTCGAGTAACCATTGGTGTCCCTAAAAAAAGAGCAACCATTGTAATCCACAAGTGAATTTGCCAATTTCAGTGAAATCTTGGTTAATCAGATGTATTGCAATCTAAATATCCTTGATCCCAGCTTCCAAAGCTGTGCTTGTCTTCCAAAGCTATTGACAACAGAGGCTGAACTAGCTTCATTTTCGTCTTGCCAGTCAGAGTAACCATTGATGTCCCCTAAAAAAAGAGTAACCATTGATGTAACCCACAAGTGAATTTGCACCTCAATTTCAGTGAAATCTTGGTTGAGCAGATGTAATGCAATCTAAATAGCCTTGATCTCAGCTTCCAATTCATCAAAAAGTTACGACCACCCCTTAGGTACTTCTTGCAGCAAGTGGAGCAAATATCATCTCAGCAAATGCCTGTCCGAAGTTATATATTGCAGGGAATGTAATGAATCTAATTCCACACACCCATTACCAATAATAATCAAAATCTTCAAGATGCAAACAGATGGTTTGATATTTCTCAAGAAATTCCTTGGCCGCTTTAAATTAGATCACTTCTTGGTCGCCAAATCCAACATATACACAAACAAGATTTAGCAGGCAACTTTAGCGGCCAAAATATTCGTCATATAAGGGGGTAAAGCGTTGTTTTTCAATTCCAACGAATTGGGCTTTATAATTTATGTTTCCAATCCCTTTGAAGCCCAAGCAATAGAATTTCTGTTTCCAATTCGTCCGGGGACTTTGAAGTCCCAATTGTCGTCTCTGGTGTTTTTTTTTTGAAAATTATATCTCTTGTTTGTGTTTTTGAAAATTAAAAGTGATAAAAAATTTGTTAGAAAAACTTTGCACAATGATATTGATTAAATCTAAATTAATCGGTGCAAATTATTTTAGGTATCATGAAGCAAAAAATAAAATTGTATATTTGCATCGAAAATTAGAGATTCAAAGTATATTTACGATTGTGAAAGAGAACCAATGTAAAGAAATTAAATCCAAGAATTGGACGCGATTTTGTAGGATACGGTAAATTTTTTGGCAGTGAATAGAATTAGTGCTAGAATGTCGGCTTTTGCAACGGTTAGAAATGTTAAGTAGTATGGCAAGGGCAAAAATAAGAAAGTGTAAATATAGGGACTCACGTGGAGGAGGGAACCAAAAGAAAGGGGATCTAGCCCCGCCTGTTATTTAATGCTCAATTTAATATTTGGAGTGGTTGATTTTAATTTTTTTTCCCGCAAAAAAGACTTACGCATTTTTATATCAAATAGTTTATCCCGTTATATCAAATGATTTACTAGATTATTTAATTAATTATCTAACTTTATTATTATAAGTATTTTTAATAACCGTATAGATCATTCGATATAAATTGAGTAAACTATTTGATATAATCGGATATATCATTCGATATAAATTCAATAAACTATTTGATACAACCGGATATACCATTTGATATAATCGGTCATACCATTTTACCCTAGCCGAACATACCATTCAATATTGTTTAATTTTTTATTATAAGTATTATTAGATATTATTTAAGTTATTTTACATATTTGAGTATAATATTCGATATAATTGGGCATACTATTTGATATTAGTGGGCATGCCATTTGATATAATCAAGTATATTAGTGGGCAAACTATTTAATATATTTGGACATAAAATTTAATTTAATCGGTCCTACCATTTAATATAACAGGTCGTACCATTTAATATAACTGGACATACTACTTAATATATTCGGGTGTATCATTTAATTTAAAAGGACATACCATTTAATTTAATTGGACATCACACGAACCATTAAATCATAAGATCACAAACTATTAAATTATAACATAACAAACCATTTCCTTTATAAAAATTCACATCAAAAAAATTCACACAAAAATTCATCAATCTATTGAAACACCAATTAAAGGGTCCACTCCAAGCCTAACAATTGAAACGACAATTAAAGGGTTAAAAAACACTCTGGAAAGAAACCAACAACAGATTCCAAGTTCATCTACCCAAAAAGCTAAAACAAAAAAAACAAATAAAGAATAGTTCCCAAGTTCTAATTACTTTCTTATTCCACAAAGGCGCCATTTTTAAAGTGAACAAAACATTAGATTGCTGTTCAACGAACCCAATTAAAAGATGAACCCCAAAAATCATCTTATTCAAACATTGAAGGCTTCCAAAAATGACACTCAACCACCAACTACAATCCAATAGAAATTGCAAGTTTAATTCCCTCCCCGTAAATGATTTAACCAACTAATTTACCATTCTCATTGGAACACATCAGCTAAGGGGTTAGTGATGATTGTGGAGATCTAGGAAAGGGAGAGGGGAAAGAGAGGAGATGAAGAAGAAATAATGACAAAGAGAGAGAGGGTAGGGTAAGTCAATTAGGGAAAAAATGGCAAAAAAAAGAGGAAAAGGGTGAGGCAACGCGGAGGGAAGAGTTAGAGAGAGAGAGAGAGAGATTTTTTTTAGAGGAGAGAAAGAGGTAGGGGTATTTAAGGGTTGAGAGTGAGGGAAGAGTTAGAAAGGGAAGAAGGAAAAAAAGACAATAATACCCGCATGAATTTTAGCCATCAGATCTTATTTATAATTTAAAAATTCAATCCAATGGTTCTCATTTTATCCAGATTGATCCTGGCTCATTTTTCAAAGCCAGGACCGAATCCATTCTCATGTTTAGTCCATGCTTATATTTCTGTTACTAAAAGTATAAAAAAGGAATTTAAGTAACGGTTTATCAATTAAGTCTAGGGTTTAAACTTTGTTTCCCTTTCATTTAAACTTTATTTCATTTTTGTAACCTTTTGCTCTTTTCTCCGTGGGCGAAAGCAAACTCCAGAACGAGGCTAGGTGGGTGGCACTGGTCTCCAAGAGGTGTCCGGAGAAAGGCGGACCATGAGTTCTGATGGTGAAAGCGACAACTTTTTTTTGAGGAACTGGTGAAAGCGACTACTGGTGGTTGTATTGGTCCCCATTTTTTATGGTGGTAGAACATTCTCATATCAATTACAAATCTATTGAATGTTTCTCTTTTTTAAGTAAATGCTAACTTTAGTATCTTGTAGTTTCACACTTTAATATTTCACTATCTTGTGGTTTTAAAATGTTCATTTGAGTGACATAAATTTTTGGGAGAAGTCCATTTTAGTATTCTGTAGTATCGCCAAAAATTACTTTAGTACCCTGTGGTAAAAAATCTATCAATCGAATCAAACCTCACTCAATTTACATCACTTAGGTCCGTGGGCAGCTGCCCAAACTTGCCGAACCTACCCGGACCCTGCCTAGCCAATTGGACCAGCCATGTCATCAAAATCTGATGACATGGCATCTCCACCTTCTCCTCTCTCCTTTTCCCCTCTATCTCCTCCTCCTTCTTCTTCTTCTTCTTCTTCTTCTTCTTCTTCTTCTTCTTCTTCCTCCTCCTCCTCCTCCTCCTCCTAAAGCCGAAGAGATTAGAGACCATAGAAGAGGACTAGAGGACCGGGACCACCCTCTTCCTGGACTGGCCACCATTTTGAATGTTGGCTCGAGAGCCATCGAAGGTGACATCAATGTCCTGAAGGTGACCCAATCCCTGAAGCCCACCGCCTCATAACTACGCTCCTCGAGCAGATCATCCTCGAGGCTGGCCCAGCTTCAGGTCCACTTAACCGACCTCTCCCACCTCCCTTCCTCCGCCACCAGCACCCCCTCCTGCGATCTCCTCGCCGCCATTGCAATCACGCTCGCCGACGCCGCCATCCTTGTCGAAAAGTGCCACTCATTGGAGTTCCTTTGCCTCGACAGGAAGCTTTGTGTGCAGAGTGCCATTGACTCAGTGCTCGCCCACCTTGACGCCCACACCCGTGACACTGGCTTACTGATTGGCTCTGGTGAGAGGTCCGAGTCGAGGAGCCTCATCGCTCACCTCCATATCGGCACCGCAAAGTTCAACAGCTTCGTTGTAGAGGAGCTGGTGGATTTCTCGGCAAGGATGATAAGAACGTGGCCATCGCGGTGGGCCAGAGGGTGGTCCCAGTGCTAGACTCGACAGAGCCTGCTACGGCAAAGGAGTGGGTGGTCGCGGCAATTTCCTGCGTTATCCAGTCACTTTGGTTTTAGGAAGAAGAAGAAGAAGAGAGGGGAGGAAGGAGAGAGAAGAGAAGGTGGAGATGTCACTTCATCAGATTTTAATGACGTGGCTAGTCCAATTTTTCGGACAGGTTCGGGCAAGTTCGGGCAGCTGCCTGCAGACCTAAGTGATGTAAATTGGGTGAGGTTTGACTCGATTGATGGATTTTTTACCACAAGGTACTAAAGTAATTTTTGGCGATACTACAAGGTACTAAAATAGACTTTTTCCTAAGCTTTTATGATTGACACTCCACTACTTGAATAAATTTTTTGACATAAATACGCTCAAGTATAAATAAGAAAAAAATTGTTAATAAATTATTTATCGAAATAAATCTGAAAAAAATATATGAAAAGTTTTCATGCTCTTGTAATATTTTTCATATTTTTCTTTATTTTTTAAAAAGTTAAATTTAATTATACTTGAGGAAATTTGTGTCTGAAAAAACTATTCAAGTAGTGGAGTATCAATTAAAAAAAATTTTATTACTTGGTCGAACGTTTTAAAATCACATGATAGTGGATTGTTAAATTGTATAACCACATGGTAATAAAGTAGACTTTTATTTTTTATTTTTGAGAATTAAATAAAACATCCTTATAAGTTAAATAAGTTGGAAAATCAAATATCATTATACGAAAGTGAGTCGAGCTTTCTTCTTATATTTTAAGAATAAATTATTTGAACTTTTTAAGAAATTCACTTTAGAAATTTCTTATACTAAGTCATTCTTTATTTATACTCAAATTTTTTTGAAAAGTTTATAGTATTAATCGCCATGGTATATACAATTTAGTGTGGTATTCCTCTACCATGTGCTAAATGGGGTTGCGATCGCTAGTCTCCTCAAAACCCTACCACACTAAAACTCATAGAAAAAAAAGATCTGATAAGGAAAGTGTACCTGATAGAAAAACCTATCTTCACATTAGAAATCGAAAAGTCAGTACCACAACATTATCTAGGAAAACAATAACATCGCCAAGAACAAAACAAAAATAAATACAACGCCAGGAGTCAAATGCATCATCTAACGCAAGTTCTACGCAAGAACCCAAAGTAGAGAAAAACATCCTTAAAGTAAATGGCCCTTGCAACACCAGACCAAAGCCTCCATTCCGCAATATTCCTAGAAACCATGTGCAACACACAATCAAGGCGGACCAACTTGCCATCAAACACCGCCCTATACCGAGCCAAACAGAGACACCAACAGGCAGCCGCGAACGCAATGTACCATAACTTCTTTTCATCCTCACCATCTAGCAAATTCACCAAATCCTCCAAAAAATGTAACAAATCTCCACGTATGCACCATTGTAACCTTAACAAGTTAAGCAAATAATTACAAACCTAGGCAGCAAACGAACATCGCATAAAAATATGTGATGATAAAGCCATAGAAAACACATTTCGCATAATCTGGACTAACAAAGCCACGCCATAGAAGATTATCCTTAGCCTTGATTCTTCATTGAAGAACCATCCAAAGAAAACAGCTAACTTTGGGAGGGATCCGAGAGGATAACATTAGGAGCATCGAATAGAAAACCATCATATGAAGAAAGGAAAAAATTCTGACCCATTAAACCTGCATCAGATCTAGAGGTCCAGATGAACCTAGCACACCTCCTCCCAAGCAAACAAACGTCGACGCCAAGATAATTCATAACGTGACGGCTGGCGACTGCCCAATGGTTCATGATGTTGCTCATATTTAGACGGCGTTGCCATGGTTTGGGAGGCTCAAGCAAGGGAAGCTCTACCCAAGCTTTCCTTCTCAAGCCTCAACCCAACAGTTTGTGATATGGAAGCAATAGTAGCTCGGTGAAGGTGACGTCCATCATCACCCGACGTTGGGAACTACCCAATAACAAGGGATTGAAGGGCGACCCTTACATCCCTAATCTGAGGGTTTTACCACATGTCACTTCTTGAAGGGTCGGCCATCAATAGGTCCCTGCTCTATTGCTCATGTTTCCATGGTTAGCTTTAAATGAAGCCAAAAGAGAGAAGGTCCCAAGTAAGGTAAGATTAATCCTAAGATCTGGGGGGCAAGGAAGATCATTCGATAACAGCATCCCAAATGCTTAGAAGTCATTTCGTCCGAGGGGAGCCGATGGCCCAAAGCAAGGGAAGACCGACCTTAAAAATTGGGGCAAGACTTGGGGAGCAAGAACGACCATTCGATATCGACATCCTCAGAACTCATAAGTTCTACCATCCGAGAGAGGTCGATAAGACGTAGAGGCTCTGCCATCCCCATACCAAGGTGGACCTTCAAGATAGGTCTAACCCATATCAAAATACCTTCAACCGGTTTGGAGATAAGAAGGTCACTCTTGAGCCATCAACGAAAGGCATCATGACCAAGGCCCAAAGACTTCACCTTAATAGAAAGAACCAGAAATAAAAGAAAGTCATCAAGGACGTCGAAAGACAACTTGTGGAAAAAAGGGCTAAGTTGGTGGAGCAAAATGTCCTCCTAGCTCGCCCATGGGTGAAACACCAATCGACCTTGACTTAAGGCCAGGCCAAAGAAGTTGGAGCCTCTAGACTAACTAAGAGAAATGATCTCAAGCACATCAAGGAGGTTTGACCAAAGACAACAACTGACCCACGTGGGAAGTTGATTCGCAAGTATGTACCTAAGGTAAGAGGTGAGACCTGTCCAAAAGGAGATCACCCTCAGAAGGACAAGGCCGATTGTAAGGGCAATGAGGACTTGGTCGACCTTGGCACAGGGTACATCAAGTTTGGGGACTTCCTCAGCAAGCTGGCAATCAACATGGCACCGGCTAGCCTCAAGCCAGAACCCAACCAACTAAGCCACCTCGGATGACATGATTGAAGAGGACACTAATGAACCTCGTGTAGGAGAGGAGCCCTCAAATATGCCTATAGTAGAGGACTTCAATGGTAGTGTCACCATTGTAAGGCTTAACTCAGAAGGAGTGCAACTATCTCGAGTCTCTCTATATCATGGCTCATACCTTCAAGGAGCCGATCGAGAGAATTCTCATGGATAATGGGGCGATGGTAAACATATTTATCCAATTATTCCTTATGAAACTTAACAAAGAGAAGGAGGAGGTAAGCCCAACCGACTTGATCGTGACCATAGAGGTGGCCTTCTATAATGAGATCGTGATGCCAATAAGGATGGCCTAGAGCAGCGTAGATGGTTGGTTTGCCTAGTGTGTGAGTTCAGTCGAGTTGGAGATCCCTTATACTCGATGACTGATGAGTGCCATACCCCAGAGGGCAAGTCCTCTGCCTTACTCATGCAGAGTAGGTGTTAACCAAGGTGACAAGGTAATTAGAGGTCTACACCTTGTCACCATATGAGTTGGCTGAGTATGTCTATGAGGACGATGAGCTAAACCTCCTAGAGTTACATAAAAGTAGTGACCGTCACCTTGCTCCAAGCAATTTACTACTGCCAAGGATGAGGTGAGGGCCCCTTTGACACCATAAGTTTATCAAGACAAGGAGATTTAAAAAGGACCACGTCAACACTTTTTGCCAGGCCGTACCAAAGTGTTAACGTACGTGAGGCATTGTTCGAGTACAAATATTTTACGTTCATGGAAGTGAGTCTTAGCACGAGAGATGAGGGTTAGTTTAAATTCCATGCTCACGAAATTAGTGCCCAGTAAGAAGTCAAGGAAGAGAAGTTGGGCATTTACACAAGCACATGGTGGGTACTAAGGCAGCTGCACCCATTCTCGGTAAATTGGCCTTAGCGTTTAACCTGGACCTCAGAATAAAGTTATTCATATGATCGTGGAAAGCTAAGAGATCTAGATTGAGATGATTCAAGTTGCTATGAAAAGTTAATACATAGATCTACAACTTTGTAGTTTATGACTTCTTCAAATTTGGAATGGAAAGGTGTCAAAATGATGTTAGAACATAGTACCCGCATTAGTGGCATCGAGAGCACCAGCGCCATTGACGCGAAAGCATCATCCGCGCCGGGGCACCAGGTTGCCAAAATCTGGACCAGGGCATCGATGTGGTCATTTGTTGGATGCGATGCCTTGGTCTTACGTCGATAAATAATCCTTTTTCTGTGTGAGGCCGAGATAAGGTTTCATATATTGAGTCAGATTTTGTGATTTTCAATCGTGGCCTTAAGAGTTCCTAAGTTGGATCGGATCTTCCACTATTTGGGATGTTCTTATTTTAGCCCAGGGTTACTTATTCACCACGGCCTTCGTGCTCCTATTTGGAATGCGATCTAGTTCTTATATTTGAAGGCGGCCTTATTTTGGAAGGTGGTCACATATGGAATGCAGTCTCATATGGAAGGCCGTCTCGTGGGAAAGGCGGTCTCATATGGAAGGCAGTCTTGTCGAAAAGGCGATCTCTTCCAATATTTGAAGCGGTCTTAGTTAAGGTTTTTCTATACGAGGCCAGGTTATGTTATAAATGGCCTAATTTGAGTTTTTCCTATTCTAAAGGCTGGGGCTAGGTCGAAGATGTTTATATAAAGAGGGCATGGGCAAAGGAGAAGGCATCACTAACATAAACAACAACAATTTCTACTCTTTTATTGTTCTTCCTTTAGCTTAGCCTGTAGCTCGTAACACTTTTTTTCCCCTCTGTTAACCCGACCTTGGGATAACTTCTTCGGACCATCTCGAGTTACTTGATGTTCATGAACCCTTTTTCCTTGCAACAGAGGGGAATGTAACTGTGGATATCCTTTCAAAATGACAAGAGTAATGGGGGTGGAGTTCGGCCCCGAATTTCCAGATACGATATGTTGGATGTGATATATCTAGCTTGCCACACTTTCAATTCTCATAACATGTTGGAGGTGATGTGCTTTGGCCTTGGCAGAGGGGGGACTTAGTCGACAGGAGGGGAAGATTTTTTGCCGATGTTGGATGACTGGAAGGTTGGTCAACATGACGATATTACTTTATCCTCTGTCTTGATCGTAGTGATGAAATTGGTCAACGTGAGAAAGGCACAATGTCCTTGTGTTATTTGTAGCGAAAAGCTTTCTCGCCCAGAGGAGGGCCTTGCACATTTTTTAATTTTTTTTCTCGACTTCTTGTTTTTATTTCTTCAGCTTTGTCACTTTGACATTTTTCTTCCTATATTGCTGAGTTTTACGACGATAGAGTTTTTTACAAAGACCGATATCTGCAATCCCGTACAGTCTAAAGCAAGGTAGTGGTCTAGGCATCCATATTGGAGGCTTGGATCATTAGATGTAAAAAATGTTATTGATGGAATTTAGGTTTTGCTCTTGATTACTTGCTTGTGGGATTAGTTGAGCATGGGAGTCCCATCTGGGTCTGATTTTTTTTAAGCCTTTTTATTTTCTTGGTATAATAAAGGTTTATAGTTCATTAACAAAATTATACTAGTTATATTTTTGTTACCAGAGAATTATTAATTAAGTTAATTGAAAATACTATAAATTTTAAAAAAAATTCTTAAAGTAATTTAATTTATCAAAATTACTAATTTTTTAAATTGACCCAAGTTGAAACATGAAGAAAAGTTATTTTACACAGATTATTAGTTCATCGACTATTGATTTGTAAATATGTTTGTACAAGGTCGTGACGTTATTTTTAAACAATATAAGTAACATATTCAAAGGATCTCTTTGAGTCAATATTGACGTTTAAGTCTTACCATAATTAAATCAAATTTTATCTTCTTAAAATAATAGTCAATCTAATTCAGTCTAAAAAATAGTAGTCAATCAAATTAATTAATTGTCAAATTTATTCCTTGTTGACTTTCACACACACACATATATAACATTATAAACCCAAAACTTAACTATTAGAACTTGAATATTTGACTATCAACAAAAAACTTGAACATGGCTCCTAGTTGGTGCATTAGGGTGCAACCATTTATCACTATTATTTTGTACGCTTTTTTTAGTGTCTATTCAACTTATTATGTCTCTTCCTTAGAAACCAACCAGAGTGTCCATGAAATTAATGAGCTCAAAAAGATGAAGATGGTAAGAGAATATCTCCAAAAGATTAACAAGCCTGCAAAGAAAACCATAAAGGTAATTTTATTTATAAAATTGCCAATTTTTGAATGAATATTTATTTGTTTCTTGTGTAGCATTATAAGTCTTTTCTTATTGTATTAACTAATATATGATGTGGTTTTTTATATGCAGAGTCCAGATGGTGACTTGATTGATTGTGTTCTATTTCATAAGCAACCTGCTTTCGATAATCCTCTATTAAAAGGAAAAATACCAATGGTAATAAAAACTTGTGTATTGGATAAAAGGAAAGTTCTCTAATATTTACATATAATTTTTAATAACTACAAATTTTTATTGGATTTTCTTGTGTCCAATATTTAGGTTCCACCAAAAATGTCAAAGAGCTTCAATTCAACATACACTATTCAATTATGGAATGCAAATGGTGAAGAATGTCCGGAAGGTACAATTCCAATTAGGAGAACAACAGAAGAAGATATTTTAAGAGATGCTCGAATTGAAAGATTTAGAATGAAACATAACCGTTTTAGCAATCAAGACGGTAAACGTGAGGTTAGTTTAAAGTTTGTTATTGTTACATTTGTGAATGTTTGATTTGTTAATTTTGTTGTTGATTTATACTTATCACATTCAATATTTGTTAAATTTATTCTTATAGGTAATCTACTCCATGCCACGTTTCATTGTACTTCTAAAATTTCTTGTTTCACATACGAACTCATATGTATCTTAGTTAATTTTTTATATATGATATCTCATTTGATTTATATTTGGTCAGAGTTAGATTCATTTTGATATAATACAAAAAATAATTATTGGGAAATGAAAATTAATACAAAAAATAATTATTGGGAAATGAAAATTAATATTGTGAGAGTATGGAGATCAAATTCAATAAAAATGGTACTTTATAATGATTTTGTCAAAGAAAAGTGAATATTTATTTTCGCTAATCAATTAAACAAGTATATGGAGATATGTGATTCACACATATGATTTTCAATTTTCAAATGAGACTTTTTCTTTCCGTAATTCCTTTTATTGGTTGTAGTATGCACTCGGATATTCTGCCTCAGGTCGTTGGTATAAATCGAAAGCAAGTCTTGGTATTTGGAAACCCTACGTAGCTGCAAGCCGTGACGAGTTTAGCTTGTGTCAACTTTGGGTGACTGCCGGTAGAAGAGTTAACCAACTGAACTCCATTGAAGCCGGTTGGCATGTACGTATTTAAATACATAATAACTAGGTTGTTTTTAACAAAATTGTCTAATATTTTTATTTACAATTTGTAGTTAATATATAAACTCGTCGTTTTAAATTTAAAATGAGTTAGTTCCTGGAGAAAATGAGAAAAGTTAGAGGAGAAGTGATTAGTTAATCTAGTTTGCAAAGAAAAAAATGTCATCACAAAAAAAACAAAAATTAAATAGATTAATGTTGCGCTATGGATCTTTTAGTTTTTGTTTCTTACTTAGCTGTTTATATTTACAGGTGTATCCTAGTACAAATCGCAACTCAGATACTAGGTTTTTTATTTACTGGACAGTGAGTATCCATGATTTTTTTTATTACCATGTGTTAATTATTTTATCATACGATTTAATCGAATTGATTTTATTTTATTTTTTTGATTATTTCTTTTTCCATTTCAAAACCAGAACAACAGTTACCAGCCTGGATACGGATGCTACAATTTGAGATGCCCTGGCTTTTTTCAGATTTCTAATACCTTTGTACCTGGAGCCGCCTTTAATGATTCTAGTATATCTGTATATGATGGTGCTCGACATGATTTTACTCTTTCAATTGAGTGGGTAAGATTTTTGTGTTATGAAAATTTCTTCCAAAAGGCACATCCAAATATGTGTGACCAATTTCGAGCCGTGTCTTTTATGATTATAATTCAACTATTTTACTTCTTTCATCGAATTTCTGGATATAATATATTTTCTAGCCCTTGATTAATCATGTTTTTGATGTTTGTAACTATTTTTCTATCTTTATTTTTAGTTATTATGAATACTTATAGAAAAACCAATAACAAGAGATTTATAAACAATCAAATGATTTCTACGCGTAGATATACACAAATTTCACGTCCTATTAGATTCTAGATTTTAGTTAGTTCTTATACACATTCCTTTTTTGCACAATCAAATAACTTTGTATCACTTTTTATACAGAAAGAAGACAGAAATTGGTGGCTATACTGGCATACTAACCAAGGCATCGAAACAATTGGATATTGGCCAGGGAGTATGTTCCCCCACCTTAATGGCCCGGCCGATAGGTTAGACTTTGGTGGAGAGGTTCTCATCCATCCGGACCCATACTTTGGTCACAGTATGACCAAGATGGGAAGTGGGCATTTTGCAGAGGCTGGATTCACGAGAGCTGCTTACGTGTCAAATATTGAGTTGAATGGTCTGAGAGGTAGAATCTCTACGTACGCTACCGACCCCAACTGCTATAATGTTAATACCACGAATGTTCCAGAGTTGGGGACTTCCTTCTTTTACGGAGGACCTGGATATGATGGGGGTCGATGCCAATAAAAGATTTTTTGGAGTATTTTATGCGTGAAGTTAGAGAAAATAAGTAATTTTAAATGTTGCATATCAAGAAAATAAATAAATAAAACTTAACTTCACCTATTGAAATAAGACATCCGTTCTATGATTATATTAGTATTTTGCACCGGACATTAAGAAAAGAAAAAAGGAAAAAATATAGAAGAAAACAAAAATAATTTAATAATATTAAGAATAAAATAACCTAAAGTGTTCTATTCTGTGTTTCGATAATGTCAATTTTTTGTTTGTATCAATTTGTTAATATTAATGGCTAACGTCAAATGGGCCCGGAAAAGAGGTTGGCTTTTTAACCCATCAAACCGTCAACCCGAAAGTTTATTGTCAACACCGACACACCAATACACTATCGATGTCGGTGTTCACTGACACACCGTCGCACAAAAAAAGACAAATTTCTCTCTTCAGTATCGGGCTCAAACTTGGGTCAAAACGCATGACACTGAAGAATACTTATCAATCTTTCTTATCGTAGAAATCAATTACATACCCTTGAAAAAATAAATAAAAAAATTAAATTCCTATCCCGAAAAGCATTGGGACCATCGCCGAGAAGTCCGGCCCGATCCGGCCAGTACCTCCTTCCTCCCTCCCCCAGATGCCCACCACCGCTGGCGCCATCGTTCTAAAGGCGTCTCTCCGGGTCTGACACGTCGCTCACGGTCTTACCTGGCACTGCTTCCTTGTCCTCTCATTTTCTTTTATCTTGAAATTGCGAAAATAGAGAGCAAGAGGGGTTTGGGCTTTGGACTATTTGATTGTCTTCTTCGTGTGAGTAATGAATTGGAAGCAAAAGAATGAAATCAAGTTTGTATTATAGCGACTCTTACAAGAGTCCGACATGTTCGGGTCTTCTCTGGGCATTGTTTGGGGCCTCAAAACCTTCGTTCCTATCCACTTAATTCCCGATAACTAATTTAAAATATCAGCTTAAAATTCTTGGAGGCGTAAATAAATTCAATTAACGATTAGAGTTGTCCGAGTCGTCTGAGAAGACGACCAAGTTTTCGAAGTCACCGGAGAAGATTATCTAAATTGTCCAAGTCGTCAGAGAATATGACCAATGTTATCAAAATCGCCGGAGAAGACGAGAGGAGGCCAGGGTCAATCAAACAAAGATATAAAAATTATTTTAAAAAAATATTAATGACGTCAGTGAAGTACCTAAGAATATAATAAAAATCAAAAAGGAAAAATCAATTTGAGGTTAATGCCATATAATAACGCGAACACGATGACCATGAGATGGGGTTGGATCAAATCGACCCTGGAAAATTGGAGACACGATAGGCAAATCTCAGGAGTTTGTTCCACGCAAGCTGTAAACAAAAGGAGTTCCAGGAGATTGCAATAAGGTTCTGCAATCTCAATTACAGTAGATAAGGAATATCGAGGACTTTTTTGAGAAGAAGGAATAGCCAAGAGTGAACTGAAGAATGAGAAGGTAAAGCGTGTATCTTAAACACACTTTAATATTGAAAAATACATCAACTTGACATCACCAAATATCAAAAATTAAAATAAAATCCAAATCTATGTAAACATGATCGATTTAAAATAAATATTCTTATGTATATATAATAATTAAAGAATAAGAAAATGTTGTGGAATTAGTTATTAATCAGAGACAATGATTTACTCAAAATTTGTACTAGATAAAAATTGATAGATCTTTGTATACAAGGGCACATTATCAAACATGGCAAGTGGAATTGGGGTTTTGTTGGAGGTCAAATATTTTGCATTCATGAAGCGAGGTTTGACACGAGGTCTGCATATTTGGAGACAAGCTTTGACTTGAGGTCCATGTCATGAATTCGGTGCCTAGCACAAAGTGAGGGAGGAGAGCCTTGGCGTTTTCACAAGCACATGGTGGGTAGTAAGGCAGCCACGTCTATCCTCGGGAAATTAGCCGTAACACTCTACCCTGACCTCTGAATGGAGTGATTCTTATTGCCATGAAAAGTCAAGAAGTATATTTTCAACTTATATCTCAAGAGTCTTGCCTAAATATACATGGAGGAGGGTCAAAACGAGGCTTCAAATTTCTGTGTTGGTTGCCTCGTCAAGGACTATCGCATGTTTGGTAGAAAATTCACCGATTTTGCCTCAGACCTCTGATTGAGATAATTCAAGTTTCTTTGGAAAGCTAAGACGTGGATCTACAACTTGGTAGTTTAAAATATTTTCAGAATTGGAGAGAAAGAAGGTAAAAAATATAGGTTAAGGAAGAAATTGGCTCTAGGTTCGAAGCTGGATGCCTCGGCTTTTGAAGCGGATGGGTGCCTTGTCCCATATCCGGGTGTCTGGGTGGGTGCCTTATCCCACGTCCATGTGTCTGGGTGGGTGCCTTATCCCCACGTTCGAGTATCCGGGTTGGATGCCTCGGCCCGTGGAGTGATATATTCGGGTGGGCACCTCGGCCCTTGAAGCGGATGTCCAAGTAGTTTCCATCTCACTTTAAGCTTGGTAGTGGGCGCCGTCTCACTTTAAGCTTGGTAGTGGACGCCGTCCCATTTTGGACTTGGCAGTAGGCATCCTTCCACTTTGGACTTGGTAGTGGATGCCGTTCATCCCACCTTGGACTTGGTAGTGGATGTCGTTCATCCCGCCTTGGACTTGGTAGTGGATGCCATCCGTCCCACCTTGGACTTGGTAGTGGATGCCGTTCTGCCTTGGACGTGGTAGTGGACGCCATCTGTCCCTCCTTGGACTTGGTAGTGAACGCCGTCCATCCCGCCTTGGACTTGGTAGTGGATGCCATTCATCCCGTTTTGGACTTGGTAGTGGACGCCATCTGTCCCGCTTTGGACTTTGTAGTGGGCGCCGTCCCACTTTGGCCTTGGCGGTAAGCGTCCTCTCGCTTTGGTCTTGGTAGTGGGTACCATCCCTCTTTGGGCTCGGTAGTCATTGCCGTCCCACTTTGGACTTAGAAGTGGCAGGCCGTGTTGATAAAATGACGCTCTAGTCCTCAGGGCAGGAATCCTAGGAGGGCGCTTTGGCCCTTAAGTTAGGAGCCCGGGAGGGCGCTTTGGCCCATTAGGTGGGAGCCCAATAGGGCACTTTAGGCTTTTGAGAGGTAGCCATGAAGGTCTTTTTTTGAGCCCATAGTCCGTAGTTCTATGAGACATAGGCCACCTTCTGTGCACGGAAGCTCTACGAGGAGTCTTGTAGGCACTATGAGGCATCCTCACATGTGGTCATCAATCAACACCAAGGGATGAGCATATCCACCGGACAAGTTGTACCCATCTGACTATCCTTTGGACAACCATGGATTGGTCATATGCCTTACACCATGGCACCGCCAACACCAGGCGTGTTTGGTTATGGTCCACAACCGGGAACCCCTATGAGTTCCCCATACCAAACTATTCCTTATTTGGGGATGGGGATACAAGGAGTGAACCACTTGGGACAGTACAAGACCGTAAGGACGGGGGCTAGCAATGTCGAAGCGGGATCGAGCTAGTACCAATCAGCTCTGACCCAAGACCAGCCATATCATTATAGGGTTTTGGCTAACCAAAGATCTTTTGAAAGAGGGGATATCCATATGGATCCCTTGTTCAAACCGAGGATTCCCAATCTTAGCCCGATCCCTTAGGTGATGCATCAAAGTTAGATGGAGCTGGACGAGGACAACATCCACTATCCATGGTTGGCCTCCAATTACTCGGAGGTACGAGAGTCCTCTATACAAGAGGAGACACAAGAAGATTCCTTTGGGGCAAGATGAGATGGTGATGGCTGACAACGACCTGATGCTTTATGATGTTGCTACATGTTCTGACTCCATCTCTTCAGGATGTGGTATTGGAGCAAGAGGAGATGGACCCAAGCTTTCCTACTCATGAGCTGACTCCTCAGTTCATGATGTGGAGACAAGGACAGCTCGACGAGGATGATGTCAACTGACATGGAGAGCTCGATGAGGACGATGTCAACTGACAAAGAGAGCTCGATAAGGAGGACATCAACCTGCAAGGAGAGCTCGATGAGGACGATGTCAACCGATAAGGAGAACTCAATGAGGACATCGTCTACCATCAACTGGCATTTGGATCTACCCAACAACAAGGGACAGAAGGACAACCTCAACCCTCTCAATCCGAGGGTTTGGCTTCACATCAATATCTCAGGGGATAGCCAATAATTAACCCTCGTGCAAGTACTTCTGTTGCAATGGTTGGCATCCAACGAAGCCAAAAAGGAGAGAGGCCAAACCCAACAAAGGTCGACCCCAAGACCTAGAGGGAAAGGCTCGGGGGGCAAGGACGACTGCCCGATAATGGCATCCTAAAAGCTCAAAAGTCCTTTAGTCTGAGGGGAGCCGATGGCCCAAAAAAAATAAAGGCCGACCCCAAAACCCAGTGGACAAGACTCGGGGGGCACGGAAGGCCGCCCGATAATGGTATCCTAAAGGCTCAGAACTCTGTTCATATGAGGGGAGCTGATGGTCCCAAGTGAGGGAAGATCGACCTTAAGACCCGAGGAGCAGGACTCTGGGGGCAAGGATGGCCACCCGATGGTGGCATCCCAAAGACTCAGAATTTCTACCTGTACGAAGGAAGCCAATGAGGCATGAAGGCTCTGCCATCCTCGTATCAAGGTGGACCTTCAAGACGGGTCCAACCCACGCTGGTATGTCTTCGACCAGTTTGGAGATAAGAAGGTCACCACTAAGCAATCAACGCAAGATGTCCTGACCAAGACCCAGAGGTGTTTCCTAGAGAGGAAGGTCTAGAGACAGAAGCAAGTCATCGAGTTACTCGAAGGGAAATTGGTGGAACAAAGGGCCAAGCTGGAGGAATGAAAGGCACTTCTAGCTCGGCCATGGGTGAAACACCATTCGGCCTTGACTCGAGGCCGGGCCAAGGAGGTCGAAGCTGATAAGGCAAAGAAGGGAAAGGACCTCAAGCGTGTTAGGGAGGTCTGACCTAAGGCATATGCTAACCTAGATGGGAAGTTGATCCACAAGAAGTAAAGGAAGAGAGCTTGGGCATTTTCATAAGCACATGGTAGGTACTAAGGCAGTTGCGCCCATTCTTGATAAATTGGCTTTAGCATTTAACTTTGACCTCAGAATGAAGTTATTTGTATGACCGTGGAAAGCTAAGAGATCTTAGATTGAGATAATTCAAGCTGCTATGGAAAGCTAAGGCATAGATCTACAACTTTGTAGTTTATGACTTCTTCAAGTTCGAAATAGAAAGGTGCCAAAATGATGTTAAAACACAGCACCCACATCAGCAGCACCGAGAGTCAGAGCACTAGCACCATGGTTGCGAAGACATCATCTGCTTCAGGGCATAGAGAGCACCTGCGTCGGGGTACCGTGTGGTCATTTGCCCGGATATAGTGCCTTGGTCTTACGTCGACAAGTGAAGTGGATCTTTTTCTGTGTGAGGCCGAGATAAGGTTTCCTATATTGAGCCAGGTTTTGTGATGTTTGGTCGTGGCCTTGAGATTTCCTACGTTGATCCGGATCTTCCATTATTTGGGATGTTCTTATTCACCACGACCTTGGTGCTCCTATATGGTACGCGGTCTCGTTCTTATATTTGAAGGCGGCCTTATTTTAGAAGGTGGTCACATATGAAAGGCTGTCTCATATGGAAGGCCGTCTTGTGGAAAAGGTGGTCTCGTATGCAAAATAGTCTCGTGGGAAAGATAGTCTCGTTTCTATATTAGAAGCGGTCTTAGTTAAGGTTTTCCTATACGAGGCTGGGTTGTGTTAGAAATGGCCTAATTTGAATTTTTTTCTATTCTAGAGGCCGGGGCTAGGTCGAAGACGTCTATATAAAGAGGGCATGGGAAAAGGAGAAGGCATCACCAACACAAACAACAATAACTTTTACTATTTTATTGTTCTTCCCTTAGCTTAGCTCATAGCTCGTAGCACTTTTTTTCTCCTCTTTGTTAGGCCGACCTTGAGACAACTACTCTGGACTGTTTTTGTACCCTTTTTCCTGCAAGAGAGGGGAGCTGTGAAAATGCTTTCAAAATTACAAGTGTAAATGTGTTAGAATTCGGCCCCGAATTTCAAGATGCGACATGTTGGACATGATATATCTAGCTTTCCATACTTTTGGTTCTCATAACATGTTGGAGGTGATGTTCTTTGGACTTGGGGGTGTGGTCGGTCGATGGGAGGGGATGATTTTTTGCCGATGTTGGATGAGTGGAAGGCTGGTCAACGTGACAATATTATTTTATCCTATTTCTTGATCGTAGTGATGAAATTGGTCAACGTCAGAAAGGCACAATGTCCTTGTGTAATTTGTGTTGTGGAGCTTCTCGCCTAGAGTCGCCTTGCACATTTTTTTAATTTTTTTCTCGACTTCTTGTTTTTATTTCTTCACCTTTATCACTTTGACTTTTTTTTCGTATATCGCTAGGTTTTACAGCGATAGAGTTTTTTGTAAGGATCGACATATGCAATCTCGTACAGCGTCTAGGCATCCATATTGGAGGCTTGGATTTGTAGATGTAGAAAATGTTATTGATGGAATTTAGGTTTTACTCTTGATTACTTGCTTGTGGGATTAGGTTGAGTATGCGAGTCCCATCTCGGTCTCGTTGTTTTTGTAACCTTTTTTATTTTCTTAGTTTAATAAAGGTTTATGGTTCATTAAAAAATTATACTAGTTATATTAATATTACCAGAGAATTATTAATTAAGTTCATTGAAAATACTATAAATTATAAAAAAATTCTTAAAGTAATTTAATTTATCAAAATTACTAATTTTTTAAATTGATCCAAGTTGAAACATGAAGAAAAGTTATTTTACACATATTATTAGTTCATCGACTACTGATTTGTAAATATGTTTGTACAAGCTCGTGAGGTTACTTTTAGAAATATAAGTACCTTTTCCGAAAAATATTTAAGTAACATATTCAAAGGAATTCTTTGAGTCAATATTAACGTTTAACTCTTACCATATTTAAAACAAATCTTATGTTCTTAAAATAATATTCCATCTAATTCAGTCTAAAAATAATAGTCAACCATATTAATTAATTGTCACATTTATTGTCACATTAATTGTTGACTTTCATACACACATATATATATAACATAATAAACCGAAAACTCAACAATTAGAACTAGACTATTTGACTATCAGCAACAAACTTGAACATGGCTCATAGTTGGTGCATTAGGGTTCAACCATTTATCATTATTATTATGTACGTTTTTCTTAGTATTTATTTAACTTATTATGTCTCTTCCTTGGAAACCAACCAGAGTGTCTATGAAATTAATGAGCTCAAGAAGATGAAGATGGTAAGGAACTATTTCCAAAACATTAACAAGCGTGCAAAAAAAAACAATAAAGGTAATTTTATTTATAAAATTGCTTATTTTTGAATGAATAATTATTTGTTTGTTGTGTAGCATTATAAGTCTTTTCTTATTGTCTTAGCTAATATTTGATGTGGTTTTCATATGCAGAGTCTCGATGGTGACTTGATTGATTGTGTTCCATTTCATAAGCAACCTGCTTTCGATAATCCTCTATTAAAAGGAAAAATATCAATGGTAATGAAAGTTTTTGTATCGGATGAAAGGAAGATCCTCTAATATTTACGTATAATTTTTAATAACTGCAAATTTATTGGGTTCTTCTTGTGTCCAATATTTAGGTGCCACAAAAATTGCTAAAGAGCTTCAATTCAACATGCACATTTCAATTATGGAATGCAAATGGTGAAGAATGTCCGGAAGGTACCATTCCAATTAGGAGAACAACAGAAGAATATATTTTAAGATCTGCTCAAATTGAAAGATTTAGAATGAAACATAACTATTTTAGCAATCAAGAAGGTGGACATGAGGTCAGTTCAAATTTGTAATGGTTACATTTGTGAATGTTTGATTTATTAATTTCATTGTTGATTTATACTTATCACATCCAATATTTGTTAAATCGCGTTTTATTGTACTTATAAAATTTCTTATTTCACATATGAGCTCATATGTATCTCAGTTGATTTTTTTGGATATGATATCTCATTTGATTTATATTTGGTTAGAGTTATATTCATTTTGACATAATACAAAAATTAATTATTGGGAAATGAAAATTAATATTGCGATACTATGTAGATCAAATTCAATAAAAATGGTACTTTATAATGATTTTGTCAAAGAAAAGTGACAATATTTATGTTGGCTAATCAAATAAACAAGTATATGGAAATACGTATGATTTTCAAGTTTCCAATGAGAATTTTTCTTTACATAATTTTTTTTATTGGTTGCAGTATGCAAACGCAATTTCTGTCTATGGTAGTTGGATTAGTTCGAAAACAACTCTTGGTTTTTGGAAACCCTACGTAGACGAAAATCGTAAGGAGTTTAGCTTGTGTCAACTTTAGGTGACTGCCGGTACCAGTATTAACCAAGTGAACTCCATTGAAGCCGGCTGGCATGTATGTAGTTATAAACATAATAACTAGATTATTTTTAACAAAATTGTCTAATTTTTTTATTTAAAATTTGTAGTTAATATATAAACTTCTGGAGAAAATGAGAGAAGTTAGAGGAGAAGTGATTCGTTAATCTAGTTTCCATTGAAAAAACATGTCGTCACAAAAAAAACCTAAATAGATTAATGTTTCGCTATGGATCTTTTAGCTTTTGTTGCTTACCTAATTATTTATATTTACAGGTATATCCTAAGAAATATAACGACTCACAAACTAGGTTTTTTATTTACTGGACACTGAGTATCCTTGATTTGTCATTTTTTGATTGACATGTGTTAATTGTTTTCTCATACGACTTAATTCGATTAATTTTATTTTATTTTATTGATTATTTCTTTTTTCATATCAAAATCAGAACAACAGTTACAAGCGCGGATTCGGATGTTATAATTTGGAGTGCCCTGGCTTTTTTCTGACTTCTAATGCACTTGTACCTGCAGTCGCCTTTAAAAATTCTAAAATATCTGTATATAATGGTGCTCGACATGACCTTACTCTTTCAATTGAGTGGGTAAGATTTTAGTGTTATGACAATTTCTTCCAAAAGGCACTTCCAAATATGTGGGATCAATTTCGAGCCGTGTCTTTTATTATTTAATTTTACTATTTTACTTCTTTTATCGAATTTCTGGATATAATTTATTTTCTAGCACTTGATTAATCATGTTTTTGATGTTTGTAACTATTTTTCTGTTTTTATCTTGAGTTATTAATAAATGAATACTTATGGAAAAAACCAATAACAATAGATTTATAAACAAATGATTTTCTACACGCAGGTATACATAAATTTCACGTCCTATTATATTCTAGATTTTAGTTAGTTCTTATACACGTTCCTTTTTTGCACAGAAAGTAGATAGAAGGTGGTGGCTATACTGGCATACTAACCAAGGCATCATACCAATTGGATATTGGGAGGGATTGTCAATAATCCGGTTTCACGTTTTCACACTGTGACCAAGATGGGAAGTGGGCATTTTGCTGAGGCTGGATTGACGAGAGCTGCTTACGTGTCAAACATTGAGATGAACGGCGAGAGTGTAGTACCCTAAATGAGCGCTACCAATCCCTACTGCTATAATATTAATATCACGGGTCTTCCAGAGTTGAGGAGTTCCTTCTTTTATGGAGGACCTGGATATGGGGGTCGATGCCGTTAAAACATTTTTTTGGGTATTTTATGCGTGAAGTTAGAGAAAATAAGGAACTTTAAATGTTACACATCAAGAAAATAAATAAATGTTTGTAACTATACTTCACCTATTAAAATAAGACATTCATTCTATGATTACGGAACCGTGGCAAGAGAATTTATTTGTATTATGCACCGGACAATAAGAAAATGAAAATAAAAAATGAAAGAAAAAAAAATTGTATTTTAATAATATTAAAAATAAAATAACCTAAAAGTGTTTGTTCGTTAACTTAAAATAACCTAAACTTGGTTATAATGCCTTTTGCGTCCCTCCATTTTTGAAAATAATTCTCACATTTTTCGTGTTTTGTTTTATTATACTCTCGAATTTTTTGCTAACGTTATTATGCATACCTTTTGCAAAAAAAAAAATTAAATTCCTATCCCGAACTGCTTTGGAACCATCGCCGGGAAGTCTGGTCCGATCCGGCCATTACCTCCGCCAGACGACGGCCCTCAAGTTTTAGAAAAGAAAATGAAGTTAAATACAAGTCTCGTGTCACTCATTCGTGCATGAAGTGAAAATAGTAAAGCGCAAAATTTAGACCAACAATGATATGCCAAATCTCTCTAATAATTTAAAAATGAATGGTAGAGTAAAGTAGTGGATTCATTT
Source organism: Hypericum androsaemum (assembly GCA_963995505.1). NCBI lineage: Eukaryota > Viridiplantae > Streptophyta > Magnoliopsida > Malpighiales > Hypericaceae > Hypericum > Hypericum androsaemum. The sequence continues at coordinate 20,666,654 of OZ023184.1, forward strand.
GTTCTTTAAGAAGTTCCAGTTCATAGAGTCTGCTGGTGATGAGGTGAAACAGGCTCTTCCTTGTCTAATTATTGTACATTGCAAATTCATGGGCTTTTCCACTTTTTATCAAATTTTTCGTTGCCTCTGTGATCGGGAGGCTGAGAAGAAGGTTGAATCTGTGGAAAAATGCAGACAAATGCAAGAAAGATGACTCAGATTCATTCAGAGGAGGAAGGACTAGTTAATCAACAAAAGGAGAGAAGAGGCATGTCAAATAAGCAAAATCTTCAAGATACAAACAGATGGTTCGATATTACTCGAGAAGTTTCATTCGAATGACAATTTATGTTAAATTTCCGCGGCAAAAATAGATTGGACATACTCCGAGTCGTTCCTTTTTGGCGCCTCCAAATTGGACCACTCCTTGGACTCGAAATCCAACAAACACACTATGTTTGTTCTACTCAGGAAGGTCATCAAATACGCTACCAAATGCTTATTCCACGTCAACGCCTTGTGCACTTCACAACTGCCATTAGGCAAGTCGGCAATCTTTTGACATTTCATGTTCGAAATCACAGCCACTGCAGCTTCCGTGCATACGTTTGACCTACATCCATCTAAGTACAGATAGTTGCATACCGTGCCAAACGTCAAAGTGGCAGGATCAAATGTTTGGACATACAAATGTAAGTTTTCCAGAACTTTTCCTCCGCTAAAGTAACCTTCTGCACCTCTCCCCACGCAACCTCCGTATCCATGTCAGGCAACTTTACCCACTCATCTTTCACCACATCATAAGCCAAGGCAGACATCATCTGCATCTCCTCGTAATAGAACATGCCCACGACATACACTGTCCTGTCAGAATCCGACACACACCAGGAATACAACAAGGCATCCAAAATGTCAGCCCCACGCTGCCACGTGTTCGAGATGAAACTGTATATAAACACCTCCTGCCTGCCAATGACCACCAAATTGAAACCTACGACAGCCATAATACAGCCAATTGGCAAAGCATTGAAGTACTCTGGAATATGAGGCAGCTCACTCCAGATTCCTATCTTCAGCTCACATACCACGAGTCTATCAAGAGCAGGTTCTCTTTCCGAGTCTTCAACATTACAATGATCACCTTTTAGCATCATTACGACAATGGATTGGCTATGACCACCAACGATTCGCCTACGTAAACAGAAGAATAATTAGATCTCTTATTCTCCAATTCTTTCAAGGAACAAAAACAGAAGAATAATTAGGATCAAGAACTAAATATCTTAGAAAATAATAGGTACACAACAATAGAGTTACAAATTAAAAAAAAACAAAGACGAGGGGCTGACCGACGAAATTCACAATCATCCAAACCCTAATAACAGAATAGTACTGATTAAATATCCTAACATAAAAATTAAATTAATTTTCCAAGGAGGAGGGGAAGATGAGAAAACCTGAGCAACGAAGCTAGGACTAGAGCAGAAATGGTGAGAGAGACTCGGCGGGTTTGAAAATCTCAATTACAGTAGATATTGAAGTCTTTTTTGAGAAGAAGTAATAGCGAAGAGTGAAGAATAATGAGATGGCAAAGCGTGTTTTTTCAATTCCATCGAATTGGGCTTTAAACTTTATGTTCCCAATTCAAATTTAAATTAATCGGTCATTAAGTTGATGGTCAAATTATGTTATTTGTTTGGCCAGTTATTTGTTGTCAAATAATCGTCCATCATGGTGCCCGGGTCCTTTTTTTTCTCCACAAATAAAAAATGTTGTAGAATTAGTCATTCATCAGAGACAATGATTTACTCAAAATTTAAACAGCAAAAAATTAATAGATATTTGTATGCAAGCGCACATTAATAATGGCAAGTGGGATTGGGATTTTCATAAACGATATCAAGAAATCACAATCTAGATATGCCTCAGACCAAATGTAGAATTAAAAAGCTAAAGCGTTGTTTTTTCAATTCAAAGTATCAACGGGTACGTTCTGGCGAAATGGTTGGGTATTCATGCACGCCTCCAGTATTACTATCGGATGGCAAACAGATAGTTCATTACAGCGTTACGGTCGTGGAATTTGCTTATATTAAAGGTTGGTTAGAAACTGACTCCGTATATATCTTTTCCTTGTTTCTGGATGGACAGTTATTAGTTCCATGCAGATTTCAGAACAGGTGGCTACATGTGCTAGCTAAGCTTGGGGAATGTGGTTGTGGATGGACAGTTATTAGTTCCATGCAGATTTCAAAATTACAAGATGAACGGTGTTGGCGTTCGGCCCCAGATTTCTAGATGCGACATGTTAGACATGATATATCTGGCTTGCCATACTTCCCGTTCTCATAACATGTTAGAGGTGATGAGCTTTGGCCTTGGCAGAGAGGAAACTTTGTCGATGTGAGGGGAAGAGTTTTTGCTGATGTTGGATGATATATTATCCTTTGTCTTGATCGTAGTAATGAAATTGGTCGACGTGAGAAGGGCACAATGTCCTTGTGTTATTCGTGGCGAGAAGATTTCTCGCCTAGAGAAGGGCATTGAACACCATTCTCAAACTCACTGAACGTCTCCCACCTAAGGAACCTCCAGACCCTATCCCTGGGTTCGAACGGGTTGGGTGTTGGGGAATCATCATCGGTCGGTGAGAAATCAATGATTGGAGGAAGGGATATTTTTTTCTAAAGGTATTTTGGTCATTTCAGTGACAAAAATAAAAAAAATAATTGCTGACGTTAGGGAGGGACCCAAACGTATAATAAAATCAAGGACAAATTACTCTCAGGTCCCTAATTTATAGTTTTATTACTCGCAAGTGGGCTTTCAGAAATAGTGTATGACGTCCCTACTTTTTATAAAAATGTTAGTCTGAGGTCCCTGGCTCACGTTAGCGGTCATTTTTTCATTTTTTTTGTCATAAAAATGACCAAAATACTCTTAAAAAAATAAAAAAAATGCATCTTCTTCAACTTTTGACCAAGAACACCAAAAATAAAACACCAACCCAAAAACAAAATCAAACTAACCAAAATAAAAAACACAACCAAGAAGACCAATCCAATCAAACTAATAGCCCCAAAACCTAAGAACCCAGAAACTTGATTTAAAGCCCCATTCATCAACCAAGAACATAACTATTCAATCCCTACAACAATAATCCAATTCATCAACCACCCGTAATCCGATTCTAATCAACAAGAAGATGTAAGAACATGAGGGAGGAGGGTCATTTCATCAACCACCCACAAACCCCCTACCATGATCGAGACAAACCCAGAGAAGGTCATTTTTTAGATCTGTCGCCTTCTCTCTCCTCAAGATCAAGACCGAGCCTGCGGTGTTACTTTCGTGCTCGGCTATAGCGCTCTTCGTCGTCTTGTTTTTGAGAGAGAGAGAGAGGTCGAAAACCCAGAAGAACATAACAGTGAGGGATACCAAAGAAGAAGATGGACCCAAAATCGTCCATGGGGTTCTGCCGCCGTTTGGTTCATCATCTTGTTTCCAAGATGCTCTTTGCCGCTGCTGTTCTTCTCAGAATCCTCCATGAGGTTCTTTTCAGAATCCTCCATCGATTTGTGCCTTAAGTTTCCATGGTGTTTATCGATTTGTGTTCTTTTTATTCAAAGGTTGAAGATGCTTATTTGGTTGAAGACAATGAAGTGGAGGTCTAGGTGGCCGGAGTTGAGTTTGGTGGTGGTCGGAGAAAGGTTGAAGATGAATATTTTTTATTTTATTTTAATTTATTCAAGGGCATAAAGGTCATTTCACATGAAAAAAAATAAAAATAAAAGAGTGCTGACGTCAGATAGGGACCTCAGACCAACATTTTTACAAAGAGCAGGGACCTCATACACTATTTTCAAAAACCAGGAACCTACAAGTAATAAAACTATAAATCATAGATCTGAGAGTAATTTGCCCTAAAATCAAACACGTGGGACAGGATAATAATTTTTTAAACATAGGGGACTAAATCGTTGATTTAGACAAATCCCAAGGATACCACAGTAATTTGATTTAAATATAACAATAGATAAAAGTTATAATATACTTGTAGAGAGAATTTTGTCACCATTCAAAAAAATTTGCCCAACTCAAATTTGAATTAATCGGCCATTAGGTTGATGGTCAAATTATGTTATTTGTTTGACCGGTTCTTTGTTGTCAAATAATTGTCCATCATGGGTGTCCGGGTCCTTTTTTTTCTACACAAATTATAATAATTTTTTTTATCCTAGATGGAATAGTAATAATTAAACTATTTAGAGTTTTAATTTTATGATCATAAAAAAATTTCAGAAAAAAAATTTCTTTTAAATAACAGCATCTTAAACACACTTTAATATTGAAAAATACATCAACTTGACATCACCAAATATCAAAAATTAAAATGAAATCCAAATCAATGTAAACATGGTCAATTTAAAATAAATATTGTATCAGATATTCTCATGTATATAGATAATTATTGAATAAAAAATGTTGTGGAATTAGTCATTCATCAGAGACAATGATTTACTCAAAATTTGTACAGCAAAAAATTAATAGATATTTGTATACAAGCGCACATTAATAAACATGGCAAGAGGGATTGGGGTTTCCGATCTTGTTTTCAAGGTCAGCGGGATTCAGCAAGGTGGCCTGGTTTTGGCCAACTCTTCAACTCTCTTTTGGTTGGATAACAAATAAAGGACGTTCTAGCAAAACGGTTGGGTATTCATGCACACCTCCAGCATTACTATCGGATGGCAAACAGATAGTTCATAGGAATTTCCTTAACACCTTAAACGGTTGGGAGCCGTCTCACTTTAAGCTTAGTAATGGACGCCGTCCCATTTTGTATTTGATGGTAGGCATCCTTCTACTATAGACTTGGTTGTGGACGCCGTTCATCCCGCTTTGGACTTGGTAGTGGATGTCGTCCGTCCCGCCTTCGACTTGGTAGTGGACACCGTCTGTTCCATCTTGGACTTGGTAGTGGATGCCGTCCCGCCTTGGACGTGGTAGTAGATGCCATCCGTCCCTCCTTGGATTTGGTAGTGGATCCCGTCTGTCTCGCCTTGGACTTGCTAGTAGACATCGTTCGTCCCATTTTGAACTTGGTAGTGGGCAGCGTCCCACTTTGGGCTTGGCGGTAGGCGTCTGCCCACTTTGGTCTTGGTAGTGGGTATCGTCCCTCTTTGGGCTCGGTAGTCGCTGCCGTCCCGCTTTGGACTTAGAAGTAGCGGGCCGTGTTGATAAAATGACGCTCTGGTCCTCAAGGCAGGAAACCTAGGAGGGCGCTTTGGCTCTTAAGTTAGGAGCCCGGGAGGGCGCCTTGGTCGGGAGCCCAATAGGGCACTTTGGGCTTTTGAGTGGTAGCCAAGATAAATGCTTTGGAGTTACTTTGGACAATGATGGAGTTGAGACGAGATTTTGCATAGAAGATTCGAGAAGGTCAAGTCGGTCTATATTTTCCTAAATTGAGTCAGATCTTCAAGGAATGTTCGAGAGGGTTAAGGCGGCTTAGGGTTCTTGGACATTGGAGGCAGTTTAGGGTTTTCCTAAGAATGAGGCCGGGCAAAGTTACTCTCTATATAAGGACGGCATGGCAAAAGGAGAAGGGGGATCCACAACACGACACACAACTACTTTACTTATCATTGTTTCTTTTCCTTTTCTGAGCCCGTAGTCCGTAGTTCATAGCTTAACCTACCCTAGCATAGCATAGATCGACCTTGGGATGACCACTCCATATTTGCCTTGGGTTATTGTTCTCTTTTTCCCGTAACAGTTTTTTGGCATGCTCGGTGGGACTAAGGAGGGCATCTGAGAAGGCGGCCTAACCTTCGCTCAACCAAGACGACCAACAACTTTGTTGTGCCGATTCCTTCTTAGGAGGCAACACTTTCCTTCGCTTCCCAGCTAAACACAAGGAGGAACACATCCACTACGGCTTCCTCCAAATAGTCGGCTGAGACAAACGATGTCTTGATGGAGTACTATAGGCCCACCGTCCCAATGGAGACATATGCCTCCTTCCTTGCTCGGAGGAACTATGAGAAGTATTATAGGCCCATCATCCTTAAAGAGATGTACGCCACATTCTATTCTCGGAAGCTCTACGAGGAGTCTTATAAGTACTGTGAGGCATCCTCAAGTATGGTCATCAATCAACACCAAGGGATGAGCATATCTACCGGACAAGCTGTACCCATCCGACCATCCTTTGGACAACCATGGATCGATCATATGCCTTACACCATGGCACCGCCAACACCAGGTGTGTTCGGCTATGGTCCACAACCGGGAACCCCTATGAGTCTCCCACACCAAACAACTCCTTATTTGAGGATGGGGATACAAGGAGTGAACCACTCGGGATAGTACGAGACTGTAAGGACGGGGGCTAGCAATGTCCAAGTGGGATCGAGCTAGTACAAATCAGCTTTGACCCAAGACCGGCCATACCCATATAGGATTTTAGCTGACCAAAGCTCTTTTGAAAGAGGGGATATCCATAAGGATCCCTTGTTCAAATCGAGGATTCCCAATCTTAGCCCGGTCCCTTAGGTCATGCATCAAAGTTAGATGGAGTGGACGAGGATGACATCCACTATCCATGGTTGGCTTCCAATTACTCGGAGGTGCGAGAGTCCTCTATATAAGAGGAGACACAAGAAGATTCCTTTGGGGCAAGATGAGATGGTGACAGCTGACAACGACCTGACGCTTTATGATGTTGCTCACGTTCTAACTCCATCTCTTCAGGACGTGGTATTGGAGCAAGAGGAGATGGACCCAAGCTTTCCTACTCATGAGCTGACTCCTCAGTTCGTGATGCAGAGACAAGGAGAGCTCGACGAGGATGACATCAACTGACATGGAGTGCTCAATGGGGATGATGTCAACAGATAAAGAGAGCTCGATGAGGACGACATCAACCTACAAGGAGAGTTTGATGAGGACGATGTCAACCGATAAGGAGAATTTGATGAGGACGATGTCTAACATCAAGTGGCAGTTGGATCTACCCAACAAAAAGGGACATAAGGACAACCTCAACCCTCTCATTCCAAGGGTTTGGCTTTACATCAATATCTCGGGGGGTAACTGGCAATTGACCCTCATGCAAGTACTTCTGTTGCTATGGTTGGCATCAAACGAAGCCAAAAAAGAGAGAGGCTAAAGCCAACAAATGCCGACACCAAGACCTGGAGGGAAAGGCTCAGGGGGCAAGGACGACTGCCCAATAATGGCATCCCAAAAGCTCAAAAGTCCTTTAGTCCGAGGGGAGATGATGGCCCAAAAAAAATAAAGGCCGACCTTAAGACCCGGTGGACAAGACTCGGGGGGCACTGAAGGCCGCCCTATAATGGTATCCCAAAGGCTCAAAACTCTGTTCATATGAGGGGAGCCGATGGTCCTAAGCGAGGAAATGTCGACCTTAAAACCCAAGGAGTAAGACTCTGAGGGCAAGGACGGCCACCTGATGGTGGCATCCCAAAGACTTAGAAGTTCTACCCATCCGAAGGAAGCCAATGAAAAATGAAGGCTCTGCCATCCTCGTATCATTGGTGAACCTTCAAGACGGGTCTAACCCAAGCCGGTATACCTACGACCAATTTGGAGACAAGAAAGTCACCACTAAGCCACCAATGCAAGATGTCCTCACCAAGACCCAGAGGTGTTTCCTTGAGAGAAAGGTCCAGAGACAGAAGCAAGTCATCGAGTTCCTCAAAGGGCAATTGGTGGAACAAAGGGCCAAGCTGGAGGAATGAAAGGCACTCCTAGCTCACCCACGAGTGAAACACCATTCGGCCTTGACTAGAGGCCGGGCCAAGAAGGTCGAAGCTGATAAGACAAAAAAGGGAAAGGATCTCAAGCATGTTAGAGAGGTCTAACCTAAGGCACCCGCTGACCTACATGAGAAGTTGATCCGCAAGAAGTAAAGGAAGAGAGCTTGGGCATTTCTACAAGCACATAGTAGGTACTAAGGCAGTCGCACCCATTCTCGATAAATTGGCCTTAGCGTTTAACCTAAACCTCAGAATGAAGTTATTCGTATGACCGTGGAAAGCTAAGAGACCTCAGATTGAGATAATTCAAGTTGCTATGGAAAGCTAAGACATAGATCTACAACTTTGTAGTTTATAACTTCTTCAAATTCAAAATGGAAAGGTGCCAAAATGATGTTAAAACACAGCACCCGCATCAGCAGCACCGAGAGACAGAGCACTAGCACCATGGTTGCGAAGGCATCATCTACATCGGGGCATAGAGAGCACCTGCATCGGGGCACCGTGTAGTTATTTGCCTGGATGTAGTGCTTTGGTCTTACGATGACAAGTAAAGTGGACCTTTTTCTGTGTGACGCCGAGATAAGGTTTCCTATATTGAGCCAGGTTTTGTAATGTTTGGTCGCAGCCTTGAGATTTCCTACGTTGATCCGTATATTCCACTATTTGGGATGTTCTTATTTTAGCCTGGGGTTACTTATTCACCACGGCCTTGGTGCTCCAGTTTGGTACGCGGTCTCGTTCTTATATTTGAAGGCGGCCTTATTTTGGAAGGTGGTCACATATGAAAGGCTGTCTCATAAGAAAGGCCATCTCGTGAAAAAGGTGGTCTCATATGCAAAATAGTCTCGTGGGAAAGACAGTCTCGTTTCTATATTGGAAGCGGTCTTAGTTAAGGTTTACCTATACGAGGCTAGGTTGTGTGAGAAACTGCCTAATTTGAGTTTTTTCCTATCCTAGAGCCGGGGCTAGATCGAAGACGTCTATATAAAGAGGGCATGGGAAAAGGAGAAGGCATCACTAACACAAACAACAACAACTTCTACTCTTTTATTGTTCTTCCCTTAGCTTAGCTCATAGCTCGTAGCACTTTTTTTTCTCTCTGTTAGGCCAACCTTGAGACAACCAATCTGGACCGTCTCAGGTTACTTGATGTTTTTGTACCCTTTTTCCTGCAAGAGAGGGGAGCTGTGGAAATCCTTTCAAAATTACAAGTGTAAATGTGTTAGAATTCGGCCCCGAATTTTAAGATGCGACATGTTGGACGTGATATATTTAGCTTTCCATACTTTTGGTTCTCATAACATGTTGGAGGTGACGTGCTTTGGACTTGGGGGTGTGGTCGGTCGAAGGGAGGGGAAGATTTTTTGCCGATGTTGGATGAGTGGAAGGCTGGTCAACGTGACAATATTATTTTATCCTATGTCTTGATCGTAGTGATGAACTTGGTCGACGTCAGAAAGGCACAATGTTCTTGTGTAATTTGTGTTGTGGCGAGAAGCTTTCTCGCCTAGAGTCGCCTTGCACATTTTTTTTAATTTTTTTCTCGACTTCTTGTTTTTATTTCTTCACCTTTATCACTTTGACTTTTTTTTCGTATATCGCTAGGTTTTAAGGCGACAGAGTTTTTTACAAGGATCGACATCTGCAATCTCGTACAGTCTAATGCATCTAGGCATCCATATTGGAGGCTTGGATTTGTAGATGTAGAAAATGTTATTGATAGAATTTAGGTTTTACTCTTGATTACTCGCTTGTGGGATTAGGTTGAGTATGGGAGTCCTATCTGGGTCTCGTTGTTTTTCTAACCTTTTTTATTTTCCATGTTTAATAAAGGTTTATGGTTCATTAAAAAAATTACACTGGTTATATTAATATTACCAGAGAATTATTAATTAAGTTCATTGAAAATACTATAAATTATAAAAAAATTCTTAAAGTAATTTAATTTTTCAAAATTACTAATTTTTTGAATTGATCCAAGTTGAAACATGATGAAAAGTTATTTTACACAGATTATTAGTTCATCGACTATTGATTTGTAAATATGTTTGTACAAGGTCGAGAAGTTACTTTTAGACAATATAAGTACCTTTTCCGAAAAATATTTATGTAACATATTCAAAAGAATTTTTTGAGTCAATATTAATGTTTAACTCTTACCATATTTAAAACAAATCTTATGTTCTTAAAACAATATTCGATCTAATTCAGTCTAAAAATAGTAGTCAACCATATTAATTAATTGTCACATTTATTCCTTGTTGACTTTCATACACACATATATATATATATATAAAACATAATAAATCGAAAAATCAACAATTAGAACTAGACTATTTGACTATCAGCAACAAACTTGAACATGGCTCATAGTTGGTGCATTAGGGTTCAACCATTTATCATTATTATTATGTACATTTTTCTTAGTGTTTATTTAACTTATTATGTCTCTTCCTTAGAAACCAACCAGAGTGTCTATGAAATTAATGAGCTCAAGAAGATGAAGATGGCAAGGAACTATTTGCAAAAGATTAACAAGCATGCAAAAAAAACCATAAAGGTAATTTTATTTATAAAATTGCTGATTTTTGAATGAATAATTATTTGTTTGTTGTGTAGCATTATAAGTCTTTTCTTATTGTCTTAACTAATATTTGATATGGTTTTCATATGCAGAGTCTCGATGGCGACTTGATTGATTGTGTTCCATTTCATAAGCAACCTGCTTTCGATAATCCTCTATTAAAAGAAAAATATCAATGGTAATGAAAGTTTTTGTAATGGATGAAAGGAAGATCCTCTAATATTTACGTATAATTTTTAATAACTGCAAATTTATTGGATACACATTTCAACATACACATTTCAATTATGGAATGCAAATGGTGAAGAATGTCCGGAAGGTACCATTCCAATTAGGAGAACAACAGAAGAATACATTTTAAGATCTGCTCAAATTGAAAGATTTAGAATGAAACATAACCGTTTTAGCAATCAAAAAGGTAGATATGAGGTTAGTTCAAACTTTGTAATGGTTACATTTGTGAATGTTTGATTTATTAATTTCATTGTTGATTTATACTTATCACATCCAATATTTGTTAAATTTGTTCTTGTAGGTAATCTACTGCATGCCACGTTTTATTGTACTTCTAAAATTTCTTATTTCACATACGAGCTCATATGTATCTCAGTTGATTTTTTTGGATATGATATCTCATTTAATTTATATTTGGTTAGAGATAGATTCATTTTGACATAATACAAAAATTAATTATTGAGAAATGAAAATTAATATTGCGATAGTATGGAGATCAAATTCAATAAAAATGGTACTTTATAATGATTTTGTCAAAGAAAAGTGACAATATTTATTTTGGCTAATCAAATAAACAAGTATATGGAGATACGTATGATTTTCAATTTTCAAATGAGACTTTTTCTTTACATAATTTTTTTTATTGGTTGCAGTATGCAAGCACAATTTCTGTCTATGGTAGTTGGACTTGTTTGAAAGCAACTCTTGGTATTTGGAAACCCTACGTAGACAGAAACCGTAAGGAGTTTAACTTGTGTCAACTTTGGGTGACTGCTGGTACCAGTATTAACCAAGTTAACTCTGTTGAAGCCGGTTGGCATGTATGTAGTTATAAACATAATAACTAGGTTATTTTTAACAAAATTTTCTAATTTTTTATTTAAATTTTGTAGTTAATATATAAACTCGCCGTTTTAAATTTCAAATGTGTTGGTTTCTGGAGAAAATGACAGAAGTCAGAGGAGAAGTGATTCGTTAATCTAGTTTCCAATGAAAAAAATGTCGTCACAAAAAAAACTTAAATAGATTAATGTTGCGCTATGGATCTTTTAGCTTTTGTTGCTTACCTAATTGTTTATATTTACAGGTATATCCGAAGAAATATAACGACTCACAAACTAGGTTTTATGTTTACTGGACAGTGAGTATCCATGATTTATCATTTTTTGATTACCATCTGTTAATTGTTTTCTCATACGACTTAATCCAATTCATTTTATTTTATTTTTTTGATTATATCTTTTTTCCATATCAAAATCAGAACAACAATTACGAGCGCGGATACGGATGCAACAATATGGAGTGCCCTGGCTTGTACCTGGTGTTGCCTTTGATGATTCTAAAATATCTGTATATAATGGTGCTCGACATGATCTTACTCTTTCATTTGAGTGGGTAAGATTTTAGTGTTATGACAATTTCTTCCAAAAGGCACTTCCAAATATGTGGGATCAATTTCGAACCGTGTCTTTTTATGATTCTAATTTAACTATTTTAATATTTTATCAAATTTTTGGATATAATTTATTTTTTAGCCCCTGACTAATCATGCTTTTGATGTTTGTAACTATTTTTCTGTCTTTATTTTGATTTATTAATAAATGAATACTTATGGAAAAAACCAATAACAAGAGATTTATGAACAATCAAATGATTTTCTACACGTAGATATACACAAATTTCACGTCCTATTATATTCTAGATTTTAGTTAGTTCTTATATACGCTCCTGTTTTGCAAAATCAAATGACTTATATCATTTTTTGTCGGAAAAGATGATCGAAGTTACTTGAGTCACCGGAGAAGACAACCGGAGGTCTGGATCAACTATCTATAAACGTCATTTCAAAAGAAAAATGATGGTAAAATGATTAAAGATGTCAGTGAAGAAACCGAGAGTATAAAAAAAAAACTAAACACGGAGGAGAGAAAAATCATTTCTTGAAATTGAAGGACCCAAAAGACGATATGATCAAACTCTAGAGACCTAAGAGTAATTTGACCTTCTAATTATACTCATTTAGATTATATATAAGCATTCTTTTCTCTAAACTTGATGAGAGCCAAAATATATTTGCGATGTTTAAATTTGTGCTTGGAGGGTCTTTTGTTTGTTTTCTTGTCTGTTCCGTTAAGTTGTGTCATTTTTTTGTTTTTGGTGTTCTCTTTGTGAACTTTTACGTTTTTCATGTTCTGTTTGAGTTTTCATTTTGCCATGTCACATTAGTGTTCGAGTGACCATTGGTGTCCCCTAAAAAAAGTGTAACCATTGATGTAATCCACGAGTGAATTTGCACCTCATTTCAGTGAAATCTTGATTGATCAGATGTATTTCAATCTAAATAGCCATGATCTCAGCTTCCAAAACTATTTGATATTACTCGAGAAATACACCAACAAGATTTTGCAGGCAACTTTAGCGGCCAAAAACTAATGCAGCCACATATCAGTTATTGATTTCACGTACCCACCATCACTATTATTGGAATGACAATTTATGATAAACAATAAGGTGGCTAAATTTCCTCGGCAAAAACAGATTGGACATACTCCGAGTTGTTCCTTGGCGCCTCAAAATTGGACCACTCCTTGGACTCTAAATCCAACAAACACAACATGTTTGTTCTTCTCAGGGAGCTAGTCCCATACACTACAATCAGCAATCTTTCGACATTTCCCGTTCTCAATCACAGCCACTTCATCTTCCTTGCATACAATCCCGTTTGACGCACATCTATTGTCTGACAGATACTTGCATACCGTGCCCCACGTCGCCGTGGCAGGATCAAATGCTTGGACATAAATATTTCTGTCTGCCATCTCTTTTAATCCGTTAAAGTACTGACGAAAGATGTGGAATTTGCCAGATAAGAAAGTAACTTTCTGCACCCAATCATCTTTTAATCCGTTCATTTTGCAACCTTGGTATCCTTGTCAGGCAACTTTACCCAATCATCTTTTGCCACATCATAAGCCAAGGCAGACATCATCAGCTTCATCTTCTCGTCATAGAACATGCCCACAACATGCACTATCCTGTCCGAATCCGGCACACACCAGGAATACTACAAAGCATCCAACATGTCTGCCCCACGCCACCATGTATTCGAGATGAAACTTTATATAAACACCTCTTTAGACACCCATGAACCCCGAGGATGCTGCCTGCCAATGACCACCAAGATGAAACCCACAGCCAAATTACATTCTATTAGCAAAGCATTGAAGTACCCTGGAATAGGAGGCAGCTCACTCCAGATTCCTGTCTTTAGCTCACATAACCTATTAGAAGCAAGTTCATTATGACAAGCTCTTAGCGTCATTATAACAATGGATTGGCTATAAGTACCCATGATTCGCCTACGTAAATACCCGGGTGATCAAATTATGTGCTTCCAATTCTTGTACTTTGTTACGTGGGGAAAGAAGTACCATCGAAGTTCCAGAATAGCGGATGTCAAAGTTTGAAGTTACAAACTTTGAAAATTCCAACTTTGAAGTTGCAAAGTTGGAATTGTAAACTTTGTTTCCACATTAAGTAAGTTGCAAAGTTTGACAATTCCAACTTTGAAGTTGCAAAGTTAAAATTGTAATTTTGCTTCCACATTAAGGAAGTTGCAAAGTTTGACAATTTGTAAACTTTGCTTCCACATTAAGTAATTTTGGCTATATAAAGACCTAGCTATCCTTAATTTTGTATCATCATATTTTGAATCAATAGAAAAGTCTTTACATGTTTTATTTTTGGAAATTATATTTCATGTTTGGGTCTTTCAAAATTACAAGTGACAAAAAAATTGTTAAAATTTTTGACACAATAATCTTGATTAAACCTGAATTAATTGGTGGAAATTATTCTGTTGGAGAATTGGGTTTAATACCCTATGAAGAAATGGCCCAATACAAGTATTTAATTAGAAGAAAAAATCTTAATTAAATAAAATGCCGGTCACACCGTTTGATTTTGGGTGTTTGTGAGATCGATGCAAAGCTCGTTGACTAAGCTTTGTAAATGATATAAAATCCTTGTGGAAAAAATTAATTTTCGGTGTGAATAAAAATTGGCTTAAAGATGGTATGGATGCGGGTTGCAGGATTGTTGGTTTGTGAGAATTATTCCAGGTTCCATGGTCTTATCTTTTTAGAGCTGGGCCAGATCTGTTCATACGATTCTCGGCCCAAAATCTATTGGGCTTCGTTCTAGAAAAGTCTACGCTCTAGAACCTTCTTCCCCTTCCATGCCATTTCAATTTAAATTTAGATTTAAATTCATGAGTGTAACAACTCATTTGATTTGGAATTTTATGGGTCTTGTAACATCACATTCAATGGGTAGATTAATGGCTCTAATAAATTTGGTTTTGAATGTTGGAGTTCCTAAACCCCTATAAAAGGAGGCCTCCTCTTCCATTCCAAACCACCCCAAGCTCACACTCTTCCTTGAGCTCTCTACATCTCCTTCTTTAGCATATCATTTCCGACATTCATAAGAGTCAGAGTTCTACACCACCCTACATCTCCTTCTTTAGCATATCATTTTCGACATTCATAAGAGTCAGAGTTCTACACCACCAAAGTATTTTCTTTCGTACAGATGATTGGGAGTTGTACCTTGGGAACTCTCTTACCCACGGAGTCCTGAAGCATATAGGCGGGTAATAAGAGTTTAAGGATACACTGTTAAACTGTGGCCTCGTCCATGATTTAATCTGGAAGTCACTACCTAAAAGATGACGTATTACACACTTAGTTCAAAGTGTGATCATGAGCATACTCTCACCCTTCTATTAGAGATCTTCATAAGATCCCTATCTATGATGTCTTTCGAGTGGCGATGATGTTGGAAAAAATTATCAACATCTTAGGAGGATTTCAAGATGCACCTCAAATACAAGAGGATGATGATGAGTCTCGAGGATCTTTTGAGAAGGTTGCATATCACATAAGATAACCGAAAGGTTGCAAAGGAACCAAATGGAATGGTTGCCTAAACCAGTGTGGTTGAGGTTGGTGAGAGCTCCTATGAGAATTAGCAGAAATGCTTTAATAACTTCGAGGGAGATGCTCAATAAGTGCTTCACCAATATCTTCTTTGTTTACGGCAGATCTAGCCTTGGAGCTAAGGGTTGCTACAAACGTGATGCCGCTGAGAGCAAGAGTAAGAAACATGTTCATGCTAATGTCGGGGAGATAAGCTTGAGCTTCAACCTTGATGAAATGAACCTCATGGTCTTGTGTTAAGGTGAATCTTGTTAATAGGTGGACATTGGGGCCGCAAGCCATATTTGTGTGAACAAATGGAGGTTTAAGACCTTTCAACCATTGGATAATGAGAATCGCTACATGCAATGCTCGGTAGAATCAAAGGTTGATGGCAAAGGAATGGTTGTGCTCGAGGTGGCTTTGGTCAAGAGCTAATTGATGTGTTGCATATGTCGGAGATCTGGAAGAATTCTATCTCCAGAGTTGTGCTCAATAAGAAAGACTTTTGGCTCGTGTTTGAGTTTGAAAAAGTCATATATTGAACAACAAAATGTACATTAGCAAGGATTATTTGACCAATATCTTCAAAATGAGTGTAATGTTTTTAGCCTCGAAGGTAAAGTCTTATGCTTAGAGTGGATAGAGGTACAACCTGTGAGGTTAGCAGTAATACCATTGCAATGAATGTTAGGGAGAATGTAAATTTTGCATATTCTTGTGTGTCTCTAAAAATATGGAATGCTAGCTTAGGTCATGTGAAAAATAAGTCCTTACAAAGGCTTATGACACTAAACCTTTTACCAAAGTTCAAAATTGATCATAAATACAAGTGCGAGACTTGATCGATGATTGTGCAAGATATTGCTATTTCTACATGATGAGAAATAAAGACGCATCAATAGATTTATTCATTCACTATAAGAATGAAGTCGAGAACCAACTTGGGAAGAACACCAGGAATCTTCCAAGTTATGGAGGAAAGCTATGATTTCCACCAACTATGTGCTCAACAGGGTACCGCACAAAAAGTTGGATAAAATATCTTATGAATTGTGGAAAGGTCATGCACCTAGCTATAAATTCCTAAAAGTTTGGGGATGTCTTGCTCAGGTTTTGATCCCACCTCCTAAAAGGACAAGGATAGGACCGAAGATAGTGGATTATATATTTATCGGTTATACACAAGATAGTGTTACATACCGATTCCTATTACACAAGTCTGACAAATCTGATATCTACGTGATTACTATCATTGAAGCTAGGGGTGCTTCATTTTTTGAGAACATCTTTCTTCACAAAGCTCCGTCAGAGGTTGACAGTCAAGTTGATCAAATTCGGAGCAATGTGGGGGGAGAGGAATCTCGAGATGAAGTTAGAAAACCAAGATATGAGAAAAGGGTAAAGAAAAAAAAGTCTTTTGGATCAGATTTTCTAACTTATCTTTTAGAGAAAGATCTAGTAACTTACAAAGAGGCAATGTCTTCTACAAACTCTGCTCTTTAGAAAGAAGCGATAAATAGTGAAATAGAGTTTATCTTGCATATTCATACTTGAGAACTAGTGGATCTACCTCTGGGTAGTAAATCACTAGGGCAAAGTGGATCTTCAAAAAGAAGATGAAGTTGGATTGTACTTTGGATAAGTATAGGGCTAGACTTGTAGTTAAAAGCTACAATGAAACTGAAGGTGTTGATTATTTCAACACATATGCTCTTGTCTCCAAGAAAAATTATATAAGGTTAGTCATAGTCTTTGAGGTTTTGTCTAGCCTAGAGATCCATCAAATGGACGTAAAAATAGTCTTCCTTAATGAAGATTTGGAAGAGGAGATTTACATAGAATAATCCGAAGGGGTTGTGGTTCTAGGTAAAGAACACAAGGTGTGCAAACTTGAAAAATCTTTTTATGGATTAAAACAAGTGCTTAAGCAATGGCACGAAAAGTTTGACATTATAATGCTATCAAATAGATTTCAGATAAATCAATGTGATAAATGTGTCTATGTGAAAGGAGACGATAAAGGCTATGTGATAGTATGTCTCTACGTAGATGACATGTTGATCGTGGGTAATAATGATAATATCAAAATTACCAAAAGAATGTTATCGCAAAATTTTGACATGCAAGACTTGGGATAAGCTGATGTAATACTTGGGATGAAAATCATCAAGATTTCAGAAGGTTACGTGCTTTCCCAAGGTCACTATATCGAAAAGATACTTGAAAAATTTGATAAAAATATCAATGTAATTGCGAGAACTCCTATGGAAGTGGTGTTAAGTCTCTGTAGAACCGCGGAGATGGTGTGTGACAACTAGATTATTCTAGAGTTATAGGCAGTATACGGCTAACAAACCAATTTTACTATATGAGACATCCAGCCGTTCTGTAAGAGTATTCAGACGCGAACTGGATCTCGGTCTCCAATAATATAAAATCCACGAGCGGATACATATTTACAACTGGAGGAGCAGCGGTCTCGTGGAGATCATACAAACAAACTTGCATTGCTAGAGCAACTATGAAATTAAAATTTATAGTGTTGGATCTAGCAGCTGAAGAGACGAATTGGCTCTAAAGTTTCTTAAAGGACATCCCGACGTGGTCAAAACCAGTGCCTCTATTAGCGTGCACTATAATAGTCAGTCAGCTATTGGAAGAACACAAAACAATGTGTATAGTGCAAAATCTAGACATCTACGTCGTAGACATAAATTTGTGAGAATGTTGTTGAGAACGGGAGTGATATCTTTGGACTACAACAACTCAAAAGAAAACATCGCAGATCCATTAATTAAAGGTCTAACGAGGGACCTAGTGTAGGTATCATCAAGAGGAATGGGATTAAAGCCCACGAAATGATCTAAACCCATGATGGTAACCCAACCTGGATCGTAAACTTTGATCTATAGGTTCAATAGGACAATCAAATTGTGAGGCTAGGGTCGAACAAAGCACTCTAGAAATTGAGTTTCTTACATATTTCTATGATGAAAGAGTGATAGACCTGTCCATGGGAAGGTTAAGCTTTCACCTCTTAATGATCCTTATACTTCGAGTATATATATAAGTGGGGTATGGCAGGATACTCCTTATAAGAGATCACCTATATCGAATGTGAATGGACCGCTTCTATGAGATAAGTTAAGGGCTAAATCTCTAGAGCATTCGATGAAGTTTCCAAGGCAGTCCAGGGCTAAAATAGACAACAACGAAAGAATCGAGTAGTGGTCAGAGAAGGAATTGTGTGAGTATCTTTCTCTTGGTATACATAAAATGCCGAATAGTTCAAGGCATCATGTCCATTGGTTGGCAAGTATATCCAAAGATATTTCATAAGAAATGTTCAAGGCTTGCAAACACCTTTCCTAATGCAACAAATTCTCGCAGAACTCTAAGTTGCATGTAGCATTGGTAGGCTCATATCATATAGAAGCCAATTTGCATTCTTGTGGGGGATTGTTGGAGAATTGGGTTTAATACCCTAGGAAGAGATGACCCAATACAAGTATTTAATTAGAGAAAAAATCCTAATTAAATAAAATGCAGGTCACACCATTTGATTTTGGATGTTTGTGAGATCGATGCGAAACTCGTTGACAAAGCTTTGTAAACGATATAAAACACTTGCAGAAAAAATCAATTCTCGGTGTGTATAAAAATTGGCTTAAAGGTGGTATGGATGCGGGTTGCAGGATTATTGGTTTATGGGAATTGTTCCATGTTTCATGGTCTTATCTTTTTAGAACTGGGCCACAACTATTGAAGCAATTATCTGTCACGACCCGTTCTCAGGTCGGTGACCGGCGCTAGACTCCACGACAAACATCTACAAATGTGCAATCTAGCAAGCCTCACAAAAATTTATCAATACTCACATCAAACAAACCTGAGAAAGATACAACACCTGCAAAGATGGTACACAACCATCAACGAAAATCCAAAAAAAAAAATCCATCTCCAAATGACAAATCCAAAATCGGACATAAACCAGGATCTAACCACTACGGAGCATCTATACAGATGTACAAGGAAGCACAAGTCTGGAGACCTCAAAGTGTAGCCCTCGAACGAAGAAGATGGGCTCGAAATATAGACTCCAGAATCAACGCTACTATGGCACCTCGGAACCTGAGATAGATTAGTAGGGGGTAAGTGTTTGGGAACACTTAGTAAGAAGATAGAACATAACATATTAGTTATGTCTGAGATATACGTGCCACAGAACTCAACCATGTTCGACTTAACTGAATTTGAAATGCATGATGACCATATGATGCACAAATTACCGAAAACATAAATATAAACACACAGACACATAGAGCCATGAACAGGTTTTGAAAAGCCCCTTCCTCTGACTGCCAAGGGATATCCAAATGGCCAAACGAATCTCCGTCCACACAAACACAAAGCTAGCTTACATACGTAAACTAGTGATATCCCCAAACTATGAGTTCATAGACTAACATCCCCGGTTAGTACGGGAAAACCTATTCATCTCTCTCACAAAACACATATCTTAACAAACATATGACCCAATGGTCTAGAATCATATCCCTCACACATATGCCAAATGTACCAAATCAGCCCGAGCTAGCAATCTAGCCGGCCATTCATAAATCTCACATTCATCACAAACCGATCACAATATACCAAACGTATCACATATGCACAATCTCATCTCATAACCAACAACATATGCATGAGACGCACATCAATCAAGATCTGAAACATGCATATAACAAACACAACCAACATATCATGGTCTATCCGCTTACACAACGAAGATCCACCGATCACACTGATTTCTGAATCCAATGCCTTTCACTCAAAGCTTTTGAAATGATTCTCCTTCACCCCCACACCTTGCGGATGTTCTGTTCACAAACCCAAATTACAATAACGAGGTTAACCTCTGAATTCCTAAACCAAATCGCTGCCAACGCTTCAGAACAATGGATAACGACATAATCACAACACATCGTCTAAACAAGCATCAAACATGTCCAAATATCTCAATCTCTTTCAATCCTTACTTTCTTGACAAATATACCACACATGTATAATCTGTTTAGAGTCTACTCATGGTCATAAATGTCATCCAACAATCTGTTTTAGCAATCACAACACAAACCAAACACAAGAGAAGCTCAACCACTTCATCTTCAACAATTATCACATATAACTCAATCTCAGATCATAACCACTTCAAATAACACTTTACATGACTTCCCCTGTATGTCCTTGATATCTCAGAATCCACATATTCACTGAAATTTCTAAACAAACCACTTACCAAGTCTCTATTCTTGACCCCCTTCAATCTGAACACAGTAGACAAGTCCAAATTTCAACCAAGTCTTGAACAAAATTTCTTCATCAAAACAAGGCATATGATATACAGTTAGAAAGCTTATAGAGTTCTCTGTAAGCAGTCAAAATTTCATGTCCTAATTCGAAGCCTAAGTATGCTTACCGATCACGTTTTCCTCAACAACCTCAGCTGTGTGCTTCTTCAACGACAGTCTGATTCAAAACGAATTTTCCGTCGATTTCCTGATCCAAATTCCACATATGATATACCAAAAGAAAGGTATTGAAGTCCTCTACAACTCTCTTCAAAGATTCAAAGTCTAAATCTGAACGGAAATAGGCTTACCTCTTGATTCTTTATTGAGAAGCTTATTTCTTCCTCTTTCAGCTTTCTCTCTTCTTTCTCTTAAATTTTCGTTTATGACCAAGGAGATAAGTGTTCTGCCTCTTCAGAAAAGCTTCTGAGATATATGAAGAGGTGGGTGAGGTCCAATAGCAATCAACTCACTTCTTCCTTTAATTCTAAGAAGCAAATAAAGAAACTGAGGTCCAATCAGATTCATTCACAAGAAAGCAGCTCAAATATGGCGGCCTTCCTCTTGTTTTTATCCAATTTGATAGTCAACTTATTTGTTCCTCTATGTTTCTAGTTTCTGGATCAAGTTTATTTGTACTATTTGAAGCAATATTGAGAATGTTATGCCCAATTTACTAAGCAAAGGTCAATCTGTCCAAATCTGTCCAAGTAGTTTCTCAAGGAAATAAATTCACTAAGGATTGTTGTGGTTGAAATGGGATCATAAGGACACCAATTGATATCATTGAACACTTCAAATCACACATCTCATGTAACCATCTCGATGCAATGCATTCCGACCAACCATTTTTCTGAATGTCACAATTCTCCCCCCTTATAAAAATTCGGTCCCCGAATTTACTTGTAACTAAGTTATCAAACGAAGAGCTTACTTGGTTATTCAAACAGGTGCAGAAATCTTCCTTGTATATCATCCTCTAACTCCCATGTGGCTTCTAATGGAGAATGATTTTGCCACAATACTTTCACGAACGGTAACTCCTTAGTCCTTAGTTTTCTCACCTGCCTATCCATAATCTGTAGTGGCTGCTCATCGTAGGTGAGATCGTCACGAAACTCCACATTTGGCTGATCTAATACATGTGAGGAGTCATGTAAATATCTCCTAAGCATGGAGACATGGAATACCGGATGTATATGTGAGAACGTAGGTGGTAATGCCAACCGATAAGCAACTTGACCAACCCGTTCTAAAATCTCGAATGGTCCCACATATCTTGGACTTAGTTTACCCTTCTTTCCAAATCTCATAACACCCTTCATCGGAGGTACTTTGAGAAATACACTTGAACCCTTTTCAAATTCAATGTCCTTTCTCCTTTTATCCGAGTACGACTTTTGTCTACTCTGAGCTGTCATTAGCCTCTTTCGAATCACTTTGATCTTCTCAATCGTATCATCCAAGAATTCAAGATTCACATTCTGTTTCTCACCAACATCATCCCAATATACCGGTGATCTGCACTTCCTTCCATACAATGCTTCATACGGTGCCATCTGAATACTACTCTGATAATTATTATTGTATGAGAATTCCATCAAAGGAAAATAAAGTTCCCAACTACCTCCAAAATCAATCACACACGATCGCATCATATCCTCGAGAATTTGTATTGTCCGCTCGGACTGTCCATCTGTCTGAGGATGAAAAGCTGTGCTCAAATCCAAACGAGTACCCATGGCATCTTGAAATTTCTTCCAAAACCGAGACGTGAAATGTGTCCCTCGATCGGAGACTATTGAGACAGGAACTCCGTGCAATCGAACAATATGATCAATGAACAACTGAGCAAACTTAGCAGCATCATACGTACTCTTGATCGGTAGGAAGTGTGCTGACTTTGTCAATCTATCCACGATAACCCAAATTGAATCAAATCCTCGTGGTGAAGTCGGAAGGCCTACTAATAAATCCATCGTAATTCGTTCCCATTTCCATTCCGGAATATCCAGTGGTTGCAACAAACCCGAAGGTCTTCGGTGCTTAGCCTTCACCTGTTGACACGTTAAACATCTAGCAACGAAATCCCCAATGTCCTTCTTCATACCATTCCACCAATAATGAATCTTTATATCATGGTACATCTTGGTAGAACCTGGATGCATGCTATAAACAGTCTTGTGTGCCTGAGCCATAATGTCTTTCCTTATGTCTCTTACATCAGGTACGACCAACCGAGTACCGTAGTATAAAACACCATTTGAACTGAGATGGAATTTAGGCAATTTACCTTCTTCAACTCTTTCAATCATCTTCATCAACTCGGGATCATCTCTCTGAAGTTCTACAACCCGACCACGTATAGTTGGTTGTAGATGTAACTCACCTAACATCATAGGCTGATTTCCATCAAGCACTGTTGTCAACTCTAACCCTTGGTCGACTATCTCATGTATACTTGAAATCAAAGGCCTTCGCGTCACTGACATATGTGCCAAACTACCCACTGACTTCCGACTCAAAGCATCGGCCACAACGTTAGCTTTACCTGGATGATAGTTAATAGTACAATCGTAATCCTTCAAAAATTCCATCCATCTCCTCTGCCTCATATTCAGATCTCTCTGATCAAAAATGTACTTCAAACTCTTGTGGTCAGTAAATATGTCAAACTTCTCACCATATAGGTAATGTCTCCAAATTTTTAGCGCAAACACAACTGCACCCATTTCCAAGTCATGTACTGGATAATTATGCTCGTGTTTCTTCAGTTGTCTAGAGGCATACGCAATCACATTCCTTTCCTGCATCAATACACATCCCAAGCCAATCCTAGAAACATCACAATACACCGAATACTTTCCAGTTGCAGACGGTAAAGCCAAAATCGGAGCATTAGTCAACAAGTATTTCAACTCCTGAAAACTTCTCTCACAATCTTCTGTCCATTCGTACTTCACATTCTTTTGAGTCTAACCATGTATAAATCACATGAGATACATATGAGCTCGTATGTGCAAGGAAAAAAAAATAGATATGATAAGTACAAATCAACAACGAAATTAATAAATCCAACATTCACATATCAAGTAGAAACTTTGAACTACCTCACGGTTATTGGGGTCATCATCATCATCATCATCATCATTGCTAAAATGATTATGTTTCATTCCCAATCTTTTGATTCGAGTGGCTCTTAAAACATCTTCTTTTCTTGTTCTCCTAATTGGAATTGTTCCTTTCGAACATTTTTTACCATTTGCATTCCATAATTGCAAAGTGTACGTTGAATTAAAGCTCCTTGACATTTTTGTTGGCACCTAAATATTGGACATAAAAAGAACCCAATAAAATTTTATAATAATAAAAAACATAATGTAAATATTAGAAGATTTTCCTTTCATCCAACTCAAAATATCATTGATATTTTTTCTTTCAGTAAAAGATGATCGAAAGTAGGTTGCTTATAAAATAGAACACAATCAAACAAGTCACCATCAGGACTCTACATAAAAGAACCCACATCAAATATTATATAAGATAATACGAAAAGACTTATCATGATACATAACAAACCAATAATTATTTATTCAAAATATCAGTAATTTAATAAATAAAATTAACTTTATTGTTTTCTTTGCGGGCTTGTTAATCTTTCGTTGATATTCCCTTACCATCTTCATCTTTTCGAACTTAGTAATTTCATGAACACTCTGGTTGGTTTCAAAAGAAGAGACATAATAAGTTGAATAGACACTGAGAAAAAGGTACAAAATAAAAGTGACAAACGGTGGCACCCTAATGCACCAACTATGAGCCATGTTCAAATTTGTTGCTGAAAGTGAAATATTCAAGTTTTGAATGTTAAATTTTGGGTTTATGATGTTATATGTGTGTGTGCAAGTCAACAAGGAATAAATGTGAGAATTTATTAATATGATTGACTACTATTTTTTAGAATGAATTGGTTGACTACTATTTTTAAAAGATAAGATTTTTTTTTCAAATATGGTAAGAATTAAAGGTTATTATTGACTAAAAGGTTGTTGCCTACTATCCTATACTTTCATTAGGTTGTTGCCTCGCACCCTAAGTGAAACCTAGATATAGGTTATTGGTTAATGATTAACAATATGAATGATGGTTTAATCTCTAGCCGATCTATGAAAGTAGTGAAGCAAAAAATTCTGAATAATATGCTTAATTGTTGAGCATAGGATAGTTCACTTAGGTGATTTTTTAGAGTGAACTTAACGAGTGGTGAGCTCTAGATCGTTCCCTCGCACTTTAGGGTGAACCATATGCGAATTGTGGTTTTGGTTGATGCAATTCCACCCATTTAATTGCTATTAGTATTTTAGAAAACTCTGAATATCGATCCATAAAAAGTCCAAAAAAACCTATCGATGTGTTAAGGTAGCGTACTCTCTTTTATCATTATTTTATTTGTCATGATTTATTATTTGCCCACTTTATATTTTTTAATTTCCATTTAATTGACTTCTTCTTGTTGCTCGATTTCATTCTCTTTATGAACCCATTTGCCAATCCCTCATTTTGAACCTACTTAGTACTATATTATTTGCATAGGATAGGGAGATTAACGCTAAATTTACCCCTATTAAATTGGCACCATCGACGTGGACTGAGATTTTAGGCACAAGAATTTTTTAGCTTTTCGGTTTGCATTTCTCATTTCCTGGTTTTTTACATTTTTCCTTTTTAGGTAGCTTCGGTGTATTCCTAGGATGAGGAGTACAGGTTCCAACCCTAACATCAACTCGGCCTTCAAAATTGACATTCGGGCTATTGAAAGAGCAAATAGGCACGCCCGACAACAAGATGCTAGAAGAGAGAGAGACATGGCCAACAACCAGGAAGACAAGATTCCAAACGCCCTCATAAAGCCGGGCAATGCGCACCCTAGGCGAACCATACTGGATTCGGCCATTCCAACTTGGAATGGTGACCCGTGTAGCATGTACCATCCAGCAATCAGTCAAGGCCTCACTCATCAACCTGTTGAGAAATTCATTACAATTCACTGGATTACCACTTGAAGACCCTGAAGAACATCTAGCATAATTTGAAGATATATGCAGTATTGAGATGTGATCCCTGATGCTCTGAAGCTATAACTATTTTGATTCACACTAAGCAGTCGTGCTCTAGCATGGTATAAGAAGATGCAGGGGAATAACATCATTACTTGACAAGAACTTGCTTAGGCTTTACTCTGAAATTTTTCTCTATGGCCAAGGCAACTAAGCTCATGCGAGACATCAATTTATTTCAACAGCAAGATTGAGAGTCTGTATATGAAAGCTGGGAAAGGTTCTGAGACATGCAACAGTCATTCCCAGAGCATGGCATTCCTTCTGAGAAACTGCTAAATTTTTGTTTACAATGGGCTAAAACTATTTTTTTGATCAGTTATTGAGGTTGCAGCAAATGGACGCTTTCTCAGAAAATTCTAGAAGAAGCCGTCCTGTTGATGGAAGAATTGTCTGAAGTTAGTGGAATGTGGCCAAGTGAATGAAGACAACCACAAATAGAGACTATCAGGGAAATGATTAAAGTTGATACTCAAAATAAGCTGCAGGCTCAAATAGAAACTCTCAATAAAAGACATGATGACATGACTAAAGCAAAATTAAAAGTGGCAGCAGTGAAGGAGGTTTGCGAGATTTGTGAAGAAGACCATAATACTACTGACTTCCCTATGATGAAAGAAGAAGAAGTGAAAGCTTTCAACTTCCCACAGCAGAAGAATGCCACACTCACCAACCCAAATTTTTCATAGATCGGGGCAAACTCGAATGGGAGTGGTCAACAACAACAAGGACGCCAAGGATAATTTTTGAGAGGATTTCTGGTCGACAAAGTCAACACTATGGAGGGAAAATTAGATCAATTGGTACAAGCTATAAATGAATCTATTGCAGTCCAAAATCAATCTGTAGAAAGGATGAATTATTTTGAGCAGGACATCAAGAGATGGAGACAGTTATCAAAGTTCAGGCAACTCAAATGAAGATGATGGAGGTGGAATTCGGGCATTAGGCAAATGCAAACTCTCAACGTGTTAACGGTTCACTTCCAAGCAATACCCAAGTTAACCCAAGAGGGGAGATCAAGGCAGTCACTCTTCGGAATGGCAAAGCTCTGTAGGAACCTCCAAAATCCACAGGGAATAAAGTTTCTACAGAACTGGAGACACAAGGAGGCAACGCCGTGACAGAAATACCATATATTCCTCCACCGATGTGAGCACAGCAACTATTTCCTCAAAAGGCAAAAAAGTAAGCTGCTCTTGATGAAAAATTCTTAAGTTTGTCGAGAAGATGAAGGACTTCCAAATTATTGTACCTTTTCTGGAGATACTGGACCACATTCCCCAATATGCCAAGTTCCTCGAAGAAATCAACAATAGAAAGCGCAACTAGAAGTAAGGCAAAGTAGTGCCATTGACCATAAATTGCAGCTCACTCATCTCAAAGGACATCCTGACCAAGCTCAAAGATCCATGGAGTTTTTCGATTTCATGTGCTATTGGAAATTATATTTTTGAATATTGTCTGAGATCTTCGTGCCAGTATTAATTTGATGCCACTGTCTATTTTCAGGGAATTAAATTTGGGAGAGCTAAATCCATCCAACCTAGTTTTACAACTGGCAGATCAATCGGTGTAGCAACCGCACAGAATTGTTGAAGATGTGATGGTCCAGATTGAGAAGTTTATTATTCTGACAAATTTTGTGGTACTTGATTATGAAGCCACTGCAAGCTGTCCCTTACTGCTTGGTACGCCATTCCTAAACATGAGCCGAGCAATAATATATTTCCACAACAGAAAGCTTAAAATGCACGTCAGAAACTATGTCGTGGACTATCACATGGTCCAGGCAATTCATTTAGAAGATCATGATTTCAATAAAGGGGTCGAGGCAGAACCCACCTTCTACCTCACCATTCTGAATAAAAAACTATAGGGAGTATAAGTCAAGCTAACAATTTAAAATTAGCATATTTTTCATTTTTGTATTCTTGTATTTTAATTTCATAGTAATTTTCATTACTATTGAATAAAATTTGTTTGGCAGATTTTTGACAGAAGTGGACTGAGGATGCGCGAGTATCAGCGTACTCCCAATTTTCTGAATCGGTGAGTTAACGTAAGCTAACAGGCCCTCAGCGTACGCTAACTTAGTATTTTCTATAAAAGGATGCGACAGTCAATCGAGAATCACTGAGAACAACAACGCACAAGTAGTAGACAGAAGCACAATGTCACGACCCAAATTTGGGGACGGTGACCGGTGCCAGACCCTAACCCATTTATAACACAAAACTGGTCTAGCCAGCCTCAAAACATATTTTGACTTTACAAAGTCTCATTCAAATGCAATTATTCTTTACATTTATCCCAGGATCCAATTGAACTCGGTGGCTACGGAGCTGCTAGACAAAGAACCTGCAAAACTGGAGAGAGGGGGGTGAGTGTTTTGGAACACTCCGTAAGCACATAGAACATAACATATCAGTTATGTCAGATACATATGGGAGAGACAGAACTTAACTATGTCCCACATCAGACCCAACTAATACGCACACAAAGCTAAGACAACAAAAGAAAACCATCTCACACATAAGGTCATCAAAGTATTCACATATCAGACATAACCAGAATTTCTGACAGACCTTCAGAAACATATAACACATATTGGATGACTTTTGATAGGCCTAGATAGTGTCACTCCTACTCCGACACGAGGATACCATATCTTAAAGGCGCCATCAGAAACTAACCTGCCGGCCAAACATATCATATCATATAAGAATCATTGTATCCTCAGTATATGTGCACATATGCCAACATCCCCGGTTGGTCACAGGTAGACCTCATCATCCGCCATCTCACAAATGACATACCAAATATTCCACACACACATAATATACATTGACCAAAACATATTGGCCACATAACCAAATTCATACCAAAATATCCTCATATCACGAATTGGGCAAAACAGCTTCAAATAGACCAACAAATCACAAACATCATCAAATTCTGTATAGACAAAAATCAATCATATAACCACTTCAAAGATAACTCATATGCATGAGACGCACATAGTCAAGGTCTGAAACATGCACATGCACCAAACAAACCAAAGTTATCATGATCTATATGCTTACACTAATGAAGACCGCACTGCGAATGCTCATTCCCAATTCAATTCTACTTTCACTTTGTACCTTCGTGCACCCTTCTTCCCAAGCTTATTTCTTTCACCAACAACCATGAGGAAGCTTCACATACTCTGTATAACAATTTCCAACCACAAAGTGAGGTCAGCTCCTCACTTTTCCAAGCAAATCACTTTCAACACTTAAAAATAACCAACTTTAGCACAATCGATAACCAATGTCAGAAATAACTTAAGTCCATCAAAGTTACTTACATCCTTTTATTCACTGGTCCATTATTAACTTACCAACATGTACAACAATTTTTTGTGACCATAATTTCATAAAAAGATCTATTTTGGTAGCTCAACTAAGATTTGATAATGATTTCTTGATCCAAACAGAGCATATGAAATACCATTAGAAAGGTATTTAAGTCCTCTAAAAACTATATGAAGGAACAAAAGTCTAATTCGGAGTCCAAATATACGTATCAAGAACTTCTTCTTACACCATCTTGACTTTAAACTCTAACAAATAGTCTGTAGTTCAAAATATATTTCAAGTCGATTCATTTATCTAATTATGACCAATCATATATGGTTAGAAATATCTTGAAGTTTTCTACAACTTTCATCAAGAACTTAAAGTCCAGTTTGAAGCAGAAAGGTACTTATCGAACACTTCTTTTCCCACTAGCTCACTTGTATAATCTAGTTATCAGTCTATACTTCAAAACCGATTTTTTGTTGATTCCCAAATCCAAATTGAACATATGATATACCGTTGGAAAGATGGTTGAGTCCTCTACAACTCTTATCAATAAATAAAAACCCAAATCGAAGCGAAAGATAGCTTACCGAACTATTCTTTATTCCCCTATTCCTTTCTCTTTCTTCTTGCTCTTTCTCCTTTCTCTCTTCTTCTCAGTTTATGGGTAAGTTTCTGGAGTTTTCTTTCTTTTTTTGTACACTTCCATGGCTTACAAAGTTTCTGGAAGGGTCCTTAATAATACCCATAAGCTCCTTGTGTCAATCAACAAGTTTGGCAAATGTAGGCTTGTGATTGGTTGCCTAAAAAACGTAGTCCAATCAGAATATAGTACTTTGAGCCTCGTTTTCCACCTATTTCCATTAATTTTTATCAAAACTTGTCAACAGATAAATTATAGATCCGTGTATCTAATTTCTGGATCATATTTGTTTATCAAATTTGGAGTAATATTCCGAAAGTTGTGCCCAATTTACCCAGTAGTGCTTCTGCTGTCCGAATTTAGCCAACTTGCACTCTATTTACATAGCAATTTTCCTCCGCATACTAATCCGATACGTTAATACAACTAAGTATACTTTACTTAAGTCGAATACATATGACATAAGGAGTAGGGTATTACATTCTCCCCTACTTATAAAAATTTGTCCCCAAATTTATTTCAATTGAATGTTCGCTCACATTGCTATGTAATAGGCGCGAATACTTGTTCCAAATGTTTCTTCTAAGTATCATATGTCCATCAATTAAAAGGTTCATACTTCTCCAATGTCAACCACTTAACCTTGAAAAGTCCATCATACTCCTAATGCTCTCATCTTTCCCACACAACTCACATCATATCTTATAAACTTGAATCACTGAGCAAACTTAGCATCACCATAAGTTGTCTTTACTGGAAGAATATATTCAGACAGTCAATATGTCCATTATCCCCCATACAAAATTGTAACATCTCTGAGTAATCAGAAGTATCTGATATACATTCATCTGATCTGCTCATATTTGCACACTACAACTCCAATATCCATATCACCAAAATATAATACATCATTTGTTCAAAGTCTCAAGCTTGGCAATCCATCATTTCCAACTTATACTGCAAGCTCATCAATATTAGGATCCTTATATTGTTACTCCATAATCGGATCTCGAAAGGTCAATCACGTGTACACTTATGTCATAAGTTTAGGTTACTTCGTAATAGGGTCAAATTTCAGCTTAACTCTTACTCCATCAAAGTTTGAAAATCCAAAACAAATAATCTCAAACTTCTCTTCATATGAACAATTTCTTCAAATCTTAAGTGTAAAGACCATTGTTGCCATCTCTGAATAATTCTACTTGTAATTCTTTACTTGACTCACAATCATAGGCATATTCTCTTTTTGTGTAATGACACACCTCAAACTCATTCTTGAAGCATAATATCCTTCTGACCTCGAAGGTAAAACCAATACCAATTATAAGTTTTCAAATTGTAGTTCAACTTGTAATCTATCACACGCTTGATCGGAATATGTCTTACCAATACACTTTGCATCCAAAATTCAATTATAGAAAACTTGGCACATACTTGGTGTTCTCACATTTATGTGCAATACCAACCTGAGATGTTTATGATGCTCTTCCAAAATATTCAGATACTCTACCAAAAGAACTGAATTCATATTCAACTTTCATTCTCTTTTCCACTTCCTCAATGTATCCATGTATCTATATCATCCTTTATGTGTCAATATATATCAAATTCACGTATCACCCAATACACAATTTTGATACATCAATGTCATACCATACGCATACTTCATTGTCACAGTATATATATGAGCCTGACTCCAGCCAAACCATAATCAGAATACAGAAAATCTCTATGACATTTATCGGACTCACTAGGCATACACTCATACATATGGTGAGGTTCTAACAAATCATATGATATGATCTAACTTATAAATACAAATGAATATCAATTATATAAGGGTATTTTGATGATGTGCTGGCCAGTCACATAATCAAAATCTACCCGAAGAAAACTTATATATACTCGAATGGGCCTTTCAAAG
Organism: Hypericum androsaemum; assembly: GCA_963995505.1. Classification (NCBI taxonomy): domain Eukaryota; kingdom Viridiplantae; phylum Streptophyta; class Magnoliopsida; order Malpighiales; family Hypericaceae; genus Hypericum; species Hypericum androsaemum. The sequence continues at coordinate 20,698,596 of OZ023184.1, forward strand.
AAATTATATATGCCAGATAGAATAAGAACCTTCACCAAAATGTTGAGTAATTACCAAGTGATATCCTTGATACCTTATTCTCCATGTGATAACTGATGCACAACAACAAACTCTCATTCTTTTTTTCCATGCAAACAACACCAGACCAGTCGTGGGAAATGCTGGACAAAATATAATCCTCATCCAACCAACCGTGAAATCAATGCAAAACTGAATATCCCTCTGATCTAGAAACCAGTTAAGTTTTCTGAAAACACATCTGAGAACTCTTTCACAACAAAGACCTTATCATCCTGAAACATCAAATTTTGACTTATCTTTTGTCCTGAAGATCATAATCTTACTGAAGCAATCAATTTTTGTGTGATTCAATGATACCCATACCATTCTCAAATTATATAAAAGTCCTTAATATTCAACACATGTAAGTCGGTCAATACATCTTGTCTATCCAATTCCATTTGGGCTTGATCAAACCACCTTACACACACTGTATGTCTTGATCGATAAGCAACTATCAAAGTTGCATCCAAAATCTCACAATACATACCCAAGTGATGCACTTAATGAGGTAACACAAAAGATGTATGAACCCCAACATAAAACAAAATGCATATGACAAACAAATAATTACCAATGACAAATGAAGAACATGCAATGTCATATCTCAATACATGTCCAAAGTCTTTCCCTAGTGAAGAAAACATCAATCGGCTATTATATCCCACCGTTGGGCTATATCGGGCATTGTATCCCCCCCGTCGGGCCAAATTGGGTATTGGATCCCCCCGTCGGGCCATATCGAGTATTATATCCCTCCGTCGGGCCATATCCGTTGCTTCACTAGGTAGTCCCCTGGATGTATGATCTCATTGTTTTCACATTTATTTCAATTAAATATTTCAAGTAATTTAATCCATCAGACCACTACAAATGCAAATCACACTAAAACATCATATGCCATTAGCAAATAGTCCACAACAAAATACACAAACAACCTTCACAATTCAAAGATTAGGAAGATGAACAATGACAAGACATGACAAATCCTATGCTCCGTAGCACACCTTTAGAAAGTTGACTCAAGAATTAATACTTTGCTCAAATCTACAGTTCAAACCTAAAGCTTAAGCTTAGTCTCAAACCATGCTCTGATACCAAGTCTGTCACGACCCAAATTTGGGGTCGGTGACCGGCGCCAGACCCTAACCCATTTATAACACAAAATGGGTCTAGCCATCCTCAAAACATATTTTGACTTTACAAAGTCTCATTCAGATGCAATTATTCTTTACATTTATCCCAGGATCCAATTGAACTCGGTGGCTACGGAGCTGCTAGACAAAGAACCTGCAAAACTTGAGAGAGGGGGTGAGTATTTTGGAATACTCCGTAAGCACATAGAACATAACATATCAGTTATGTCAGATACATGTGGGAGAGACAGAACTTAACTATGTCCCACATCAAACCCAACTAATACAAACACAAAGCTAAGACAACAAAAAAAAAACATCTCACACAAAAGGTCATCAAAGTATTCACATATCAGACATAACCAGAATTTCTGACAGACCTTCACAAACATATAACACATATCGGATGAACATCAGATAGGCTTAGATAGTATCACTCCCACTCCGACACGAGGATAACATCGCTAAGAGCATCACCAATATGCACTTGTTGCCCCACCAGCAGATGCGAAGACCCTACCCGTGGACCACTAACATACCACTATCGGAGAGCTCAAGTCCAAATACATTTAGAAAGAAGATTTGAGACATCTTTTTGACATATGCATCCCGATATATAGCTTCAAAGAGGGAGAACTCTATAAACACTTTCTCAACTATCCTTACTCTTATTATTTGCACTATGATAAAATAACTCTAGGACAGATAGGAGTTTATTCTAAACTGTATCAACATCTTAGGAGCATGGGTAAAGATATTTTTCTATGGCACGTGTGCATGCTGATATAAGTCTAGTTGCTAAATTTTTTGCTACCTTACAATTTAGTTCTGATCTGAGAAGCATTAACTTTTTTTGCCTAGGTAATGAACATGATGTAAGTGATTTTGAACTTGCTCAGATGCTTGGCCTTACAAATGGGGGTATAACTAATTTTGATAATCATGCTAACATGCATATAGAATAGGCTAGATTGACTATTATATCTAAGTTTGAATAAGATCGAGCACACACATATTTAATAACAGATAATACCATGATGTGCCTGCATCGTTTCATTGCCTCCATATATTTTGCAAGTACTGATTTAAACTTTGTTACTCACACTGAGTTGTATGCTTTATTTTGTGCCCATAATTATTACTCCTTGAATACTGTTGGTGTTCTTATGCAAAAATTTCAAGAATATATTACACATAGAAAAGAGATTATGTGATATGCTCATATTGTCACGAAAATCTATCTTCGTGTCTCTTCTAGACCCACACAAGAACACATCAGGAGCAAATGTCAAATGGAATTTAGGACTTTGGATGGGATGCATCTAGTTGAAGCTGGACTGGCAGCACTGGATCCAAACACTTGATATATCCACCTACTGCCTGTGGAAGAGAGACCAGCCTATAAGGAAATACAGCAAGCAAAAGATGCCCGTGAGGAGGAAAGGAAGATGGAAATTGAAAGCCTCAAGAAGCCAATCATGAAGCTGGCACACACCTAATCACCCTCAAGGCCGATGTTCGAGACCTTACACAACGCCAAGAGGATATAAGGCAGGAGCTGCATACCAGCATAACCCACCAGGATAAAAAGCTGCGAACAGTTTTGCACAAGCACAGGACGTTTAAGGAAGCCAAAGTCAAGCAGAACAAATGTGTGCTCAATATATTGGGGAAGTTGGCGCAACACCTACCGCCTCCTCCACCTCCTCCAACCTATTGACTAGGCCAGTATGGTTCACTCTCACTTTCCCTTTCTACATATGAGTTTAATTCTATTTCTTATGTGATATTGTGTGAGTCAGTTTCTCTTCACATCGAGGACAATATGTTTAATAAGTTCGGGGGGTGTCTACATATTTTTATTTTATTTCGGTATTTGATCAAGTCCAGTTAGATATTTAGGATGTGTGTTTGTATTATGTGATCGAGTCACCACTTGAACTTGCAGTCTTGAACTTATGAACTATTGAGAACCCAGGATCCCGAGGAAAGCCAGTGTTAGGACCTAAGTAGCAAGGATAGTGTAAATCTTATATTCAGAGGTAGTTCTTGCTTTTCAAAACCTCATAACCGAATTTATTGATTAGTAGGTGGACAATCCATGTTAGCACATGAGTATTTGAGGGGACAAGTTCTTAGTAACTAAAAATCCCCACCTGTATGTTATAAATGTTTTCAATAGCTTGAACTTGTGCCGACTGCCAAAAACTTATTTTTTGAAAAATCTTTTTGCAAAGGTTATCGGTTAAGTTTTGGTAAATCTAAAAAAAAGGCATTAAAAAATTAATTTGTGCGTTTAGTTTATGTATTTAATTTTTACTAATAAATAAGCTTGGGAGGTCTAAAAAAGAGGAAATAAAAATGCCAGTCCATAGAAGCAGAAGGGTGGACTTAAAAATAGAGTACGCCCTAAGAACCAATTTTGACTCGGCATGCTAAAGTCCTTGAGTACGTCCTCAAGCCATTTTTCAAGCTAAAATCTATTTTGGGGTGAGGTGAAATAATGGAGGAAGATGCCCTTTATTAGCTCTTCTCGTGTGTTAGCACACTACTACACCTACTAGTCGTCACCACTTTTAGATTGAATTACAAAATGGAGCTAAAAGGGTGTTCTTTGGGATAATACATTTTTGTTAGGTGTGATTGTTTTGCTTCTTTGAGGACAAGTAAGTGTTCATGTGTGGGGGTATGATGCGGGTCAATCCACATCGGTATTTGATATACTATTTATATTATTTTGAGTCAATTTTGTTGTCATATGATCATATTAACTTACAGTTGAGTCATGAGAGTGGACGTTTACACGTTGTTCTGTCCTATAGGTTTTCATAGTCCAAGACCATACTCAAGCATGTAGTCAAAACAGTCAAAGGTCAGAGATAGGTTGTAATTGGCGTACATTGATACACCTTCACGTATGTTGGATTTCCTGATTTTGGTTTTGTAGTGTATGATGATACCCTTTCGTGTACGCTAAATTCTCCTATATTGGTTTCACAGCGTACACTGATACCCATTCATGTATGTTGATAGCCCCTTTTTGCCTAAGGCAGCGTACGCTGATAGCCATTCACGTATGCTATTAAAGCCACCTGAGAAATTTATGCCGAAGAAAAATAGAAGGATCTAGAACTAGGGTATTTGACATTACAGGTTTCTATATATACCCACACAGTTTTAGGGTTAGATATATTTCAGATACACTTTTCCATTCCCTTATGTTGTTTGGGATTGTTCGTGTTTCCACAATTCTAGTATTTGTGAGACTTCCATTATTAGTGACTTCTTTCCTACCCTCTCCTTTATGCTTTTCACTATCAATGCTGTGATTATGTTGAGTATGATTGCGATGAGTAGGGAGTAGTTTCCTTTGAGTGCGGTGACCGTAAGACCCGTTGATGGGTGAGATTATGGATTGATTATGGTGATGGTTATTATTCAGAATACTTAATGCTTACCCTTCTTTCATTGTTATTGAGATTGAAATAGGCTTATCCTAGACTTTCATTAGGTCGTTGCCTTGTGCCCTAAGTGAAACCTAGACATAGGTTATTGGTTCATGATTAATAATATGAATGATAGTTTTATCTCTAGCCAATCTATGAAGGTAGAGAAGCCGAAAAGTCTGAATAATATGCTTAATTGTTGAGTATAAGATAATTCACTTAGATGATTCTTTAGAGTGAACTTAATAAGTGGTCAGCCCTAGATCGTTGTCTCATACTTTACGGTGAACCATATGCGAATAGTGGTTTTGGTTGATACAATTCATCAGCTGCTCCTAATGTGCGCATGTCATCCCAATCATTGCCAACATTAGGAATGTGTCAAGTAGAACATGTTGCCTTCCCACTCATGGTAGATCGTGAAGGGCGCTTCGTAGTCGGTGGCCAAGTCCTGTCGTGGTGGCGACGGAGGAGGTGGTAGTGTGGGAGGATTGTTGTGAGCCTGCTTAGTGGCAGGTTGCTTCTTGCAACACCTACGAGACGAGCATGCTCTGGAAGACATTGTGACAATGGCAAGCGATCGGTGTACTTTTAGCGAGCGGTGGCCGGCGGTGGTGGTCGAAGATGATGGGGTCAGAATGTAGGTCTGACTGCAGTGGTCAATATTTCTCAAGTTGGCGGTTGGTGGTGTGACTTGGTTTGCCAGAAATCGACCCGAGAAGGTTACAATTAGGGTTGACCCCTCTTTTATGCTTGGTAGTCAGTGTCGGCTCGCAGGCGGCTAGGCTCGGCCTCTGAGCATTGTGGCCTGTGGAGGGAGCATCGGAGAATCTCAGAGTGATGGCCGACAGTGGTGGTGAGAGTTGGTCTGCCGATATCTCCTTCTCCCTTCTTCATTTCGTTGGTTTGTGTCTCTTTGGTGTAGAGGAAAAGTAGGGGTGTTATGGGGAGCCCAAATTTTATTGGCTGCATTTGGACCCTAGCGGGCGTTGGGGAGGTAGCGGTCACTAGAGGGTCTCTCCTTGCAATTTTTGTGACCCCCACCTAGCCAGGGCCAGCAGGGTAATGGCCGCTGGGTGGCGTTTTCCCTTTTTTTTCAAACCTGCAAAGCAAAATATGAAATTAGTCTAAAGCAAAAACATGAAAAAATAAAATCACATGAAATTAAAATGCTAAACATGCTAATTTTAAGTCGTTAGCTTGACTGATACTCCCTCAAACTAAGGTGCAGATGGTGGGAGCAATGTGTGCATGGCTGACCGTTGACTTTGAATGTTTCCCCCTTAGAATTCTTGAGCGCAATTCCTCCATGAGGTGCGATATCTATGATCTCGAACGGCCCGCTCCACCTTGACTTCAGTTTCCCAGGGAACAACTTCAAGCGAGAATTTTAGAGTAGCACTTGTTGTCCAACCTGGAAGTCCTTGTTCCCAACATGAGCATCGTGCCTCTTTTTGGTGGTCTCCTTATAAATTCATGAACTTTCAAAGGCACTCGAGCAAATTTCCTCACGTTTTTGGAGTTGTAGGACTCGTCGTTCTCCAACGAGCTTGTAGTCGTAGTTCAATGTCTTGATCGCCCAAAATGCTCAATGTTCGAGCTTTACAGGGAGGTGACATGCCTTGCCATGGACTAATCTATAGGGTGTTGTGCCAATAGGGGTTTTGAAAGCGGTGCAGTAAGCCTATAGTGCATCATTGAGCTTCAAGGACCAGTATTTCCTAGCAAAACTCACCGTCTTCTCTAAAATCCTCTTCAACTCCTTGTTAGACACTTCAACTTGGCCACTAGTTTGAGGATGATAAGGAGTGGCTACCTTGTGAGTGACATCATAGTGCTTGAGAAGTGTGGCGAAAGGTTGATTGCAAAAATGTGAATCGCCATCACTAATAATCGCGCGGCGAATACCAAATCGGACAAAGTGCTTCTTGAGGAAGCGTAGGACCACATTGGCATCATTGGTTAGGGTAGCCCAGGCCTCCACCCACTTGGAGACATAGTCGACTCCAACAATTATATATTTGTTGCCTTTAGATAGAGGGAAGTGACCCATGAAGTCGATCCCCCACACATCAAAAAGCTCAACCTCCAAGATGCTTGACTGTGGCATTTCGTCCCTTAGAGAGATATTTCCCATTCTTTGACAGCGATCACAACATTCTGCAAACTCTCATGCAACCTTGAAAATGGTGGGCCAATAAAACCCGCACTCTAGCACCCTTGAAGCTGTCCTTGATGCTCTAAAACTACCGGCATAAGCTGACCCATGACATTCTTGTAAGATAGCTAAAATCTCCTCATCTGGAACACATCGCCTTAGTAGGCCATCAGCATATCAACGGAAGAGATATGGCTCATCCCAAACATAGAAGCATACATTATTGAGGAATTTCTTTTTTTGAGAGTAGCTCAACTCTTCGGGCATGACTTCACTCACCAAGTAATTGGCAAAGTCCGCGTACCATGGAGGGCTCATTGGCTGCACATAGAACAAGGCTTCATCTGAAAAGTATTCAAGGATCCTGCTTTCTTTTTCCATTCCCTCATTGTTTTCCAATCGGGATAAGTGATCCGCTACCACATTCTTTGGGCCCTTCTTATCCTTGATTACTAAGTCAAATTCCTGCAAAAGTAAAATCCAACGGATAAGTCAGGATTTTGCATCTTGTTTAGCAAAGAGATACCTTAAGGTGGCGTGGTCAGTGTAGATGATGACTCTCGAACCTAGAAGGTGAGGCCAAAACTTATCACAAGAATACACCACTGCAATCATCTCTTTCTCTGTGGTAGTGTAGTTGAGCTAGGCTCCGGCGAGGACGTGACTCACATAGTAGATGACATGTAGCCGCCCTTCCTTTCTTTGACTGGCGCGATGACCAATGCCTCTTGTAATTTCGTGAAAGCACTCAAATAAGCATTATCAAATTCAAAAGGCACATCCTAATTCAGCAAGTTAGTCAAGGGTTTCACAATAGAAGAAAAATATTTAATAAAGCGTCAATAAAACTTGACACGTCCAAGGAAGGCGCAAATGCCTTTGACCATCGTGGGAGGTTGCATCTTTTTTATTACTTCGGTCTTGGAACGATCAACTTCAATTCCTGCTTTGGAGATTTTGTGCTCCAACACAATGCCTTCTTCTACTATGAAGTGACACTTCTCACAATTAAACACGAGTCTCTTCTATTTGCATCTTTTGAGCACTCGATCCAAGTTGTGAAGGCAACCCTCAAATGAATCACCAAAGATGGAAAAATATCCATGAACACCTCCATTATGTCTTCATTCATCCCCCAAAATATGGCCATCATGCATCGTTGAAAGGTAGCAAAAGCATTGCATAGATCGAAAGGCATTCTCCTATAGGAAAAAGTGCCAAAGGGACAAGTAAAAGTGTTCTTCTCTTGGTCTCTAGGATAGATGAGTACCTGATTATACCTGGAGTAGCCTTCAAGGAAGCACTAGTAAGCATGTCCAGCTATGCGCTCCAACATCTGATCAATGAAGGGAAGAGAGAAGTGATCTTTTCGAGTAGCAGTGTTAAGCTTCCTGTAATCGATGCATACACGCCACCCAATAACTATTCATGTGGAGATAAGCTCTCCCTCTTCATTGGTTTGTACCATCATACATCCTTTCTTGGGTACACATTTGCACAGGGCTTACCCATTCACTGTCTGAAATAGGGTAGATAATTCTAGCATTAAAAAGCTTGATTATCTCCTTCTTCTCAACCTCCTTCATGTTAGGATTGAACCTTTGTTGACGGTCCACCTTGGGCTTTGCTCTTTCCTCCATGTTGATCTGGTGCATCACAATGTCTGAGCTAATGCCTTGGATATCTAAAATTTGCCATCCCATGACCTTGATCCTCTTATTCACCAAGGTAAGGACTTGCTCTTCTTGCTCTTGAGTAAGCTTGTTGGAGATGATAATGGGTAGCCTTCCTCCTTCTTTCAAAAAGGCATATCACAAGTGAAGAGGTAATTCATTCATCTCTAAGGTAGGACCCCTTACAGTAGATGGCAGTGTGGGAGCTCCCCTATAGAGCTCGAGCTCCAATTTGGCTTCCTCCTTATCTACCTCTTCATCCTCTTCGACTTGGTATTCTTGTTCAGTAGATTCCTCATTCCCGCTCCATTTATCTTCAAAACCAAGAATTTCATCAGGCATCAATTTGATGTGCATGCAAGGTTCATCCTCTTGGTGGTGTTACATCGCCTTGGCCATTTGGTACTCCATTATCTCATCACCAACGCGTAGAGTCAACTTTCCTCCATTGACATTGATAAGAGCACGGCTAGTGTTGAGGAATGGTCTCCCCACGAGGAGAGGGCAATTCTTATCGGGGTCAAAATCTAAGACCACAAAGTCTGCTGGAATATAGAATTGCTCAAACTTGATAAACACATCCTCCATGATTCCATGTGGCCTTCTGACCATTTGGTCTGCTAGCTGAAGGCGCATCTCCGTTGGCTTGAGGTCTCTGAGTCCAAGTTGACTGAAAATAGTTAAAGTCATGAGGTTAATGCTGGCACCAACATCACAAAGGCATTTAGCAAACTCCACGTCACCAATATAACAAAGTACAGTAAAACTCCCTGGATCCTTAAGCTTAGCTGGCAAGTCCTTGGATATGAGTGAACTGTAGTTTGCGGTCAAAGAGACCATTTCTTCCTGGTCCCACTTCTTCTTCTTCGTAATGAGCTCCTAGAGGAATTTGGCAAAATGTGGCATTTGGTCATGCATCTCTAACAAGGAAATGCTAATTTGAATGTCCTTCATCTTTTCAATTAAGTCAAGGAATCTTTCGTCCATCACTGGTTATTTCTTAAGTTGTTAAGGAAATGGTGGAGGTGGAACTTTAGGTGGTGGAGGGACATGTGGTTCCTCCTCTTCAGTGGGCTTCACAGGTTCCTCCTCCTTTTCAGTCTCATTTTCCTTGGATTGTTTGGTTGTCTTGGGGGCTCCTTCAATCTCCTTGCCACTCCTTAAGGTGATGGCTTTAGCATCTCCCTTAGGCTTGGCCTTCGTGTAGCTTGATAGGGACCCCGTTGGCCTTCGAGCATTTGCTGCAGCCAAATTTCCAAGTTCAATCTCCATCTTCTTAAATTGTGTGGCCTGCCCCTTTAAGTATGTCTCAAACTCTTATTGACGTGCCTTACAGCGATCCAACCACTGCACAGTTATACTTTATTCTTGGATGGACATTTGAACCACCCTTACCAATTGGTCAATCTTGGAGAAGATATTGACTTGGTCTCCTACTAATTGATCAATCTTCTCACCCATTTCTTTGACTTGATCTCCAAAATATGGCTTCCTGGATTCTTGTCGGGTACCATAAACTATTAGGATTCTCAATCCATGTAGGAACACATGATTCCAGCAGTGTCCTTCTTTGTGGTGCATCCCCTACAGGTTGGAGCGCTCCATCTTCCTGATTGTGTGCCATCGATCTTGACTGCGGAACAAATCAAGAGAAGTTTGGTTGAGAATTGGGTTGCCTAGAGTAGCCCATTCCTGGTGGTTGTCTATCAGCAACTGCCTAACATTCCACCATCATTGGGCAGTCTGCAGTAACATGATCGTCTTTTTTGTATAGTTCACACTTGTCTTGGATTGCAAATACTTTAGCCTTGCCATTGGTTAGCTCCTTGAATTTTTTTGTAAGCGCCTCTATTTTAGCTTCGAGCCTAGAATTTTCTTGTGGTTGCTTAAGGCACTCAGTTGGCTCCATACCATTGACTTCTACCATCTCCTCCATCAAATGAGCGACTTCATCAGCAGTTTTCCTCAAGAACACCCCTTGAGATGAGGCGTCTATATGATCAGAGGATGGACCATCCAACTCATTGTAAAAGAGCTTCATAAGATTTTCCTAAGTTATGCCATGTTGAGGGAAGGAACTTTGGAGATCCATGAACCGTTCCCAAGCCTCATAAATGCCCTCCCCATCAGCCTGTCTGAAGGTGTTTATGTCCCGCAAGAGCTTGGCTGACTTGGCCATCGAGAAAAACTTCCAAAGAAAAGCATGGGCCAGATCATTCCAACTCTGAATCGTCTCTCCCTTCAATTTATTGTACCAAATGTGAGCTTGGTCCTTTAAGGAAAAGTGGAAGAGATGCAGCTTTAAGACATCATCATTGACATTTTAGAACTTCATGATGTTGCAGATGTCTTCAAAATGAGAGAGATGGTCTTGAGGGTCTTCACTTGGCAATCCACTGAATTGGACCAAATTTTGCAGTAATCTGACAACTGCCGCTAGAATCTGGAAAGAGATGGGACCTACAGGTGGTTGTCGTAAACTATTAGGATTCCCATGCTATGTAGGAACAGACGATTCTAGAAGTGTCCTCTTCCTGATTATGTGCATCGATCTTGCTTGGTCCCTCTTTTCACGCCTAATTATCCTTTCGAGTACTCCGATGTAAACCTCAAGCACAGTGCTTGTGTCAAGGTCTAGTCCTTCGCTCCGGGTTCTTGGCATGCACTAGAGAATCCTGAAAAGAGAAGCATCCAAAATCATCAAGGTTGCGACACAAAACCAATTGCTTTTAATTTTATGTCCTAAAATCTTAGTTTCGTGTCGACGGCGCCAATTTGATGTACGAGAAATTGACAAGCCATTAAACACATAATCAAATAGTATAGTGAATAAGTAAGATTTGTAACTGGGGTTGGAACACGAAATCGAAACAATTAATTATGTGAAGCGAGGGAATTAAAGAATTATAAGTCACGAAGTTGCAATAAATTAAACGAAATTGGAAGCGCAAATAAAAGAGTTGTCGATTCAATGGAGATAAACGAACACGATACCATATGGATTAACTATCTATGTCAAGGTTATGGTTCTTATTATGTTCCAACTAGTACCCGGAGTATTCTAATACATTCCCCTAACGCTTTTGCTCATGAGAGAGATAAAACTAAAATAGCAAAGACGTAAGTTACTAATTAACGCTTTCGTTCATCAATTATGCTTAGAACTATACTAATCTCAATTATGAAGATTCCTCCTAGCGGGTTATTCTTACGATATCAAGACGTCTCATTAATACCTAAGAACATGTTAATTAGGTTTTTCATCAATTCGAGTGCCTCTCGGTCCACTCTCATCAATTCTAATTTTAACCTAAGTGATCAAGTTAGATTAAGCCTTAGGTTCGCCAATTAACAACTAACGCGCAAGATATTCGAACCAAAAACTCGCATAGCACAATTGATTAATTAAGATGATAATAACAATTAACATAAAATAAAGATAGAGGAAGCTTAGTCGTTATGATAAAGCCTTGTCAATCTCCCCATGGTTAACCGAAACTTCGTCCTTCGATTAATCTCCAAAGTAGTTCTCCAAAAGTCGCAGTAAAGTATATATAAAACCTAAGAGACTATGGCCTATATATAGCCAAACGTCTAACTAGAAAATAAGAAAAACCTAGAGGAGTTCACCTAAACTAGAAGTCCTACGGCCAATGATAAGAGGCCAAATATATGGAACCAACTTAATCATCACGTTCTAGAGCCAAGACAAGGGCCCAAATTCGTCCAAATCCTCACTTGGACGCACAAAAACATTCTCATAAAAACACAAAAATGGAAATCTCTCCCAAGACTCTGACGCATAAAAACACAAAAGATTCACTTGGACATGATGAAAATGGATAAGAACACTACTAAACACATACGATAAGCATAACAAAAATATGAGCTTTTACACACTCATCAAATGAGAGCAAGAAGATGAAGTGGTAGAATGAGAGAGAGAATATTTTTTAAGTGTGAGGGATATTTTAGTCTTTTCAAGTGGAATTTCGCTGGAGAAAATCTTAAATTCCAACTACAGGGACTCAGGAGTATCTAAAATTAAATTCGAGGTATGGGCAATTCTTTTTTGTAACCAAGGGATGAAAGGAGGATATTTCTACTCCCCTTGCAATAAAGTGTTAGTACGGGATTGTCGCCCCACAAGGTTTAAGTGAGAGTCTACAAATACAACTTACCCACTAGTCTAGGACTAATTGTTACAAATTTGTCAATTTCAAACACAAGTTGGTTACTTCTAAATAAGTACGACCAAACTAGATGATTGTTTTAACAATTAAGGAAAGAGTGGGCTTGGTACCATTCACAACATAATTAACCAATTAGCTTAGTAGTTTTTTAAGGCATCTAACCCACAAATCAACTAGTCATACATATTCACAAAAAAACTCAAAACATCCATTAAACAAAGCAAACTAAGCATAAACATCAAAAGAGAGAGTTAGAGACAACTCAAGGTCTGTTCAAAAGCTCCCTCAAATTTCCTTCTTCAAGTTCCTTCCAAGCTTCATCAATGGAGAGAAGAGTTCTTCTCCAAAAGAGAGAAGGTGGGATAGTAGGTGAGGGAATTATGCAAAAAGTAATCTAAAGGTTGTAAAGTTGCTTCCAAGGAAAGCCAAGGAAAAATTTATTACAAAATATCCCACATTCAAAATGACTATTCAACCCTTAAAGTTCCAGCAATTTAATGCATTGGACAAATCCAAAATGGGCACGAAATAATTCATGAAATTTTGCCCATTTCGTCTAACTAGTTCACTGTTTTAAAGTTTGACTTTGGACTTATGTTTCACCCTTCTGAACTTCAAATTTGAAGAAAGCCATTAGAAACAAAGTTATAACCACGGATGTCTTCTTTCCAGAACAACTTCATTTGACTCCATCAGATGTCGGATGAGCTAATTATCTTTAGTTTAGTCACTCAAGGTCAATCTCATCCAAACCATCTTCAAGATCTCGATCAAGCGCCATCCCGTCCGGCTTATCTATTCACCTGCAATGCATCTCAAGGTGCATCAACATCCTCCTTCTCATCACCATGAAGTCTCCCAACTTCAAATACAAAAGAAACACAATATATAACATGATGACTCTAAAACAAAATATGCACGAAATAAGACACCACATGAATACATATCAAACAACAATACAAGAAACAATCTAATATAAACTCTAAATAATACACAAAAGATGAGTGTTTTCACACTCCCACACTTGAATCATTGCTTGTTCTCAAGCAAAACTCAACCATGGTGACAAACAAATTGATTAAAAACAATCACTAAAAATACAACAAAAACAAAAAATAACACAAGTAGAACTTGGGAAATCCCACACTATCATTCAACAACCATCAAGCCTCAATAATTCTAAAAAATCCACCCCACAACCATGTGAGTTCAAAAATGTGGACACAACGGAGAGGAGCAAGTAGATGCCAACCACCCAGTTGTTTAACCGAGTGTTCACACCATATAAAATACACTAGAGACCCGACCACTTAGAGGGTTAGAAATTTATCCTCTCATATGCAAGTAGTCAATTTCCTACACTCGCCTTAAAGATGTTGGGCCAATAAAAACTGCATTAGAGGACTCGTGATGCCGTCCTTGTTGCTCCAAAATGACCCGAGTATGGGGCACTATGACATTGCTCTAAAATGTCCAACACTTCCTCATCTGCAACGCACCATCGAAGCAACCCATCCCTATACTTCTTGAAAAGGTAAGACTCATCCAACATAGAATTGAGCATCCCTTAAAAATTTCTTTCGTTGGGGATAACTCAATTTTGTAGGAATAATACCTCCAACTAGGAAGTTAGCCAAATCCGCATACTAAGGAGCCTCTTCATTATCACGAGCATCAAATTCTCATCCGAAAATTCTTCTTTAATCTTTCCCTGAGTCTCCATTCCATCACTTTTCTCTTGCCGAGAGAGAAGTTCTGCAACAATATTTTCTGAACCCTTCTAATCCTTGATGGACAAGTCAAATTCTTGGAGCAATAAAATTAACTAGATAAGTTGCAACTTAGCATCTTGTTTGGAGAATAAGCACTTCAAAGCCATAAAATCTGTGTAGATTTTCACCTTTGACCCAAGCAAATATGGTCAGAATTTGTCACATGCATACATGACCGCAAACATCTCTTTCTCGGTGGCTGTATAATTAAGTTGGGCACCCGCCAACACTCTACTTGTATAGTAGATGACATGAAATTTTCCCTCCTTCTTTTAACCAAGCACACATCCCAATGCGATGTCACTCGCATCACACATCATCGCAAATGGTAGGTCCCAATCTGGAGAAGAGATAATCGGAGCCGTGACAAGAGCTTTCTTCAAAGTACCAAATGCTTGAAGGCATGGCTCATCAAAATTAAAGGGCACATCCTTAATAAGCAAATTGGTAAGTGGCTTTACGATAAGAGAGAAATCCTTAATAAATCTTTGATAAAATCTAGCATGGCCAAGAAAGGGTCTCACTGCTTTTACAGAAGTTGGTACTCCCATCTTCTCTATTGCTTCCATCTTGGCTCGGTCCACCTCAATACCCACTTGGGAGATATTATACCCGATGTCTATTCCTTCATCTACCATAAAATGACACTTCTCCTAATTGAGAACGAAATTTTTCTCTTCACATATTTCCAAGACTTTGTCCAAATTGGCCAAAGAACTATCAAAGGAGTCTCCAAATACCAAAAAATCATCTATGAAGATCTCCATAATTTTCTCATTCATCCCCCAAAAGATGGCCACTATGTACCATTGAAAGGTGGCCGGGGCACAACTCAACCCAAAAGGCATTTGTCGATAAGCAAAAACACCAAAGGGGCAAGTGAAAATTTATCTTCTGATCCCTTGGGTATATTGAAATTTGGTTGTAGCCGGAGTACCCATTCAAGAAGCAATAATGAGAATACCTAACAATTCTCTCCAACATTTGATCAATAAACGGAAGAGAAAAATAATCCTTACATGTGGCGGTATTTAACTTTCTATAGTCCATGCATACCCGCCATCCGGTCATCGTCCTTGTAGAAATAAGCTCACCCTCATCATTAATCACAACAGTCATTTCTCCCTTCTTTGGAATGTAATTCACCCAGCATACCCACTCACTATTCAAGATAGGGTAAATGATGCTAGCTTCGAGGAGCTTGATCACCTCCTTCTTCATAACTTCTTTCATGTTCGAATTTAATCTTCTTTGCCTATTCACCCTCGGCTTGACTCCCTCCTCCAAGTGGATGTGATGGATAGCAATTTTGGAACTCATCCTCTTAATGTCATATATTTGCCAAGCCATGGCCTTAATTTGTTTGTTAACAATTTCAAGCACCGTCTCATTTTGCTCTTTAGAGAGCTTGCTAAGATGATAATGGGAAGTCTTCCTCCATCCGCCAAGAATGCATATCTTAAATGGGAGGGTAGCTCTTTCAACTCCAAGCTCGGAGCCTTAATGATGAAAGATGGAGTACGATATTTCAAATGAAGTTCTAAATCCTCATGGAGAACTTTTTTGTCAGCTTCTTCCTCAAACTCTTCCAAGTTGTTCTTTTCTTGTTCTCCATAAATCCCTTCATCCATTCCATCTTCAATCCTCAATACGCTCTCCTTGCCAAACTAGAGGACACATTCCTCTATGATATCAACCTTCATGCACACGCCTTCATCAAGAGGGTGACTTATCGCATTAGACATCTTGAACTCTACTTTCTCCTCCCCTATTCGAAGGACTAATTTTTATCTTGAGCGTCCACCAAGGCACATGACGTGTTGAGAAATGGTCGGCCAAGAATTAGTGGACAACTCTTGTCTTCAATAAAATCTAGCACCACAAAGGCCACGGGGAAGATAAACTAATCAATCTTCAACAAAACATCCTCAACGACACCGAATGGCTTCTCTATTATTTGGTCTGCCAATTGGAGATGCATAGAAGTGGCTTTCACCTCACACAAGCCAAGTCTCATAAAAATAGACAAAGGCATCAAGTTAATGCTAGCACATAAATCATATAAATACTTGGAAAACTCAACATCACTAACAAAACAAGGAATAGGGAAACTCCCTAGGTCTTTTTAACTTTGTCGAGAGATCCTTAGAGATGAGAGGGCTACACTTTACCGTGAGGGCTACTGTCTCTCCATCTTCCCACTTCCTCTTCTTTGTGATGAGTTCCTTCAAAAACTTGGAGTAGTGCGGCACTTGATCCAACATCTTTAGAAAAGAGACTAATTTGGACATTTTTATTTTCTCTATTAAGCCTTGAAATTTGTCGTCCATCACAGTCTTCTTCTTAACTCTTAAAGGATATGGTAAAGGAGGGATCTTTGGTGGTGGTGGCACATACTCCTCTTCCTAGTCAATCTCAACAAATGGACGTTTCTCTTTCTCAACCTCTTTGTTCTCCTCTATATTCTTTTCTTTTTCATTGGCCTCCACATTATTTTCTTTTAATTTTGGGCTAGTCTGTTCAAAAATAATTTCCTTGCCACTCCTTAAGGTAATTGCACTCATATTCCTTAGAGGATTAGCTTCCATGGAGCTTGGAAGAGAGCCAGCTCTCTATGGGCAGTTGCATTTGCTATTTGCCCAAGTTGCCTATCGATATTATGCATGGCGGTTGCTTGACCCTTGAGGATTTGTTCAAAGTTATTTTGCCTTGATCCTTGTTAATTTATGGCGGTCAAAATTAGTCATTATTGGCTAACTGCCCCTCTTACTTCTTGCATAAATTTTTCCAACTTGTCGAACTTCTCCTTAATAGTTTCCATCTGATCCATAAAAAAATAAGGTTAAAAGCCCAGAGGAGGCCTTTGAGGTGGACTATGAAGAGGAGGTCCCTAATCTAGAACCATAGCCATGTTACCTCCACTATTTACTCCCCTCCAAGAGAAATTTGGGTAATTTCTACACCTGGGATTGTAAGTAGAGGAATATGGGTTATTTCCCATCCTATTTTCTTATTGCCCTTAGCCACCAACAAAATTCACTTGCTCTATAGTATAGTCCGTTATGGCACACTTTTTCATCTCATGGCCAACATTGCCACAAACTTCACAAGTTATTTGCATTGTCGCCACATTAATTTTGTTCAAGCTTAGATCATTCACCTTCTTTACCAACAAAGTCAATTGGGCTTGAATAGAGGAGGCAACATTAATATCAATCACTTCCTTTTGCTCCTTTCTCGGTTGCCTCGCTTTCTCATTGGTCATTAGAATGTTTGTAGCTGCCAACTCCTCCAAGATTTGGTGGGCATCATCTCTCTCCTTTCTCAAGAAGGGTCAGTTGGAGGAGGCATCAACCGTGCCTCTTGTAGAGTGTCCAAGACCGAATTAAAAAGTTTGGAGTAAAGACTCCTCCGTCAAATTATGGTGTGGGCAACTCCTTTGTAATCCCTTGAATTTCTCTCAAGCTTCACTCAAAGATTCATTCTCAAATTGTTGAAAGTTGTTAATCTCCTTCACGAGCCTATTCGTCTTTGAGAAGGGAAAATACTTTTCAAGGAAGGCATTAGCTAACTCCTCACACGTGGCTTTCAAGGTCAAGACCAATTGCCTATACCAAATCTTGGCCTTGTCCTTCAAAGTAAATGGGGACAATCTAAGCTTCACGGCATCATCAAAAGCTCCATTGTACTTACAGGTGTAGGCTATCTCCAAAAAGTTAGCAATATGGTGGTTGGGGTCTTCATTCGGCAATAGAATTGGACCAAAGATTGGAGCATGTGTATCACGGTTGGCTTGATCTTAAAATTTTTAGCCTGGATATTTGGCCTAGGGACTCCGGACATTGGCCCCCTTAAGGTGGGCCTAGCATAATCTATGAGAGTCCTTCGAGGACCTCCTTCTCCTTACGTAAGTCCTTGCAGCTCTTCTTGTGGCTCTTCCCTTTGATGAGCATGTGGGTTCATCCTTGCTTTAATTCTTCTCTCTTGTCGCAATGTCCTTTCCAAATATCCAATGTCCACTTCTATTTCCACCAAAAAGTTGTTGGTCGAACGAGTTAGGGGTATGCGACAAACAAGTACCTTGCAACACAAAGAGCAAATGTATTAAGTAACTAAGTAAACAAAAAATAAATGTCCTAATCCAAGTTTGTAAGCAAAATTAAACATCTTTCACCTAATGTCTGGCAACAGTGCTAATTGAAAGGAGGATATTTCTACTCCCCTTGCAATAAAGTGTAAGTATGAGATTTTCATCCCGCAAGGATTAAGTGCGAGTCCGCAAATATAACTTAACCACTAGTCTATGACTAATTGTTAGAGATTTTTCAATTCCAAACACAAGTTGGTTACTTCTAATTAAGTACAACTAAACTAGATGATGGTTTTAACAATTAAGGAAAGAGTGGGCTTGGTTCCATTGGCAACCTAGTTAACAGATTAGCTTAGGGGTTTATTAAGATCATGATCTGGTCCATGTATTTTAAAAGCAACAAACTAATGCTCTCGCATTCATAGTCTAAATCGATCTTTAATTAGACTTAGTCAAACTAATTAGTGCTCTTGCAACTAATTAGCCTCCTAATATAACTAATTACCAACTATTATAACCACCCTTTGGACAACTAATCTCTTATTGAGATCTCTCATCAATAGGTAACTAAATAATTAGTGAAATGGTCCATTAATCCTAACCCCTCTCAGCGATAGCATTAATCATGTTCATAACCTAGGTGATCAATCTAAGTTAAGCAATAAGCTCATCAACTAGTTCACAATCCTAAGCATTTTAACTCCTTAAGCCAATGGCTAATTAGGTGCCATTAAGTTACCTAACCCACAAATCAACTATTCACACATATTCACAAAATAACACAAAACATCCATTATACAAATCAAATTAAGCATAAACATTAAAAGAGAGAGTTAGAAAAAGTTCAAGGTGCCTTCAAAGGCTCCCTCAAGTCTCCTTCTTCAAGTTCCTTCCAAGCTTCATCAATGGAGAGAAGAGTTCTTCTCCAAAAGAGTGAAGGTGGGATAGTAGGTGAGGGAATTATGCAAAAATAATCTAAAGGTTGTCAAGTTGCTTCCAAGGAAAGCCAAGGAAGACTTTTATACAAAACATCCCACACTCAAAATGACTATTCTACCATTAAATTTCCAGCAATTAAAAGCATTGGATAAATCCAAAATGGACCCAAAATAATTGATGAAATCCGGCCCATTTTGTCTAGCTAGTTCATAGTTTCGAAGCTTGACTTTGGACTCGTTTTTCACCCTTTTGGACTCTGAATTTGAAGAAGACCATTAGATACAAAGTTGTAGCCATGGATGTCTTCTTTTCCGAACTACTTCATTTGACTCCATAAGACTTTGGATGAGCTACTTATCTTCATTTAGTCCCTCGAGGTCAGTCTCGTCCAAACCATCTCCAAGGTCTCGATCAAGCACCATCCCTTCCGGCTAATCCAATCACATGCAGCACATCCCAAGGTGCATCAACATCCTCCTTCTCGTCGCCATGAAGTCTCCTAACTTCAAACATGAAAGAAACACAATAAATAACATGATGACATTAAAACAAAATATGCCCGATATAAGACACCACATGAATACATATCAAACAAAAATACTAGAAATAATCGAATATAAACTCTAAATAATACACAAAAGATGAGTGTTTTCACACTCATTAAGGGACTCGCTGGGGAGGGTGACCAAACACCAAAGATAAATGGATAATTTACCCTAATAATAATAACAGCAACGAAAATGCTTGGGCACAAAGGATTGAGCAACGGATAATATACGGGTGAAGCTTCAAAGGCCAGAGGTTATTAAATCAAGAAAAAATTTGCCCCCCATCATCCTCCCTCACTTCCACACACCACAAAGAACTTGACAAGATATTGACGCAAGGCCCAGAAAGCACTAGACATGAAAGACATCTCAAGAATAAAATAGAGACAGTTGTCTCTCCTTCATGCAATACCTCACGGGTTCACACAGGGTAGGAACTCGAGAATAAAATGGAGACAGTTGTCTCCCCTCCAAGGCTCAAAATCTCACGGCTACACACATCAAAATCTCTAATGCTTGTGCACGAACTGGAGCACTCGGCTAAATAAACGGGGACATGCACACCACTTAATCATATTATGTACGTTAAGGTTCAATTACTCACTATGTGTGTGTGTCGTGTGGAAATCTTGGAAGAACATCGATCGGACTTTGAACCGGCCAGAGTAGTTGACCCAAAATCGGATAATGCGACGCAGAAAAAGATGGGTAGGAACCGCTCTTTATTGAAAGAACGAAACCAAAACCAGAACCGGAATGAAAAACAAAGCTAAAGCTAAAGCTTGGGGGTTTGTGTGTATGATTTTGGATGTCCCTAACCTATGCCCTTTCCTTGCTTATATAGAAAATGAAAGTCTACCCAGCCTTCTACCCTAAGCCGTATTTTATTCGGACTTGAATACTCAAAATCTATCCTCAATAACACCTATCCTTATCTGACTTGGACTCGTTCGGCCTCCAGACGTCTTGATCGTCTTCTTGAATCCGTGTCCATGTATGACACCAAGAACCTGAGCATATCTGATCTCTTCAAGCTTATCTCGTCTTTCACAGAGTCTATTTTTATTTCTATCTTTTGAGAGTCCGAGTACATCCGGCCTCTTCAAATCCATTAACCTTCTTCGGAGTCTGTTTTACTGCGGTCTCTTGATACCCTAGTTCAATTAGGTCTCTTTGATTCGTGCCGTGACCGGTATTACCTCCCATAGGTAAACCTAAAAATTACTAACTCTAAGAGCTAGTTAAAAATCACTCACTTCCCGTGGTTAGACTAAAACCGCTAACTCCTTAGAGTTAGCCTAAAATCGCTAACTCACTTCCCGTGGTTAGACTAAAACCGCTAACTCCTTAGAGTTAGCCTAAAATCGCTAACTCCCCAAAGGCTTGTCTAACTTGCTAACTCTCGGAGGCAAGGTGAAAATTGCTAATCTCCCCGAAGATGGCTTCGATCGCTGACTCCTCGAAGGCTATAAAATCACTCATCCCTCGAAGGTGGCAAAATCATTGACCTCCAAAAGGTGATCAAAATTGCCAACCTATAATGATAAATAGGGATGGCAATGGGTAGGGTCGGGTAGGGTATTGGTAGGACCCAACCCATACCCTAGTTTTTGGAGTTAGACTCATACCCTACCCTCGACCCTACAAATTTTTTATTGTTAGACACATACCCTACCCTCCAGGAGACCCAGGATTTATAGGGTCTGCAGGGTCCGACCCTTTAACATTCTATCTTTTGATAATTACTTTGCAAGATACTTTTATTATTTCAATATAATCTAAATAAATAAAAAATCAAAGTCTATGTAATAAAATAATAATCTCAAATTAAAGTTGAGAGTAAACTATAAACCAACTGGTTCAACATAAAATAAAATACATACGACTATCTCGTCAATAAGAAACTAAAATTTATAAGTGTTCTTGTACAATATAAAGTTTCAACTTCAAAATAATTTCTTTCTAAATTTTCAAGCGACTTTTGAACACGTTTTCTCGATCATCTTCTTGCTCTTGTAATCTAAGTATTCTCGATAGCTTCTGTGTCTAACCAAAAAGTTTAATTACTTAATTAGTCATATACTATTTAAAATTTTAAATTAAAAAATAGTATTATATTAAATTTTTTTGGTGTGCGCTTATTCTTTTTGCGGCTGTATTATAATTATCTTAGCAATATAATAAATATGGATCTAAGTAGGATCTAATTAGGGTCTAACTAGGGTAGGGTCTAATTAGTGGGTCTATGGGTAGGGTCTGGGTCTGGGTTTATATAGACCCTATCCAGACCCGGACACTATCTAAATCTATAGACCCAAACCCAAACCCTACCCAAGACCCATAAACCCTAAGATCCACGGGGTAGGGTAAGGGTCTGATCCACTGGGTCTGGGTCTTTTTGCCATCCCTAATGATAAATCGTGATCTGAGGGTTGTTGGCCAAATCGTTGTCCTCGACAAGTCCTAAAAAATTACTGGCCATTAATAGTCTTACCAGAAAATCTCTGATAGATACCGGTCAGACCAAAAAATTGCTGACCATCACCAGTCAGACCAGGAAATCACTGACCAGCGGAACTTATTGTAAAATCACTAACTTCCCTAAGCCAGATGAGCAATTTCAACTTCAACAAGAGTTTTGACCTACTTCTGTTCCAAATTTGAAGATATTATGTACTACAAAGTTGTAGGCATGTCTCTTATATTCTCACAGCAAGTTGAATCACTTCAATCTAAATTTCGAGTCAAAAGATACGATTAATCAAACATTGTTCATCTTCAGTACATGAGGTGAGTAGTTTTAACTTCAACCGGCTCCGAATTGACAAAAGTCATGAACTGAAAGTTGTAGATTTATATCTTAGTTTTCTATAGCAATTTGAATCAGCTTAATCCGATATTGGAGTAAAGAGATACGGCACTCCGGCTGCAATTAGTAATTTTTGCTAGGTTCTCAAAACTAGCGATCTTAGGTCGCTATCCTCAGCTAGTCGAAGTCAGGTCACAATATCTAATTGATCGCTACCTTCAGCCAGTCGAAGTGCCTCCCTTCATTCATTACCTGCAGTCGGTCGAAGTCGCTAACCTCATTCAATTGTTACCTTCAGCTGGCCAAGGTTGCTACATCGAATCTATACTTATCTTCAGCCGATCGAGGTCCATATCCAATTGGTCGTCCGCTTGTACCCAAGGGACGATCGACTACTGGAACTTTGTGCATCGTCGACTCCCTAAACCTAACGGATCGTCGACTCTTTGAACCTAATAGATGATATTAGGGATGGCAATGGGTAGGGTAGGGTAGGGTGGATATTGATAGGACCCTACCCATACTCTAGTTTTTTTGGATGGATCCATGCCCTACCCTCGACCCTACAAATTTTTTATTGTTAGATTCATACCCTACCCTCTTGGAGACCCAGGGTCTACAGCATCTGCAGGGTCCGACCCTTTAAATTTCTGCATTTTGATAATTTTTAATCAAAACTTAATTTTTATATAAAATTGAAATAAATTCAAGACATCTACTACGTTACACATAAACATTCAATAGAAAATTGATGAAACATCAAATTTTGCAATTTAATTTCAATAGTCCAAGGTTTTTTTTTTAGAGTTTGAAGTACATAAACAATTTAACAAAAGAAAAATATAGCATGTCAGCTTCTAGTGATCCATCATTCACGACATCTTCTAAGCTAGTTGTGGAATAACATAATAAATATGTTAAAGTTAACCGTAAAGTATATTATATATATTATCAATACGGTCTAACAAGGGTCTAACTAGAGTCTAATTAGGGTAGATTCTAAAATAGGGTAAAAATGTAAGGGTATGGTCCGACCCACAGGGTCTAGCTATGGATTCATACCCTACGCTAGACCCTACCTCTAAACATGGACCCATACCCATACCCTACCCTAGACCCAGTCAAAGTCAACATACCCTAAACCCGTAGGGTAAGGGTAGGGTCCAACCCTCAGGGTATGAGTATTTCTGCCATCCCTACAATCAACTAGCCAAACAACTATCTGACTAGTTGTTACCACCTAATTGACATAATATTAATTGATTTCAATTCTATAAGACAATAGCATTAAGAACGGATGTTCCTACTCCTAGCGATGATACTCAAAATCTTGATATCTACACACTAGTCTTA
Source organism: Hypericum androsaemum (assembly GCA_963995505.1). Lineage (NCBI taxonomy): Eukaryota > Viridiplantae > Streptophyta > Magnoliopsida > Malpighiales > Hypericaceae > Hypericum > Hypericum androsaemum. The sequence continues at coordinate 20,722,773 of OZ023184.1, forward strand.
TTTATTTCTAGTTAATTAGTTTGGTACGACCGTTCCTCCTTGAATTAACTTTGCTCCTACTTTAATTTCTAACTGCAATTGCTAATCAAGAATCGAAGGTAAATCAGTTCAAGAATAAATTTACAACCGTAAATCATTCAAAAAAATCACAATAAGCACAACGAAATAAGTAAATGCTACTAAATTAGAATGATAAAACAAGATTCTCACAACCAAAACCTGGGGTCTCCTCCCTCAAATCAACCTAGAGGATTAGTCATGGCAAAGACAAAGTACAATAAGATTTTTCTTCATTGGAATGAAAAGTTGTGTAAAAACTAGGTCTAGAGGGTTATACATAAGCCATGCTAACTCTAAGATCTACAAGGGTTGTCTTCCAAGTCCTAAGCGATGCCGAGAACTAAATTTCCAATATTGTCCCTTAAAATTCGCTAATAATATCCTGTCAGACCAGCCTTCAATATTTTGCTCGTAACTTGCTCTTTCGAATGCCGATTTAGGAATTCTTTATATCCATGGAAAGATGAAAGAAAGATCTTTGATTGTTTGCATAATAGAAATCCTCTAATTTGGCTCAAAAATTGACCAAAATGTTCTTCCAAGTCAGCTGTCCCTGCTGGACTCCTTTCTCAAGTATAATTCCTTTTCAAATATACCTCTTTTTACTACAATTTAGCATAAAGAACCTATTAGTCACCATAAACTCAAATGTTTACTGAAATGATACTAGAATAAAGATAAAAGTACGAAACAACTCAAAATCGTATGCGTTTAATGCGTATTTTAGACACATGTCAATATTCCTAGAAAATCTCTATAAGGTTAGTCATTGCCTTTGCGACTTTGTTTGACCTAGAGATCCATCAAATGGACGAGAAAATTGGCCTTTCATATTAAAATTTTGAAAAATAAGATTTATATGGAACAACCTGAAGGGTTTGTGGTTACATGTAAAGAACATAAGGTGTGCAAGCTTGTAAAACCTGTGTATTGATTAATTCAAGTAGCTAAGCAACGGCACAAGAAATTTGTTTGTGTAATGCTATTATACAGTTTCGAATTAACCAATATGATAAATGTGTGAAAGGAGATAATAAAGACTATGTGATAGTGTGTCTCTACATAGATGACATGTTGATTATTGGTACTAATGATAATATCAAAATTAGCAAGAGAACGTTGTCGAAGAATTTTGACATGAAAGACATGGGACAAGTTAATGTAATACTAGGGATGAAAATTACAAAGATTACGGGCTTTCCCAAAGTCACTACATCGAAAAGATACTTGACAAATTTGATAAGGACAGCAATGTTATTGCGATAATACCTCTGCAAAATTATTCAAGAGTTATATATAGTCTAATGTATCTCATAGACTATACTGGACTAGATATTGCAAATTCGGTAAATAAATTATCGAGATATACGAGTAATCCTATTGATGAACACTAGAAAGTAGTAATTAGAGTCATTACACAACTAAGGTATATTGTTAACTATGGATTACACTATACTAGACATCGAGTCATTTTTAAAAGGTATTCAAAAGCGAGCTGGATTTTGGAGTCTAAGAATATAAATCCATGAGTGGATATATATTTACATTTGGAGGGCCAGCGATCTCATGGAGATCATCATGTAAACAAATTTGCATTGCTAGATCAACTATGAAATCTGAATTCATAGCGCTAGATCTAGCAGTTGAAGAGACAAATTAGCTCTAAAGTTTCTTGGAGGATATTATGACTGGTCGAGAGTAGTGCCTCCCATTAGCGTACACTGTGATAGTCAGTCAGACTTTGAAAGAGTACAAAGAAGTGTATAATAAAAAGTCTAGACACATATGTCGAAGAAATAAATACGTGAGAACATTGTTGAGAATAGGTGTGATATCTCTAGACTATGTAAAGTTAAAAGAACATATTTTGGATCCATTAACTAAATATTTAACGAGAGACTAAGTTGAGATATCATCAGGAGGAATGGGATTAAAATCCAAAAAATGACCTAAACCCATAATGGCAACCCAACCTGAATTGTAAACCCCAATTTTCATGTTCAATAGGACACAACAAAATTTTCAGACTAAGGTCGAAAAAAGTACTCGAGAAATTGAGTTTCCTATCTATTCCTATGATGAAATAGTGATAGACTTGTCCATGGGAATGTTAAGCTGTAAGCTTTTAATGATCTTTATACTTTGAGTATAAATAAGTTTGATGTGGCATGACACTCCTTATAAGAGATCACATATGTCGAATGTGAAGGGATCGTATGAGTTAAGGCTAAATCTCTAAAAATTTTGATGAAGTTTATAACGCAGTCCAGGGCCAAAATGGACAACAACGAAATAATCGACTATTTAAGAAGGAGTTGTGTGAGTACCTTTGTATTATTACAAAGAATCGGAGTTCTGCAACCGTTGAGGCTTTGCAGGTAGGTTAGATTGTTGCTTCCGTCTGACCGAGTGATTGGACGTTGCACCTTGGGCGCTTGCTTACCTGAGGCCTGAAGCGATATAGGCGGGTAATATGAGATCAACTGCATGCGACTTGTTGTGACCTTATCTAGGATTAAATCTGAATTCGTGATAAACGAAGAGTAGGACTCGGTCCGAAGAACGCGATCTTGAAAAGGTGGTATACCGAGAGTTTGCTCAAAATGTTATTGTGAGTATTCTCTAGTGTTTTAATACCGTCAAAATTATGTTTTTAATATGCTATTTGTAGAGAGTATTTCCAACTATTGCATGATAATAATAATAACTAAACCTAGTTTACAACAAAATTGTGATATCACATGGTACTCAAGTGGACTTTTTCCTAAAATATAACTAGTATAATTTAATGAAGTATAAATCTAATGTTACTTATTTATAAAAATATTTAAATCTAGTTTGATTGCATCTCTGATTTGAATATCATATTGTAAAATTCGGTTATTCAAAGTGCAATAAAAATATTGGTGAGAGTCCTCGTGGATGTGAGGAATCCCGACACCATAGAAAAAGAGATTAGAATTCTCTTTAGATTCCTGAGACTCGTAGTGGAGGCATCGGAGAAGAGGATAGTGTCGTCTACATATTGAAGCATACAAATGCGATCCGTAGAACCAGGCAGTCCCAAACCGTTGACCATCCCGAGATGCTCCCCCTCCAACACCAGCCTTCGCAAGCTCTCTACAACCAGCAAGAACAAGTAAGGCAATAACGGATCACCTTGTCGCAATCCTCTCTGCAGTTTAAAAAGTCTTGAAGGCGAGCCATTGATCAGTACCGAAGAAGATGCCCTGGTGATACAACTTAACAACCAGCGACGCATCTTGGGGCCAAATCCATTTGCAAGCAGCAGCTCCTCCACATAAGACCAGGATACGCCTTGCGAAAATCTATCTTCCCGATGTGTTTGTTTCGCCAAAAAAAACATCTTTAAATGGGAGGTGGGCCACACAGTCAATTAACGATCTGTTTGTTTTGCCAAAAATATTTTCCCACATTGTGACTCTTAGGGTCGCATTTCTTTCGCCGGAAGAAAATTGTTTTCTAGGAAGACTTAACACCATGATCTGTTGGTATAGAAGACTGTTTGCAATCCAACTTCTTTGTTTCTTTCAACAAGTCTAATATATACTTTCTAAGGCATAAAAACATAAACTTTTTCAGATTGAGCAAATCCAATGCGAAAGAAGTTCTTGATGTTACCAAGAGCCTTGATACCAAATTTGTCTTTCAGATTGTTGGAAAATTACTCACTTCCCAGGGACCCAACCAACGCAACGGACAATACAAGCACAAGCAAACACAAACACAACTAAGCACGAATCATAAATATAAAAGGAGGGACACAAAATTTGTTCACCCGGTTCGATCCTCAATGATCTATGTCCGGGGACGTCCAAGCCAGGAGAGATTCTACTATATCACGCACACACACACGTGGAGCTTCTTTCGGTCACTACAATGGATACCACACTTTGGCTCACTCTTTCTCTCTTCCTCTCCTCTTCTCTTTTCCTTCTCTTTTCTCTCTTTTCACTTGGAGAGCACTTTGGCAATGGCAACCACACTTATTCAATGAGACAAAGGGGCTATTTATAGAGGCACCCTCTATTCTAGGTCATTTGGGACGAGCAGGGGCAAACTTGTCTAGCTTCAATAATTTTTTTTGGCTGAACTGGCGATCGCCAATTAACTGGCGATTGCTAGTGGACTTGATACCGAAAGGCCCCTACTGGTGCCCGCCACGCGCACCTGTTCCTCCTCGTCTTGCTTCAACTTTGTCTTCACTTAACTCAGCTACTCGAACCCGATCGTCATCTCGATCAACCTCAAGGCTCTTCACTCGAGCCAACTGAATACGTCTCTCGTACTCAGACTCTATACCCAATAATCTCCCACCTGGAGACTGACCTCCACACAAGCCACCTATCACTAGACGACCATCTTTTTCACTTGGCAATCTCCCACCCGGAGACTCACCACATCACGAACCACCCGTCACTAGGCGATCTCGTTTGTCAATCTCCCACCTGGAGTCTAACCACAATATGAATCACCCGTCACTAGGCGATCCTCATCACTTGTCAATCTCCCAGTTGGAGATCGACCTAACTATCACCCGTCACTGGGTGATCTTCATCACTTGTCAATCTCCCACCCCGAGATCGACCTCACTATCACCCATCGCTAGGTGATCTTCTTCACTTCTTCGCAACCTGTCATCATTCACTTGATGACCTTCTTCACTTTGTTGCTTGTCATCTTTCACTAGATGACCATCTCTACCTTGCACTTATCACCCGTCACTAGGTGACCATCTATACCAATTGGCAAATGCCATCCCTCACTAGATGACCTTCTCCTCCAATCGGCGCTTCAGCCTCTTCTCATCACTTCACAAGGCTAGTTGAAGCCAAGCATAGCTCCAACTTCTCCAAGGCACTCTCCTTGGGCAACACACTTACAAGACCACCTCTTCTCTCAAGGTAGATTGATGCCACATCCGCATCAATACATCTTGCGACTTTAGCCTTTTTGTCCTCATCACTTAGGCCCTTCTCTACAAAGCTTGTCAAGTGGATGGGCATCCACTTCTTCGTCTTCTCTTGTTGTTTTCTAGGACTTCTCTTAAGGCTTCTCACTACTCCTACCGCATCCGCACTCACTGGCCTTGTACACCTCTTGGCATACCTCTCACGACCACACACGGAGCTACTGGGAGTCTTCTTTTTCTTGGCTCTCTCCTTGCAATACTTGTTCTCCTCTACCACACCATCTTTTTCTAGCCTCCCGATTATGCCATACCTTGCCACTATGGAGTTTGACTAGTCCCCAAGTCTCGTTGGCACTCAACGCCTCCATCTTCTCTCTTTTTGCAAGCATCTTCTTGTGCACAAGCTCACTCCACCGTGCCCCTGCATAAACTTCTGGCTCACCGCCTATCAATAAGAGATAGTAGTTGGCGAGCGAGAACCACTGCAACAAACCACCTTCACTTGTGGAACTCTGCTGCAAAATTACCAGTAGTGGGGAACTTGGTTTTGCCATCTCCTCTCCGGCCTCCTGGCCACTTAGTACCTTCTTGCTCCCACCCGAGTTTGAAGTGTCTAGCTTGACCATCTCAACGCTAGAACCCACATCACCGGACGCACTCCTCTTGTCCTTGAACTCTTGTAGCTTGTACACTCTGCCATTTCTTGATCTCAAGCACTCCTTAAGACCCTTCTCATCAATGGAGGTCTTGTAGCATGACGAACCACCCAAAGATGCCTCCAATACTGGTCCCTTCACTTCACTTTGGACCAATTCAAGTTTCTCTATCTTCTGGGAAATATTACCTCTCGAAAAGCTCACTCTCTTCTGCTCTTCAAGACCATAATGCTCACGAAGACCCACCTATACGGTCTTCAAGTTTGGTAGCTTTCTTCTTGAATAAAGCACCTTCATCCCCTTCTCACACATGTGGCCACTATGCCACTCACGGGTGTTCCTTGTCACGTACAACGTCCCCTCCTTCACTCCTCAAGCTACCACCATGGCTCCCTCTGTGACTTTACATGACCTGCGGCCAAAGGTCACACCATAACCCTCCTCATCCAATTGCCCCACAGATAGCAAGTTCTTCTCCAACCTAGGAACATGCCTCATACCCTTTAATTGCAACAACGATCCATTCGGGATCTTAATTCGCACATCTCCCATGCCCACAACTTACAATGGCTCATCATTCACTTGACAAACCTTGCCAAAGTCAACTAGGACATACTACTCCATCATCCCTGCATCACTACAAGAATGAAATGATGCTCCCGAATCCAACACCCATCCCTCCAATGGACTACACTCACTCAAGACTAACACATCTCCATGGTCTTCCATTGTTGCATTGGCCGACTAGTCCTCCCTCCTTGGTGTCATGCACTGATCTTGGAAGTGACCAAACTTGTCACAATTCCAACACTGCACCGAGCTCAAATCCCTCTTTGATCCCCCCCCTGGTTTAGATCTTGACCTACCCTGATCCTTCCTCCCATTTGACTCGTACCTCCCACTATTTGCCCACACTCAAAGCTGATGTCGAGGCTACTTCAGATTCTCTTCTTCGAATCTCTTTACTCAAGATCAAATTTCTCACCTCATCTACCTTAAGTACCACCTTTCATGTCGAGGCACTCACCACTGCGACCGTGCCACTCCAACTATTGGGTAAGGAACTTAGCAAAATTAAGGCTTGTACCTTATCGTCGAAGTCAATCTTCATCGAGCTCAATTAGGCAATTGTCGCATTGAACTCATGTAGGTGCTTGGCCACCATATCACTCTCCACCATCTTGAGGTTGAACAACCTCCTCATCAAATGCACTTTGTTGGTGGCCGGGGGCTTCTCATACATCTCGGACAAAGTCTCCAACATCTCCTTGGTGGACTTCGATTTCACTGTGTGCAACGCCATGTTCCTAGACAAGGACAAGCGTACCACACTCATCACTTTCCAGTCTAGCAACTTCCACTCCTCTTCCTTCATGTCGTCTGGATTCTTCTCACCAAGAGTTAGGTACAAATCCTTGTCATACAAATAGTCCTCTATTTGCATCTTCCAAAAGCCATAATCTACACCATCAAACCTATCCACGGGCAACTTCCCTTCACCCATCATGCTTGCTCTCACCACACCCTAACCCGGGCTCCAATACTAGTTTTTGGGAAATTACCTACTTCTCGTGGACCCAAGCAACGCAATGGACAACACAAGCACGAGCAAACACGAACACAACTAAGCACGAACCACAAACACAAAGAAAAGCACAAAAGGAGGGACACAAAAAAATTTACTCAGTTCGATCCTCAATGATCTATGTTCAGGGGCATCCAAGCCAGGAGAGATTCCACTATATCACGCATACACGTGGAGCTTCACTCGTCACTATAATGGATGCCACACTTTGGCTCATTCTTTCTCTCCTCTTCTCTCTTTTCGTTCTCTTTTCCCTCTTTTCACTTGGAGAGCACTTTGGCAACGGCAACCGCACTCATTCAGTGAGGAAAAGGGGGTATTTATAGAGCCACCCTCTATTCTAAGTCATTTGGGGCGAGCAGGGGCAAATTTGTTCAACTTCAGCAAATTTGGACCGCAAGCCCCCACTAGCGCCCGCCAGTGGGGCGCCCGCCAGTGGGGGCGCCCGCCAATTGGCTAGCACCTGCCAGGTGCACCAGCTCCTCCTCATCTCGCTTCAACTTCGTCTTTACTTGACTCTGCCACTCGAACCCGATCATCACCTCGATCAACCTCAAGGCTCTTCACTCGAGCCAACCGAATACTTCACTCGTACTCAGACTCCATATCCAACACAGATTGCCTTCTTTAAGCTAGCAATCTCATGAGCATCATCACTCGTGATGATGAAATATCATCCACATATATTAAATCAATAGTTTTATGTTGTTGTTTACTTTTTACAAAAATTGAGTAGTCATTAGTGTAGTAGCATCATCTTTAAGTTGTTCTGGAGTATTCGCATCTCTAATGGTATTCTCTACAATCACAGATTCAAAAGGATTCATTCTATGAGTATTGTACAAATGGTTCATAAGGTGTTGTTTGAGCTCTTTGCATAGAATTTTGCAGATTCTGAGGATCATCTTGCTTCAGATTTGGATTATTTTGCTGTTAGTTTTCCTGATCATGTTTCCTGAAGGCTTGATATCTTGATGGTTGTTCTCCTTCTATCCGGGGTTTTTCTGAGCTCAAATTCTCCCCCGTATTCTTTCCTCATTCTGCTCAAGACACTTGTTAGTATAATAAGGTACCTGTTCTAGAAATTGAACATCTCTACAAATGACCCTTTTCATAGAAACAGGATCAAAGCATTATAGCTTCTTTAAAACGTTGAGTAGGCTAAGAAAATCAACCTAGTTGATCCGTGATCATGTTTTTTTTATGAGATGGGATGTGAACAAAGCATGTACACCAAAGGTTCTAAGAAGGACAGTGTCACGACCCGAACTCAGGTCGGTGACCGGCGCTAGACTTCAACTCCTTTAATCATAAAGAAATCTAGCCAGCCTCAAATGTATTCAAAATTTATAATAATTATCCTTTAAATATAAATTTTAAAACTTAATGATCTTTAGTTTCATATTCCAAATTTACAAAATATAAGCCAAGCTTTTCCTTTTTATACCTATTCATATGTTCTTTTCTCAAGATCAAATTAAACTATGTAACTACGGAGCTTCTAGATCAAGGAGCAAAATACAAAATGGAGACCTTGATGCAAGTACTGAAAAACAAAGTGGACTTGGTACAATCATAGTAGATCTCCGAACTAATACAACTCGTGTACGAGTTCCTGCAAAACTGGTGAGAGGGGGTGAGTATTTTGGAACACCCAGTAAACAAATAACATATGCATCACAATTTATTTAGCCACTCAATGCATAAATATACCTAACACATGCATATAACTAACATGGCAATTGAATCATGCAGACATGTACAGTATCATAAAATCATACTTACGAGATGACCAAATATAGCATATAATCACAAAGTCACAGAAACATGAGCAAACTACGCAACGTTTCATACCGTCACACAATTTGACACATGACACATAATTCCAATATCATATAGCAGAACTGACGAACATTCGGCAAGATCTAGATAGTGTCACTCCAACTCCGACACGAGGATACCATATCTCAAAGGCGCCATCAGAAACCAACCCCGCCGGCCAAACAGATCATATCAGAATCCATTATATCCTCAGTATATGTGCACATATGCCAACATCTCCGGTTGGTCACGGGTAGACCTCTGCCTACTAGACGTCCATATCACATAGCGGAGCCATCCATATCATATAAACTTTCATATCATAGCAAATCCATATGCTCCAAACATATCAAATACATCGAATGCCCCAACTGGGCCAAATTAACCAAATATTCACATATCATAATCTCACATCATCATATGACAAATGCACAATATGCACTCCAAAGTACTAATTTAATTTTATGAAAAATAAATTGAGTGCACCAAAAAAAGCACGAGTCATATTATTTGTTTACCATTTCAGTAGGACAACCATGTGAATTAAGTGTCCATCTTCCTATAGAGTCATTATTCGTAGTCTCCACCAAAATTTCCTCAAATATATTCCAAACCCTGTAAAATGCAAATTCGGTACCATCCACCGCAATCAAACATCACTCTTAGTTTATAAATTAACAATAACCTTGATCAATACTAGTTCTCTCCGAAAATAGTTTACATATTGCTATTGTTTCTATTTCCAAACTGTTCAATATTCGTTCTCCCTATATCCATCGTTATTAGTCAACCAAAGTAATCACCCGTGAAATTCTTGCTCTCACATAATTGTTACCTTCAAGTAAAAAGTCATACTTATAATTAATAAAGATAAGTTTACCTAGTTTTCGATTAACTTATTCTTTTGATCCTTCTTCTTATTCTTTTTTCCATTAGGTTCTTTTATGTATTCTGCTTATTTGAAATTTATCCAAGAATAACCTCTTAGTATTTCCAACGTTCATAACCAATTAGATTAATCATACCTACAATTGCTATTTACTTGCAACTAATTATGATAAAACATATATTTACCTCTTAATATTCTTGCTCAAGAGCAAATATTTCACAATAGGAAATTTACCTCAGTAAACCTTTTCCCTTCTCTCCTAGATGGCCCTTTGTTCGTTGTACTTCTTCTTCTCTCTTTTTTCGGTTTGTTTCTCTTTTTATCTTAATCCAAAGACTTCCAATTATTTTCTCTGTTTTGGTGGGTGTAGTTCCTGGCCGCCGCTAATCTAATGAGCAAATCTATGTAGTTTTATAGTGGGATTTACGTTTTCGTGGACATCCTCAATAGTTGCCACGTTTGTATCCTCTTTTTACTCCTCTTACCATTTTCTTTTACTATTTCTTTGGGTTGGTTATGCTTATCTTCTTTCCTCTTTTTTTTCCTGGATCCTTTCCCATACATATATATTTTTTGGTTCGGTAAATGGAACCACATAGAACACTTAGTACTTATCATGATTATTATAATAGGATACATTTATGTTTTCGTTGCCAATTTTTATTACCTGTCCAATACATAATTATTTTACGTCCAATTTCCCTTCATTCTATATTATAATTGAGTTTTTTGGTTAGACCAAATCATATCTCACATAATTAAAATTGTTCGATCTCCTATTCTAGGAGACATTCTTCCACGTACTAAATTCTAATTTTTTTTATTTACAAATAACTTAGTATATTTTACTAGGTCCAAAATTCAAATGAGAAGGTTGGGTATTACAGACAGGTTAGAGTTTGAATCTTTAAAATCTCAACATGAATTTTATACTTGAGGACCTTGCTTATAACCACGTCAGGCAAAAAGTATTTTGGTACATTCATTTGGAATCTTATACCTCTCGCTACCTCAAGCTGAAGTCCAAAGATCGAAATGTATTAAATCAAAACACTTGTTGTACTCAGTCTTTGATTCTTTAAAAGATATTCTACTCTGTTTTGCAAATATGCAGCTTTCGCATGAACTTGAATAGCTCTTACAGTCAGGCTTTAATTGAATGTACATGGTCTCATGGATGACCTAATCTAAATGTCAGAAGCAGTGTCATTGAATGATTTGCAGGTAAGAGTCATAGTGGATCCATCAACCACATACAAGCCATTCTTCAAACTTCCTTTATCAATAATTTTATGTTATTTTCAAATCCTGAAACAGGACATAGTTAGGTTCAAAAGAATTTTACTCTTAAGTGTGGACGTAAGAACCCGCACTTCTCTTTAGAATGGCATGGTTTCTTGTAGTGCCCACATATGATCTGAATTCTTTGAGTATTCTTGTAGTTACCTTAACCTCTAGAATTGTTCTTGTTTCCAGTGCTGGCTCTTGAGCTGGTGCTAAATGCACGGAGAGATCTTACAGCTTTTCAGTTTCTGATAACTTTGTATTGGAAACGTGCAAGAACTTTACCAGGCATGGCGGTCCTTGAGACTAGATTTCCCAAAAACAGCAAATGTGAGCTATCTGAATATGATCCAAGCACTGTTGAACTCGAATGATTTGCCAGGTGCTGAGAAATGTTTCAAGAAATGGGTGTCTATAAACGTCCTAATTGCAGCATATATCAATAGAAAAAGCTGAAGCATTAAAGACACAAGCATGTTGGGGCCATACCAAATTCCAAAACCTGGGAAATGTTTATGAATTTTAAGTTAAAGAATGGTGGTGCCAAGACAGCAGTTGAATGTTTGGCCAATGCGGTTTCAACTGATAAAGGGAACGGTCAGATATGGGTCCCATCTCCTAGCAGTTTTTTAACAATTAAAATTTTATTTATTAAAAAAAAGTCCCCAAGTAATTAAACTTACTATTTAGGGAAAAGTCAACAATAAGTACCTACGGTTGACCTGACCACGAATCGAATTGGGTCGAATTTGAATCGAATTGATTCGAATTCGAATTCATTAAAATCTTAAACCGTATTCAATTCCTACAAAGTCGAATCAAATACGAATTACTATTCTTCAAATTCGAATCGAATTCGAATTGAATTTGAATTATTTTGTTAATTCTAATATTGAATAAAAAATTAAAAAATACCAAATTTTTTGAAAACTTTCAAAATTTTCATAATGTTTTTTTTTAATTCAAAAATTTTTCATTTTTTTATGGATTTTAAAATTTAGGTTTAATATTGAACATTTTTGGGAAAAAGAAACAAATTAAAGATTGGACTTGCATTTAATGCACCAAATTAAGTTACCTACGTATCTTTTGCTCTACTTTATGACATAATTAGATAGTAAAATAAGTATTTCTTGGTACTTTTAAAAAATATATATTATATGGATGAATTTTAATCGAATTTATACGAATTATATTCGAATCAAATTCGATACTCGAATTCGAATTCAATTCATCGGTTTGACGAATTGTAAAAATCTTAAACCGTATTCAATTCGTCTCTTGACGAATTCGAATTGAATTTTGGACGAATCGAATTGTGACCGAATCGAATAGAATTAAATCACGAATCGGATTCTAACAATGGCCAGGTCTACCTACGGTACTCCCGATTCTCATTTGGGTACATGTGGTTTAAAAACGATAGAACCAGTACAAGTTATTCCATTTTTTCTCACTTAAGTCTACCCAGTCCGGGTTCACCTATTTTTTGTCAAAATTGTGTCATATGGGCGCTAACGTGGAATGCCACATGGTAGTGACTTAAGTGACTCAATACTAATGTGGCGATGTTAATTATCAAAATAATACCAAATTTATTTATAATTTTCAAAAAACCCTATATAATTTTTTTTTATTTTTTCAATGTCCTCATTTTCCTCCCTCCCCTCTCTCTCCTCTCTTTTTTTCTCTCCACCACCACCAATTACGCTCTCCACCCTTTCCTTTCCATTAACCAAAAAACCCTTTCCCTTTCCAAGAAAAACCCAAAGAAGGAGAGGAAAAAATGAGTCACTGGTCTCCTCCTCTCCTTCCCCTCTCTCCCTCATCCTCTTCCCCTCTTTCTCCTGGTCTCCTACCACTCCTCTTTCTCCGAACCCTAAGGAACAACCACAAGGAACAACAATGGTACTACAACGACGGCGACGTCGGGAAGGAGGAGAAGAACTGGTACCGGTTGGCTTAGAGAGGACTGAGTTGGAGAGCAGAATGACACGCTTTGGGACTACTTGAAGGAGTCCATCGAATTCGTCCGGCGCGCCCCGACGGTGGTCCCTCGAGGTGGTTCTTGGTTTTTTTTTAATCGATTGGTTCTTAGTTCTTGATGTTGAATTGGGATTTCTCAAGGAGTTAGGAATCTGATTCTTGTTAGGTTTATTTGTGTCCCATTGTCATGTGATTTGGTTGAGATGAGGAATTGAATTTTATGGGTTTTTGTTGTTTGATATTGGGTGTTTTGTTTGTTGAGTGGAGGTTGAAGATGGGGAAGCTTGGGAGATGGGAGGTTGAAGATGAGAGGGGAGGATAAGAATTTTTTTTAATTATAAATAAATTTAGTACTAATTTGATAATTTACGCATTGCCACGTCAGCAATAATTTAATTTGGGTCAAAGAAATGTACAGTCCATGTAAGTGCCCAGACGATGTCATTTTGACAAAAATGGGTGAATCAGGTTAGGTAGACTTAAAGTAAAAAAAAATTGGAATAAGTTAGACCGATTCTATCATTTTTAAACCAAAAAATACCTAAGTGAGAATCAGAAATACCACATAATACTTATGTAAATTTTTCCTACTATTTATTTGCTGATGAGCACATTTTACCTAAATAAAGATTTAAAAAATAATCTAATAAATAGCGATTAATTCAATAATGCTTTCAAAGATAATTTCCCTTGTTAACTCATCTTGTAAGATAACATCAGGCTAGTTCGTATGAAGATAATTTAGCAAGAGGACCAAGTTTCCTGTTAAATTTGTTTATGTGCATCTTGATTTCCATAAACTTGACATTTGTTTTTTAGGGCCTAGTAGTTTCCTCTGATTTGTTGTCAGAGCCCCGTTTTCCCACCTCTTGGCCTGATTTTTAACTTTCCCTTTTCACAATTCTTCTTTGGGCTCATCTGCGTGGTTTGTGGCCTTATCAGGCCCATCTTTGTCCTCTCCAATTTTCCCACCAAGGGCCCTTTCTAGTATCTCCTCTTTCATTACAAAAGACCCGGTGACTTCTAAGCTTCCAGACAAAAAAGCCAGGCGTGTCAGGTATATCAGAGGACAAAAAGACATCTGCTTTTGCCACAGCGGTGAATCGAGTCAACAGATAGAGCTTTTTTTCCGCAGGGGGTCAGTATTTCTGACAAATTCGAGAATAGGGTTCTAAACGTAGTTGGATTGGGTACGGAATATTACTATTTTGAATTATTTAGAATGAAGACACATAGGAACTATTTTGCAAATGCGCTAAAATACGGAGACCAAAATAAAAAAAATTATGCTCAAACACATGCCGGATACAAATGCAATTATCATATAACTACGTATATCAGTATCACATAATTGCGCATGCCAGTATTACATAACTACAAATACCAGTGTGATCTTTTTGTAAAAATGCTAAAATACGGAGGACCAAAATGAAAAAAATTATGCGTGCCATTATCATCAACAAGGACTTGCCGTTTTCACAAAAACAAATGCCATTATCACATAACTGCACTTGTCATTATCACATAACTGTGCCTACCATTATCAGATAACTGTGCTTGCTATTATCACATACCTGCACTTGCCGCTGCGATCCCCCTTCACTCCAAACCATTCGGAATCAATTCCTTCACTCCATACCCAATCCAAAGCCGGTTCTAAAGGTAAGAATTTTGCAGGTGACATCTATTTTATTTTATTTATTATTTATTGTGAAAAAGTTGGAAAATTTAGACTAAAGGTAAAACGCCTCATTTTTGGCGTTTTCTACAAAATTAGAACAAAGGGAAACTCCTTATTTTTGGCATTTTTTGGCAAATTTAAAATATTGTTATAATAAATTGTGTAATTTTGTTTATTACATTTAACTTTTATTTTATTTAAATTATGTTAAACTGAAAATAAAGAATGAAAATATATACTTTAATACCATATAGTTTTACTTTTTTGTATTGAGTATCATGTGATTTCAAATTGGTAATTAGGTCCGTGTGACTTACCAACAATTTTCTGCACAGAGCTAGGGCACTATTGTGTCCTTTGATTTTTAACGAAACAAAAGCACTTGCTACTTACAATAAATAGCCTCATGTGTCATTTGCACTTTGTGCTACTTGACAATATTGTTTTAAAAAATATTTGAAATTTGATCTGATCTCCAGATCAACCAGCTGAACCACCGATTGAATTACAGTTTTTTATTTTTAATATATTATATAAATAAAATTATACATAGGTGATATCTCCATTGTGTTTCATTTTCTTTTTCTGTAAACTCACCTTCATAATCTCTTATGTCTATATTCTATGCACGTTATTGTTTTCTTGTGTGATCATGTACGAGCACATGAAGCCGAGTACACAGATATGTCACAGGTATTGGCAATCTAAAAATGTTGCATGTGGCAACACAGGGTGAAAAGTTCTATGTATCCAGAGAAAACATCGTGGTTGTACTTGAAATCGAGAATGAAAAATGTGAGAGTACCTAACTTGCCTGTTGAATTACACGGCGTGTACAGTCTGGTGACATGGAATTATAAGCATTTGGCGATTATTGAATATTCTATATGTGAGGAAAGCAACTTGGTTTATGTGTTGAATATTCAAGTGGTGGTCCAAATTAGTGTTGGGATATTGGCGAAAAGGAGGGACTGGCGGTCGCCGGTGGCAGCTTACAGAGAAATTGCAAACGGGTAGTTGGCGCCGGCTAATGAATTGGCAGTCGCTAGTTGCGGCGGACAGAATTTTTCTGTTTTGTTTCGACTCTTGTTTCGGTCTCTTAATTCGACCTAGATAGATTTCTTGTACACCAAGGGTTCGTCTATTATATAAGGACATGTTACCCTATGGTTAGTAATAGCTTTGTGACTCGGATCCATTAATAAAAGTTCTCATTTCTCCCCGTGGACGTAGGCACTAGGCCGAACCACGTAATTTCTTGTGTCCGTGTTCTTTACGTATTTTGTTCTCTTAGTTGCTGAATTCCTAGGAAGTGGTATCAAAGCTAAGGTTGGAGGATGATGGACGGTGCGAAGTTTGCTCTTGTGAAGTTTGATGGTTCGTCAAATTTTGGGTTATGGTAAAGGCATATCAAGGATCTCCTCGTACAACAAGAGATGGTCATCGCACTCTCGAAAAAGAAGCCCAAGAAGATGGAGGACCAAAAGTGGAAGGAGATGGGGTCCAAGGCGGTGGCGACAATTCGCTTGTGCTTGGCGGACAATATGATGTATCACGTCATTTATAAGGAGTCACTAGCTGAGGTATGGAAGAAATTGGAGGCAAGGTATATGTCTTGGTCTTTGTCGAACAAGCTCTATCTTAAGAAAAAGTTGTACGGGCTTAAGATGATGGGAGGCTCAGATTTGAGCCAACATATTAATATTTTCAATCAATTGTTAAGTGATTTGAGAATGGTTGATGTAAAGTTCGAGGAGAAAGACAAGACATTGTTGCTCCTGAATTCCTTATCGGGTTCCTACGAGAATTTGGTTACAACTCTAACTTGGGGGAAGGAGTCTCTGGTGTTGGAGGAGATCATAAGTGCTCTGCTAGGGTTTCATCAAAGGAGGAAAACTGGCGATGAACGAATGGAAGGGCTAGTTGTGAGGGGTAGCCATGGTGGTCGTAGTCAAGAAAAAGATGGAAGGGGATCCAAGTCGAGGTGAAGGAGGTTCAAGAGAAATTACTTCGAGTGCGGAAAAAAGGACACGTGAAGAAGGATTATCCTAGAAGAACTCGAGATTGCGAGGGAAAAGTATCTGGTTCTGTGAATATGGCCTCTTATTACCACGGGTCGGATGGTGACTGTCTTTCGATTTTGTCAGGTCCAAAGTACTCTGATTCCTG
Organism: Hypericum androsaemum; assembly: GCA_963995505.1. Classification (NCBI taxonomy): domain Eukaryota; kingdom Viridiplantae; phylum Streptophyta; class Magnoliopsida; order Malpighiales; family Hypericaceae; genus Hypericum; species Hypericum androsaemum. The sequence goes on from OZ023184.1 coordinate 20,739,837, forward strand.
AATTTTGGATTACGCCTGTGCCTTTCATATGACACCCAAGAGAAGGTAGTTCAATATCTACAAGTTCGCTGATTCAGGTATAGTGACTATGGGTGATGATTTTGCTTGTAAAGCCACTGGTATAGGTGATATCCAGATCAAGATGTGGGATAGTGTCATGGTGAAGTTGTATGGGGTTAGACATATTCCAAAGTTGGAGCAGAATTTGATCTTCTTAAGAGCCTTAGATTGTAACGGGTATGACTATAAGGTTGTAGGCGGGCTAATTGAGGTAGAAAAGGATGTTATAGTGGTGATGAAAGGTGAAAGAGATGCAAGGAATACCTACATGTTAGTGGGGGGTACGGTTGTAGGTGGAGTCACATATTTGGGTTCCGATTGAGAGGAGAAAAGCTCAGATCATATAAGGTTGGTTCGTATGAGGGAGCAAAGACTTGACATGGATGGTTTGAGTACAGTTGGGATTCGCGGAGACATGGATAGCAAACTATAGTTATTTCATGGAGGCATGGTTGGCAAGGAGCCATGGTTGTCTCGGAGAAGCATTGTTAGCTGGGCCCCGCTATAGTTGTCTACCAAAATATCGACATCAAAGGTGTTGAATAGGTTTGGCATTGGGCATGCGAAGCCGATGGTAGCACCATAGGTAAACCGGGTATCTCACTCAAGACCAAACAATAAAGTTCGTGGCATGGGGTCGATCAAAAAATAAAGGGCGTATCTATTGGTCGTAAGGTTGCTTCGACAGGTGGACTTGCTAGTTGGGGTTTAATGGAGATTGGAAGAAATAGGCCAAGAAGGCTAGGAAGCTCGAGCTTGTGGGCTGGCTCCAAGTGATTGAATAAAAGGTAGTGAGAAAGTGGAGATGGTCTTATTGATGGTGGTGTATCTATGGTGCGAGCTGGAGCAGGTAGAGTCGGTTAATTTTGCAAGATCTCATAGTTCTTCATGGGACGGTCTCATCAATGTGGAGTTTGTTAAAGTTCAGGTGGAGCTTCATGGTTCTTCACGGGATGACTTTTTGCCAAAGGTGGAGATTGTTGGGATCTTGGCGAAAAGGAGGGACTGGCGACTGCCAGTGGCGGCTTACAGAGAAATTGCAAGCGGGGCAATTGGCGCCCGCTAATGAATTGGCGGTCGCTAGTTGCGGCGGGCAAAATTTTTTTGTTTGTTTCGACTATTATTTCTGTGATACCCGTTAATGATCTATACTGAAAAGCCTTAAGTGATTTGATTGGTATTATCCATATCAACAAGATGCACCTTCTTTTCTGGTACACATCCTGAGAGAATTCCAAGGTTAAAAGCGTTTGGCCGGGTGTAGGATCAAGATGGGTGAACTTCTGGGAAGTTTTTAGGATGCGTGTGAGTGAGGACAAAATATGTTGAAAAAGACCCGTGTTGGTCTGTAGAGACAGTCGGTCAAATCACGGGGCATTACATTTGGTATCAGAGCAACAATAATTTTGGGACTGTTCTGTGTTCTGTTTGGCGCGACGAGGACGTCGCGTATTTAAGGAGGGATGAATGTGATACCCCATTAAAGATTTATTCTGTCTGAAATGCTTAAGTGATTTGATTGGTACTATTTATATGAACAATGTGCACCTTCTTTTCTGGCACACATTTTGAGAGAACTCTAAGGTTAAACGTGTTTGGCCGGGAGTAGGATCAGGATGGGTGACCTCCTGGGAAGTTTCCCAGGGTGCGTGCGAGTGAAGACAAAGTACGCTGGAAAAGACCCGTGTTGATCTGTGGAGACAGTCGGTCGGATCACGGGGCGTTACAGTTTCAGACTCTTAATTCGACCTAAATAGGTTTCTTGTACACCAAGAGTTCGTCTATTATATAAGACCGTGTCACCCTATGGTTAGTAATAGCTTTGTGACTCTCATCCATCAATAAAAGTTCTCTTTTCTCCCTGTGGACATAGGCACTAGACTGAACCATGTGATCTGTTGTGTCCGTATTCTTTGCGCTTTTTGTTCTCCTAGTTGCTGAATTCCTAACAATTAGAGGCTCCATGGAGCTTGTTAGTGGAAGTCCAATTTGCTCGTATGTCGAAAATTTAACCACCTAATTGTTCCCTCATATGAATCCACTACTTTGCAAAAGAAACTCCTGAGATTGCGCAATTCAAATGGGAAGGGAGAGAGTTGACATATTGTGTCTCCAGCTTTTCAGGGTCGATTTGATCAAACACCATAGTCGTCGCGTTCGCCGGGTTTCCACCGCCGTCTGGCTTCTCACCGGTGTTGTGAGTTATCGATGGTGAAACCTAGCAAATATATATGAGTATTTTGACTCTCATTAAGTTTAGAGAAAACATATATATAATCTTAATGAGTATAGTTAAAATATAATCTCATTTATAGATCTATGTATATAGTGTGGGTCTAAATCTGTATGACATTATCTAGATCAAGATACTAATTTTAAACACTCACTCATAACTTGACTGAATATTTTAATTGTTTAATTAAAATTATTAAAATACTTTTTTTTGTTTTCTTTTTCTTAATGTTCGGTGCAAAATACAAATAAATTATCATGCCATGGTTAAAGGATTTATAGAACGAGTTCTTTATTTTAATAGGTGAAGTTAAGTTACAAACATCTATTTATTTTCTTGATGTGTAACATTTAACGTTATTAATTTTCTCTAACTTCACATATAAAATACCAACAAAAAAACCTTTTTAAGGGCAACGATCTCCAAATCCAGGTCCTCCGTAAAAGAAGGAACTCCCAAACCCCCGATTAAACATCAAAATATTATTATAGCAGGACACATTGGTCTGAATCAGGGAAAAATTCCTAGGTACACCGTTCATCTCAATATGTGACACGTAAGCAGCTCTCCCCAATCCGGCGTTTGCATAATGCCCACTTCCCATCTGAGTCCTAGTGTGTCGACCACGGCGCTTTAAGTTGTAAATCTCTCCACCAAAGCTTAAAAATTGGGCCGGGCGTCTAAGGTGGGTAAAAATATTCAGCGGATAGTATCCAACTTCTTCGACGTCGCCATGGTCACGGTGCCACAATATCCACCATCCATCTTCTCTCTGTCCCAAAAAATATATATAAATTAACTAAAATCTGGAATCCAATGGGACGTGAAATTTGTGTAAGATCTACATTTAAAAATTATTTGATTGTTACTCGTTCTTCTGTAAAATCTCTACTTACTAGTTCTTCCGTAAGTATTCGTTTGTTAGTAAATCGAAATAAAGATAGAAAAAAAAGTTATAAACATCAAAAACATGATTAATGAAGGTTAAAAAATAAATTGAATCCCAAAATTTGATAAAAGATGCAAGATAGTTAAATTGTAGTAATAAAAGACGACAGCTCAAAATTGATCCCACGCAACAATTTGGAAGTGCCTTTTGGAAGAAATTGTCCTAAAAATAAAAGTTTACCTTCTCAATCGACAGAGTAAGATCATATCGAACACCTTCATATATAGATATGTTACGAATGGCGATTCCAGGTACAAGATCTCCAGACCTCTGAAAGAAGCCCGGGCACTCCGAATTGTAGCATCCGAATCCGAGCTGGTAATTATTTCTCTGATTGTCATATGGAAAAAGATATAATCAAGAAAAATATAATAAAATTAAAAAGATTAAGTCATATAAGAAAACATATAATATATGGTAATGAAAAAAAAATCATGGATACTCACTGTCCAGTAAGTAAAAAACCTAGTACGGTTGTCACCATATTTTTCGGATTAACCTGTAAATACAAACCAATAAAAGGTAAAAGATCCATAGCCGAACATTAATTTATTTAGATTTTGTTTCTTTTTTGTGCTGATATTTTTTTTCATTGAAAACTATTAAGTAATCACTTCTCCTCAAGCTTCTCTCATTTTCTCTAGGAACTAACTCATTTTAAATTTATAACTCAGAGCTTATATATTAACTACAAATTGTAAATAAAAAATTAGCCAGTTCTGTTAAAAATAAACTAGTTATTAGGTAATTAAATACGTACGTGCCACCCGGCTTCAATAGTGTTGAGTCCGTTAAAAGTGTTACCGGCAGACACCCAAAGTTGAGACAAGCTAAACTCCCCGCGTTCTTCCACATGGGGATTCCAAATACCAAGACTTGCTTTTGATCTAGTCCAGTTACCTTCAACAGAACGTCCGACTGCATACTATAACCAATAAAGAAATTTACGTATATAAAAAGTCTCTTTTTGAAAATTAAAAATCATATGTATGAATAACGTATCTTCAGATATAATAAAACATCCATAAAGTGATATCATGTAAAGTGATAATCTCTCTAAATTGATAAAAATTCTCGACCGTGAGTCAGGACCAGTATTAAAATTTAATTAACCCTCCATCATAATAACTAAACTTTTTGAGAAAATTTTAGTGCTAAATCTCTATCCCAATTTTTTGTATAAACTAATATTTTTTAATAAATACATATATTTTACATAATTTATAAATTTGAAAAATACTTAAAGTGCTAGACTTGGTTGTTTGATAAATTTTATATTTATGATTTATCTTCTCAATTATTTTCAAATGAACCTAGTGATCTCCGTCAATTGTAAAGAAATATCTCAATCAAGTGTAGCATTTTTTAATAATGCTATAGAGATGTAGTATTTTTTTGGTATTTGAGTATTTATTGTTCAGAAACTCAATTTTAATATTTTTTGGGAAAAAAGTTTCTTATCTAATAATCTCTCTAAAGTGATATTTTTTTTCCGGTCCCAACCATATCATTTTAGAGAGATTTTATTGTAATTGTTTATTAGATTAGCCAAAACAAATATTGTCACTTTCTTAGACAAAATCATTATAAAGTACAATTTTTATTGAATTTGATCTTCAACTATTGCTATTTAAATTTTCATTTCGCAATAATAAAACTTTGTATTATATCAAATGAAGCTAACTCGACCAAATATAAATCACATGAGATACATCATACATGTGAGCTCGTATGTGAAATAAAAAAATTAGAAGTACAATGAAAAGTGGCATGAAGTAGAATTACCTAGAAGAACAAATATTAGATGTGATAAGTACAAATCAACAACCAAATTAATAAATCCAATATTCACAAATGTAACAAGTACAAACTTTGAACTAACCTCATGTTTATTAGGATCATCATCGTACAAACTTTGAACTAACCTCATGTTTATTAGGATCATCATCATCATTGCTAAAATGATTATGTTTCATTCTAAATCTTTCAATTTGAATATTTCTTAAAATATCTTCTTCTCTTGTTCTCCTAATTGGAACTGTTCCTTTCGGACATTTTTCACCATTTGAATTCCACAGTTGAAAAATGTACGTTGAATTAAAGCTACTTGACATTTTTCGTGGCACCTAAATATTGGACATAAGAAGAACCCACTAAAGTTATTTAATAATTAAAAATATAATGTAAATATTAGAGAATTTTCCTTTCATCCAAAATAAAATACCATTGATATTTTTCTTTTTAGTAGAGGATGATCGAAAGCGGGTTGCTTATGATATGGAACACAATCAATCAAGTCACCATCAGGGCTCTACATAAAAAAAACCCACATCAAATATTAGTTGAGACAATACGAAAAGACTTGTCATGATACATAATAAACCTATAATTATTTATTCAAAATATCAGTAATTTAATAAATAAAATTACCTTTATTGTTTTTTTTGCGAGCTTATTAATCTTTCGGAGATATTCCCTTACCATCTTCATCTTTTCGAGCTTACTAATTTCATGAACATTCTGGTTGGTTTCCAAAGAAGAGACATAATTAGTTGAATAGATGCTAAGAAAAAGGTACAAAATAAAAGTGATAAATGGTGGCACCCTAATGGACCGACTATGAGCCATGTTCAAATTTATTGCTGAGAGTGAAATATTCAAGTTTTTAATGTTGAATTTTGGGTTTATGATGTTATATATGAATGTGCAAGTCAACAAGGAATAAATGTGAGAATTTATTAATATGGTTGACTACTATTTTTTAGAATGAATCGGTTGACTAATATTTTAAAAAGATAAGATTTGTTTCAAATTTGGTAAGAATTAAAGGTTATTATTGACTCAAAGATATCTTTTGAATATATTATTTAAATATTTTTTCTAGGAAAAAGTACTTATATTGTCTTAAAATAACTTTACTTCACGACCGTGTGCAAAAAAATTACAAATCAATAGTCAATTAACTAATAATCTGTCTACAATAAAATTTCTTGGTTTAATTCAATAAATTAGTGATTGTGACAAATTAAAATATATTGTAGAAATACCTATCTAAATTCATAGAAATATAAATTACACGTCATATATTTTGTCCCAGTGTTTTGTAATCTACATTGGAAACCCCCGTTTGGAAAAATTTTGAAAATCCCAGATTTAGTTATATTTATTCAAAAAACTCCCAATTTAAATATTAAAAAATAACTATTCATCTCCTCTCTCTCTCTCTCGCTCAAAAACACAACTCTTCACCTCTCTATATCTCCCTCTTCCCCCAACTTTCATCTCCTGCCTTGCTCGCTCAACCTAGTTCGCGACCAGCTCTCTCATCTCCTCCAATCAAGGTAACCTTTTAGCGATTTATGATGCGAGTTAATTAGTATACTTATTTGATGTGTTATTTATGGTATGTTCTGTTTAGTTTGTATCTGTATTATTTTATTTTGTTCCAGTTGTATTGTGAGAGCGAATGTTTACACTATATCATCTTGCGAGTTCAGGAGCAAGAGATTGTCTCGGTTGTAATTGATGTGGATTGGGAGGCCAAGTATATGTGTTCTCCTACTCAAAGTACGCCCATTATTGTGTTTGGATCTATCGACGTATGCTAATTGTTTAGCAGCATACGCCAACGATAGGTCCTGCACAACATTGTCGTATTGCAAGAGCTATAACTCACTACTGGAGCATCCGATTGTCACAAAAAAGTGTCATTGGAAAGCTTGAAATGTTAGCTACAATTTTGTCTGTGATAGCCAAAGCAAATTTGGAACAAAAGATGGTCAATAATGCAAAATACGAAGACTCGTTGCTATCAGCGTACGCGCAGATGAGCAAGCATACGCCCACATGGAACTGGCTCATGGGGAGTTCATTGATTCCACTTAGACACATAAGCTCACCCATCCTTGGCGTACGCCAACCTCAAGGCCACGTTAGCCAAGTCACAGCCGTCCGTTCAATCACTTTAGAAAGACCTAGAAGCTAGGGTTTCTTACACTCAAATTTTTTACATAAACTTCGCTAATTCTAGGTTTTAGAAATCTCTTTCTCTACACATTTTTTTTCTTTACATTACAAGTGGGATACTTTGATGCTCTTTCAATGGGGAGGGAGACTTCCATCATATATTTTTTCTTTACATTTTTTAAAGAGTAAATTATCCCGTAGTCCCTGGTGTTTGGTCATCCTCCTTCTAGGATCCCTACATTTCTAAAATCCATGCTGACATCCCCATCTTTGGTTTTAGAAACTCTCGGGTCCCTAACTGATGTCATCGGATCTTATTTTCATTTTTTATCATGGACATGACTAGTATAGCCCTTTGGCCATATTCTCAGGTGAACCCAGCCATCAGGTCATCTTCTCCGGCAACTCTTCGTCTTTTCAGGTAAATTTTTTTGGCCAAAAAAAATTCAAAAACTCAGCGTGTTCCTCTCATCAGACTTTGATCCCGAGGACTACATCTCAGAGCTTTGGATGTTCATGCCATTCCCGATGCTCTGGTTGGAGCTTCAGTCAACCTCAGCACCAAGCTCATCGATGTCGACTCCACCACCCTTCAGATGCACTGGATAAGATCATCGCCTTCCATGCCACCATTGAGACCTCCCTTGTCGCACTCTCTGACGGCCTCCGCCAGAGATCCGAGCAATCTGAGCAACCATTTGTGGTTCGGTCACTTGGATAGACGTTCTTGGGTTCAGTCGACATCCTACAGTCGACGCCTACCATTCACCAAAATTCCTTGGCCATGATTTGCTGGCCAGTGCCGTCGGGAGAGAGAAGGGAAGAATAATGCCAATTTGGGATTTTATGGTTCTTCTATGAATTGGGGATTTTTTTAATATGCATATTCAAACAAGTCCAAGTCTCAATATGCGTTCAGAGTTCACCACTTACAGTTCATGGGCCGAAACTGAATCAATTTTTTGGGAAGATGATGATGATGCAGTAAGACGAAGATGAACTTTTGTTGATCGATCGATTTGCTTCAAGGATTCATGCTGGAGGATGATGTTTTGTTTTTTGGTTTTTAGATTTTTTGGCCAGAAAATTTTGCCAGAGTTTGCCAAAAAAATAAAGAGTCGCCGGAGAAGATGACCGAAAGGTTGGATTCACTTGAGAAGATGACCAAAAGGGTATAATAGTCATTTCTATTATCAAAAATGATGTCAGCCAGGGACCAGAAAGGGAGGATGACCAAATACCAGGGACTAGGGAGTAATTTACCCTTTTTTATTGTCATGATGTTGAGCTTGATTAGTATGAATTCGGAATAGTCCTTTGTTCAGTACGGTGTCTGTATGGCGTAGTTGGTAGATCAGGTTATGGGTTGAAAATCTAAAGTATTGGTTATTATTTGATGTACTTAATAATATGAGACCAGGAGGAGATTATGTTCGACTACTGGTTCGGATCGATGTGGTTGAGTAAATATCAATCTAATTATCTTTATGAGACCAAGAGGAGATTAAGGGTAGCAGATCTGGTCGAATAATACAACCTAAAGATAGCACAGAGAGATCAAACTATCTAAAGGGTGACCCTTAAGGAGTAAGCTTCGTAACTGGAAATAGATCTAGGTTGTCGCACAGAGAGATCAAACTTCAACCTAATGACATTCAATTTTTCTATCTTGCGAGCGAGGGTTAGGGATAGCCGTATTATAAAACTCTGGATACTAGGTCATAATAAGATCCATAACCAACATGTGTTAACTTGCTAGGGTATCGTACTCATCTTTATCATTGATTGAGTTACATTTTTTATTCCTATTTATTTCCTTGTCGTTCGCTTTCTACTTTTTTCACTCGTTTACTTGGTTTTACTTTAATCTCTCCATAACCATAATTTATATAGTAAATCAAGCGTTAGATTAGATTTTATTGATGATCCCTCAGTACGAATCCTACTTTATCAATATACTATTTGCTTAGGATAGATAGATTATTCATAAAATTTACTATCAAATTGGCGCCGTCGACATGGACTGAAAATGGAGGCATAAAATCAAAGTTACACTTAGGTTTACAAAAAAAAATTACTTTTTGTTTTAGAGAAATTTCTTTAGTACTCCCCGATTTTTGTGCATTGTTCTTTTGTAGGCACTTCTACTGCAAGAGAGGAAACTGAAACAATAAAATGACGCTGCAGAAAAAGTCAATGCTTGATTTTTTTTCATTCATACGTGGGGTGGAGGACACCAAATCATCCAACCACTACCCATTAAAGCCAACACTTTTTCGATACCACCGGCAACATTTAAGTGGCTAAAAGAATACACTCAATTCTCCTGGTTAGAATACACTAAATTCTCCTGGTTAGAAAGCAAGAGCCCTCAGGACCACCTCATGTCGTTTGAAGATGTCTGCGACAACATGTATTATCGAGGAGTAAGAGATGAGGATTTGAGACTCCACCTGTTCAAGTACTAATTTAAAGACAAAGTGCACATTTGGTATGAGGAGTTAAAAGGGTAAATGAATCACTACGTGGCATGTCTGGTTCAAGCCTTCTTTTGTAAATACTTCTATATGGCAAAGGCCGCCAAAAGTTTGATAATATTGATCATAAACGCAAGTGCAAGAATTGATTGATAATTATACAAGTTATAGATTTGTTCATTCTTCATAAGAATGAAGTCAAAAATTAACTTAGAAAGAAGATCAAGAATCTCCAGAGCTGTGGGAGAAGCTTTGCTTCAGTCAGCTTTGTGCTAATATAGCACCGCACAAAAGTTGGATAAATCACCTTATGAATTATGGAAAGGTCAAGCACCTAGCTTCAAGTACCTTAAAGTTTGGGGATGTCTTGCTAAGATTTCAACCCCACTTTCGAAAAGGACAAGGATATGACCCAAGACAATAGATTTTGTGTTTATCGACTATGCACAAGATAGTTTTGTATACCAGTTCTTGATACATTAGTCAGATAACTCTGACGTCCGCATGAATACTATCTTTGAAAATAGGAATGTTTCATTCTTCTTGGAAAATTTTCCTCACAAAGCTCAAACAGAGGTTAACAATCAAGTTGATCAAAATGGGAACAATATGGGGGAAAATGAATCTCAATATGATGTTGAACAACCTAAATGTGGGAAAAGAGCGAGGAAAAGAAGTCCTTTTGGATCAAATTTTCTAACTTATATCAGAAAGAGATCCAATAACCTACAAAGAAGCAATATCATCTGCATAATTTTCTCTTTGAAGAGAAGAGTGAATGATTACAAGGCTAGTGGATCTACCTCCAGGTAGCTAACCACCAGGAGACAAGTGTATCTTCAAAAAATAGATGTAGCTAGATGATTACAAGGCTAGACTTGTTGTTAAAGGCTACAAACAAACTGAGGGTATTGATTATTTCAACACATATACTTGATGAGCATGTCGAAACCTCTCAAAATAAATTGATATTCACGACTTACTAATCTGTAGCAAGTAAGTGAAAATACCGAGTCAGATATAAGAAGGGACGAATATTTAATTATTCTAACTATTAAACAAAAGTAAAAAAAAGGGGGTTATTGAGATTCCAAATTGAATGAAATAAACGAAAACAAGAGAGAGTAGTAGGATTAAAAATCAATAGGAGAAAATGGTAGATTCGAGATCAGAGTACCGCGACAGATTGGTTGATCATTGGATCACAAAAGATTCTCTAACACACGTAGCAAGTAGGAGTAAATCTCATGCAACTGCAAATAGACCACAAACATCAATAATCAACTAGTCAAACGACTGCGTAACCATTTGTTTACCACCTAATAGACAGAATATAAACTGATTCAAATTTTATAAGGCAATAGCATTAAGAACGAATGTTCCTACTCCTGTCGATTATACTTAAAACTTAGATATCTACAAACTATCTTTACTTATTTCCAGTTAATTAGTTTGGTTTCGACCATCCCTCACTGAATTAACTTCCTAGTTCAATTCCTAACCGAAATCGCTAATCAAGAATCAAAGACAAATCAATTCAAGAATAAATTCACAATCGTAAATCATTCAAAAACTACAATAAGCACAAGAAAATAAGTAAATGCTACTGAATTAGAATGATAAAAAAGATCCTCCACAACCAAAACATATGGCCTCTTCCCTCAAATCATGGCAAAGATAAAGTAAAAAAAAGTTTTTGTTCTATGGACTGAAAAGTTATGTAAAAATTAGGTCTAGAGGTTATATATAATTCCTTCTAAATCTAAAAATCTATAAGGGTCGTCCTCCAAATCCTAAGCGATGCAGAAAACTGAAATTTTCAATATTGCTCCTTAAAATTCGCTAATAATATTTTGCTAGACTAGCCTTCACTATTTTGCTCATAACTTTCTCTTCCAACCTCTGATTTAGGCGTTCTTTATATTCACAGAAAGAGGAAAGAAAAATATTCGATCATAGAAGATGTGTTGAATTTTCTCATAGTTTTCGCTTGCTTTAATTCAATGGTGTTACTATGTTGTTCTTTGGAGGCATGATGCGACTTAAAATTAGGTAGATATTGTTCCCGCAAAAGAGAAGCGAGCGGACAATTTAGCTCTATAGATAATAAATAGAAAACAATGGTCGAAAGGAGTCCAAATCCCCACAAAAATCCGAAATAAGAGTCCAATTAGGACTCAAAATTCTCAGGCGCGAAAAACGGGAAAGAATAGCTCCGAAATTCTCTTCAGCTTGGGCTTAATATCAGAGGCTCGGCTCGGCTTGCTCTTAAAGGAAGCCAACAGCAGGTCACGTGGCGTTTGCTGAGTGGATGGACAAGGAGTCAGGCGGCTTAGGACATCAGCGTGCGTCAAGGACACAGCTTTTGTCTGGCGCGTGGAAAACAGGCGCTTTCTGGTTGGCGCAAAATCTTCTGTCCATTTCGTAGCGCGAGCTTTTGGTCGCTCGCGAGATTTGGTGTCCGGATAAATTAATTTCCTCGCTCCGTGTATTCTTCCTCCTAGCGGTAAGCTTACAAAATCTCTGTACACTTCGTGAACTGATGCAACTCTTGGGTTTGCGTTTGTTTTGCCGGAAAATGATTATTGAATAATGTTTTTCTTCAATGAAAAATATTTTTTTCTCACGGAGACAAACACAACCTAGGGGGATACTGATTCTGATCCGTTCTCTCTTTGATTGATTTCCGAATGTGTGTTGATTTTTTTTTTTTGACGTGGTTGCTGATTGTGTTGAGAATTCATTTTAGGATAGGTGATAACATGTTGTCGTGAGATCAAGTATGTCACTGACAAATGAAAATTCCGAGCGGAATCGATATTTTTAGAACAAGTTTTTCCCTAATATTATTGAATCGTTGGAACTTCCTTACCTTGATAACTTTATATAATTAAGGTTTCATGTTTGTTGATACTTCTCTTGGCGAATTAGAGTTTGAAATCGATACGTCTGATTGAGTTAGATCTGTCTCCTGGCGAATTTGCTTGATCAGTTGGTTAAGTTACGTCAGCCCTCTTCATCAGTTGATCTATGCGCATTAGGTGGTGAGATTCTCGACGACATAAACTACATGCCATTACTCTTCAGAAAAGAGTGAACAGATAAGTTATAGGAAATAAAACCAGTCCAAGAAAGCTTGATACGAAAATCACAAGGACTTGCTAATATCAGCACCGAACAATTCCTCAACTACATCAGGCCTTAAAGATGTCTGCTCAAGTTCTGCAATTTTTATTCGTCGTAGAATCTGCAAAACTATCATAGTTAAAGAACAACTCGATTACCATGGGAACACTGGTAAAACCAAAAAAACAAAGGAAGAAGAAACCTTTTTCTTCTTATTTGACATGCCTCTTCTCGCCTTTTGTTGATTAACCGGTCCTTCCTCCTCTGAACGAATCTGAGTCATCTTTCTTGCTTTTGGCCGCTAAAGTTGCCTGCTAAATCTTGTTGGTATATTTGTTTGATTTGGCGACCAAGAAGTGATCTAATTTGCAGCGGTCAATGAATTTCTTGAGTAATATCGAACCATCTGTTTGTATCTTGAAGATTTTGCTTATTTATGGAATATTATTGGTCGTAACTTTTCGATGAAGACAAGCACAGCTTTGGAAGCTGGGATCAAAGGCTATTTAGATTGCAATGCATCTGATCAACCAAGATTTGACTGAAATTGAGGTGCAAATTCACTTGTGGGTTACATCAATGGTTATTCGAGCACAATTGATTGGCGAGCCGAAAACGGAGCTAGTTTAGCTAAGATTTTTCTTGTACTTTTGACAAGCTATAAACTAATCTATACACCTAGGAAGGCCAATGAAGAGACGATGTCACGGTTGAGGCCATGTGTATCCAATTGGCGAAATCATGTGCTTTCGGAGTATAACTCCATACAGTTTGAGTATAACAAAAGAATGACTTCTTATAAATCAAGACCATTAAGTGTCATTTCCTAAAATGAATTTCGTAAAAAATGTTAGAAAGTTTATTTCTTAATATATAGGAGGAAAGCTCGAGTCACTTTCCTATAATGATTTTTGATTTTCCAATTTATGTAACGTATAAGGATGCAGTGTTTAATTCTCAATAATAAAAGGTAAAACTCTACAAGAGCATGAACATGATTTTTTTAAAGGTAAATTTTTACACTATGATATTGCTAGGATTTGAACCCTGGACATTCTAGATATTTACAACAACTTGTGCCGTTGGGCTACAAGCCCTTTGATAGAGTATGAAAATAATTTTTCATATTTTTTTAGATTTATTTCAGTGGATAATTTATTACTAATTATTTTCTTGTTTATACTTGAGCGTATTTATCTCCAAAAATTTATTCAAGTAGTGGAGTGTCAATCAGAGAAACTTATTTTACTTGGTCGAACATATTGAAATCGCAGGAAAATTAATCAGTAGAATTCTGTTTTTAGGGTTTGGATGATTGTGAATTTCGTTGGTCGGCTCCTCCTCTTTTTTAAAAAAAATTTGCAACTCTATTGTTGTGTATTATCGTTTCTTAAGAGATTTAGTTCTTGATCCTAATTATTCTTGTGTTTTTGTTCCTTGAAAGAATTGGAGATGGGAGATCTAATTCCAGGTCTCCCGGATGACTTTGCCATAGAGTGCCTGATTCGCATGCATTTTGAAGGGAGAGGATTAGATGGGGACAAAGGTAGTCCCCAAGTTTGGGGACTAAAGGAGATGCGGTGGCAGTCTAGGTATTAATAAGTTTTTTAAGGGTAATTTAGGAAAATAACTCTTCACCAAAAACTGGATTAAAAATTAAAAAAATTTCAAAAAAGGGAAAAAATAATCACCAATAAACGTGGAGGACTCTTCAACTTCCTGTAACCAATATGAAAAACCCTACCAGCCACTTTATCAGCAAACTAAATTCCCTGAAACAAAGAATCCATTGGAGCTCTTTGAAGGTTACGTGAAAAAAAAGGTTTGCATATTATTCTATTATTTATAGCAATCTACGTGTATTTTATTCCTTTAAAATCAAATCTTCTTCATCTTTTAATACACGATTGATATTCTTTTGGGTGAAAAATCATAGTGACGAGGAGGACCGAGAAACCAGAAATTGGGTAGAGGATGGAATGAATTAATGGGTGACAACATTCTCACGGCTATGTCGTAGGGGTCTTTGGTGTTCTCGTCTGGAATTAATTAATTAATTAATTGGGTGTTCTTAGTTGAGGTTGTTGTTAGGAGACTTGAAGGAGAGGCCAAAATGTGGGTGATGCAGGTTCCTGGGTTACAGTTGGCTTTATTGTTATTGGTTTTCACTTATATCGGATGATGTTGGTTTGCATATGTGTTTATATTGGTTTGACTATTTGTCGATATTGGTTTTATCCTGTTCTGTAGTTGGTTTGCGTATTATTTCATATTGGTTTGATGCTGTGTAGATATTGGTTTCAGTCTGTTATCATGTAGGTTTGGGTATGTATCGATATTGGTTTGTAGTCTGTGATTATGTTGGTTTGCGTATGTGTTTATATTAGTTTTACGCTGTGTAAATAAAGGTTTCAGTCTGTTATCATGTAGGTTTGCTTATGTATCGATATTGGTTTTTAGTATGTGATGATGTTAGTTTGCGTGTGTGTTATATTGGTTTGACTATTTGTCGATATTGGTTTTATACTGTACTGTTGTTGGTTTGCCTATGGTGTTGATATTAGTTTTAGGCTTAAGTGATAATGAATTCGAGCTGTAGTGTTATTGGTTTACGGCTGTGTTGGTACAGACGTATAGATGTTAGTTTTCAACTTTATTAATTTTGGCTTGTACCTTTTTTTGTGATATTTGTTTATACCTCCAGTGATATTTGCTTTATTGATGCCGGTTTTATCCCGATGTTTTTTTGGTTTAATGGTTGGAAGCTAAAATGATATTGGTTTCCATAGGTATAGATGATGGTTTTCATCATTATTAATATTGGTTTGTACATAATGTGATATT
This sequence comes from Hypericum androsaemum, assembly GCA_963995505.1. Taxonomy (NCBI): domain Eukaryota; kingdom Viridiplantae; phylum Streptophyta; class Magnoliopsida; order Malpighiales; family Hypericaceae; genus Hypericum; species Hypericum androsaemum. The sequence goes on from OZ023184.1 coordinate 20,755,492, forward strand.
GGTTTATACCTAGTGGGATATTTGTTTTATTGATACCGGTTTTTATCACTATCCTTTTTTGGTTTTGAGGTATATTAATATTGATTTTTATTTGTCTTGAGATTGGTTTATACCTGAATTGATTGTTGTTTTGAACTGAATTGATATTGGTTTACAGCTTTATTGATAAAGGTTTGTAGGTTAACTGATAATGGTTTTTATCTGCACAGATGTCGGTTTTTGCCATTATTAATATTGGTTTGTATCTATTGTTATATTGGTTAGAGCTTTTCAAACATAGTTTCCCCACTTTAACAAAAATGGCGTGTAGCTCCTGCGATGTTCGTTTGTAGCCTTTTTGAAATTTTTTAAATTAAAAACTGATATTTGTTTAAATCTTATTCCGAACGAAGCATGGATGAAATAATCGATAGTCAAGATTTTCAACAGGGCAATTGTAATCAACAAACTAGAGGTATAGTATTTTAATTGATCCTAGTTTTCCGCTTCATTATTATTGGATTTGTATGTTTGGTCGTTTTGGTTTTGAATAGATGTTGGTTTTCATTAATTGATATTTGTTTGCAAGAACTAATCTCCTTTTAAATTTGACTGTCAAGTTACGGATGATATACAACGAACTACAATGGACGGTGCAGAGGAAATGGAGACAGTTGAGGATATGGAGGAAAAGGAACGGTGGGAAAAAATAGAATTTCAATCCGTGAAAGAGGTGCATGATTTTTACTATAGTTACGAACACAGAAAAGGATTCAGTGTGCGGAAAGATTACCATAAAAATGGGAAAGTGAATGGTGAAAAGACTAAGGAGATATACTACATCAAATTACTTTGCAACAAGGAGGGGCTTCGTAAGCAGTCAGATGAACCTAAACAGAAAAATGGTCGGTCGTATAAACGACTTGAGGAAAGAATAGATTGTGAAGCTATGATCATCATCCACTATTCTCCGAAATGGTCAGTTTATTACATAAAGGAATGGAATGTACATCATAACCATCCTCTAATCCCAAGTCAGTTCACTTATATGTTAAGATCAAACCGAAAGATGAATCCAATTCAAGAAAAAATTGCAAAAATGCATAATGAAGTTGGCATTAAGAACAGATTATCATACGAAGTAATGGCAATGGCTGCTGGAGGTGTGGAAAATCTTGGTTTCCTCCCAATAGATTTGAAGAACCATTTGGGCACCCAACGGCAACGGACGATGAAATTGGGTGAAGCGACAGCATTGCAAAAATATTTCAGATCTGAGGCGTATAAGAATCCATCCTTTTTTTATGAGATTGAAGTTGACAGTGACGAACAGATATCAAATATATTCCGGGCCGACAATAAGATGCGGATGGACTATAAGGTATTCGGTGATGTAATTGCATTTGACACAACTTACAGAATAAATAAGGATTACCGTTCTTTAGGTATACTTCGAATCTAATTCTTACTTTTGGTTTGACAGTGTTTTGGTATATGGACTTATATTGTTAATTTGGTTCTGCAGCTCTATTTGTAGGTTTCAATCACCATCGCATGATTTGCATTTTTGGGGCAGCTCTCATGTACGATGAGACAGCTGAATCATTTCAATGGCTATTCCGGACATTCCTTAATTGCATGGATAACAAGGCACCAATGACCATATTCACAGACCAAGCCAACGCAATCAGCAAGGCACTGGGATTGGAACTTAAAGGTACATACCATGCTTTATGTACCTGGCACATACTAGAAAATGCGAAGAAAAGACTTAGTCAGCTATTCATGAACGAAGTATCCCAAGCATTCAAACATCTGATATATAATGTTGACGATGAATAGGAATTTGAGTTTTACTGGAATAAGATGATAGAAGATTGTTTCCAACCAGGAGGGCACATATGGTTGAAATATATATATGATTACCGAACACAATGGTCATCAGCATGGTTAAGAAACATTTTACTGCTGGCATGGTAACAACACAACTTGTCGAATCTTCCAACAGTAATGTACGGGGGTACTTGCAATTCGACTACAACCTCATTGAGTTCTTCACCCATTTTAACAGCTTTGTCACTCGTAGAAGGCATGCAGAGAGGGAGGCAGATTTCGATGCCATGAATAAGTTGCCAAACAACAGACACAGTACCAGCTCATTGGTCACGTCAGCTGAGGTGTACACACACAGAATGTTTCAAAAGTTCCAACATGAATATGAAGAATCTCTTCGTTACCAAATTGAACAAGTCTTGGACGAAGATCCTTTGTCAGGTAAAACTAAATTTTCATACACTTTGGATCTCAACGGATGCAGATTTTAATATGAAATTGGTTTCATCTGAAAAGATATTGGTTATAAACCAAAATCTGTGAGATGCAGCACTATTGTTTCTGAGTTGAATTGTTATTGTTATTGTTATTGTTACAGTTGGCTTTATTGTTATTGGTTTTCACTTATAGTGCTATTTATTTTCAGATTTATTGATACTGGTTTTGGACAGTAGTGCTATTGGTTTTGAGATATATTGATATTGCTTATAACCTTTAGTTTTTTTGTTTTAAGCTTTATTTGGTTTGACGATGTTTACATATTGGTTTCAGTCTGTTATCATGTAGGTTTGCGTATGTATCGATATTGGTTTTTAGTATGTGATGATGTTGATTTGCGTATGTGTTTATATTGGTTTGACTATTTGTCGATATTGGTTTTATCCTGTGCTGTTGTTGGTTTTCCTATCTGTTCATATTGGTGTGATGCTGCGTAGATATTGGTTTTAGTCTGTTATCATGTAGGTTTGCGTATGTATCGATATTGATTTTTAGTATGTGAGGATGTTGGTTTGCGTATGTGTTTATATTGGTTTGACTATTTGTCGATATTGGTTTTATCCTGTGCTGTTGTTGGTTTCCTATGTGTTCATATTGGTGTGATACTGCGTAGATATTAGTTTCAGTCTGTTATCATGTAGGTTTGCGTATGTATCGATATTGGTTTTTAGTATGTGATGATGTTGGTTTGCGTATGTGTTTATATTGGTTTGACTATTTATCGATATTGGTTTTATCCTGTGCTGTTGTTGGTTTGCCTATGTGTTCATATTGGTTTGATACTGCGTAGATATTGGTTTCAGTCTGTTATCATGTAGGTTTGCGTATGTATCGATATTGGTTTGTAGTCTGTGATTATGTTGGTTTGCGTATGTGTTTATATTGGTTTGACTATTTATCGATATTGGTTTTATCCTGTGCTGTTGTTGGTTTGCCTATGTGTTCATATTGGTTTGATGCTGCGTAGATATTGGTCTCAGTCTGTTATCATGTAGGTTTGCATATGTATCGATATTGGTTTGTAGCAATATAATCTTGTATCCTTAACCCAATACTTGATAAGATAGCAGCCTTCTCGTCTCCAACATCCATACTGTCCAAAATATAACACCCTTTTGACAATGTGTCAATGACAAAGACACTAAAGTGTCGATTATCACAATATGGAAAGATCCACTGCAACCAAAAAGCCACAAAAATATATTCATCAACATAATTTTGTGTTAGAAGGATACGAATGTACAAAATACAGACAAAATGTAAAACCAAGTATCACCGACTTACATATGGAATTTCAGAGACGTAGCTCATGGCATACAGATATGACAATTCAACAGTACGTAGTAATTCGTCGCAGATCACTTTCCTTATTTCCTCGGCTGGTTGAGTTCCCACATCAGGAAATACGAACCTTAAAATTGTCCCCTACAGTAGAACAACGAGGTGATGCATGTCAAAGAGATATTGAAATTGCTTCGTTCTGGATAAGATTTAAACCAATATCACTTTTTAATTTAAAATAATTCAATAAGGGTATAAACGAACATCACAGGAACTACAAAACACGACTGTTCGAAATCAATATCACTGAAACCTAGACTGTATAAGCGGGAAATCTATATTTCTAAAGCTTAAACCAATATCACTAAAGGTTTAAACCACTATCACAAAAGGTACAAACCGATATTAAAACTGATCGAAACTAACAACTTTACAGTTAAAAATCAATATCAGTTAAGCTACCTACCATTATCGGTAAAGCTGTAAATCAATAACAAGTCAGTTGAAAACCACAATCAACTCAGGCGTGAACCAATCTCAATACAACTCAAAACCAATATAAATATAACTCAAAATCGAAAATACATCGGGATAAAATAGGTATCCATAAAACCAACTTCACTGCAGGCTTAAACCAATATCACTAAAGGTACAAATCAATTTTAATAAAGAAGAAAACCAACATCTATACTGTCAAAAACCAATATGATTTAAGTTATAAATCATTAACAATAAAGCTGTAAACCAATATCAAGTCAGGTCATAAATAGAATAAATTCAGGTATAAACCAATCTCAAAAGAGCTAAATATTCAATTATTCCCTACAGTAGCGCCACCAGATGATGCATGTCAAAGAGACAGGAAATTATAGTTCAACGTAAACTTGCATAAGCAAATAACTATCAACACATACTATAACCAATATTGAAACTGGTTTAGAGCAATATCAATACAGACTAACACTAAAACCAACATCAATTCAGTGGACAACCAATGTCAATAATGACTTAAACCAACATCAAATGATCAGATGACCAAATTCAATACCAAATACAACCAATATGAACAAAATAAAGCATATTAAAAAGTTAGTTTAGTGTAACTTATGAAGCAATAAGAAAATACTAACAATTATTTCGACAGGGAACACAATGCGATCAATATGTTGGTTCATATTATGAACCCGTCTTGCAAGCTAGCGTGAATATGCATTAACAACCATCGAAGAAATCCATTTCCTCCCATGAAGGGTTGCAACGTCTTTCCGCATCACATACGATGTCTGGTCAAAAATCATTAGCTCTCCACTGAAAAGTAAAAAAATGACACTACAGTATAAAAACTCTTGTGGTCTGAAAAAGGTAACTCCCAAATATTATCATTAAAGTCATTGATATAACTACTAAATAAGAAATGACTTACGGTAATTCTTTTGCTTTTGATCTATCATTTGCATAGTTGGACAGAATGTTCTTTTGTGCAACCATCAAAGATTGATAACAAGCCTTGGCAGCCTCCACCTTATCAGGTGTTATGCCAAAGTCACGAGTCAACTGTGTGGCTGGTGCACTGACAAAATTGATATGATCCATAATCTAAAAATCATCATCAACATCCGCAATGTCTGCCCGCTGACCCCCTTTCGGTAAACGAAGTTGCTTCCTCTTCTTTGGATTATGATCAGTAAATGGAGTCCTCAAAATGTGGCTCACTCTCGTCCGCCTCTTAGGATCCACCACTTTGGTTTCAGCCTCTACCACAGACAAATTCTTGGAGCCATCAGTACTAGTGCCCGCAATCTTATCTGCAAATGCGGCAACTTCAGCAAAGAAACTCGTATCACCACTTTGATTTATCAAAAGGCTAGATGTGTTGGCCAACTCCAATAAATCTGTTGTCCCAAATGGAACGAGAGACCACTTATCATGAGGTTCAATGTTCTCTGCTCCAATAACCTCCTCCTCATCGACAGGATCAATGTCCTTTGCCTTTTTATTCACGGTCTCATTTTCAACCTCAAGAGCCTTATCATCCTCCTCAATAATTTTTTCCTCGTTGTCTGAAAAATCATTCTGCCCATCCTATCGTACAACAAAGAAGGAACGATTAAAACATCAGATGAACTGCATACAATATCAGTATCAATACAGATTTAAACAAATATAACTACAGGCTCAAACCAGTAAAAAAAACACAGCCTATACCAATATAAGTTCAGACCTAAAACAAAAATAATACAAAGGCAAACCAATGACAATACATAAGCTAACCAATAGTAGTGTGGACTGAAACCAATAACACAAATGACTTAAACCAATAACCGTACATTAGTTAACACATATACATGTCCAAACCGATATCTCTAAAGACCTAAACCAATCACAATACAGAGTTAAACCAATGACAATACAAACATTAACCTATATCAGTATAGGTTGAAACCAATGACACAATAGACTGAAACCAATAACAGCAAATAAGCAAACCATTATCAATATAGAATTAAACCAATATGAGTACAGACGTAAACCAAAAACAATACAAAGCTAAACCAATGAGAACACATAAGCTAACCAATAGCAGTATGGACTAAACCAAAAAAAAACAATTTAAGATAAAGCTAATAATAAAGGGAAATGAGGTTTAAACTCAAAAAGTCATTCACCCATCCATGCGGTTCAATGTTCTCTTCTACAATATCCTCATCCTTATCTTCAGGAACAATGTTCTTCTTTGTCTTTTTATTCACGGGCTCGGTTTTAGCCTCATTTTCATCCTCTACGTCCTTATCATCCTCCTCAATTACCTTCTCCTCGTCATCAGGAAAGTCATTCCGCACATCCTATCATGCAACAAAAAAGGAATGATTAAAGCATCAGATGAAATGCATACAATATCAGTATCAAATACAGAGTTAAACCAATATCAGTACAAACTCAAACCAATGTCAGTATAAATACAAACCAATATCAATAAAGATTTAAACCAATATCAGTACAGGCTCAAACCAATAATAGCACGTAATGAAATCGATATCTATACATGTCCAAACCAAATATCACTACAAACTAAACCATTATCAAAACAGATCTAAACCAATAACAATATATATGTTAACTAATATCAGTATAGAATGAAACCAATGTCACTATAAACAAACTAAAAACCGTACATAATACAACCCTAAAACCAATATCAGTACAGGCTCGAACCAATATCAATACAGATTTAGACCTAATTCAGTACAGGCTCAAACCAAGATCACTATAGAACTAAACCAATAACAAAACTAAACTAAACCAATAACAATACTTACGTCATCCAATATCAATCACAAAAAACTCAATATAAGATCAAGCTAATAATAAAGGGAAATGAGGTGTAAAATCACAAAGTCGTTCACCCTTCCGTCTCCTTCGTCATCATTCCCCTCCTCATGGCTGTCTTCATCATCCGTCTCCAGGATGCTATCTTTCTTCATTCTTAGTCTATCCTCGACAATTAGTTTGACCAAATTAATCGAATGGTCTAAAGCTTTTCTCTTTTCATCTAAAGCATCTCGTTCCCGTAGGAGGCCGAAATGACTTGCATATAACTACAAAGAATAAAAGGACACAAAAATTCAGACTTCATTAACAATAAAACAGTTCAAGTAGAAAAGCAAATTATTAAGTACCTGGTTCAATGACATATTGCGATAATCAGTGCCAGCGGTGGCACTCGAAGAAGCACGATAAATCTTTTCGATTTTGTATTTCTTGAAATAGTCTAAGAAAGCATGGGCATTGCAGCCCATTTTGACTAGTGTGCTGGTCTTAAAACACTCCAAACATCTCTCAAACTCAACATTCATACTATGAGCCACGAAATTAGGCCAATCATGTCTCGAAACCTGAGAGAATTGTTCGAAATAAAATCAATATCTTCCTGATATGACCGACGAAGTTGGTGGCATGAGAAAAATGGCTACAGCATATAGAAGGTAAACTGTAGCCCAGTCATAAGCACTCAACTCATTCTTTCCTTTCCTATATAATGCCTCCTCTAACTTCTTGACCTTCAGAAAATTTTTGTCGGTTGGCTCCAAACGCAATCTTGTAGCACCTGTCTGAAACTTAACCTTTTCAACCGGAGTCAGCTTCTTTGCAAAAGAGATTTTCTCATTCCCAAATTCCAGACCGTAAATTCTTCTGACATGCTCAGGAGATAAAACAACCTTCTGCTTGACTTTACAAAATTTGACCACTTCCATCATATCAATCGGATCAGGATCCTGGACAGTCAATTCCAAAAGAAACCCAATGCCAGCCTTTCTAATATACCCACTTCTTTGATCCATGGAAGCTTATGAGGTTTGCTTATGCAAATACTCATTCACGTTTATTATCTTGCTGGGCTTGCAAAATAGCACACAACTCTAACAACAACAAAAACATAGCTTTTGTCAAGAACCAATATGATAATTATATCATTGAAAGTAATGATCTTCAAAGCCAATATCTGAACATCTGAAAACTAATATCAAATCAGCTACAAACCAATATCATCACAACATCTAAACAGGGATGAATACAGGTTCAAACGTATATCAAATCAACAACAACGGAAAACACATATCATCTCTTGTTTTTGGAATCAGAATACCTTAATATTCATCGAACCAAATGTTGTACATCCAATGTACAACATTCAACCTACAAACAAATCAAAAAATAGTACCTTTTCCTTCTGAGGTTCAACCTTCGGCTTCATCTTCAAATTCTTCTCCAATGAACTTCAATCAACACCGACAGGCAAAAAACAATAAATTATTACAGATCCATAAACACGACTTGCATGTCGGTATAGTGCCACATAAAAAGCATGTTCAAAGATAAGCGCAGACGAGGACACAAAGAACCCCAATATCTCGGTTATCGAAAAAACACAAATTGGAGAAAAAAAATTACACCTTGAATAGGGACGCTTCTCCTAACGGAGAGGAAGAGAAGACTAATAGAGCACTGGAGAGTGAGCACGGAATAGCGGCGCACGAAGGGGTGGTGGTCACGGAGGGGAAGGCGGTCATGGAGAAAGAAGGAGAGTACGGATTGGACAGGAGAGCAATAGGAAATTTATGGAAAGCGAGAGCGGAGAAGTCCCGGTCACTAAAAGGCGGGAGCGGAGGAATGGCGTTCAAAAATGGGAAGAAGAGCATGGAGGAAAGGAGGCCAAGGCTCGGCGACGGTAGGAAGAAGAAACAGAGAGAAATAGGAAACAAAAGGAAGCGGGAGGAAAAGGGTTTGTCCCGAAATTTTGATTTTTGATATGGGAGAGGAAGAGTCACCATTTTCATTAATAAAAAGGTGTATTTTGTTGTCTGAAATTGACAAAAATGCCCCTGTTAATTTTTAACCATCAGATCTCCAAATCTGGCTACCAAAACAAATCTAACGGCTGAGAACGTAGTCCCCACCTATGGAGTATAATTCTATAGTCCCCACTCAATCCGCTCTCCATTTTGAATCGTTTCCCAACGCTTTTTTGACGTGTAAGCACATAATTGGATCACCCGGGTATTTAGGTAGGCGAATTGTGGGCGGTCATAGCCAATCCATTGTCATAATGACGCTAAGAGATTATCATAATGACCTTGCTTTTAATAGGGTATGTGAGCTGAAGACAGGAATCTTGAGTGAACTGCCTCCTATTCCAGGGTGCTTCAATGCTTTGCCAGTTGACTGTAATTTGGCTGTTGTGGGTTTAAACTTGGTGGTCATTGGCGGGCGGCGTCCTCGGAGTGCATGGGCTTCTAAAGATTGGGCAAAAGAGGTGTTTATATACAGTTTCATCTCAAATACGTGGCGGCGTGGGGCAGACATTTTGGATGCCTTGTTCTATTCCAAATATGCCTTGGATCCCATCTTGGTCATAGTGTGAAAACGTGAAACAGAAATGTTGACAATCTCTCCACCAAAGTCCAACCTATCGGCCAGGCCGTTAAGGTAGGGGAACATACTCCCCTCCCAATATCCAATTGGTATGATGCCTTGGTTAGTATGCCAGTATAGCCACCACCTTCTATCTACTTTCTGTACAAAAAAAAAGATAGTCATTTGATTTTGCAAAAAAGGAACGTGTATAAGAACTAACTAAAATCTAGAATATAATAGGACGTGAAATTTGTGTATATCTACGTGTAGAAAATCATTTGATTGTTTATAAATCTCTTGTTATTGGTTTTTTTCCATATGTATTCATTTATTAATAACTCAAAATAAAAATAGAAAAATAGTTACAAACATAAAAAACATGATTAATCAAGGGCTAGAAAATATATTATATCCAAAAATTCGATAAAAGAAGTAAAATAGTAAAATTAAAATAATAAAAGACGGCTCAAAATTGATCCCACATATTTGGAAGTGCCTTTTGGAAGAAATTGTCATAACACTAAAATCTTACCCACTCAATTGAAAGAGTAAGGTCATGTCGAGCACCATTATATACAGATATTTTAGAATCTTTAAAGGCAACTCCACGTACAAGTGCATTAGAAGTCAGAAAAAAGCCAGGGCACTCCAAATTATAGCATCCGAATCCGCGCTCGTAATTGTTGTTCTGATTTTGATATGGAAAAAGAAATAATCAATAAAATAAAATAAAATCAATCGGATTAAGTCGTATGAGAAAATAATTAACACGTGGTAATCAAAAAATGACAAATCCTGGATACTCACTGTCCAGTAAATAAAAAACCTAGTTTGTGAGTCGTTATATTTCTTAGGATATACCTGTAAATATAAACAATTAGGTAAGCAACAAAAGCTAAAAGATCCATAGCGCAACATTAATCTATTTAAGTTTTTTTTTGTGATGACATTTTTTTCATTGGAAACTAGATTAATGAATCACTTCTCCTCTAACTTCTGTCATTTTCTCCAGAAACTAACACATTTGAAATTTAAAACGACGAGTTTATATATTAACTACAAATTTTAAATAAAAAATTAGACAATTTTGTTAAAAATAACCTAGTTATTATGTTTATAACTACATACATGCCAACCGGCTTTAATGGAGTTCACTTGGTTAATACTGGTACCGCCAGTCACCCAAAGTTGACACAAGCTAAACTCCTTACGATTTCCGTCTATGTTGGGTTTCCAAATACCAAGAGTTGCTTTCAAACTAGTTCAACTACCATAGACAGAAATTGCGTTTGCATACTGCAACCAATAAAAAAAATTATGTAAAGAAAAAGTCTCATTTGAAAATTGAAAATCATACGTATCTCCATATACTTGTTTATTTGATTAGCCAAAATAAATATTGTCACTTTTTTTTGACAAAATCATTATAAAGTACCATTTTTATTGAATTTGATCTCCATACTATCGCAATATTAATTTTCATTTCCCAATAATTAATTTTTGTATTATGTCAAAATGGATCTAACTCTAACCAAATATAAATTAAATGAGATATCATATCCAAAAAAATCAACTGAGATACATATGAGCTCGTATGTGAAATAAGAAATTTTAGAAGTACAATAAAACGTGGCATGCAGTAGATTACCTACAAGAACAAATTTAACAAATATTGGATGTGATAAGTATAAATCAACAATGAAATTAATAAATCAAATATTCACAAATGTAACCATTACAAAGTTTGAAATGACCTCATGTCTATCTTTTTGATTACTAAAACGGTTATGTTTTATTCTAAATCTTTCAATTTGAGCAGATCTTAAAATGTATTCTTCTGTTGTTCTCCTAATTGGAATGGTACCTTCCGGGCATTCTTCACCATTTGCATTCCATAATTGAAATGTGTATATTGAATTGAAGCTCTTTAGCATTTTTTGTGGCACCTAAATATTGGACACAAGAAAACCCAATAAATTTGCAGTTATTAAAAATTATACGTAAATATTAGAGGATCTTCCTTTCATCCATTACAAAAACTTTCATTACCATTGATATTTTTTTTTAATAGAGGATTATCGAAAGGAGGTTGCTTATGAAATGGAACACAATCAATCAAGTCGCTATCGTGACTCTGCATATGAAAACCACATCAAATATTAGTTAAGACAATAAGAAAAGACTTATAATGCTACACAACAAACAAATAATTATTCATTCAAAAATCAGCAATTTTATAAATAAAATTACCTTTATGTTTTTTTTGCACGCTTGTTAATCTTTTGGAAATAGTTGCTTGCCATCTTCATCTTCTTGAGCTCATTAATTTCATAGACACTCTGGTTGGTTTCTAAGGAAGAGACATAATAAGTTAAATAAACACTAAGAAAAATGTACATAATAATAATGATAAATGGTTGAACCCTAATGCACCAACTATGAGCCATGTTCAAGTTTGTTGCAGATAGTTAAATAGTCTAGTTCTAATTGTTGAGTTTTCGGTTTATTATGTTTTATATATATGTGTGTATGAAAGTCAACAAGGAATAAATGTGATAATTAATTAATATAGTTGACTACTATTTTTAGACTGAATTAGATCGAATATTGTTTTAAGAACATAAGATTTGTTTAAAATATGGTAAGAGTTAAACGTTAATATTGACTCAAAGAATTCTTTTGAATATGTTACTTAAATATTTTTCGGAAAAGGTACTTATATTGTCTAAAAGTAACTTCTCGACCATGTACAAACATATTTACAAATCAATAGTCGATGAACTAATAATCTGTGTAAAATAACTTTTCTTCATGTTTCAACTTGGATCAATTCAAAAAATTTGTAATTTTGATAAATAAAATTACTTTAAGAATTTTTTTTATAATTTATAGTATTTTCAATGAACTTAATTAATAATTCTCTGGTAATATTAATATAACTAGTATAATTTTTTTAATGAACCATAAACCTTTATTAAACCAAGAAAATAAAAAAGGTTAGAAAAACAACGAGACCCAGATAGGACTCCCATACTCAACCTATCCCACAAGCGAGTAATCAAGAGTAAAACCTAAATTCTATCAATAACATTTTCTACATCTACAAATCCAAGCCTCCAATATGGATGCCTAGACGCATTAGACTGTACGAGATTGCAGATGTCGATCCTTGCAAAAAAACTCTGTCGCCGTAAAACCTAGCGATATACGAAACTAAAGTCAAAGTGATAAAGGTGAAGAAATAAAAATAAGAAGTCGAGAAAATTTTTTTAAAAAATGTGCAAGGCGACTCTAGGCGAGAAAGCTTCTCGCCACAACACAAATTACAAAAGGACATTGTGCCTTTCTGACGTCGACCAATTTCATCACTACGATCAAGACATAGGATAAAATAATATTGTCACATTGACCAGCCTTCCACTCATCCAACATCGGCAAAAAATCTTCCCCTTCCTTCGACCGACCACACCCCCGAGTCCAAAGCACATCACCTCCAACATGTTATGAGAACCAAAAGTATGGAAAGCTAAATATATCACGTCCAACATGTCGCATCTTGAAATTCGGGGCCGAATTCTAACACATTTACACTTGTAATTTTGAAAGGATTTCCACAGCTCCCCTCTCTTGCAGGAAAAAGGGTACAAAAACATCAAATAACCTGAGACGGTCCAGAGTCGTTGTCTCAAGGTCGGCCTAACAGAGAGAAAAAAAAAGTGCTACGAGCTATGAGCTAAGCTAAGGGAAGAACAATAAAAGAGTAGAAGTTGTTGTTGTTTATGTTAGTGATACCTTTTCCTTTGCCCATGCCCTCTTTATATAGACGTCTTCGATCTAGCCCCGGCCTCTAGAATAGGAAAAAACTCAAATTAGGCCGTTTCTCACACAACCCAGCCTTGTATAGATAAACCTTTACTAAGACCGCTTCCACTTTAGAAACGAGACTGTCTTTCCCACGAGACTATTTTGCATATGAGACCACCTTTTTCACGAGACGGCCTTCCATATGAGACAGGCTTTCATATATGACCACCTTCCAAAATAAGGCCGCCTTCAAATATAAGAACGAGACCGCGTACCAAACAGGAGCACCAAGGCCGTGGTGAATAAGTAACCCCGGGCTAAAATAAGAACATCCCAAATAGTGGAAGATCCAGATCAACATAGGAAATCTCAAGGCTGCGACCAAACATCACAAAACCTGGCTTAATATAGGAAACCTTATCTCGGCCTCACACAGAAAAAGGTCCACTTTACTTGTCGACGTAAGACTAAGGCACTACATCCAGGCAAATAACTACACGGTATCCCGACACAGGTGCTCTCTATGCCACGATGCAGATGATGCCTTCGCAACCATGGTGCTAGTGCTCTGACTCTCGGTGCTGCTGATGCGGGTGCTGTGTTTTAACATCATTTTGGTACCTTTCCATTTTGAATTTGAAGAAGTCATAAACTACAAAGTTGTAGATCTATGTCTTAGCTTTCCATAGCAACTTGAATTATCTCAATATGAGGTCTCTTAGCTTTCCACGGTCATACGAATAACTTCATTATGAGGTCTAGGTTAAACGCTATGGCCAATTTACCGAGAATGGGCGCGACTGCCTTAGTACCTACTTTGTGCTTGTGGAAATGCCCAAGCTCTCTTCCTTTACTTCTTGCGGATCAACTTCTCGTGTAGGTCAGCGGGTGCCTTAGGTTAGACCGCTCTAACACATTTGAGATCCTTTTCCTTCTTTGCCTTATCAGCTTCGACCTTCTTGGCCCGGCCTCGAGTCAAGGCTGAATGGTGTTTCACCTGTGGGTGAGCTAGGAGTGCCTTTCATTCCTCCAGCTTGGCCCTTTGTTCCACCAATTGCCCTTTGAGGAACTCGATGACTTGCTTCTGTCTCTGGACCTTTCTCTCAAGGCAACACCTCTGGGTCTTGGTGAGGACATCTTGCGTTGGTGGCTTAGTGGTGACTTTCTTATCTCCAAACTGGTCATAGGTATACCGGCTTTGGTTGGACCCGTCTTGAAGGTCCACCTTGATACGAGGATGGCAGAGCCTTCATGCCTTATTGGCTTCCTTCGGACGGGTAGAACTTCTAAGTCTTTGGGATGCCACCATCAGGTGGCCGTCTTTGCCCTCAGAGTATTGCTCCTCGGGTTTTAAGGTCGACATTTCCTCGCTTGGGACCATCGCCTCCCCTCATACGAACAGAGTTTCAAGCCTTTGGGATACCATTATCGGGCAGCCTTCAGTGCCCCCCGAGTCTTGTCCACCGGGTCTTAGGGTCGGCCTTTATTTTTTTTGGGCCATCAGCTCCCCTCGGACTAAAGGACTTTTGAGCTTTTGGGATGCCATTATCGGGCAGTCGTCCTTGCCCCCTGAGCCTTTCCCTCCAGGTCTTGGTGTCGGTGTTTATTGGCTTTAGCCTCTCTCTTTTTTGGCTTCGTTGGATGCCAACCATAGCAACAGAAGTACTTGCACGAGGGTCAATTGCCAGTTACCCCCCGAGATATTGATGTGAAGCCAAACCCTTGAATTGAGAGGGTTGAGGTTGTCCTTTTGTCCCTTTTTGTTGGGTAGATCCAAATGCCAGTTGATGGTAGACGTCATCCTCATCAAGTTCTCCTTATCGGTTGACATCGTCCTCATTGAGCTCTCCTTACAGGTTGATGTCGTCCTCATCGAGCTCTCTTTATCTTTTGACATCATCCTCATCGAGCACTCCATGTCAGTTGACGTCATCCTCGTCGAGTTCTCCTTGTCTCCACATCACGAACTGAGGAGTCAGCTCATGAGTAGGAAAGCTTGGGTCTATCTCCACTTGCTCTAATACCACGTCCTGAAGAGATGGAGTCAGAACGTGAGCAACATCATAAAGCGTCAGGTCGTTGTCAGCTGTCACCATCTCATCTTGCCCCAAAGGAATTTTCTTGTGTCTCCTCTTATATAGAGAACTCTCGCACCTCTGAGTAATTGGAAGCCAACAATGGATAGTGGATGTCGTCCTCGTCCAGCTCCATCTAACTTTGATGCATGACCTTAGGGACCGGGCTAAGATTGGGAATCCTCGATTTGAACAAGGGATCCGTATGGATATCCCCTCTTTCAAAAGAGCTTTGGTCAGCCAAAACCCTATATGGGTATGGCCGGTCTTGGGTCAGAGCTGATTTGTACTAGCTCGATCCCACTTGGACATTGCTAGCCCCCGTCCTTACAGTCTCGTACTGTCCCGAGTGGTTCACTCCTTGTATCCCCATCCCCAAATAAGGAGTTGTTTGGTGTGGGAGACTCATAGGGGTTCCCAGTTGTGGACCATAGCCGAACACGCCTGGTGTTGGCGGTGCCATGGTGTAAGGTATATGATCGATCCATGGTTGTCCAAAGGATGGTCGGATGGGTACAGCTTATCCGGTGGATATGCTCATCTGTTGGTGTTGATTGATGACCACACGTGAGGATGCCTCAAAGTACCTATAAGACTCCTCGTAGAGCTTCCGAGAACAGAAGGTGGCGTACATCTCTTTAGGGATGACGGGCCTATAGGACTTCTCATAGTTCCTCCGAGCAAGGAAGGAGGCATATGTCTCCATTGGGATGGTGGGCCTATAGTACTCCATCGAGATGTCGTTTATCTCAGCCAACTTTTTGGAGGAAGCCGTAGTGGATGAATTCCTCCTTTCGTTTAGCTGGGAAGCGAAGGAAAGTGTTGGCTCCTAAGTCCCACCGAAGGTTAGGCCGCCTTCTCAGACGCCCTCCTTAGTCCCACCGAGCGTGCCAAAAAACTGTTACGGGAAAAAGAGAACAATAACCCAAGATGGATCCGGAGTGGTCATCCCAAGGTCGATCTATGTTATGCTAGGGTAGGTTAAGCTATGAACTACGGACTACGGGGTCAGAAAAGGAAAAGAAACAATGATAAGTAAAGTAGTTGTGTGTCGTATTGTGGATCCCCCTTCTCCTTTTGCCATGCCGTCCTTATATAGAGAGTAACTTCGCCCGGCCTCATTCTTAGGAAAACCCTAAACTACCTCCAATGTCCAAGAACCCTAAGCCGCCTTAACCCTCTCGAACATTCCTTGAAGATCTGACTCAATTTAGGAAAATGTAGACCGACTTGACCTTCTCGAATCTTCTATGCAAAATCTGGTCTCAACTCCATCATTGTCCAAAGTAACTCCAAAGCATTCATCCTGGCTATCTCTCAAAAGCCCAAAGTGCCCTATTGGACTCCCGCCTAATGGGCCCAAAGAGGGACGGTGCCCACTACCAAGACCAAAGCGGGCGGATGCCTACCGCCAAGCCCAAAGTGGGATGGCACCCAATACCAAGTTCAAAACGGGACGAACGATGTCTACTACCAAGTCCAAAACGGGACAGACGGCGTCCACTAGCAAGTCCAAGGAGGGACGGATGGCATCCACTACCACCTCCAAGCCGGGACGGCATCCACTACCAAGTCCAAGATGGAACGGACGGTGTCCACTACCAAGTCTAAGGCGGGGCGGACGACATCCACTACCAAGTCCAAGGCGGGATGAACGGCGTCCACTACCAAGTCTAAAGTAGAAGGATCCCTACCGCCAAGTCCAAAATGGGACGGCATCCACTACCAAGCTTAAAGTGAGACTGAAACCACTTGGACATCCGCTTCAAGGGCCGAGGTGCCCACCCGGACATATCACTCCACGGACCGAGACATCCAACCCGGATATCCAAACATGGGGATAGGGCACCTACCCAGACACATGGACGTGGGATAAGGTGCCCAACCAGACACCCGGACATAGGACAAGGCGCCCATCCACTTCAAAAGCTGAGGCATCCAGCTTCAAACCTATAGGCAATTGCTTCCTTAACCTATATTTTTGACCTTCTTCCACTCCGATTCTGAAAATATTATAAACTATAAAATTGTAGATCCATAACTTAGCTTTCCAGAGAAACTTGAATTATCTCAATCAGGGGTCAGAGGCAAAATCTATGGGTTTTCTACCAAAATGTGATAGTTCTTAATGTGGTAACCAACACAGAAATTTGAAGCCTCGTTTTGGCCCTCCTCCATGCATATTTAGGCAAGAATCTTTAAATATAAGTTGAAAATCTACTTCTTGACTTTCCATGGCAATAAGAATCACTCCATTCAGAGGTCTGGGTAGAGTGTTACATCCAATTTCCCGAGGATGGACGTGGCTGCCTTACTACTTACCATGTACTTGTGAAAATGCCGAGGCTCTCCTCCCTCACTTCGTGCTAGGCACCGAATTCATGACATAGACCTCACGCCAAAGCCTATCTCCAAATACGCAGATCTCGTGTCAAACCTCGCTTGATGAATGCAAAATATTTGACCTCCAACAAAACCCCAATTCCACACTCCATGTTTGATAATGTGCCCTTGTATACAAAGATCTATCAATTTTTATCCAGTACAAATTTTGAGTAAATCATTGTCTCTGATTAATAACTAATTCCACAACATTTTCTTATTCTTTAATTATTATATATACATAAGAATATTTATTTTAAATCGATCATGTTTACATAGATTTGGATTTCATTTTAATTTTCGATATTTGGTGATGTCAAGTTGATGTATTTTTCAATATTAAAGTGTATTTAAGATACTGTTATTTAAAAAAAAATTATTATTCTGAAATTTTTGATGATCATAAAATTAAAACTCTAAATAGTTTATTTATTACTATTCCATCTAGGATAAAAGAATTATTATTATCTATGTAGAAAAAAAAGAATTGGACACCCATGATGGACGATTGTTTGACAACGAAGAACTGGCCAACCAAATAAGATAATTTGACCATTAGGTAACCGATTAATTCAAATTTAAGTCGAATAAATTTTTTTAAATGGCAACAAAATTCTCTTAATAAGTATAATATAACTTATATCTATTGTTATATATATTTATATGCAACACCATAGACCAAAATTGGGTCTTCAAAGTCATGTGGGCCTTCCCCGACCAATTGGAAACATAAATTATGTTGCTTGGGCTTCAAAGTAATTGGAAACATAAAGTTTAAAGCCCAATTCGTAGGAATTGAAAAAACACGCTTTACCTTCTCATTCCTCACTCTTCGCTATTCCTTCTTCTCAAAAAAGTCTTCGATATTCCTTATCTATTGCTGTGTACCTATTATTTCCTAAAGAGATTTAGTTCTTGATCCTAATTATTCTTGTGTTTTTGTTCCTTGAAGGAATTGGAAATGGGAGATCTAATTCCAGGTCTCCCGGATGACCTTGACACGGAGTGCCTAATTCGCATGCATTTTGAATCGTTTCCCAACGTTTTTTTTGACGTGAAAGAACTGGAAGCACATAATCGAATCACCCGGGTATTTAGGTAGGCGAATCATGGCTGGTCATAGCCAATCCATTGTCATAATGATGCTAAAAGGTGATCATTGTAATGTTCAAGACTCGGATAGACTCGTGGTATGCGAGCTGAAGACAGGAATCTGGAGTGAGCTACCTCTTATTCCAGGGTACTTCAATTTGCCATTTAACTGTAATTTGGCTGTCGTGGGTTTAAACTTGGTAGTCATTGACGGGCTGGGTCCTCGGAGTTCCCAGGGGGTCTAAAAAGGTGTTTATATACAGTTTAATCTCGAATACATGGCGGCATGGGGCAGACCATGTTGGATGCCTTGTTTGGTTCCTGGTGTGTGTCAGATTCGGACAGGACACTGTACGTCGTGGGCATATTCTATGACTAGAAGATGAAGCTGAAGAAGTTTGCCTTGGGTTATGATGCGGCGAAAGAAGAGTGGGTAAGGTTGCCTGACATGGATACCGAGGTTGCGAAGGGAGCGGTGCAGAAAGTTACTTTCCAATCTGGCAAACTCCACGTCTTCCGTCAGTACCCTATCAGAAAATTTGTGGGAAACATGGATTTCTCTGTCCAATCATTTGATCCTGCCACGATGACGTGGGGCACGAAATGCAAGTATCTGTTAGACGTAGACAATGAATGCGTGTCAAACCCGAAGGTAGCAGGACTGGTCGGAAATGTCCATGTATGCAAGGAAGGTGCCGTGGCTGTGATTGCGAACGAGAAATGTCAAAAGATTGTTGACTTGCCTATTGGCGGTTGTGATGTGTACGAGATGTTGACGTGGAATAAGCATTTGGTAGTGTATGCGGCGAGCATCCAAAGAGGAACAAACATGGTGTGTTTGTTGGATTTAGAGTCCAAGGAGTGGTCCAATTTTGAGGCGCCAAAAGGAGTATGTCGAATCTGTTTGTACCTCCATATATGTGTGTCCAAGCACAGGAGTCGAGATAGGTGGTGTTCCAACATCCTGGAGATCAACAGGCATTGGGGGTGAAGACCTCTGAATTGTGATCTTGAGATAAACTCGGAGGACCAGGCAGATGTGTTAGCTCTGCTCCATTGTTTGGAGTCTGAAAGGGGAAGACACTTTCCACAAATATCACATCCAGAAAGACTTGAAACTTGTGGGTACTAGGATCGTAAATTCGGTATCACTTTTATCGATCAAATTTATCGATCATAGTGTGATTATGAACATAGACAAGGCAAGCAAAAATTTGTAAGTGATCATGTGAGGTCAGGCGTCCAAAAAGTACCTCAAACAGAGTCTTGTTTTGAATTGCCGGTGATGGTGAACGATTTATGAGGTCAGGCGTGCAAAAAGTACCTTGAGACTTGCAGAACCTTATTGCAAATGAATGAAAATGCCTCCCAAATCCACCCCTTGACCATCCTAATGAATGTGTTATGAATTCAGCAACTAGAGAACAAAACGCGCAAAGAACACGGACACAATAGATAACGTGGTTCGGCCTAGTGCCTACGTCCATGGTGAGAAAGGAGAACTTTTGTTGATGGATCTGAATCACAAAGCTATACAAAACCTTAGGGTAACATGCCTTTATATAGAGGTAAACCCTTGATGTACAAGTAACCTATCTAGGTCAGATTAGGAGTCCAAAACCTAGTCAGAATAGGAATAGGAATAGAAAATAAGTCTTTCATATTTCTCCCCATCCTAACAATCTCCACCTTGGCGAGAAATTATCTCGTGGAAGAACCATGAAGCTCCACCCGAACTTTAACAAACTCCACCTTGACAAAATACCGCCCCATGAAGGACCATGAGATCTTGCAAAACCAATCTGACTCCACCGATTCCATCTCGGACCATAGATAACTGCATCAATAAGACCATCTCAACTTTCTGTTCACCTTTTGTTCAATCACTTGGAGCAAGCCCCCAAACTCGAGCTTCTGAGCTTGCTTGGCCTATTCCCTCCAACCTCCATCAAATCCCAACTAGCGAGTCCACTTTCTAAAGTAACCTTGCGACCAATAGATGTACCCTCTATTTTTTGATCAACCCTATTCTCCGCAACCTCGAACCGCTCTTCCGTTGGACCTTTTTGCCTCAAACCAATGCTACTTGCCATAGCATACAAAGGGCAACATTTTGTTCCACCAAGTAGAACCCTCGACATGTCACGAACTCCACTGTTCGGCCTTGAGTGAGATACCCGATTTGCCCATGGTGCTACCAACGGCTTCGCATTCCCCATGCAAAACCTACCTAACACCTTTGACATGCACGTCTCTTTAGACAACCATAGCGAGAACTTGCTAACTTTGTCTCCGCGAATCCCAACTCCACTCAAACCATTCATGTCAAGCTTTCGCTCCATCACACAAGAGGTTTTCTCCCCTCTATCAGAATCCAACGAGGTGACTCCACCTACAACCGTGTTCCCCACTAACCTTTA
The DNA here is from genome assembly GCA_963995505.1 of Hypericum androsaemum. Taxonomy (NCBI): domain Eukaryota; kingdom Viridiplantae; phylum Streptophyta; class Magnoliopsida; order Malpighiales; family Hypericaceae; genus Hypericum; species Hypericum androsaemum. The sequence goes on from OZ023184.1 coordinate 20,776,769, forward strand.
GGTGTTCCTAGCATTCCTTTCACCCTTCATCACCACCACAGCATCCTTCTCCACCTCTATTAGCCCGCCTAAAACATTATAGTTGTACCACCACAGCAACTAGAGAACAAAATGCGCAAAGAATACGGACACAAGAGATAACGTGGTTCGGCCTAGTGCCTACATCCACTGTGAGAAAGGAGAACTTTTATTGATGGATCCGAGTCACAAAGCTATATAAAACCTTAGGGTAACATACTTTTATATAGAGGCAAACCCTTGGTGTACAATTAACCTATCTAGGTCAGATTAAGAGTCCAAAACCTAGTTAGAATAGGAATAGGAATAGGAAATAAGTCTTTCCTATTTCTCGCCATCCCAACAGAATGAAAATCGGGCTCCTTTTGTTTACAGCTTGCGTGGAACAAACTCTTGAGATTTGCCTATCGTGTCTCCAGTTTTTCACGGTCGATTTGATCCCACCCCATCTCATGGTCGTCGTGTTTCGCGTTATTATATAGCATTAACCTCAAATTGATTTTTCCTTTTTGATTTTTATTATATTCTCGGGTCCTTCACTGACGTCATTAATATTTTTTTTAAATGATTTTTATATTCTTGTTTGATTGACCCTGGCCTTCTGTCGTCTTCTCCGGCGACACTGATAACATTGCTCATATTCTCTGACGACTTGGACAATTTTGATAATCTTCTCCGGTGACTTCGAAAACTTGGTCGTCTTCTCAGACGACTCGGACAACTCTAATCATTAATTGAATTTATTTACGCCTCCAAGAATTTTAAGCTAATATTTTAAATTAGTTATCGGGAATTAAGTGGATAGGAATGAAGGTTTTGAGGCCCCAAACAATGCCCGGAGAAGACCCGAACATGTCGAACTCTTGTAAGAGTCGCTATAATACAAACTTGATTTCATCCTTTTGCTTCCAATTCATTACTCACACGAAGAAGACAATCAAATAGTCCAAAGCCCAAACCCCTCTTGCTCTCTATTTTTGCAATTTCAAGATAAAAGAAAATGAGAGGACAAGGAAGCAGTGCCATGTAAGACCGTGAGCGACGTGTCAGTCCCGGAGAGACGCGTTCAGAAGGATGGCGCCAGCGGTGGTGGGCATCTGGCGGAGGGAGGAAGGAGGTACTGGCCGGATCGGGCCGGACTTCTCGGCGATGGTCCCAATGCATTTCGGGATAGAAATTTATTTTTTTTATTTATTTTTTCAAGGGTATGTAATTGATTTCTACGATAAGAAAGATTGATAAGTATTCTTCAGTGTCATGGGTTTTGACCCAAGTATACTGAAAGGAGAAATTTGTCCTTTTTTGTGCGACGATGTGTCAGTGAACACCGACATCGATGGTGTAATGGTGTGTCGGTGTTGACAATAAACTTTCGGGTTGACGGTTTGATGGGTTAAAAAGTCAACCTCTTTTCTAGGCCCATTTGATGTTGGCCATTAATATTAACAAATTGATACAAACAAAAAATTGACATTATCGAAACACATAATAGAACACTTTAGGTTATTTTAGGGTATTGAATGAACACTTTAGGTTATTTTATTCTTAATATTATTAAATTATTTTTGTTTTCTTCTATATTTTTTCTTTTTTCTTTTCTTAATGTCCAGTGCAAAATACTAATATAATCATAGAGCGGATGTCTTATTTCAATAGGTGAAGTTAAGTTACAAACATTTATTTATTTTCTTGATATAAAACATTTAAAATTACTTATTTTCTCTAACTTCACGCATAAAATACTCCAAAAAATATTTTATTGGCATCGACCCCCATCATATCCAGGTCCTCCGTAAAAGAAGGAAGTCCCCAACTCTGGAACATTCGTGGTATTAACATTATAGCAGTAGGGGTCGGTAGCGTACGTAGAGATTCTACCTCTCAGACCATTCAACTCAATATTTGACACGTAAGCAGCTCTCGTGAATCCAGCCTCTGCAAAATGCCCACTTCCCATCTTGGTCATACTGTGACCAAAGTAGGGGTCCGGATGGATGAGAACCTCTCCACCAAAGTCTAAGCTATCGGCCGGGCCATTAAGGTGGGGGGACATACTCCCCGGCCAATATCCAATTGGTTCGATGCCTTGGTTAGTATGCCAGTACAGCCACCAATTTCTGTCTTCTTTCTATATAAAAAGTGATACAAAGTTATTTGATTGTGCAAAAAAGGAACGTGTATAAGAACTAACTAAAATCTAGAATCTAATAGGACGTGAAATTTGTGTATATCTACGCGTAGAACTGATTTGATTGTTTATAAATCTCTTGTTATTGGTTTTTCTATAAGTATTCATTTATTAATAACTCAGAATAAAGATAGAAAAATAGTTACAAACATAAAAAACATGATTAATCAAGGGCTAGAAAATATATTATATCCAGAAATTCGATGAAAGAAGTAAAATAGTTGAATTATAATCATAAAAGACACGGCTTGAAATTGATCCCACATATTTGGATGTGCCTTTTGGAAGAAATTGAAAGAGTAAAATCATGTCGAGCACCATTATATACAGATATATTAGAATCATTAAAGGCGACTCCAGGTACAAGTGCATTAGAAATCTGAAAAAAGCTAGGGCATCTCAAATTGTAGCATTCGAATCCAGGCTGGTAATTGTTGTTCTGGTTTTGATATGGAAAAAGAAATAATCAATAAAATAAAATAAAATCAATCCGGTTAAATCGTATGATAAAATAATTAACACATGGTAAAAAAAAATCATGGATACTCACTGTCCAGTAAACAAAAAACCTAGTATCTGAGTTGCGATTTGTACTAGGATACACATGTAAATATAAAAAGCTAAGTAAGAAACAAAAACTAAAAGATCCATAGCGCAACATTAATCTATTTAATTTTTGTTTTTTTTGTGATGACATTTTTTTCTTTGCAAACTAGATTAACTAATCACTTCTCCTCTAACTTTTCTCATTTTCTCCAGGAACTAACTCATTTTAAATTTAAAACAACGAGTTTATATATTAACTACAAATTGTAAATAAAAATATTAGACAATTTTGTTAAAAACAACCTAGTTATTATGTATATAAATACGTACATGTCAACCGGCTTCAATGGAGTTCAGTTGGTTAACTCTTCTAACGGCAGTCACCCAAAGTTGACACAAGCTAAACTCGTCACGGCTTGCAGCTACGTAGGGTTTCCAAATACCAAGACTTGCTTTCGATTTATACCAACGACCTGAGGCAGAATATCTGAGTGCATACTACAACCAATAAAAGGAATTACGGAAAGAAAAAGTCTCATTTGAAAATTGAAAATCATATGTGTGAATCACATATCTCCATATACTTGTTTAATTGATTAGACAAAATAAATATTCACTTTTCTTAGACAAAATCATTATAAAGTACCATTTTTATTGAATTTGATCTCCATACTCTCACAATATTAATTTTCATTTCCCAATAATTATTTTTTGTATTAATTTTCATTTCCCAATAATTATTTTTTGTATTATATCAAAATGAATCTAACTCTGACCAAATATAAATCAAATGAGATATCATATAAAAAAATTTAACTAAGATACATATGAGTTCGTATGTGAAACAAGAAATTTTAGAAGTACAATGAAACGTGGCATGGAGTAGATTACCTATAAGAATAAATTTAACAAATCAAACATTCACAAATGTAACAATAACAAACTGTAAACTAACCTCACGTTTACCGTCTTGATTGCTAAAATGGTTATATTTCATTCTAAATCTTTCAATTCGAGGATCTCTTAAAATATCTTCTTCAGTTGTTCTCCTAATTGGAATTGTACCTTCCGGACATTCTTCACCATTTGCATTCCATAATTGAATAGTGTATGTTGAATTGAAGCTCTTTGGCATTTTTGGTGGAACCTAAATATTGGACACAAGAAAACCCAATAAAAATTTGTAGTTATTAAAAATTATATGTAAATATTAGAGAACTTTCCTTTTATCCAATACAAAAGTTTTTATTACCATTGATATTTTTCCTTTTAATAGAGGATTATCGAAAGCAGGTTGCTTATGAAATAGAACACAATCAATCAAGTCACCATCTGGACTCTGCATATAAAAAACCACATCATATATTAGTTAATACAATAAGAAAAGACTTATAATGCTACACAAGAAACAAATAAATATTCATTCAAAAATTGGCAATTTTATAAATAAAATTATCTTTATGGTTTTCTTTGCAGGCTTGTTAATCTTTTGGAGATATTCTCTTACCATCTTCATCTTTTTGAGCTCATTAATTTCATGGACACTCTGGTTGGTTTCCAAGGAAGAGACATAATAAGTTGAATAGACACTGAGAAAAGCGTACAAAATAATAGTGATAAATGGTTGCACCCTAATGCACCAACTAGGAGCCATGTTCAAGTTTTTTGTTGATAGTCAAATATTCAAGTTCTAATAGTTAAGTTTTGGGTTTATAATGTTATATATGTGTGTGTGTGAAAGTCAACAAGGAATAAATTTGACAATTAATTAATTTGATTGACTACTATTTTTTAGACTGAATTAGATTGACTATTATTTTAAGAAGATAAGATTTGATTTAATTATGGTAAGACTTAAACGTCAATATTGACTCAAAGAGATCCTTTGAATATGTTACTTAAATATTTTTCTAGGAAAAGGTACTTATATTGTTTAAAAATAACGTCACGACCTTGTACAAACATATTTACAAATCAATAGTCGATGAACTAATAATCTGTGTAAAATAACTTTTCTTCATGTTTCAACTTGGGTCAATTTAAAAAATTAGTAATTTTGATAAATTAAATTACTTTAAGAATTTTTTTTAAAATTTATAGTATTTTCAATTAACTTAATTAATAATTCTCTGGTAACAAAAATATAACTAGTATAATTTTGTTAATGAACTATAAACCTTCATTATACCAAGAAAATAAAAAAGGTTACAAAAAAAACCAGACCCAGATGGGACTCCCATGCTCAACCTAATCCCACAAGCAAGTAATCAAGAGCAAAACCTAAATTCCATCAATAACATTTTTTACATCTAATGATCCAAGCCTCCAATATGGATGCCTAGACGACTACCTTGCATTAGACTGTACGGGATTACAGATATCGATCTTTGTAAAAAACTCGATCGTCGTAAAACTCAGCAATATAGGAAGAAAAATGTCAAAGTGATAAAGCTGAAGAAATAAAAATAAGAAGTCGAGAAAAAAAATTAAAAAATGTGCAAGGCCCTCCTCTGGGCGAGAAAGCTTTTCGCTACAAATAACACAAGGACATTGTGCCTTTCTCACGTTGGCCAATTTCATCACTACGACCAAGACAGAGGATAAAGTAATATCGTCACGTTGACCAGCCTTCCAGTCATCCAACATCGGCAAAAAACTTCCCCTTCCATCGACTAAGTCCCCCCTCTGCCAAGGCCAAAGCACATCACCTCCAACATGTTATGAGAACCGAAAGTGTGGCAAGCTAGATATATCACATCCAACATATCGCATCTGGAAATTCGGGGCCGAACTCCACCCCCATTACTCTTGTCATTTTGAAAGGATATCCACAGTTACATTCCCCTCTGTTGCAAGGAAAAAGGGTTCACGAACATCAAGTAACTCGAAATGGTCCGAAGAAGTTATCCCAAGGTCGGGTTAACAGAGGGGAAAAAAAGTGTTATGAGCTACAGGCTAAGCTAAAGGAAGAACAATAAAAGAGTAGAAATTGTTGTTGTTTGTGTTGGTGATGCCTTCTCCTTTGCCCATGCCCTCTTTATATAGAAATCTTCGACCTAGCCCCAGCCTCTAGAATAGGAAAAACTCAAATTAGGCCATTTCCAATATAACCCGGCCTCGTATAGAAAAACCTTAACTAAGACCGCTTCCAATATTGGAAGAGACCGCCTTTTCGACGAGACTGCCTTCCATATGAGACCGCCTTTCCCAAGAGATGGCCTTCCATATGAGACTGCATTCCATATGTGACCACCTTCCAAAATAAGGCCGCCTTCAAATATAAGAACTATATCGCATTCCAAATAGGAGCACGAAGGCCGTGGTAAATAAGTAACCCCGGGTTAAAATAAGAACATCCCAAATAGTGGAAGATCCGATCCAACTTAGGAACTCTCAAGGCCACGATTGAAAATCACAAAATCTGACTCAATATATGAAACCTTATCTCGGCCTCACACAGAAAAAGGATTATTTTTCGACGTAAGACCAAGGCATCGCATCCAACAAATGACCACATCGATGCCCTGGTCCAGATTTTGGAAACCTGGTGCCTCGGCGTGGATGATGCCTTCGCGTCAATGGCGCTGGTGCTCTCGATGCCACTAATGCGGGTACTATGTTCTAACGTCATTTTGACACCTTTCCATTCCAAATTTGAAGAAGTCATAAACTACAAAGTTATAGATCTATGTCTTAACTTTTCATAGCAACTTGAATCATCTCAATCCAGGTCTCTTAGCTTTCCACGATCATATGAATAACTTTATTCTGAGGTCCAGGTTAAATGCTAAGGCCAATTTACCGAGAATGGGTGCGGCTACCTTAGTACCCACCATGTGCTTGTGTAAATGCCCAACTTCTCTTCCTTGACTTCTTACTAGGCACTGATTTCGTGAGCATAGAATTTAAACTAACCCTCATCTCTCGTACTAAGTCTCACTTCTATGAACGTAAAATATTTGTACTCCAACAATGCCTCGCGTACGTTAACGCTTTGGTACGGCCTGGCAAAAAGTGCTGACGTGGTCCTTTTTAAATCTCCTTGTCTTGATAAACTTATGGTGTCAAAGGGGCCCTCACCTCATCCTTGGCGGTAGTAAATTGCTTGGAGCAAGGTGACGGTCACTACTTTTATGTAACTCTAGGAGGTTTAGCTCATCATTCTCATAGACGTACTCGGCCAACTCATATGGTGACAAGGTGTAGACCTCTAATTGCCTTGTCACCTTGGTTAACACCTACTCTACATGAGTAAGGCAGAGGACTTTCCCTCCGGGGTATGGCACTCATCAGTCATCGAGTAGAAGGGATCTCCAACTCGACTGAACTCACACACTAGGCAAACCAACCGTCTATGCTACTCTAGGCCATCCTTATTGGCATCATGATCCCATTATAGAAGGCCACCTCTACGGTCACGATCAAGTCAGTTGGAAGCACCTTCGCCTTCCCTTTGTTAAGTTTCATAAGGAATAATTGGATAAACATATTTACCATCGCCCCATTATCCATGAGAATTCTCTCGATCGACTTCTCGAAGGTATGAGCCATGATATAGAGAGACTCGAGATAGTTGCACTCCTTTTGAGTTAAGCCTTACAATGGTGACACTACCATTGAAGTCCTCTATCATAGGCATATCTGAGGGCTCCTCTCCTACACGAGGTTCATTAGTGTCCTCTTCAATCATGTCATCCTTGAGGTGGCTTAGTTGGTTGGGTTCTGGCTTAAGGCTAGCCAGTGCCATGTTGATTGCCAGCTTGCTGGGGAAGTCCCCAAACTTGATGTACCCCGTGCCAAGGTTGACCAAGTCCTCATTGCCCTAACAATCGACCTTGTCCTTCTGAGGGTGATCTCCTTTTGGATAGGTCTCACCTCTTACCTTAGGTACCCACTTGCGAATCAACTTCCCACGTGGGTCAGTGGTTGTCTTTGGTCAAACCTCCTTGATGTGCTTGAGATCATTTCTCTTAGTTGGTCTAGAGGCTCCAACTTCTTTGGCCTGGCCTTAAGTCAAGGTCGATTGGTGTTTCACCCATGGGCGAGCTAGGAGGGCATTTTGCTCCACCAACTTAGCCTTTTGTTCCATAAGTTGTCTTTCGACGTCCTTGATGACTTTCTTTTATTTCTGGTTCTTTCTATTAAGGTAAAGTCTTTGGGCCTTGGTCATGATGCCTTTCATTGATGGCTCAAGAGTGACCTTCTTGTCTCCAAACTGGTTGAAGGTATTTTGATGTGGGTTAGACCTATCTTGAAGGTCCACCTTGGTACAGGGATGGCGGAGCCTCTACGTCTTATCGACCTCTCTCGGATGGTAGAACTTATGAGTTCTTAGGATGTCGATATCGAATGGTCATTCTTGCTCCCCAAGTCTTGCCCCAATTTTTAATGTTGGTCTTCCCTTGCTTTGGGCCATCGGCTCCCCTCGGACGAAATGACTTCTAAGCCTTTGGGATGCTATTATCGAACGGTCTTCCTTGCCCCCCAGATCTTAGGATTAATCTTACCTTGCTTGGGACCTTCTCTCTTTTGGCTTCATTCAAAGCTAACCATGGAAACATAAGCAATAGAGCAGGGACCTATTGATGGCCGACCCTTCAAGAAGTGACATGTGGTAAAACCCTCAGATTAGGGATGTAAGGGTCGCCCTTCAATCCATTGTTATTGGGTAGTTCCCAACGTCGGGTGATGATGGAGGTCACCTTCATCGAGCTACTCTTGTTTCCATATCACAAACTGTTGGGTTGAGGCTTGAGAAGGAAAGCTTGGGTAGAGCTTCCCTTGCTTGAACCTTCCAAACCATGGCAACGCCGTCTAAACATGAGCAACATCATGAACCATTGGGCAGTCGCCAGCCGTCACATCATGAATTATCTTGGCGTCGACATTTGTTTGCTTAGGAGGAGGTGTGATAGGTTCATCTGGACCTCTAGATCTGATGCAGGTTTAATGGTTCGGAATTTTTTCCTTTCTTCATATGATGGTTTTCTGTTCGATGCTCCTAATGTTATCCTCTCGGATCCCTCGCAAAGTTAGCTGTTTTCTTTGGATGGTTCTTCAATGAAGAATCAAAGCTAAGGATAATCTTCTATGGCGTGGCTTTATTAGTCCAGATGATGCGAAATGTGTTTTCTATAGCTTTATCATCACATATTTTTATGCGATGTTCGTTTGCTGCCCAGGTTTGTAATTATTTGCTTAACTTGTTAGGGTTACAATGGTGCATACGTGGAGATTTGTTACATTTTTTGGAGGATTTGGTGAATTTGCTAGATGGTGAGGATGAAAAGAAGTTATGGTACATTGCGTTCGCGGCTGCCTGTTGGTGTCTCTGTTTGGCTCGGTATAGGGCGGTGTTTGATGGCAAGTTGGTCCGCCTTGATTGTGTGTTGCACATGGTTTCTAGGAATATTGCGGAATGGGGGCTTTGGTCTGGTGCTGCAAGGGCCATTTACTTTAAGGATGTTTTTCTCTACTTTGGGTCCTTCCGTAGAACTCGCGTTAGATGATGTATTTGACTCCTGGCGTTGTATTTATTTTTGTTTTGTTCTTGGCGATGTTATTGTTTTCCTAGATAATGTTGTGGTACTGACTTTTCGATTTGTAATGTGAAGATAGGTTTTTCTGTACAATTTTCTTATAGATCTTTTTTTTCTATGAATTTTGATGTGGTAGGATTTTGAAGAGACTAGCGATCGCAACCCCATTTAGCACATAGTAGAGGAATACCATACTAAATTGTATATACCATGGCGATTAATACTATATACCTTTCAAAAAAAATTTGAGTATAAATAAAGAATGACTTAGTATAAGAAATTTCTAAAGTGAATTTCATAAAAAGTTCAAATAATTTATTCTTAAAATACAAGAAGAAAGCTCGACTCACTTTCGTATAATGATATTTGATTTTCCAACTTATTTAACTTATAAGGATGTTTTATTTAATTCTCAAAAAGAAAAAATAGAAGTCTACTTTATTACCATGTGCTTATACAATTTAATAATCCACTATCATGTAATTTTAAAATGTTCGACCAAGTAATAAAAATTTCTCTAATTGATACTCCACTACTTGAATAGTTTTTCGGACACAAATTTTCTCAAGTATAATTAAATTTAACTTTTTAAAAAATAAAGAAAAACATGAAAAATATTACAAGAGCATGAAAACTTTTCATATATTTTTTTCAGATTTATTTCGATAAATAATTTATTAACAAATTTTTTCTCATTTATACTTGAGTGTATTTATGTCAAAAAATTTATTCAAGTAGTGGAGTGTCAATCATAAAAGCTTAGGAAAAAGTCTATTTTAGTACCCTGTAGTATCACCAAAAATTACTTTAGTACTTTGTGGTAAAAAATCTATCAATCGAGTCAAACCTCACCCAATTTACATCACTTAGGTCTGCGGACAGCTGCCCAAACTTGCCCGAACCTGTCCGAAAAATTGGACCAGCCACGTCATTAAAATCTGATGAAGTGACATCTCCACCTTCTCCTCTCTCTCCTTCCTCCCCTCTCTTCTTCTTCTTCTTCCTAAAACCAAAGTGACTGGATAACGCAGGAAATTGCCGCGACCACCCGCTTCTTTGCCGTAGTAGGCTCTGTCGAGTCTAGCACTGGGACCACCCCCTGGCCCACCGCGATGGCCACTTTCTTATCATCCTTGTCGAGAAATCCACCAGCTCCTCTACAACGAAGCTCATGAACTTTGCGGTGCTGATATGGAGGTGAGCGTTGAGGCTCCTCGACTCGGACCTCTCACCGGAGCCAATCAGTAAGCCAGTGTCACGGGCATAGGCGTCAAGGTGGGCGAGCACCGAGTCAACGTCACTCTGCACACAGAGCTTCCCGTCGAGGCGGAGGAACTTCAATGAGTGGCACTTTTCGACAAGGATGGCAGCGTCGGCGAGTGTGATTGCGACGGCGGCGAGGAGATCGCGGGAGGGGGGGCTGGTGGCGGAGGAAGGGAGGCGGGAGAGGTCGGTTAAGTGGGCCTGAAGCTTGGCCAGCCTCGAGGATGATCTCCTCGAGGAGCGTAGTTATGAGGCAGTGGGCTTCGGGGATTGGGTCACTGTCAGGACATCGATGTCACCTTCGATGGCTCCCGAGCCAACATTCAAAATGGCGGCCAGGCCAGGAAGAGGGTGGTCCCGGTCCTCTAGTTCTCTTCTATGGTCTCCAATCTCTTCGGCTTTAGGAGGAGGAGGAGGAGGAGGAAGAAGAAGAAGAAGAAGAAGAAGAAGAAGAAGAAGAAGAAGAAGGAGAGAGAGGGGAAAAGGAGAGAGGAGAAGTGGAGATGCCATGTCATCAGATTTTGATGACGTGGCTGGTCCAATTGGCTAGGCAGGGTCCGGGCAGGTTCGGCAAGTTTGGGCAACTGCCCACGGACCTAAGTGATGTAAATTGAGTGAGGTTTGATTCGATTGATAGATTTTTTACCACAGGGTACTAAAGTAATTTTTGGCGATACTACAGAATACTAAAATAGACTTTTTCCAAAAATTTATGTCACTCAAATGAACATTTTGAAACCACAAGATAGTGAAAGATCAAAGTGTGAAACTACAAGATACTAAAATTAGCATTTACTTAAAAAAGAGAAACATTCAATAGATCTGTAATTGATATGAGAATGTTCTACCACCATAAAAAATGGGGACCAATGCAACCACCAGTAGTCGCTTTCACCAGTTCCTCAAAAAAAAGTTGTCGCTTTCACCATCAGAACTCATGGTCCGCCTTCCTCCGGACACGTCTTGGAGACCAGTGCCACCCACCTAGCCTCGTTCAGGAGTTTTCTTTCGCCCACGGAGAAAAGAGCAAAAGGTTACAAAAACGAAATAAAGTTTAAATGAAAGGGAAACAAAGTTTAAACCCTAGACTTAATTGATAAATCGTTACTTAAATTCCTTTTTTATACTTTTAGTAACAGAAATAGAAGCATGGACTAAACATGAGAATGGATTCGGTCCTGGCTTTGAAAAATGAGCCAGGATCAATTTGGATAAAATGAGAACCATTTGATTAAAATTTTAAATTATATATAAGATCTGATGGCTAAAATTCATGCGGGTATTATTGTCTTTTTTTCCTTCTTCCCTTTCTAACTCTTCCCTCACTCTCAACCCTTAAATGCCCCTGCCTCTTTCTCTCCTCTAAAAAAAATCTCTCTCTCTCTAACTCTTCCCTCGGCGTTGCCTCACCCTTTTCCTCTTTTTTTTGCCATTTTTTCCCTAATCGACTGCCCCTACCCTCTCTCTCTTTGTCATTATTTCTTCTTCATCTCCTCTCTTTCCCCTCTCCCTTTCCTAGATCTCCACACTCATCACTAACCCTTAGCTGATGTGTTCCAATGAGAATGGTAAATTAGTTGGTTAAATCATTTACGGGGAGGGAATTAAACTTGCAATTTCTATTGGATTGTAGTTGGTGGTTGAGTGTCATTTTTGGAAGCCTTCAATGTTTGAATAAGATGATTTTTGGGGTTCATCTTTTAATTGGGTTCTTTGAACAACAATCTAATGTTTTGTTGACTTTAAAAATGGCGCCTTTGTGGAATAAGAAAGTAATTAGAACTTGGGAACTATTCTTTATTTGTTTTTTTTTGTTTTAGCTTTTTGGGTAGATGAATTTGGAATCTGTTGTTGGTTTCTTTCCAGAGTATTTTTTAACCCTTTAATTGGCGTTTCAATTGTTAGGCTTGGAGTGGACCCTTTAATTGGCGTTTCAATAGATTGATAAATTTTTGTGTGAATTTTTTTGATGTGAATTTTTATAAAGGAAATAGTTTGTTATGTTATAATTTAATGGTTTGTGATCTTATGATTTAATGGTTTGTGTGATGTCCAATTAAATTAAATGGTATGTCCTTTTAAATTAAATAGTACACCCGAATATATTAAGTAGTATGTCCGGTTATATTAAATAGTACGACCTGTTATATTAAATGGTAGGACCGATTAAATTAAATTGTATATCCAAATATATTAAATAGTTTGCCCACTAATATACTTGATTATATCAAATGGCATGCCCACTAATATCAAATAGTATGTCCAATTATATCGAATATTATACTCAAATATGTATAATAACTTAAATAATATCTAATAGTACTTATAATAAAAAATTAAATAATATTGAATGGTATGTTCGGCTAGGGTAAAATGGTATGCCCGATTATATCAAATGGTATATCCGGTTATATCAAATAGTTTACTCAATTTATATCGAATGGTATATCCGGTTATTAAAAATACTTATAATAAGAAAGTTAGATAATTAATTAAATAACCTAGTAAATTATTTGATATAACGGGATAAACTATTTGATATAAAAATGCGTAAGTCTTTTTTGCGGGAAAAAAAATTAAAATCAACCACTCCAAATATTAAATTGAGCATTAAATAACAGGCAGGGCTAGATCCCCTTTCTTTTGGTTCCTTCCTCCACGTGAGTCCCTATATTTACACTTTCTCATTTTTACCCTTACCAGATTGGTCCTGGATACTACTTTCCACGACCAAATCTTGTCCCGACTAAACATGGTGACATAGCCCTTAACATTTCTAACCGTTGCAAAAGCCGACATTCTAGCACTAATTCTATTCACTGCCAAAAAATTTACCGTACCCTACAAAATCGCGTCCAATTCTTGGATTTAATTTCTTTACATCGGTTCTCTTTCACAATCGTAAATATACTTTGAATCTCTAATTTTCGATGCAAACATACAATTTTATTTTTTGCTTCATGATACCTAAAATAATTTACACCGATTAATTTAGATTTAATTAATATCATTGTGCAAAGTTTTTCTAACAAATTTTTTATCACTTTTAATTTTCAAAAACACAAACAAGAGATATAATTTTCAAAAAAAAAAACACCAGAGACGACAATTGGGACTTCAAAGTCATGTGCGCCTCCCCGGACGAATTGGAAACAGAAATTCTATTGCTTGGGCTTCAAAGGGATTGGAAACATAAATTATAAAGCCCAATTCGTTGGAATTGAAAAACAACGCTTTACCCCCTTATATGACGAATATTTTGGCCGCTAAAGTTGCCTGCTAAATCTTGTTTGTGTATTTGTTGGATTTGGCGACCAAGAAGTGATCTAATTTAAAGCGGCCAAGGAATTTCTTGAGAAATATCAAACCATCTGTTTGTATCTTGAAGATTTTGCTTATTATTGGTAATGGGTGTGTGGAATTAGATTCATTACATTCCCTGCAATATATAACTTCGGACAGGCATGTGCTGAGATGATATTTACTCCACTTGCTGCAAGAAGTACCTAAGGGGTGGGTGGTCATAACTTTTCGATGAAGACAAGCACAGCTTTGGAAGCTGGGATCAAGGATATTTAGATTGCAATACATCTGATTAACCAAGATTTCACTGAAATTGGCAAATTCACTTGTGGATTACAATGGTTGCTCTTTTTTTAGGGACACCAATGGTTACTCGAGCACAATTGACCGGCAAGCCGAAAACGTTCAGCTAAGATTTCTCTTGTACTTTTGACAAGGTGTAAACTAATCTATATACCTATGATGACCGATGAAGAGAGCGGTTGAGGCCATGTTTATCCAATTGGCGAAATCATTTGCCTCTGTAGTACAATATAATTCCATACAATTTGAGTATATAGAAAAAAAGACTTGGTATAAATCAAGACTATTGAGTTTTATTTTCTAAAATAAATTTCGTAAAAAAATCAAAAATTTTATTTCTTAAAATATAGGATGAAAGCTCGACTATTGTAACTCTTAATTCAAGGTGGAATAAATATATTATACCGTTCAAAAAAAACTTATGTAACATATAAACAGTGTTTAATTGTCAAAAAGAAAAAGTAAAAGTCTACTTTAGTTCCCTGTGGTTATACGATTTGACAGCCTAATATCTTATTATTTCAAAATGTTCGACCAAGTGACAAAAATTTCTCTAATTACACTCCACTTCTTGAATAGCATTTTTGGACATGAATACTCTCAAGTATAATTAAATTTAGGGATAATTATTCTGAGACTGATGATGTTTGGCATATTCGCCTCTCATCCCCTTTCTTTCAACAATCGAATCAAAACTTTTCATAGTTTAATTTTATTACTCTCAGGCCCCTCGCTGACGTCAGTATATATTTTTTCAGTTTTTTGTCATAAAAATAATAGAAATACCCTTGAAAAAATAAAAAAATTATCTTTTTCAACCTCTAGATCTCTCGACTTCGGCAACCGAAACCAAATTAAACACTAAGCCCAATCCCTGAGCTCACATCGGTTGCACTGCCCACCAGCTCAGATCGGTCATCCTTGCCGTCGGGAGATTCTGTCGCCTCCACTCCCAGTACCTCTGGCCCCTCTCATGCACCACTTTCAAGGATGATGAGTGGCCCCAAGCGCTAGGGGAAGCAGCAGGCTCGACGGTTTTCTTCTCCTTGACTGGTGTCTGACAGTAATTTTTCCTTAAATTTATCTTTTTAAAAAAATAAAGAAAAACATGTAAATTATTACAACAGCATGAAAATGATGTTTTTGTATATTTTTTCAGATTTATTTTGATGGATAATTTATTAACAATTTTTTTCTTATTTATACTTGAGCGTATTTATGTCCAAAAATTTATTAAAGTAGTGGAGTGTCAATAAGAGAAACTTATGTCACTCGTTAGAATATTTTGAAACCACGAGATATTGGAGTATTACCACAAGATACTAAAGTTGACTTTTACAATAAAAAAAAGAGAAAGATTCAATAGATCCATGATTGATATGAGAATATTCTACCACCATCAGAAATCGGGACCAATGCAACCTCTAGCAACAATACAGACAGATTGATCGAGTCCGTCACTTTCACCATCGGAACTCGTTGTTCCTCCGGACATCTCTTGGAGACCAGTGCCACCAACCTAGCCTCGTCGTTCTGGACTTGGTTTTCGCCCATGGGAAAAAGAGTAAAAGCCTACAAAAGCGAAACGAAGTTTAAACTCGAGACTTAATTGATGAACTGAAAATGAAATTCCCTTTTTATACTTTGAGTGACAGAGATATGAGCGTGGACTAAACATGATGTTATGAATTCAGCAACTAGAGAACAAGATCGCACAAAGAACACGGACACAAGAGATAACATGGTTCGGCCTAATGCCTACGTCCACGGTGAGAAAGGAGAAATTTTATTGATGGATCCGAGTCACAAAGCTATACAAAATCTTAGGGTAATATGCCTTTATATAGAGGCAAACCCTTGTACATCAAGTAAGCTATCTAGGTCAAATTAGGAGTCTAAAAACTAGTCCAAATAGAATAGGAAACAAGCCCACAAATCATTTCCTCTTTAATTTCTCGACATCTCTAACAATCTCTACCTTGGCGAGAAATCATCTTGTGGACGAACCATGAACCTCCATCCGAACTTCAACAAACTCCATCTTGATGAAATACCGCCACATGAAGAACCATGAGAACCTGAGAAACTAAACCGACTCTACCAGCTCCACCTTGACCATAGATACACCGCCATCAATAATACCATTTCAACTTTCTCACCACCTTTTTCCGTTCAATCACATGGAGTCAGCCCTCAAGCTCGAGCTTCCGAGCTTGCTTGGCCTATTTCCTCCAATCTCCATTGAACCCCAACTAGTAAGTTTACTTGCTGAAGCAATCTTGCGACCAATAGACGCGTCCTGTATTTTTCGGTCAGCCCCATGCTCCACAACCCCGAACTGCTTCTCCGCTGGACCTTCTTGCCTCATACCAATGCTACATGCCATAGCATACAAAGGGCAACATTTTGTTCTACCAAGTAGAACCCTCGACATGCCACAAACTCCACCGTTCAGCCTTGAGTGAGATACCCGATTCGCCCATGGTGCTACCAACGGCTTCGCATTCTCCATGCAAAACCTATCCAACACCTTTGACGTGCACGTCTCTTTAGACAACCATGGCGGGAACTTGCTAACTTTGTCTCCACGAATCCCAACTCTATTCAAACCATTCATGTCAAGCTTTTGCTCCATCACACAAGAACTTTTCTCCCCTCTATCGGAACCCAACGATGTGACTCCACCTACAACCGTGTTCCCCACTAACCTATAGGTGTTCCTAGCATTTCTTTTACCCTTCATCACCACCGCAGCATCCTTCTCCACCTCCATTAGCCCGCCTACAACATTATAGTTGTACCCACTATAATCCAAGGTTCCTAACGAGATCAAATTCCTCTCCAACTTTGGAACATGCCTAACCCCACACAATTTTCTCTCAACACCATCCCACATCTTGATTTGGATATCACCTATGCCAGTAATTCTGCAAGTACAACCATCACCTATAGTCATCATACCTGAATCAACGAACTTGTAGGTGTCGAACCACCCTCTCTTGGGCGTCATGTGGAAAGAGCAACCGCTATCCAAAATCCAGGAATCAGAATGCTTTGGACTTGACAAAACAGAAAGAAGGTCACCATCTGACCCGTCCGAATGTGAGGGCACATTCACGGAACCTGATCCTATTTTCTCACGATCCCGAGTTCTTTTTGGACAATCCTTCTTCACGTACCCTTTTTCTCCGCACTCGAAGCAATTTTTCTTGAACCTCCTTGACCACGTCTTGGATCCCTTCCTGTCTTTTGCCCCACTACGATCACCATGGCTACCCCTCACAACTAGCCCTTCCGCTTGTTCATCGCCAATTTTTCTTCTTTGATGAAACCCTAGCAGAGCACTTGTGATATCTTCCAACACCAGGGACTCATTCTCCCAAGTTAGAATTGTAACCAAATTTTCATAGGAGCCAAGTAAAAAATTCAGCAGCAACAATGCCTTGTCTTCTTCCTCAAACTTCACATCAACCTATCTCAAGTCGCTCACAGGTTGACTGAAACTATTAATGTGTTGGCTCAAATCCGAGCCCTCCTTCATCTTGAGCCCGTACAATCTTTGCTTAATATAAAGTTTGTTCGACAAAGACTTAGACATATACCTTGCCTCCAATTTCTTCCATACCTCAGCTGGTGACTCCTCATCCATGACGTGATACATCACATCATCCACCAAGCACAAGCAAATTGTCGCCACCGCCTTGGCCCCCATCTCCTTCCACTCTTGCTCCTCCATCTTCTCGGGCTTCTTCTCCGAGAGCGCGATGGAATACAAGAGATAACGTGGTTCGGCCTAATGCCTACGTCCACGGTGAGAAAGGAGAAATTTTATTGATGGATCCGAGTCACAAAGCTATACAAAACCTTAGGGTAACATGCCTTTATATAGAGGCAAACCCTTGTACATCAAGTAAGCTATCTATGTCAAATTAGAAGTCCAAAAGCTAGTCCGAATAGAATAGGAAACAAGCCCACAAATTGTTTCCTTTTTAATTTCTCGACATCTCTAACACATGATGACATGGCCCTTACCATTGCTAACCGATGCAAAAGCCGACATTCTAGCACTAAGCCGACTTTCTAGGTTTCTCTATCAAGATTGTTACACATCCCCTGCGATATATAACCTCGGACAAGCATGTGCTAGATTCTGCAGGCACAGGACGAGATTTCAATGATTGGAATCGCTCCAACAAGTACCTAAGGGATGGGTGGTCATAAATTTTGGATGAAGACTAGATCAGCTTTGGAAGCTGAGATCAAGGCTATTTAGATACCTAAGGGAAGGGGTTTAGGTATGGCTAGTCGTGTTGTATCGCTGCAAAACGTGTGGAATTATTGTACGATGTATTTTTTGACGTGAGAATATATATATATATATATATTTTTTATAAAAAAGATTGACGATGTCAGTAAGAGATTTGAGAGTATAATAAAAAAAATATCCTTCGGTATCATGGGTTTTGGCCCAAGTTTGGGCCCAACACTGAAGGGAGAAATTTGCTTTTTTCTTGTCCGACGGTGTGTCGGTGAACACCAACACCAAGGTGTATCGGTGTGTCGGTGTTGACAGTAAACTTTCGGGCTGGCGGTTTGACGGGTCGAAAAACCAACATCTTTTCCAGACCCATTTGACGTTATTAATATTAAAAAATTGATACAAACAAAGAATTGACATTATCAAAACAGACAACAGATTTAATAAATCCATAATTTGCAGAAGTTCAAATCCACCAAGTTTGTTCAAATCCATAATTTGCAGAAGTTCAAATCCACCAAGTCTTCCCATCGGAACATTTGAACTAAACCCACATGCTTGGAACATAACATGCAGATTCATTGTAGACCCAATCACAACATGCAGCTTAATACAAAAACAGAACATGAAATTAAACCCATTTGCTTAATCCAAAAGCAACAGAAGTGTTCCCATCAACACCTTACCTTGCAGAAGGCAGGAGAGAGAAAAAGTTGAGGAAAAAGATTTACGGGTTTCAACGATTTGGGTTTTTAGGGAAAGAAAACAAGGGTCGAACGAAGAGAGGAAAGGGAGGGCGAAGGAGGAGCAGCGACGGGCTGTTGGCCGATGGGAGACGGAGGATGAGAGGGGGACAGAGGAGGAGATTTTTTTTTGAAAGGTATAAGTTATATTCGACAGAGGAGATATTTCTCAATTCTCACAAAAAGAAGAGAATGAGATGAAGAGGACGCAACTTACTGGGTATTTATATCCTTTTAAAACGATGTCGTTTCCTCGATTCTGCAGTGTCACGGGTTACGCAAAAAATGACACTGAATTTACACCGATCAGTTGGTTTAAACCGACCACCAACTGACAAACCCATTTTTCGTTGGTGGTTGGACCTCTTTCGATTTGGTGGGTCAGTCGGTGTATCGAATTTTGCTAGTTTGAGTCACCCTTAACGATAGATGTGAGAATTATTTTTGAAAATTGATTGACGTAAAAGGCATTATCAACAAGTTTAGGTTATTTTAGGGTATTGAATGAACAATTTAGGTTGTTTTATTCTTAACATTATGAAACTATTTTTGTTTTCTTCTAAATTTTTTTTTCTTTTCTTAATGTCTGGTGCAAAATACTAATATACTCATAGAACGGATGTCTTATTTCAATAGGTGAAGTTAAATTACAAATATTGATTTATTTTTTTGATGTGCAACATTTAAAATTACTTATTTTCTTTAACTTACACATAAAATACCCACACAAAAAAATCTTTTATTGGCATCGACCCCCAAATCCAGGTCCTCCATAAAAGAAGGAAGTCCCGAACCCTGGAACATCCGTGATATTAATATTATAGCAGTAGTAGTTGGTAGCGTGTGTAGAGATTAATCCACTCCGACCGTTTATCTCAATATTTGACACGTAAGCAGCTCTCGTCAATCCAGCCCCTGCAAAATGCCCACTTCCCATCTTGGTCATAGTGTGCTTACCAGTATATTGGTCCGGATTGTTGATAATCTCTCCACCAAAGTCTAACCTATCGGCCGGGCCATTAAGGTGGGGGAACATATTCCCCGGCCAGTATCCAATTGGTATGATGCCTTGGTTAGTATGCCGGTATAGCCACCAATTTCTATCTACTTTCTGTACAAAATTTTATACAAATTATTTGATTGTGCCAAAGGAATGCATATAAAACTAACTAAAATCTAGAATCTAATAGGACGCAAAATTTGTGTATGTCTACCTGTAGAAAATCAATTGATTGTTTATAAATCTCTTGTTATTAGTTTTTCCATAAGTATTCATTTATTAATAACTCAAAATAAAGATAGAAAATAGTTACAAACATCAAAAACATGAATAATCAAGGGCTAGACAATAAATTATATCCAGAAATTTCTATAAAAGAAGTAAAATAGTTGAATTATAATCATAAAAAATACGGCTCGAAATTGATCCCATATAATAATTTGGAAGTAACTTTTGGAAGAAATTGTCATGACACTAAAATCTTACCCGCTCAATTGAAAGAGTAAGATCATATCGAGCACCATTATATATAGATACGTTAGCAATGGCGCCTCCAATTGTAAGTGCATTAGTAGTCTGAAAAAAGCCAGGGCATTCCAAATTGTAGCTCGTAACTATTGTTCTGATTTTGATATAGAAAAAAAAATAATAAAAAAATAAAACAAAATCAATCGGATTAAGTCGATTGAGAAAACAGTTAATGCATGGTAATATAAAAATAATAAATCATGGATACTCACTGTCCACTGAATAAAAAACCTAGTCCTTGAGTCGTTATATTTCCGAGGATACACCTGTACATATACACAGCTAGGTAAGAAACAAAAGCTAAAAGATCCATAGCGCAACATCCATCTATGTAAGTTTTTTTTTGGTGATGACATTTTTTCATTGGAAACTAAATTAACTAATC
The DNA here is from genome assembly GCA_963995505.1 of Hypericum androsaemum. NCBI lineage: Eukaryota > Viridiplantae > Streptophyta > Magnoliopsida > Malpighiales > Hypericaceae > Hypericum > Hypericum androsaemum. The sequence goes on from OZ023184.1 coordinate 20,797,843, forward strand.
ACTTCTTCTCTAACTTCTCTCATTTTCTCCAGGAACTATCTCATTTTAAATTTAAAACTACGAGTTTATATATTAACTACAAATTGTAAATAAATATATTAGACAATTTTGTTAAAAATAACCTAGTTATTATGTATATATAAATACGTACTTGTCAACCGGCTTCAATGGAGTTCAGTTGGTTAGTTCTTCTACTGCTGGTCACCTAAAGTTGACTCAAGCTAAACTCGTCACAAATTGCCTCTGTGTAGGGATTCCAAACACCAAGAGTTGCTTTCGATCTAAACCAACTACCTAAACCAGAATGTCCGATTGCATACTACAACCAATAAAAAAATTACGTAAAGAAAAAGTCTCATTTGAAAATTGAAAGTCATATGTATGAAACACATATCTCCATATACTTGTTTGTTTGATTAGCCAAAAAAAATATTGTCACTTTTCTTTGACAAAATTATTATGCAGTACAATTTTTGAATTTGATCTCCATACTATCGCAATATTAATTTTCATTTCTCAATAATTAATTTTTGTATTATATCAAAATGAATCTAACTCTGACCGAATATTAATCACATGAGATATCTTATCCAAAAAAAAATTAACTCAGATACATATGAGCTCGTATGTTTTTTTTAAAGGTAAATTTTTTACACCATGCCAGAGTTTGAACTTTGGACCTCATAGAAATAGAACACTCCTTGTACTGCTAGGCTAAATGCCCTTTGGTATATGAGCTCGTATGTGAAGTAATAAATTTTAGAAGTACAATGAAACGTACATTACCCATGAGAACAAATTTAACAAATATTGGATGTGATAAGTATAAATCAATAACAAAATTAATAAATCCAACATTCACAAATATATCAATTACAAACTTTCAACTAACCTCATGTACACCATCTTGATTGCTAAAATGGTTATGTTTCATTCTAAATCGTTCAATCTGAGCGGTTCTTAAAATTTTTTCTTCTGTTGTTCTCCTAATTGGAATTGTACCTTCTGGACATTCTTCACCATTTGCATTCCACAATTGAAAAGTGAATGTTGGATTCAATCTCTTTGACATTTTTGGTGGCACCTAAATATTGGACACAAGATGAAGCCAATAAAATTTGGAGTTATTAAAAATTATACGGGAATATTAGACTTGACTTTCATCCAATACGAAAAATTTCATTACCATTGATTTTTTTTCTTTTAGTAGAGGATTATCGAAAGTAGGTTGCTTATGAAATAGAACACAATCAATCAAGTCACCATCTGGACTCTTCTTATAAAAAACCACATCAAATATTACTTAAGACAATTAGAAAAGATTTATAATGCTACACAACAAACAAATAAGTATTCATTCAAAAATCAATAATTTTATAAATAAAATTACCTTTATGGTTTTCTTTGCGGGCTTGTTAATCTTTTGGAGATATTCCTTTGCCATCTTCGTCTCTATGAGCTTATTAATTTCATGGACACTCTGGTTGGTTTCCAAGGAAGAGACATAATAAGTTGAATAGACACTAAGAAAAACATAAATAATAATAGTGATAAATGGTTGCACCCTAATGCACCAACTAGGAGCCATGTTCAAGTTTGTTGGTGATAGTCAAATATTCAAGTTCTAATTGTTGAGTTTTGGGTTTCTGATATATGTGTGTGTAAGAAAGTCAACAAGGAATAAATGTGATAATTAATTAATATGATTGACTACTATTTTTTAGACTGAGTCATATTGACTATTATTTTAAGAAGATAAGATTTCTTTTAAATATGGTAAGAATTAAACGTTAATATTGACTCAAAGAGATCCTCTGAATATGTAAAAATTTACCTTTCAAAAAAAAGTCGATGAACTAATAATCTGTCTAAAATAATAATTCTTCATATTTCAAATCGGGTCTATTTAAAAAATTAGTAATTTTTATAAATTAAATTACTTTAAGAAATATTTTTCTAAATTTATAGTATTATCAATGAACTAAATTAATAGTTCTCTTGTAATAAAAATATAACTAGTATAATTTGTTTTAATGAACTATAAACCTTTATTAAACCAAGAAAATGAAAACTGTTACAAAAACAATCAAATCCAGATGAGACTCCCATGCTCAACCTAATCCCGCAAGCGAGTAATCAAGAACAAACCTAAATTCCATCAGTGACATTTTTTACATCTACGGATCCAAGCCTCCAAGATTGCATCAGTGACCACTACCTCGCATTAGACTGTACGAGATTGTAGCTATCGGTCTTTGTAAAATATTTTTTCGCCAATTAGCCTAGCGATAGGGAAAAAATGTCAAAATGATCAAACTGAAGAAATAAAAATAAAAAGTCAAGAAAAAAATTTTAAAAATGTGCAAGGCTCTCCTCTGGGTGAGAAAGCTTCTCGCCACGAATAACACAAGGACATTGTGCCCTTCTCATGTCGACCAATTTCATCACTACAATCAAGATAGAGGATAAAATAATATTGTCACGTTAACCAGCCTTCCACTCATCCAACATCGGCAAAAAAATCTTCCCCTCCCATCGACTAGGTCTCCCCTCTGCCAAGGCCAAAGCACATCACCTCCAACATGTATGCTCTCTTGACATTTACAGATAATGATACAAGTGAGATTCTTTTAGCTATCCTACAAGATGATAATGAACCTGAGAATGTCTCTGATGCTTTATCATCTCCCGAGAAGAATGAATGGGCTAAAGCAATGGAGGAAGAGATGGCTTCCATGAAGAAAAATCATGTTTGGGAATTGGTTGACCTGCCTGAAGGGCGTAGGGCAATTGGGAATAAATGGATTCTCAAAATTAAGCGAAAAGCAGATGGTAGTATCGAAAGGTACAAAGCCCGCTTAGTTGCCCAACGATTCACACAGAGGAAAGGGATTGACTATGATGAGACTTTCTCACCTGTTGTAAGATCCACGTCCATCAGGATTATTCTGGCTATGGTGGCAAATATGGACCTTGAGCTATATCAAATGGATGTTAATACTGCTTTTCTATATGGAGAATTGGATGAAGAAATCTATATGGTTCAACCAGAGAGTTACATCCAAAAAGGCAGCGAATGTAAAGTTTGCAAATTGATGAGATCAATTTATGGCCTAAAATAGTCTTCTAGACAGTGGTACATTCGTTTTCATAACACTATCATGTCGTATGATTTTAAAATGATAGACGAAGACCATTGTGTCTATATTAAACGCTCAGGTAAAAAGTTTGTCATGATTACATTATATGTAGATGACATACTATTGGCTGGAAATGACTTGGGATATCTTAACGAGCTCAAAGCTTGGTTTTCGTCCAACTTTGAAATGAAAGATATGGGAGAAGCTGATTACGTGCTCGGAATTACGATTTCGAGGAATCGTTCGAAGAGGCTATTGTCTCTTTCTCAAGAGACATATATCCGTAAAGTAGTAGAACGGTTCAACAGTAATGACAGTAATCCCAGATATGTCCCAATTGTCAAAGGTCATAATCTGAACAAAGAAATGTGTCCAAAAATAGCTCAGCAGAAACAGGATATGATGAATGTCCCTTATGCTAATGCGGTGGGTTGTCTCATTTATGCAATGCTGTGTACAAGGCCAGATATCTGCTATGCTGTTGGAATAGTAAGCAGATACCAATCTAATCCAGGAAGAACACATTGGAAAGCAGTCAAGAGAATTATGAAGTACTTGAATACGACTGCAGAATACTCACTGTGTTATCAAGGTCAAGACCTAACGCTGAAAGGGTACACTGATGCCGATTGGGCAGGAGATATGGACGAGAAGAAATCTACATCCGGATATGTCTTCTTGCTAGGCGGGGGTGCTATTTCATAGAGTAGCAAGAAACAGACATGCGTCTCCCTGTCAACTATGGAAGCTGAATATGTTGCTTCTGCAGCTGCTGTGCAAGAAGCAGTATGGTTGAAGAGGTTCTTAAACCATTTGTCCCTAACCAGCGCAGGAGAACCAGTGAGCTTATTTTGCGACAATCAAGATGCGATAGCTTATGCTAAGAATCCTAGATTTCATAGCAGAGCAAAGCATATTGATATCAAGTATCACTTTGTTAGGGATATGGTTGCGTGTAAGGAAGTGAGTATAACACATATACCTACACAGGATATAATAGCAGATCCGATGACTAAGGGCCTATCTAGAGATGTTTTTGTGAAACATGCAAGGTCCCAGGGTTTGCGAAGATGTTAGTGTATGCTCGCTCATATTGTAATGAATTTTTTATTCAATAAAAGTAAAGTTGTTTCAGCAATACATATTGTGTGAATGTTATTTTATAACATTTACTTAAATACATGTCGGACAGAAAAGTAGCCCACTCACACGGGTGTTTACCTCAGTAGGAGTCAATGGGTTGATTCTTGATTGAGATGAGACAGTTTTAAGACATCATTCGAGTGCCTGTTCTAAAATATGAATGCCGTCTTGCTTAACTACAAGAAAGGGACTTGTTAAAGTGTAAGATTATTGATGGTGCATGCAATAGATGCTGCATTAAATAAGTTCTCGGAACTTATTAGGATTGTGTGGAATTCATTGGTAAGAAATAAGTAGAACTTACCATAATTCTATCTTGATAGCCTGGAGTAGACTTTGGGTAGACTAAAGCCATTGTTCGTGAACATCGAGGCTGATACTCTAGTATGGTGTTTTAGTGAGAGACATGCGCTCCTTTTGAAGGAAAGAACATCATAACACATGGTTCGTGTCATGTGTACTTTACGACCTTTTTGGATGGGAAATCAATTTATTAAAAAGTGATTTCAATTTCCCTAGTGTGAGACTAACTCTGAAAACTATGGTTTCCGGAACTCTACCCTTAGGATCCTTAACGTATTTTGGAAGTATGATTCAGTGCCGCTAGCTTGAAAAGTCTTTAAAGGGTCATGGTTATGATTCGACCTGGCAAGGCTAACTGGAAAAGCAGGCTGGATCATGATGGAAGAAATATTGTTAAAGGAGAAGGTTCTCTATCGATCACATTCTAGAAGCTTCGTGGTTCACTGGCATGCCTATTGTGTTGAGAGTAATACAATAGTGAACATGAATAGATTGTTTCAGAAATTACATGTGAGAAATAATGATTGTGAGATAAGACCTAGGGTAATGCATACTATATACGATGGATGTGCTAATCGAGATGCTATCATCCAAGTGGCCACTATGTGCTCTTAGGTTTAGCTAAGTGCACTCGATGTATGCTGGTCGCACGGCCTATCTACCAAACGCGAAAATGAGAGAATAGATTGATTATGGTCAATCATGTGTGAGTGGGAGATGAAGGATTATCCACCCATGATTATCCTATTAAATTAAATAAAAGATATTTGATATCTTTTATTTTTAATTTAAAATTAGAAAGGGATTTGGATGAGGAGAGTTTGTTATACGTGATAACTCTCCCACCCCCTTTCTCGTCCCAGAATTCTCTATTTATACGGAATAGGGGTTTTTACTGGGAAAAAGAGAAAGAGACACACAAAACACACACCAGAGAAAAAGATACGTAGCTTTTTCTCTAGGAGACTCTCAAGGTTTTTAGGCGGTGAAACTCGATCCCCGCTTCGTGTACGTGAGCGAGGACGACCAGTGACAAGCCTCCCTCGATCCTGTGACATACCTCTCGAAGAACGAACTGCGCTACAAGAGATAAACCTTTTCGATATGGCTATTTCGATTAATGATGTGTTCGTTAATTATATTGGTTTCGCATTAATTATGTATATGCATGAAAACCTTCAGTTCTTTTTCCAAAATTTAAGTTTCCGTAGTTATGTGGGAAGATGTAACAGCCAACATAGAGAATTGTTCTAAAGTGTAAATTAGTCGGGAAATTTTGAATTCAACTCATTGGGAATGTGCAATGTTACTTATTTATTGGGAGTTCGGTAAAATCTTTCAAAAAATTAGCCGATCGATACAAAAAATGTTCGGATTAGTAAAAAAAATGTAAGCGCCACTTTCCTGTAAAATTTTTGCCAGATTTTTGTTGTCCATCTTTGATTCTCAAACATTAACAACTAAGAAAACTTTAGCAAATTCTTTTTTAATTTCGATTAATGATGAATTTATTACTGAAAAAAATATGCTGAAAGTATTGATTTGATCGAATAAAATTTGTTAGAGGCCACCACTCCAAAATTACACAATTCGAAGCTTTGTCCATTTAGAATCTCCAAGTAAATTTTCGGAGTGGACATGGAAAGGATTTTTTTGGTTAAAAGGCAATCTTGTGGGAAAGTTATGGCCTATGGATATTTTGACAATTTTTAAATAGCGTCGTCAACAAAGTAACCGGAATTTAGTTCTCGGACGATCGCTTGATTTAAGAAATATAATAGACTAAATTATACTAGATTAGCTAAATCTGGTATTTGTACGGTATTGAATTTTGTTCTATGCATGAAGCATATGCCATCTTTCGATCGCACTGGCCAATTGCAGTCGCGACACTCATCCAAACGCATGTGTCAACTTTGCTAATAGATGTCAAAATATTTGGGCGGTTCTCACGACCACTACAAGCTACAAAAGAACAATGTCGTTAGCCAAAAATTTGGACGAAATTTGAATTCGTAAGAGTTATTATAATCTCTTGGAACAAGAAAATCTATTGACTTGATCGAATTTCGGGATTTAAGAAAATTATATAAGACTAGTTATGAAATATAAATGATTCTGAAGACAATAAATAAAGATACAAAATTTCTGAACTTTTTGCCATGGATAATTTTTTAGGGTAAATAGATAATATTTCGTTGCAGTAATCAAACGGGTTTGGATTGGGTACGGAGTGAAGGAATTGATTCCGGACGGTTTGGACTAAAGGGGGACCGCAGCGGCAAGCGTAAGTATGTGATAATGGCAAGTGCAGATATGTGATAATGGCAAGTGCAGTTATGTGATAATGGCATTTGTTATTGTGAAAACGGCAAGTCCCCGTTGATGATAATGGCACGCATGGTTTTTTCCATTTTGGTCCCCCATATTTTATCATTTTTGCAAAAATGTCACACTGACGTGCACTGTTATGTGATACTGGCATGTGCAGTTATGTGATACTGGCATGCGCAGTTATGTGATAATGACATTTGTATCCGGCCTGTGTTTGTGCGTGACTTTTTTATTTTGGTCCCCGTATTTTAGCACGTTTGCAAAAAAGTCTCTGCATGTCTTCATTTCAAATGGTTCAGAATAGTGGCATTCCGTACCCAATCCATACCCATAATCAAATGTTAGTTTACAATAGAGGTAGGCATATCAGCAGCCAAAACATCACCAAGGTCCGAGACTGGAAACGGAAAAAATATATCTCTATCAACACCCAGAAAAGGCAACTTTCAAGAACATGAGCTGCTTGATTTATCTTTGGACGAGTGAATTGGAATCTCCAATCCTGAAAGTTGTATAAGTTCCTCTGGCAGTCCTGAATAAGGGTTGACAGGTCATTCCATTCATGATGTCATTGTTATAAGGACAGAATTACCGGTTGGCAATCAGATTCAAAGATCTGTTTCGCGGGATCAAAAGAAGTTGCAAGCTCAATATCCAAAAGTATCCCATAGGCCTCCAGAATAGTGGGGTAGGAGACGAAAAGGAAACGGCAAACAACTGCCACTACAAAGCCACCACGAGAGTCACGAATAATCGCACAGGTTTCCAAAATGCCTGCATCAGAGTTGACCTTGTACCAGCCTGTCGACGGAGCCTGCCTGAGATTAGAAGAAGCTATGTTGGGATGGCGAGAAATAGGAAAGATTTATTTCCTATTCTTATTCCTATTCTGACTAGGTTTTGAACTTCTAATCTGACCTAGATAGGTTACTTGTACACCAAGGGTTTGTGTCTATATAAATACATGTTACCCTAGGTTTTTTGTATGGCTTTGTGGCTTGCAAACTCATCAATAAAAATTCTCCTTTCTCCCCGTGGATGTAGGCATTAGGCCGAACCACGTTATCACTTGCGTCCGTGTTCTTTGCGCGTATTATTCTCTAAGTTGCTAAATTCCCAACAAGTGGTATCAGAGCTTGGGTTGGAGGATGACGGACGGTGCGAAGTTTGCTCTTGTAAAGTTCGATGGTTCTTCGAATTTTGGGTTATGGGAAAGGCGTATCAAGGATCTCCTCATGCAACAAGGGATGTTTATCGCGCTCTCGGAAAAGAAGTCCGAGAAGATGGAGGAGCAAGAGCGGGAAGAGTTAGAGGCCAAGGTGGTAGTGAAGATTCGCTTGTGCTTGGTGGATGATGAGGAGCCACCAGCTGGGTTGTGGAAGAGGATCCAGGTCGGAGTCAAAGAAGTTCAATAGAAGTGGCTTCAAGTGCTGAGAAGGGCGCATGAAGGGGACTATCAAGGATGAACTGGGGATCAAGACAACGAGGAGAGATTGGCATCCACAACTATGACCACATGTTCAGACGGGTCGGATGGTGACTGGCTTTCTGTCTTATCAAGTCCAATGCATCCTGGTAATCTCTTTTTATTAGGGACCTTAGATTATAACAGTGATAGTTATAAAGGTATTCTCATAAAGGTGGAGAAGGATGCGATGGTAGGGATGAAGGGTGAAAGGAAATACCTATAGGTTAGTGAGGAACATTATTGTAGGTGGAGTCACATCATTGGGTCTGATAAAGTGGAAAAAACCTCAGGTCATATGAGGTTAGTTCGTATGAGGGAGCAAAGGCTTGACATGGATAGCAAGCTATGGTTGTTTCGTGGAGGCATGGTTGGCAAGGAACCATAGTTGTCTCAGAGAAGCATTGTTAGCTGGGCCCTGCTATGGTTGTCTAAAGGAATGTGCACGTCAAAGGTGTTGGGTAGGTTTTGCATGGGGAATGCGAAGCCGTTGGTAGCACCACGGGCGAATCGGGTATCTCACTCAAGGCCGAACAGAAAAGTTTGTGGCATGTCGAGGGTTCTACTTGGTGGAATAAAAAGTTGCCCTTTGTATGCTATGGCATGTAGCATTGGTATTAGGCAAGAAGGTCCAGCGGAGAAGCAGTTCGAGGTTGTGGAGCATAGGACTGACTGAAAAATAGAGGGCGTATCTATTGGTCGCAAGGTTGCTTCAACAGGTAGACTTGCTAGTTGGGGTTCAATGGAGATTGGAGGGAATAGGCCAAGCAAGCTCAGAAGCTCGAGTTTGGGGGCTAGCTCCAAGTGATTGAACAAAAGGTGAAGAGAAAGTTGAGATGGTCTTATTGATGCAGTTATCTATGGTCCGAGATGGAATCGGTGAAGTCTGATTGGTTTTACAAGATCTCATGGTTCTTTATGGGGCGGTGTTTTGTCAAGGTGGAGTTTGTTGAAGTTCGGGTGAAGCTTCATGGTTCTTCCACGAGATGATTTCTCGCCAAGGTGGAGATTGTTGGGATGGCGAGAAATGGGAAAGATTTATTTCCTATTCCTATTCCTATTCTGACTAGGTTTTGAACTCCTAATCTGACCTAGATCGGTTACTTGTACACCAAGGGTTTGTGTCTATATAAAGACATGTTACCCTAGGTTTTTTGTATGACTTTATTGCTTGGAAACTCATCAATAAAAGTTCTCCTTTCTCCCCGTGGATGTACGCATTAGGCCGAACCACGTTATCTCTTGCGTCCGTGTTGTTTGCGCGTATTGTTCTCTAAGTTGCTAAATTCCTAACAAGCTGCAACTTGTTGTTTTTGATGGTGGTGTACATGATTAGGATATAAAGTCGAGGAAAGAGTTTTACTTTTTTCCATAAGACGAGATTGCCATGTATTCAGTGCTTATGGGCTACGGCAATTGTCCCCAAGATACAACAATTTTGTTACTTCAAGATCGTAGCACAATGATTCTCGAAGCCTCGACGAATCTTGGATACTCGAAACTTTCTTTAGAGAGAGGAAGAGAGGAGAACAACTATTGCTAATAAAATACTATGCAATGAGTTGCTATGATGAATTGGAAGTGAAGGCCTATTTATAGGCTAAGGAGGGTTGGAATCCGAAATGATACAGGCACTTCCGAGGGGGCACGAGCGAGGCACCTTTCTGGAGTAAGAAGCATCCTTTCGGTGGCCAGTAGTCTGACCAGCCCTTCACACAACCCGTCGGCCAGGCACATACGCATGACTCTTCGGTTGGTATTCTGGACAGACACCCCTTCGGCCAGGCACTTACTCACACTCCTTCGGGTGAAGATGAGTACGTATGAAGTACAAAGTGCACCTCAAAATGCCCAATGCGCCTCAAAGCGCCCAATGCGCCTTAAGCGCCATTTTCTTATAAAGTGATAATACTTTGCTCCCACAACTAATGTGGGATTGGTGTCATATCCCACTTTGAAAATTTTCAACCTTAGGTTACAACTTTAGGCATTAATTTTTCATTCATCCGAAATTAAATTTGAGAAGATAAATGCACTAGAATTACGTACACGAAACGTAGATTCCAAAATTGTAACTTAATTTGATTTATATCGAATGGAACTATTTGTTAAAATTGTACAAAGTTTGGTCTATTACCAACTTTATATGCCAATTTCTAACAATCCCCCACATGAATGATGATTAATGCATGCTGACACTTTTAAGAAAAGTTCTAACGAATTATCGTTGCATCAAGATAGGTAGCTTACGACAACTTCCATCCGGTGATCGAGAATATCTCCTCTTATGATTGTTGTTTCCGATGGTGGTGTATTTGATTAGGATCTAAAATAGAGGCAAGAGTTTTACTCTTTCTCCATAAGACGAGATTGTCCCATATTCAGTGCTTACGGGCTACAAAAATTGTCCCCAAGATACAACGACTTTGTTACTTTAAGATCGTAGAACAACGATTCTCGAAACCTCGATGAACCTTGGATACTCGAAACTTTTTTTAAAGAGAGGAAGAGAGGAGAACAACTATTGCTAACGAAATACTTTTGATTTGTGTCTAAAATATGCATTAAAAGCATAGGATTTCGAGTCATTTTTATACGTTTATCTTTAGTTTAGTATCATTTTAGTAAATATTTGAGTTTTGGTTGACTAATGAATTCTTTGTACTAAATTGTAGGAAAAGGAGGCAAATTTGGAAATAAATTATACTTGAAGGAGGAGTCCAGCAGGGACAACTGACTTAGAAGGTCATTTTGGTCAATTTTAGAGTCTAATTAGAGGATGGATATTACACAGACGATTGAAGATCTTTCTTTCGTCTTTCTGCGGATATAGAGAATGCCTAAATCGGAGATTGGAAGAGGAAGTTACGTCCAAAATATCGAAGGCTGATCTGGCAGATTTTATTGACGAATATTCGGGACAATATTAGAAATTCGATTTCTGCATCATGGAGGACTCTTAACGACTTCTCTATGTTTTTACACTTAGGAGGGCTTATATATAACTTTCTAGACTTATTTAGATAGAACTTTTTGATTCCAGAAAAAAATACTTTTGATATTTTGTCTTTGCCAAGATTATGAGGAACTAAACTTCTAGGTTGATTCGAAGGAGGAAACCCAGGTTTTAGTTGTGAGGATCTTAGTTTTTCAATTTAATTCAGTAGCATTTGCTTATTCCTTGTGCTTATTATTGTTCTTGAATAGTTTGCGGTTGTGAATTTATTCTAGAACTGATTTAGCAGTTGCAGTTAGAAATTGAACTAGGAGCAGGGTTAATTCAGCAAAGAACGGTCGTTACCAAACTAATTTATAGATACCAAGGTTTTGAGTATAATCGCTAGGACTAGGAACATCCGTTCTTAATGCTATCGCCTTATAGGTCAAAATCGATTGATATTCTATCTATTAGGTGGTAAACAATTAGTTAGGCTATCGTTTGGCTAGTTGATATTGATGTTTGTGGTTTCTTTGCGGTTGCGGGAGATTTACACCTACTTGCTATATGTGTTAGATTATCTTTTGTGATCCAGTGATCAACCAATGTATCGTGGTACTTCGATCTCGAATCTGCCACTTTTCTCTCATCGAATTTCACTTCTACTACTCTCTTTTGTGTTCGTTGATTTCTTATGACTTTGAATCCCACAAAACACTCCTTTTTACTTATGTTTTAATAGTTAGGTTAATTAAATATTTATCCCTCCTTAGATCTAACTCGATACTTCTCTTACTTGCTACAAATTAGTAAGCCGCAAAATATTAGTTTATTTTGAGGGGCCTCGACACGCTCGTCAGCTATGCAATGAGTTGCTGGGATGAATTGAAAGTGAGGGAGGCAAGCCTATTTATAGGCTGTGGAGGGTTGGAATCCGAAATGATACATGCACGTCCGAAGGGGCATGAGCGAAGCACCTTTCTGGAGAAAGAAGCATCCTTTCGGTGGCCAGCAGTCTGACCAGCCCTTCACGCACCCCGTCGGCCAGGCACATACTAGTGACTCTTCGGTTGGTATTCTAGACAGACACCCCTTCGGCCAGGCACTTACTCACACTCCTTTGGGTGAAGATGTTCGCGACCCTTCGGCCAGCCTGTAGGTTTTTCGGACTCAACCAAAAATTTTAAGCTCCTCGAGACGATGCGTACGTGCGAAGTACAAAGTGCACCTCAAAGCGCCTCAAGCGCCCAATGCGCCATGCACACATGCACATGCGCGCTCGGATGGTGCACCGTCCTCGCATCATGTCCGAGTTGCCTCTCCAGGTGGTCCACTTAGTTTCTAGCTGACAAGAAACATCTCCTTATAAAGTGAAACAACTTTGCTCCCACGATCAATGTGGGATTGGTGTCACATCCCACTTTAGAAATTTCCAACCTTAGGTTACGATTTTATGCATTAATTTCTCATTCATCTGAAATGGGATTTGAGAAAATAAATACACTAGAATTACGTATACGAAACGTAGATTCCAAAATTGTAACTTAATTTCATTTTTATCGAATTGAACTATTTGTGAAAATTGCACAAATTTTGGTCTATTACCAACTTTATATGCCAATTTCCAACACAACTTCCCCTGTTTTGCTGCTGATCTCTGCTGATCATTTGGATCACGTGCTCAAGCTATTGTCGGTTGATCATTGGCCTTCCTCTGCAACGGATTCAGTTGTCTAATAGCTAATTCTTTTATAATTAGGACATCTAGAACTATATATATATATATATATATATGCTATTGTCGGTTGATCATTGGCCTTCCTCTGCAACGGATACAGTTGTCTAATAGCTAATTCTTTTATAATTAGGACATCTAGAACTATATATATATATATTCTGTCAATAACTAGATTGAACATTGTTTTCAGATTTTACACTGCCACGGGATATGCGCTCCGCGACCAAGATACTCATTGGCAAATTTTAGTGCTCTCTCCAAAAAAGAAAGTCATGCCTTGATCCCCCACCAAGCGGTGCATTCAACACACAAAGGTGAGGGGCTCAAATTCAGTGGAGACATGGGTCATCTCCACTAAAAAGGATCAAAGAGAATGGAAAGATATTCTAGGTATTATAAAGATTATTAGGGGTAATATTGGACAACTCTATTACCAAAGAGAAGCTAAAATTTAGGTTTAATATAATTAAGTAAATAAGTAAACAGGAAAACAAAACCAATCAATTGCTCCTAAAATTAGGTTAGATTATAATTATACCAAAAAAGGCAGGAATCCTACACGATCTCTAACCAACTAATACAACTAATTGCCAACTAATACTAATTAAAGAAATAATTGAAAAAGAAAATAATACCAACTAATTACCCTAAAATCATGTTATTATACAATTATTAGAGGTGGAAAAAAATGCCACGATCCCTAACCAATTTTTTCTAGCAATCGTTCCAACCAAAAAATCCCAAGAACCCTAATCCAAAAATGACGTCGGAATCCAATGAAGAAGAATTATTGTTTATTTTTTATGGGACTATGAAGAAAATTTTATCATACCAATATATTTCCGACATTGGTTTTCTTCTTACAGGACATTGGTTTCCTTCTTATATGATATCGATTTCCTTCTTATATGATATTGATTTTTCTTTCTCGGTGATATTGGTATTCTTTTAATATGATATTAGTTTCCTTCTAATTCGATATTAGTTTCCATCTTCTCCGATATTGGTTACCTACTTCTATGATATTGGTTTCCTTCTTCTACGATATTGGTTTATTGCTTCTATAATATTGGTTTATTGCTTCTATGATATTGGTTTTCTTCTTCTATAATATTAGTTTCATTCTTCTATGATATTGGTTTTCTTTGCTCGGTGATATTAGTATCCTTCTAATATGATATTGATTTTCTTCTTTTCCGATATTAGTTTCCGTCTTCTTCGATCTTGGTTACCTACTTCTATGATATTAGTTTTCTTCTTATATGATATTAGTTTTTCTTGCTCGGTGATATTGGTATCCTTCTAATATGATATTGGTTTCCTTCTTTTTCGATATTAGTTTTCGTCTTCTTCGATATTGGTTACCTACTTCTATGATATCTTCAAGACCAAGGAGATCAAATACACTAACTCAAGCACTAAATGTTTCAACAAAATTAGTCACCATCAAAGCATTTATGACACGGTCAGTAAGAACATAGCCCACGATAACTCAAGACATCAAGATCATAGCTAGGGTTTTGCACAAAACAGGTAAGCAAATTGAATTAGGATTTTGGATCCTAGCCGGACAAAACACATCTGAATTCATCCCCACTTTTGCTCCACTCCTACCAAAACCTTAAAACCCTAATAGACTCAGAATAAGTGCGGAGAAACCTTAACAGTGCAATCAACGATTGAGACCATACTAGGGGATTCGAACATGAAGGTGACAGTGTCGGAGCCATCGTCGGCCTTGATGGTAATGATATCGACATTGGTTGGGGCGACGAAAGAGAACACGAGCGTGACGGGGGTCGGCGAAAGAGAAAGTTGGTGGGGGCGGCGGACTACGATTGTGGCGGGGTACTCACGGCAAAGTAGGTACCGTCGGACTAGCAGTAACGATCCCCAGTCGAAGGAGGAGAAAATGAAGATGGGGAAGCACAAATGGAGGAAGGAGGCGAAGATGAAGATACGCGTACAACATCAAAATAGGGGAGAGGAGATTTTTTCTTTGAAGGAGATTTGATTTTTTTGATTCGAAATATTACGAGCGGGGAAATTACGGGGATGTGGGAAGGAAGCCAGTTAGGTTTTTTTTTGTTGAAACCCCAAAATACTCTCTAACGAATTTGGATCGTTAGATCTAAAGATTTTTAATTTTTATCGAATCTAAAGGTTCAGATTTCATCCATACCATGGGGATGACTTTTATGACATCCCCACAGAATCCAAAGCCCAAGGGTGAGGCTACCTTCTTTCTTTATTAGGTTGTTACTCGTTTTGTTAATTTCGGTCAATGTTTTACCAAAAGAGGAAAAATCCCATGATTTTCTTGATCATCCATGTTAAATCTTGAATTGAATATTGTGTTATATTTTCTATTGAATTTGAAGAACGGTCAAGTATCCTCTAGGCTGATTATCCAATTCATTTCTCCTTCATCATCCAACTCATCTTTATCTTCTCCCATGAACAAGTCAAAATATCTTGAAGTTTTTGGTAAGTAAGTATCTCATTTATAAATATGCTTATGAAATAGAATTCAATAAGAATTACATTAAATATGTAACCTTATACCAAGCACGACATATCCACCAACTCAAAATGTCCAATTAATGGACTTCAATGACCATTGACCGATCATAAATGTGTATGATTTAACATCCCTTCTTAGATTATATAAATTGAAGAACTTAACTACAGATTCTTCCAATTTCTTCAAACAAAATACTTTTAATATCTTTCGTTTAGTCTACCATGGAAAAAGGTGTAGTTGCTTCTATGACCATCACTATTAGTCTCAAGATCTTCATTGCTTTCATCATGTTCATGGTAATTTTTACCGAAGCCACCATTGCCAAACCAAATGTCCTTGCACCCGATTTTCTTGGATTGGGTGAGACTGTCCATGTTAGGATCATTAACCAATTAAAAATTAATTTAACGGTGCATTGTAAGTCAAAAAATGACGATATTGGAATCAAAGTACTTAAACCTAACGATCTTCATGATCCATACGAATTCCATTTTAAGCCATCTCTTTTCAGATATGTAACCACGTTATTCTATTGCTCCTTTAGATGGTCGGCCACAATGCAGTACAAGTGGTTCAATATCTATGATCAGAATCGTGATTTGAATGTCAATACTCGTTGGTATTGGTCTGTCCCAACTGAATATGGTCCATGCCGTATGCATAAGCCTCCTAACGGTGACTATGGCATCTGCGAACCGTGGAAAAAAGAAAAAGGATTTACCGAGTAATGTTCATGCCCACGTGTCTGGTTCTATTGTTCTGGGTAAAATCTGTGATAACGTTAGAAAATGTTGTTTTTTTCCCTTCAAACCTATGTAATAGAACAACGTCGGAAACATATGGAATCCAGATTGTACTTCTAGACTTGTGTTGTATAATAATTGTCGTTAATTAATTAAATGAAAGAGATTGATATTTAACTGATCAATATATATTATATGTGTGAGTGGCGTCGAGGGCTGCTCCACTGCTTTTTGAAATAAGTGTTCAAGTGCAAAAATAACGTGTTGGGAGTTCGGGGTCTACAAGGGCGATCATTGAAGTGCCTGGACTTGGACTCAACTTACCTTGGCTAGGTACGCTTAAGTCGGCTTAGGTACCCTCAGCTTTGAATCAGCTTAGGTACTCTCAGCCTTGAATCACCTTAGGTACCCTTAGGGTAAGGTGACCTAGGTATCCCTGACCTCAAGTCAGTTTGGGTACCCTCAGCCTCAAATGAGGTGGAACTCCCTCGGGTCAGGTCAGACACTTGTTAGGAATAGAAGGCCTTTCTCAAGTCGGGTTACTCACTTGGAGAGGCCGGATGCTCATTGGCTTGAGAGAGCTGTCTCACGATACCTATCTGTTGATGGGCAAAATAATTTACGATGTTGGAGCCTCAAGTGAGAGAAGTTGGGCGTGTGATTGACTTCATGAGTTTGAGAAGGTGAGATCGAGTGGGGCATTCATCCTCTTGAAGCTAGAGAAGCACCAACCGAGTAAGGGTAAACCTGGTGCCAACCGAGTTTTGACAAACCTGGGCACCAATTTGGTAAATCCGGGCGCCAACTAAAATTGGCACCACCTATGGAGAGGCGAGCCGATGCCAACTCAAGGAAGGCGAGCCGGCGCCAACTATGGAGAGACGGGGCAGTGCCAACCGAGTGGAGGTTGACCCAGTGTTGGCTAAACTCAGTGCCAACTGAGAAGAGGTAAGCATGGCGCCAACTGAGGAGAGGTAAGCCTGGCACCGACTAAGTGAAGGCAAACCCGGGCGCCAACTAAACCCGGTGTCAAGTGAGAGGGCTGCCTCACCTATCATTAGTAAATAGACCATATCTTGGTGCTCAAGCCTTGGATTGAGGTGATTCTTGTGGCTATGAATAAGAGATAGGTCTACAACTTTCTAGTTGATGACTTCTAGTTCGGGGTGGAAGGGGGTCTCAAATTGGCGCCAACTAAACCCGGTGCCAAGTGAAGGGACTGTCTCACAATACCTATTATTAGTAAATCTATCATATCTTGGTGCTCGAGCTTCGGATTGAGGTGATTCTTAAAGATATGGAAAGGTAATACATAGATCTACAACTTTGTAGTTATTACTTTTTCTAATTCAAAGTGAAAGAGGGTCAAAACTCGGCCCCAAGAGAGCAAAGCAAACTTGGCGCCAGCTGAGGAGAGGCAAGCCCGGCGCCAAGTGTGGGCAGCAAATCCGGCGCCAAATAGAGTAAGCAAATCCAGCGCCGGGTTATATCTTTTGACTGGAATCTTGAATTGAGACAATTCAAGTTGCTACGTGAAGATAAGACATAGTGCTACAACTTTGTAGTTTATCACTTTTTCCAGTTCAGAGTAGAAGGATGTCTAAAATCGGCGCCAATTAGAGAAAGCAAATCCGGCACTAAGTAGAGGAAGCAAATCTGGCTCCAGGTTATATCTTTTGACTCGAATTTCAGATTAAGGCAATTCAAATTGCAGTGTAAAGGTAAGACATAGAACTACAACTTTGTAGTTTATGACTTCTTTAAATTCGAGACAGAGGCATGTCAAAAAGCCTCTTGAAGTAGATACAGTGCTAGACAAGGCATCAAATGAGGCGCCTATTGAAGGCACCTGAACCCGGCTCCAGTTAAGGATACTAAGAGGGTCGCCGGCTGCTCTTAGCTTGAGTAGGATCAGGTTTTCTTTTACTTTGAGTGGGACGACGATCTCTAAAGGTTAAAGACGGTGCCCGGTGTAAGGTTGTTCCAGGTGGCTATGAAGAGGCTGAAGTGGGGCGAACTCAAGAAGAGTTTGGCCGCCCCAAGGAGACCAGGTGTACTCGAATTCTCATGAGGTAAAGACAATTCTTATTCAGAAGTTAGAGATAAACCTAAACTCTGAAAAAGGCGAGATAAGCTTGAAGAGTCTGGGTACGATCGAGTTCAAGGGAGCACGTAAATGTTTGGAGACCGAAAAATTTGGATCGGGTAAGGATAAGGCTTGCCAGCGATAAGGATAAGCATCGGAAGGAGATAGAGTTTGGAGTCTTTTAGCTAGGAGAAGGCAGGGTCAGTCTAGCTCGTCTATATAAGCAAGGCTCAGGGTCAAGACATTATGATCCACAAATCAAACACACAATATCTATCAAGCTTCGGCTTTTTTTTAATCTTAGTTTAGGTTAGTAGTAGTCTCGGCTTCGGCCACTCCTGTTACCCTTAGCATTAGACCGACCTTGGGAGGAGTACTCCAGGCCGTCACGAGATCGATCGACGTTCTCTCACATTTTTATCCCAACAATAAGTAGATAACTATGTATTTCCAATATTAGATTACACAATGTACAATACGGCTAGGAGTAAAAAAGAGAGGAAGAAAGCATGCCTTCCGAGACTTGGAAAAGAACTGATCATTTTCTAAGATCAACCACAAAATGAAACATATAAGAAAATGAAACATATAAGAATAGTTATGAAATATTTTTAATGTTTCCGAAGACAATAAATGAAGATATTAAATATCTGAACTTCTTGCTATTAGCATTAGGATTCAAATTGAATATGTATTTGAATTCAACATATATAAACATCTACTAAAAATGATCGGGTGCAGTTTATTTGCCACGAAATGTTATTGTTTTCTTTAAAAAGAGTTCATGTTATATTACAATAAAAATAAGAAAAACATACATCTAATATCTGTTAACAATAAGCAAAACAAGAGGTCGTATGTCAGGGAATGTGTGGTTCTTATTTTATAGAGCTGTTACGAAAAACATCAATAGTTGGAGCTGAGATTTTTTACGGTTTGTGAATATTAGGCTGTGTGAATTTAAAAGAAATCAAAATCGGCCATATTTTAAAGAAATGGAAATAAATTAATGACACCATTCCATATAAGTAATTACCTTTTTAAAAATATGGCTTCATATTCATTACTGATAAATTGTATACGATTTTTGGAAAGGTTATTGGTTCATTTCTTTTGCATGTCAAAATACGATAATTACGTTTTTTTAGTGTTTAATCTAATTTTGTTCGTTATCAAAATTTAAAAAATATTTTACCAACCAAAATAAGTATACAATAAGTATACCATATAAATTCACGTACTCTATGCTCCCAATTTCTTGTAACAACATATATCTACTTTTAAGTTTTGGTTAGTTCTCCAAATAGTATACAATGAAAAAACGTTCTCCTTCTTCCATCACTCTCAGCCTCATGCTCTTAGTTTTTTTCTATTATGTCTATCTTGCCTTCTATTGAAGCGCAAGATGGTATTATACATTTTGTCCCAAAAAAAAGATGGTATTATACATTTTAATGTCACAATTGCTGCAAGTCACAAAAAAATGATGATATTGGATCTCAGGCTCTTGCTCCTGGAGATCTAAATAACCCTTGTGCATTTGTTTTTAAACCTAACTTTTCTTTTGGTGGCACCACATTGTTCTTTTGCGGCTTCACATGGTCAAACTAGAACAAATTTCTTCAATATTTATGATGCAAAGCATGATCTACATAAAAACAACAATTGGTTTTGGTCTGTGTTGGGTGGAAAAAGTCGGGAGAACGTCGATCGATTTCGTGACGGCCTGGAGTGCTCATCCCAAGGTGGGTCTAACGCTAAGGGTAATAAAGGGTGGCCGAAGCCGGCACTACTAACTAAACTAAACTAAGATAAAAGCCAAAATTTGAGAGAAATTTTGTGCATGATTTTGTGGATGTCTTTCTGCCTTGCCCCGAGCTCTATTTATATAGAAGAAGTAAATCGCCTCAGCCTCCTCTTAAGACATATTGTAGTCAGACTCGGAGACTTTAAAACTTATCCTTACCAATGCCTATCTTTATCCTCCCAGATCAATGCTTATCCTTATCCGACTCGGGCTAAGGCTTATCCTTACCCGATTTGGAGTCTGTTCCCCACTCACAACTCTTTCGACTCTAAGAGTTCAACCGGCCCTGGTCTCCTAGAGCCCTTTAACTTTCACAAGAGTCCATTTCGAGCCTAGTCTCTTTGTGTCTCCATCCTTCTTTGAGTCTGCTTTGACCCGGTCTCTACCACTCTCCTTGCATTTGAAGACATCCTTCTGCAAGAGACATAGGACCGATGATTGCCTCCAGTGAGGAGCTTTCTTGGATCGACAATCTCTAGATCGATGAGCCATCCATGGGAAGGCCAGGGTCAATGACCCTCTTCCAGTGAGCGCCCGGGTCGACGATCCCCTTCAAGTGAGGGCTCGAGTCGATGATCTCTTTCCAGTGGGGGGCCCGGGTTGACGATCCTCTTCTAGTGAGGGCCTAGGTCGATGATCCCCACCTACCAAAGATCTTGGGTCGATGATCCTCCTCTAGTGTGGGCTCGGGTCAATGATTCTCCTCCAATAAGGGCCTGGGTCGATGATCCTCCTCCAGTGAGGGCCCGGGTTGATGATCCTCTACAAGTGAGAGCCCGGGTTGACAATCCTCGCCTATCAGAGACCTCGAGTAGATGATCCTCCTCTAATGTGGGCCCAGGTTGATGATCCTCCTCTAGTGAGGGTCTGGGTCGATGATCCTCCTCTAGTGAGGGCCCGTGTTGATGATCCTTACTAGATCAGTGACCCTGAATTCAAATGAACTTTAAGCCTCATTAATCTCCAAATTAGTAGAAGTCATAAACTATAAAGTTATATCCCAATGTCTTAGCTTTTCGTAGCAATTTGAATCATCTTGATCAGAGGTCCAAGTCTCAATATATGATCAATTTACTAAATTCTGATGATCCTCACTACTGAAACTAGAACCAAGAATTGAAGCCTCATTTTGATCTTCTTCCACGCAGAATTAGGTAAGATCCTTGAAACATGAAATAGAGATCTACCTCTCATCTTCCAATAGAAGAAGAAACCACGTCATTCCAATGCTCGAGCACCACACTATGATTTAGTTACCAACTATGGGCATTGTGAGGCAACTCCCTCAAGCCAATGAGCATCCGACCTCTCCAAGTGAGTGACCCGACTTGAGAAAGGCCTTCTACCCCTAACAAGTGTCTGACCTGACCTGAGGGAGTTTCACCTCACTTGAGGATGAGGGTACCCAAACTAACTTAAGGTCGAGGGTACCCAACCTGATTTGAGGGTACCTTACCCTGAGGGTACCCAAGCTGATTTGAGGCTGAGAGTATCAAACCTGAGGGTACCCAAGCTGATTCATGGCTGAAGGCACCCAAGTTAACTTGAGCATACCCAGCCAAGGTAAGTTGACGTCCAACTACAGCACCTCTATGATTGCACTACTAAACCCTGAGCTATCAACATGTTATTTTTGTACTTCAACAGTCTGTAAAATACAAAGATAGTACATGTCGCATGAGTAATACTCCAAACGATCCATATAATCTTTGCACCAAGTGGAAGCAATGAGAGTGCTCGTGATGTTTTCCATTTTGTTTCCTATGTAATGTATTAAGCATTTGCAGTCTCATGTATTCTATTTTGATCCATATGTAATGAAATACACGTTTGGCCACAAATAAACTTAGGTTACTAATTCACTTCTATAGCGAGTTTATCCTACATTTTATCATCTCGTAAGTCAAAAAAATGGTTGAGATTGTCTAATTTTAGTTTGCACTTCGTAAAACAAGAATTCTTCCATAGCAGTCGATGTACAAGTTTTTGCCTTTGCTTTTCTTTTTTTTAGAACCACCCAACACAAATATATTAGAAACTTAGGTAGAAAAATTAGTATACAACAAGACATCTAACTCCACCGGATGGACCACATTCCAGTCCCTGGGGAGGGAGCCATCCCTAAACTTCTTGCAAAACCCATTAGCCACTTGGTTCAGCAACCTAGGAATCAAAACTAGCTTACAATTGGGTAAATCAACCAACATCCCCCAAATGCAAAATACATTATCTTCGACTTACTAGTGAACTTGAGATGTTGGGTCATTTACAAATAAGTAGGTGAGATAACAGTCAGTTTCCACCTTTACCGAGACCGCTTGATACTTCACCTAGATGGAAGACAGGGCAAGATCAAGTGCCAGAAGCTCGGCTTCGAGAGGGGACTTTGCCAATTTCAGAACAGTCTGACCTTCAATGATAAGGCCTTGGTGTTTTCGTGCAATTGTAGCAAGTCCTGCCTGAGAGACAGAGTCCATCCATGAGGCACCGCAATTGTACTTCACAACTCCCACAGCAGGAGCACTCCATGAAGTTGGTTGAGCTACAACACAGTTATCAACCTACGCACAAGTACCTGTTACCTGCAAGTATCTGAGCAGGAATAAGCAGCCATCCTCCCCGTAGCAATTGGGTCCATTATAGAGGCTTCGAAAAGGAACTTGTTCCTAGAAGTCCATATGTTCCAGCAAGTAAACATAGCAAGCGAAATAATGTCAACATCTACCAAAGCATGAAAACTAGACAAAACAAAAGAGAGCCAAGTGCTAAAGGTAGGATGCATCACACTATTAAAACCGAAGATAACATTAGAAGAATGCCAAGTAGCCCTTGAGTTTGTGCCTTTGCTTTGGATTCACGTATCTGCTCGAGTACTACTCAAGTAATTTTCTTGATTGATTTTTTATACCTAAATATGTGATAAATATCTAATCTAAATACATAGGTTTAAATTATATCACCCCTAAAATTCTATAAAAAGCGCTTAGTAGATAGGTTTAAATTATATCACCCCTGAAAATTCTATAAAAAGCTCTTAGTACATAGGTTTAAATTATATCACACCTGAAAATTCTATAAACAGTGCTTAGTGAATCAAAAGATTAAGGAGAGTATGCTTACAAGTTCACTATATATGTATTCAATTGAATTTATTGTGAGTGTCGACAAAAGAAGTATGTGAAAAATTAGGCAGCGGGCCCTCTAGCGACCGCTAGTGGGGACAGAAGGTAAGGATTTTGGCCTCCTAGCGGTCGCTAGGAGGCTAGTGCATGCTTGGGCGTGCAGACAGTCATTTCCTGTTTTGCTCGGACTCTTGTTTTGGACTCCCATATCTAGGAGGCTGGCGCCTGCTTGGGCGTGCTGACAGTCATTTCCTGTTTTGCTCGGACTTTTGTTTTGGACTCCCAAATTGATCTAAATAGGTTTTTTGATGTACAATAATTTGTCTTTATATAAAGGAATATTGTCTTAGTTCATGTATCGCTTTGTGGCTCGGATACTCATCAATAAAAGTTATCATTTCTCCCTGTGGACGTGAGCATTAGGTCGAACCACGTAGTCTCTTGTGCATGTGTTCTTTGTGAATTCTTGTTCTTTCATTGGTGAATTCCTAACAACTGTTATCGGAGCTCAGGTCGAAGGATGGAGGATCAAGACATGCGAAGTTTGGCTTGGTGAAGTTTGATGGCATATCAAATTTTGGGATATGGCAAAGGCGTGTCAAAGATTTGCTGGTCCAATAAAGGATGATGTGCACGCTCTTGAGGAAGAAGCCTGAGAAGATGGAGGACAATGAGTGGGAAGAGTTGGAAGCCAAAGCGGTAACGATGATTTGCTTGTGCTTGGTGGATGATGTGATGTATCACTTCATGGTTGAGTAGTCACCACCTGGGGTATGGAAGAAAATGGAACATAGGTATATCTCAAGGTCTCTGTTGAACAAGTTTTATCTTAAGAAAGAGTTGTACGGGCTTAAGATGATGAGGGCTTGGATTTGAACCAACACATCAATGGTTTCAATCAACTGGTGAGTGATTTGATAACGGTCAATGTGAAGTTCGAGGATGAAGACAAGACATTGTTGCTGCTGAATTTCTTACCAAGTTCTTATGAGAATTTAGTTACAACTCTAACTTGGGGGAAGGAATCCCTGGTGTTGGAGGATATCACAAGTGCTCTACTAGGAATTCAGCAAATGATGGAAACTGGCGAAGAACGAATAGAAGAGCTCGTTGTAAGGGGTAGCGATGGTCATAGCGAAGAAAAAGATGGAAGAGAATCCGAGTCGAGGTCAAAGAGGTTCAAATGAAATTGCTTCAAGTGTGGAGGAAAAGGGCACATGAAGAAGGATTATCTAAGAAGAACTAGAAACCACGAAGGAGGATTGGCATCCATGAATATGACCTCATACCCGAGACTTTAGTAATAGGAGTTACCATGAGAATAATAGAAATATAGATATACTTGAAATATAGATATTAAAATGCTTTAAATAAGATATGGAAGGATGGTGGAAATACTTGATTTATAAGAGAATGGATTGAGTGGGGATTAAAGAAATGTTGTCCATAGGTGGGGAGTTAAATATAGGCCGTCAGATTTGATTTTAAAACAGTATTTGCAAATCTAAGGGCCATTAATCTATCAAAGATACTTTTGACTTTTTACCCATCCCATACCAACTAGGGTTTCCACCCCATCTATTTAAATTTTTTATCTCCTAAATTTGCTATATAAAAAAATTGTGGCCGCCTCTTCTTCTTGAAACAAAAGAAATCTCTATTTGTCTTCCCATAAAAGAGAAATCTCTCTCTCTCTCTCTCAACGAGTAGTACAAGTAGAAGAGGAAGTCCCAATAGGCGAAACACTAGGAGAGAGAGGAGATGGTGGTACTAGAAGACCTCCGCCCCACCTCGAGGACGATCTCGAGATTATGGACGACGATGACGACGAGGAAGACCTCCGCCCCACCTCCTACGACGTGGTTGTCCTCCCCTCTCCGCTGCAGCTCGATCGGAAGCCCCTCCCGTTGGACGAGATGCGGCTGCTGTTCCAGCGGCTGTGGACCGACGAGGATGAAATTGAGCTCCTCTAGGGTTTCCTCGAGTACTCGGCTTGGTTTTAGTCTGTATGATATTGGTTTCAGTCGCTAATGATATTAGTTTGAGTATGTATTAATATTGATTTTCAAATGTAATGATATTGGTTTGAGTACATACTGATATTGGTTTTGGTCTATACAGATATTAGTTTTACTCTGTACTGTTATTTGTTTCAATTGCTAATAATATTGATTTGAGTATGTATTGATATTGGTTTGAGTACGTAATGACATTGGTTTTAGTCTCTATTGATATTGATTTTCATATGTAGTGATATTGGTTTTCATAAGTAATGATATTGGTTTGAGTCTGTATTGATATTGGTTTTAGTATGTTGGTTTTAGTCTGCATCGATATTGGTTTCCGAATGTATCGATATTAGTTTCCGAATGTATTGACATTGGTTTTTTTACTATAGTTATATTGGTTTTCGAATGTAGTGATATTGATTTTCAAATGTGGTGATATTGATTTTGGTGACCTCTTTTGTTTGGTTTGAGTATGTAATGATATTGGTTTTGTCTGTAATGATATTGGTTCGAGTATGTATTGATATTGGTTTAAGTCTGTATTGATGTTGATTTTAGTCTGTACTGATATTGGTTTGCGTATGTATTGATATTGGTTTTAGTCTCTAATGATGTTAGTTTTAGTCTGTACTGATATTGGTTTGAGTATGTATTGATATTGGTTTTAATCTTTAATGATATTAGTTTTAGTCTGTAATGATATTGGTTTGAGTATGTACTGATATTGATTTGAGTCTGTAATGATATTGGTTTGAGTAAGTAATGTTATTGGTTCTAGTCTATAATGATATTGGTTTTCAAACGTAGTGATTTTGGTTTTCGAACGTGGTGATATATTGGTTTTCGAATGTGGTGATATTGATTTTCGAATGTGGTGATATTAGTTTCCAAACATCGTGATATTGGTTCCCGAACGTAGTGATATTGGTTTTCCGAACGTAGTGATATTGGTTTCGAATATAGTGATATTGGTTTCTGAAGGTAGTGATATTGGTTTGTGAATGTAGTGATATTGGTTTTCGAAAGTAATGATATTGGTTTCCGAACGCAGTGATATTGGTTTCCGAATGTAGTAATATTGGTTTTCGAATTTAGTGATATTGATTTTCTATTGAATTTTTATTCTTTGGTTCTTCTATTTTTATATTAATATTATTAAATAAGGTTTTATAAATTTAATTTAGCATAAAAATGATAAAATACCAAATAATTTCAAATATTTATCAACTTTGTTATACAATTTATCTAAACAAGATCTTCAAACATCAATTTAACAAATCTAGAAGTACAAAAAGATGGCTATATAACTTTTCTTGTTTGACATATTGCTCGAATTTGTTTGACTTAGTTAATAAATTATCAAGAATTGTTAGAAAGATAAGTTTGTTGTGGTCCAGAAGTGATGTACTGTAATATCCCACTATTTCAGTTGTACTTAATTAAATTTAATAAAGTATGCTAAGTCATTTGGTAAAATGAGTAACAATTCTACTTGGTGACAAGTACATTATCGGAATATGGTTGGATATTCTTAGGATGAGATTAGATATGATTTCGACCTAAAATATTTTTATAGAAATATCCGGAAAGAATTAGTGTGGCTACTGAATTATGGATGCCAACATAATTCGTAAGAAGATAACTATTGGAATTAAATTTCATTAATAATCCCCAAAAAAAAACGTGGCAACTTGCCAAAATGCCACCAAAACCCAAGCCCACTATAAAGTAGAGAAGTTAGTAAAAGTTGTATAGATTTTGCCGAACCAAAGAATAATTAGAAACAGAAATAAAGAGGAGCCAAGAAGAAATCAGGATAAGAGTTAAATAAAATAATGTAAAAAAAAAGAGAAAAAGGTAAAAACGTGGCAAGAAGGGAAAATGGTAAAACGTGGCAACTAATAGAGTTGACCACCAAAACACAAATCTGTTATAAATTAATTGGTGAGCTTTGTTACTACCAGAAACTCGCATAAGTAGGCTAAAGAAATGCAAACCGAAACACACAAAAAAAGGGAAGGGGCCGAAGGGAAAAGCTCACTCGGGTAAGCTTTCGACACGATATTATTCGTTAGTGAGTAAGTTATTAAGTGACAGAAATTAAGTTTGATTTCAAGTAATCTGCAATTAAATAGCAACTGTGGATGTTTTCAACCAGTTAAGAAAATTGGAAAAAATACATAAAGCACTTTGTAAATACTTGATCGAGAAACTTTGTGATCACATCTAAGTATAGACTAAGATGTACAAAATATAATTATGTTGGAGCAAGAAGAATTTCATGAGTGAGGTTACTGAGATTGGCTAATAACAATGGATGTGGAGATTTATCAGAGGAAATTAGAAAGAAGAAAAAAGAAAATAAGATAGGAAACTTGAAAGGAAATGTATATCGAGAGCTTGAAGATTAATAAATTTATTTAGAGTAAATGATTGATATAGATAGACTGAGAAGTATGATGAAATGATATTTGGTTAAGGAAATTAGAATAAGTGGTAGCATCTAATCATTCAGAATGCAAGAAAAAGTTAAAGAGAGGTAAGGAAAATTAATAAACTAAACAACGGACAAGGAGGCTTCGTTGAGTTTATAGGATGAAAATAAGGGAGTACTAGCTACGATAAGTTTATCTTGATTATTTTGAACTACCTTGTGAATGTCAAGATACACAAGTTCAAGTATAAGTAGAATAAATTTTGAACTTAGATTGGATAAATTTATATAAAATGGTAAGATTGGAAATCGAATACCTTGGCAGAAACTATGTAAATTATAGCTATATTGAATTAGAAAATTGGATGTTGGTTGTAGCACGTTTCAGATTGAATCACTTGCTATCCTAAGCAATGTCATCATCGCTTGTGTACAGCAGAAAGCGTGTGTATTGGAGGAAAGATATGCTCCAAATGGGCTTTCGATCAAATTGGTAAACAAATCATATGTGACTCGTGCTTTCTTTAGCGCACTCTATTTATTTGTCATGATTTTAATATGATAGTATGAATGCATTTGTCATGATTTTAAATTGTGATGCATATCTTATTTGTTTACTGAGTGTTCCAAAACACTCATCCCCCCTCTCACCAGTTTTGCAGGAACTCGTACACGAGTTGTATTAGTTCGGAAATCTACTCTGATTGTATCAAGTCCGCTTTGTCCTCCAGGACTCGCATCGAGGTCTCCAGCTTGTAGTTTTCTCTTTGATCTAGAAGCTCCGTAGTTACACACTTTAATTTGATCTTGGGAATATATAATTGATAAGAACATATGAAAATGTATTAATATTGCAAAGCTTGAATTATATTTTTTTTTTTGTAAATTCAATATTTAAAACTAAAGATGGTGAGCAATATTTAATATAAGAATTTTAAGTCTAATGGTTTATGTTTTGAAAGAATTTGAATACGTTGGAGGCTGGCTAGATTTTTGTGTGTGATTAAAGTAGTCAAAGTCTAGCGCCGGTCACCGACCTGAGTTCGGGTTGTGACATGTAAACGCTCCCAATATAGAAGTGGAGGTTTTGTTTCTAAATTAAATTCGATAAAATAGAAAAATAAAAACTAATTTTTCGTACCTGATCGGGTGGTCCGACCTGATTTTGACCTGTCGAACTACTTTTTGGACTTTATACAAAAATCAACCAGTGTTAGTCCCGAGTAGCAGTCTGACCGGTCGGACTATGGTTTTGAAAACATTGGATATCATCATCACAAAATTAAGTAACATATGGTAAGTAATTAATGATACAGTCAAAATTTGTACTGTAGTCAAATCCTTCTTGGAAGTACAAGGAAAGAATATGGTTCACTCTAAAAAAATAGAGTTAGAATTTGGGTGTAATGAATAAACATGGATAATGTCATTATCACATCAAAATTTGTTTTTGACATCCATCCTAATTTTTTCAGAGCATAAAAATGAGAATTTTTGTTTAATATTAAAAAACAGTATAAGGATATTGGTCTAATGAATCCAGTCTTCCTCATTTCATCCGTAATGAAAAATGTGTATAAAAGCATGTATTCCTTTCATAATCAATAAGATACAACATTGTTCCATCCTGACCTATTTCAACGCATCCACTTGAGTCATACCATGGTGAAGCTCGCCAATCATCAAGATCATGTGTAAAAGTATGTTTGGCAAAAACTAAGTTTCCATTGATGACACTCAAATTTTGAACCCCGAGTCTGGAAACATATAACATCATCTGTTTTTCTTGCCCAAGTGAAATTGATACAGTTCTTTTGAGACCAATATCATGACTTCATGAACGGTGATATTTTCTTTCGGTAACAAGTTGACGATTTTAACATGGACCTTTCCGACAAAAGGAGTTGCTTCAGTACTAGCACATTAGTAACCATGAAAAAAAATACAAGGAACATCGTTGTTATGGAACGTGTGCATCACGTTTCCAAGATTGATGGGATCACGATTGTCAATTACCCTTCTGTAAATATTTGTAATTTAAATTTTGATTTCATACCTTATCAGTTAAGTAGATTCCTTAATAGGGTTAGCCATACTCTTGTATTTATACACACGTTCCCGATCAATACAATTCGCGGTACTCACCATCTT
The DNA here is from genome assembly GCA_963995505.1 of Hypericum androsaemum. Classification (NCBI taxonomy): domain Eukaryota; kingdom Viridiplantae; phylum Streptophyta; class Magnoliopsida; order Malpighiales; family Hypericaceae; genus Hypericum; species Hypericum androsaemum. The sequence goes on from OZ023184.1 coordinate 20,827,780, forward strand.
CATGGTATCAGAGCCGAACCTGGCTTAAAACCCTAAACACTAGCCTACCCGCTGCACAAATATCTATCCCACAAATAAAATATGTCTGCCGACGGTGATGGAAGTTCGGGCAACGCCAGCTCAAACCATGGGGATTCCAACAACGCGCAGCCAAAGAGTACTGTTGACTCCATGTCGCCGTACTACATTCACCCGTCCGATCATCCCGCACAAGTTTTTGTTCCGGAGCTCTTGAACGACGGAAACTATAGCAAATGGATGACGGACATGTCTGGCCTCTTGTTTGCAAAGAACAAGTTCGGTTTCGTTGACGGATCACTTCAAAGGCCAGCTCCGGATTCTGCTGATTTGAATCATTGGATTCGCAGAGACCATATGGTGAAAGGACGGCTTCGGAATTCAATGGCCAAGGAGATCCGATCTAGTGTTCGATGTGCAAAAACAACACAAGAAATCTGGTTCGATATTGCTGAGAGATTCGAACAAGGCAGCGCCCCTCGCGCATATGACCTTCGCAGGGCGATTTCCCTCTTGCGGCAAGACCAGATGACTCTCTCATCCTACTACATAACGTTGAAAGGCCTCTGGGATGAGGTCCAGGCAATCCGACCTCTCCACAAGTCCTCATGCACAAGTTGTGACCACGATATGATGAAGCAGATGCTGAAAATCAGGGAAGAAGAACAACTTTATGATTTTTTGATGGGTTTAGATGATACTTTTAATATTGTAAAATCACAGATATTAAGCACACAGCCTATCCCGAGCTTTCGTCAAGCCTATCACCTGATCGCTGAAGAAGAGCAACGACGGGCGATCTCCTCGGCTAGGAAGCCAGCTTTTGAAATGGCTTCCTTCCATCTGCGCATCGCAGACCAGTAACGAGGGAAGGATAATCGGAGGCTCACTGATGGAAATAAACCCAAGTGCAATCATTGTGGCAAAACAGGCCACACTATTGAAACATGTTTCAAACTGGTTGGATATCCAGATGGATGGAAGAAAGGGGGTCGTGATCCAACCCAGAGAGACACCAACCGTAATGGAAGCAATCATCGTGGCCGTGAAGCTGGTGGACGAGCTAACCCGAGAGCAGCTCAGGTTCGCATGGAAGAGAGTCCAGTCCCTGGTATGTCCAATGAACAGCTGAGCAGCTTAATGAAACACCTTGGAATTAAGGTCGAAATAGGTTCTCCTTCGGGACAGACGCAGTCGTCCGAGGTTTGCACAAACATGGCTGGTAAGGGGAGTTTTCACCTGTCAAAATTCCAAATGGAGATGATGTGCGTGTACAGGGAACTGGCAAGGTGCAACTGTGTGATGGCTTGCGACTTGAAAGAGTCCTATATATTCCAAATTTTCACTGCAATTTGTTATTCATTAGTCGGTTAACAAAGGATTTCAATTACATAGTAACTTTTCTAGCTGATGTTTGTGTGATTCAGGACTCAGTTACGAGGAACCTGATTGGAGCGGGTAAGCACCGAGATGGATTATACTACTTTGAAGGCCTGCGAAGGGGGGGGGACAGTTCTTTTAGCAATGCAGACCAAGGATGTCATCTTGTGGCATCAACGATTGGGGCACGCATCAAGTGAGAAGCTTCGCCATATTCCTTCTCTGGCCAATTTACCATTTTCGAATAAGTTTGATCATTGCGACTCTTGTATTCGTGCAAAACAGACTCGCCTGCCATTTTCTACTAGTGTTATTCAAACTGAGACTTACTTTGATTTAATCCACTGTGATGTTTGGGGGCCGTACAAAACTCCTGCTACTTGTGGTGCACATTATTTTTTGACCATAGTGGATGACTTTAGCAGTGGTGTATAGACATACTTGATCAAATATAAATCTGATGTCGCACGCCATTTGATCACCTTTTGCAACATGATTGAAAGACAGTTTGAAAAAAAGGTCAAAAGCGTACGCTCGGATAATGGCATGGAGTTCCGTTCGGGTGAGCTTTTCGCCTACTATGAAGCCAACGGCATTTTGACTCAAACAAGTTGTCCCTATACTCCACAACAGAATGGAGTGCTGGAACGTCGGCATCGTCATATTTTGGTGGTAGCTCGTTCTCTACATTTTTGGTCAAATTTACCAATTATATTATGGGGAGAATGTGTGCTTATCGCCACGTACATCATAAACTGATTACCATCATCGGCTCTCCTCTCTAAAACTCCTTATGAGATAATTTTTGGCGGACCACCATCATATGATCATATGCGAACATTTGGATGTCGGGTGTATGCTCACAACCATATGCGAAAGGATAAGTTTGATACCCGAAGCATTCCATGCATTTTTATTGGATATTCTTTTGGTCAAAAGGGATATCGTGTTTACGATGTGGCCAACAAGAGATTCTTGGTAACAAGAGATGCCACCTTCCTTGAAGACGAATTTCCGTATCAAGAAAATGGCGAGGAGAAGGTTTCTCACCCAAGCTGCGTGGGATTCGGATCTCCCTGTGATAGAATTATTGAGGAGCCCATCCCACAATTAACTCTCATTGATACTAATGACGAGCCCAATGAAGTTGTACAAGTAGATTCCGGAACCCAAGAAACTAGGCCCTTGCACTCCGACTCTCACAGCCTACCTATTGAACAAAGCCTAGTTCCTGAGGCCATTCCACCATCAGTTCGACGTAGCTCCAGAACCAAGGCTGCTCCTCTTCATCTTGGTGACTATGAAGTCATGCTCCCCCCTTCGCTCTCCGTCCCACCTGCTGCCCCTACTCCAAGAGGTAATCTCGTTGCTCATCCTATTACATATTACATTAGTTATGATAAGTTTTCTGCTTCTCACCGAGCATACTTAACAAATCTGATTTCCCACCAAGAACCTAGAAACTTTCATGATGCAGCAAAGTCACCTCATTGGCGTGATGCCATGTGCAAGGAAATAGCAGCTCTTGAGTCTAATGGGACGTGGGATATTGTTCGCCTTCCTCCTAGCAAGCAAACGGTCGACTCCAAATGGGTCTACAAGATCAAGTTCCGTCCCGATGGTGCAATTGAATGATACAAGGCACGATTGGTCGCCGGAGGTTTCAAACAAGTGGAAGGTATTAACTATCATGATACTTTTGCACCAGTGGTGAAGCTTGTCTCTGTGCGATGTTTGTTATCTATTGCAGTGAAACGGGGTTGGACAATCCAACAGCTTGATGTCAATAATGCATTCCTACACGGTGACTTATTGGATGAGGTCTATATGGCCATCCCACAGGGCTTCGATCGACCGGGGGACACTAGAGTTTGTCGCCTCCGTAAATCGTTGTATGGCCTTAAGCAGGCTTGCTGCGACCCTGCTCAAACTTGGTTTTCGGCATTCTCGTGCAGATCATGCACTCTTTATCCATCGAGAAGGCAACTTGGTGCTATATTTGTTGGTGTATGTGGACGATGTCATCCTTATAGGGGATAATATCTCCAAACTTGTGCACACGAAGACCTACTTGAATGATTCTTTTGGCATCAAGGATCTCGGAACTTTGAAATATTTCTTGGGCATTGAGGCAGCCAGAACATCCGATGGCCTGGTCCTAAGCCAACATAAGTATTTATTTGACATACTCCAGGAATGCGGCAAGAAGGATGCCCGACCTAGCCCCATACCTATTGAGCAGAATCATCGATTGAAGACTTCTGCTGACACGGTTGACGAATCATCTCGCTATCAATGATTAGTCGGATGACTAATGTATCTTACAATTACGTGTCCTGACATTGTGTATGCTGTAAATGTGCTAAGTCAGTTTGTTGAATCTCCTGGTCAAGTACACGTTGATGCAGCTGATCGGGTTCTCCGATACCTCAAAAGTACACCAGGATAAGGCATTCTACTCACGAAGCAACCTGGGTTTGATCTTGCAGCTTACTGTGATACTGACTGGGGAGGCTGCCCAATGACAAGGAGGTCTCGGAGTGGGTATTTCATCACTTTTGGAGGTTGTCCAGTATCATGGCGAAGTAAGAAGCAAAGCGTTGTTGCCCGCTCATCAGCTGAAGCTGAATATCGTGCTATGGCAGTCACAGTCAGTGAAATACTTTGGCTGCGCTGGCTACTATCTGATATCGGTGTGTCCTAAAATGGACCTACTCCGTTGCATTGTGACAACCAGGCCGCATTACACATTGCTCAAAATCTGGTCTATCATGAGCGTACAAAGCACGTTGAAATAGACTGCTATTTTGTACGAGAGAGAGTTCAGTCAAATGAGATCGCTCCTTGCAAAATTGGCACCGCATCACAATTGGCCGATATCTTTACCAAGGGACTTGGAGCTGATAGATTTCAAGATCTCGTCTCCAAGTTGGGCGTTATCAACCTCCACGCTCCAACTTGAAGGAGGAGTGTTATGGAACGTGTGCATCACGTCTCCAAGATTGATGGGATCACGATTGTCAATTACCCTTTTGTAAACATTTGTAATTTAAATTTTGATTTCATACCTTATCAGTTAGGTAGATTCCTAGGGTTAGCCATACTCTTGTATTTATACACACGTTCCCGATCAATACAATTAGCGGTACTCACAATCTTCAATCGTCGTGTCCCTTTTCACACTATGATTCTCTCCCAATTCGTCAGAATATAGTTGCGGTGATTTACTTCACGGGCGAGGTCTCTAGTTCCTCACATCCCTTAATGAAATTCTACCAAATTGATCATATCAAATCATTACTTTTAGCATATTCTTTTTGCAGTAATAAATTCCCCATTAATCGAAATTAAAAAAGAATTTGCTAGAGTTTTCTTAGTTCTTTTTTTGTAAAGGTAGATATTATTTAAAAAAACAACATCGTAGATACATGTGCAGCTTGAGGCTAAGTTGCACAGACTGCGACTAAAGCCAGAAAGGAAAAACCCCTCGAAAACTACTAACCCTTATACCTTATACTCGATGTATGTTATAATCAATTTTTTTAATTTAATCATGATTGCATAACATACAAGGTAACATGAAATACAAACAAATCAACGAGTTTCAAAGACTTGTTATAGCTTAACTTTTGATTCATTGAAATCGTTTTAGTATTAAGTACTTTTTATGAGAATTTTATCATTATTTAAAAACTTTATCTAATTGAAACTTTGAATAGTGTATCCGGTGAATATTCGAGTACTGGTTAGAAAGACTCGCTTTCTCACGGAGAACTACTTACACAATGACCAGCACTTAAGGGCACACAACACTAAGCAGTAAGCGCTATCATAGTATAATTTAGGTGTAATTTCTAATTAGAACGAAATCAGCTATCAGATACAATTATCCCTATTTCTTAAATCAAAACTGATGTATTATATGTAGAAGAAAAATTAGGTGAAATGTTGTATTTGGTTTATATTTTTTCTATCTTTTATACAGCTATGTACACAATTATTTTTCCTAATAAAACTGAAAAACACATCGAGTACTTCAAAAATTCTTATATTCTGGTTATACCACTAGATATAAATATATATTAATTGTTGTTATTGATTAAAAAAATCATAAACTTATATAGTGTCCCCGCCATAAATATTCATGGCTTCGTCATTGTTTAATTAGAAGCTTACTAAGCTAAATTTAAGAAGTTTAATTCCAATATGCATATCAGACTAATGAATGGAAAATCAACATTCAATAAAAGTACAAACTTTTCATATTGTACAACCGAATAAAAAAATTAGTCAATACAGTACGTATCAGACATAATGTCATAAAAATTATAAAAAATGATAAATTATTAAGATCAAGCTTAAAAATATGCATCCGAAGCAATCAACTCCTCAATTTTTCCATGGATAGCAATCATCAGGTGCGCCCCTCTGCTCATGCATGAAACATATACCATCTTTCGTTCGCACGGACCAATTGCAGTCGTGGCACTTGTCCATACGCATATGTCGACGTTGCTTATAGATGTCGAAATACTTGGGCGGCTCTGACAACCACTGGAAGCTACAAAAGAACAGCGTGGTCTGCCAAATATTTGGATGAAATTTGAATTCATAAGGATGATTATAATCTCTAGGAACAATTACTTTAGCGCCAATATCATCTTCTACCGACTTGCAATGCACGATGATGTTGTCGTTAGGCAACTCGTTGACGATCCTTACATGGCACGCTGGCCAAAACACACTCCGTCCCGAGACTTCAATAATAGGAGTTACCATGAGAATAATAGAAACAATTAAGACCCAGGGGACATGTTTTCCCATTTTATACTATATACTTGAAATATAGATATTAAAATGCTTTATTATACTATAAGGAAGGATGGTGTAAATCTTGATTTATAAAACCCAGGGGACGTTTCACATTTGTTTCAAAATAATATGTGGATAATCAATTCGTAATAAATGAAAGAAGATTCTGAGTAGACTACCAAAAAGAGAAGCTTGTGAGTTAATAGTTTGACTATTGTCTTGAGATATCATCATGACAAAATTAAGTAATATATGGTAAGTAATTAATGATACAGTCAAACTTTGTAGTCAAATCCTGCGTGGAAGTATAAGGAAAGAATTTTGTCCACTCTCAAAAAATAGAGTTAGAATTTAGGTCTAATAAATCATACATAGATTATTCTTTAAAAAAATGAATCATATGTAGATAATATCATTATCACATCAAAAACCCATTTTGACATCGATCCCGTTAGAATCTCTATATCTAACCCAAATCTTTAAGGCAATGGCTGGGTGGATTTTTTACACTAATAAATTTGACCCCACTCTTCCATTAAGCGATGTGGAATTCTCAATATCCCCCTCAAATGAGACCCATCAAGTCAAAGATTGCATGGACTTTGACTTTGCCAATATGAAAAAAATTGGGACGTGCTAGCACAATTTTGGCACGGAATGAACCCACTCTGATACCATGTTAGAATCTCCATATCCAACTCAAAATCTTAAGGCAATGAGTTGGTAAATTTTTTACACTTATAAATTTGACTCCACTCTTGCACTAAGCGATGTGGGATTCTCAACAGACCCTTATTTTTAAAGAGCATAAAAATGAGAATTTGGAATCAAAAAATAGGATAATGATATCGGTCTAATGAATCTCATCTTGCCCATTTCCATCTATAATTAAATATGTGTATAAAAGCATGTATTCATTTTGTCACGCCCTAAATATAAACGTGACATCATAAATCAGACTTTATTATAAATCAGAATTTAAAATATTCAGATCTCTTATTGAATTGAAATAACAAAACTATCTTCACGGACAAAACCAAAATTTGGAAAAAATCATGATCTTTATTACTAAAAAGAAAACATGACGATGCATGCAGCGGAAGTCCTCTACGAACCTACTCCCGATCCCGAATTCCTCCTGATCGATCTGAAAAAATAAAACAATCGAACTGATGAGTTGATAAACCCAGTAAGTGAAACAAACATAAGTCAGAACGAATAAGGATTTCGAATACCAATATGCGGCCAAGCCTTTCAGATCCCGCGAAGATTACTTATCCGACTATCTTAACTGACTAACATAATAGGACTCCGAAGCCTAACAAAAATATGTCAGGATTCTCGTGGGGCACAGATAAATATCCTTATGTTCCCGTGCTGCAGGCCCATATGATGAAAGAGTATCCCTCCACGAGCCCGGATAGTTTCCACGCTCCTGTACATTTGATCATACACATCTAGGGTTACCCAGTATCCCCTCTACAGAATGTGTACAAACCACGGGCCCAAAAGAGCGCGAGAACAATCCCGCATGTCATGTCATATCATATCACAACATATCAGAATAGGTCAGAACATATCAGAACATATCAAATCATATCAGAACATATCGGATCATATCAGGACATATCAGAAATCGATCAAAACTTATCAATCCATCAGAAATCCGAATCAGATCGATGAACAGTACGTAATAGAAATCATTTACTAAGTCAAATAAATCATACCTCGTTTTGTTACCCCAAATCTCAGAAATCAGAATCACATGAAACGAATCTTAACAAACATCCACTTACCTGACATTGCTTATAAATCCCTAACCTTCACAAGAGGTCCTCCAACAATCCTCCCAAAACCCTATACGAGATCCATATTTTTTTTTCAGAAATCCTGCCACTCAAAGTATTGAAGTGCGAAGTCTTGATTCATATTTATACTAAGTATCTAAGAATGTGTCCAGCTGGACTTATACTAGTGAGCCTCTATACGTTACAAGTGGGTCTGGGCCTACTCAATATTACAACTCAGCTCTGCTTGAGTTAGTACGACGCCCTCTTGCTCACGAGTTGCGTTGCCTTCGACTTCCAGCTTGCCAGGACCACCAGAAGAAGGTGAATTCATCACCCTCCAGCAAGTTGGAGCATGTATGTCAATCATGCCCAACTTGGAGACCAAGAACTCGTGCTTCCGGGTAGATAAACCCTTGGTAAAAAGGTCAACTACCTGATAATCAGTGCGAATGTAGAAGAGTTTCACGAGCCTGATTCGTATCTTCTTGCGAACAAAGTGAAAATCGAGCTCAATATGCTTCGTGCATTTATGAAACAGTGGGTTCTTTGCGATATGAATCATTAATTTGCTATCACAATAAACCAGGGAAGGCACATGATGAGAAACTCAGAGATTAAGCAGTAAGAAAGTCACTCACTATAGTTCATAAGTGAGAGAAGTCAATGCACGATATTCAGCCTTTGAGTTAGATCGAGAGACGGTAGGCTATTTTTTGGAGTGCCACACCATCAAAGAGTCCCCAAGAAACACAGTGAAGCCAGTAATGGAATGATGAGTAGTGGAGCACGTAGCCCAATCACTATCGCAATAGCCCTTAAGCTGAAGTGAGAAAGAAATAGAAAAGAAAAGACATGTACCAGGGCTAGCCTTTAAGTACTTTAACACCTAAAAAGCTGCCTTCATGTGAGGATGTCTGGGCTTGGAATAGAACTAACTAAGTTGCTGAACAGCAAAACTAATGTCAGGCCGAGTATTTGTCAAGTAAAAGAGCTTGCCAACGAGCTTGCGATAAGTAGATGATGTAATGGGAACATCAGGATTAAAAGAGCAGTCATCATCATCATAAGTCAATGGGTCATCATCAAGAAGAGGACCATCAGAAGCAGAGAGATGTTGGCCAGAATCGACTGGGGAAGAAGTAGGTTTATAACCCAAATGGCATGTTTCTTTTAGCAGCTCCAAGGTATACTTACATTGATAGATGTGTAAACCAGTTGAGTTGTGTGCAACTTCAAGCCCCAAAGAGTACTTCAGATTGCCCACATCTTTCAATTTGAGTTATTTACTGAGAGTAACCTGAATAGTAGCTATAGCTTCAACAGATTCTCCTATTAAAACTATGTCATCAACGTACATCAGCAAAGCAAGAAAATAGCCAGCAGAGTCGATCATTGTGAATAAAGAATAATCACTTTTTGACTGAGTAAAACCCAAATCCAACAACAAAGAGGTAAGTTTGGCGAACCATTAGCGGCTTGCCTGTTTAAGGCCATACAAAAACTTCTACAACAAACAAACTTTGCCTTCATCCTCTCCAGCAACTGTTAAACCAGGAGGAATAACCATGTATACCTCCTCATCCAAGTCACCGTTCAAGAATGCATTGTTAACATCCAATTGATGTAAATGCCATCCTCGTACAGTTGCAAGAGCCAATAACATACACACAGTAGTAATCTTTGCCACCGGGGAAAAGGTGTCAAGAAAATCAATGCCAAAGGTTTGAGTATAACCTTTAGCCACAAGACGGGCCTTGTACCTTTCCACAGAACCATCAGATTTAAGCTTCACTTTGTACACCCATTTGCACCCAATGGCTACTTTTTCTTGTGGCAGTGATACTAAACTCTGGGTGTTATTCAATTCAAGAGCTACTAGCTCTTGTTGCATAGCTTGGACCCAAAAATCCTCCTTAATGGCATCCTGATATCGACTAGGCTCAAGGATTTGAACAAGGGAAAGACTATAGGTTCTATAAGAAGGACTGAGACATGCAAAAGAATGATAATTGGAAATGGGATAAGGAGTGGAGAAAGAACAGACCTCAGATTGGCTTGGCTTAAAGAGCAACGCTGCAATATAATGTTGCAGATGTTTAGGTGGTCTCTTTGGTCGCATAGACCTTCGAATTGATATATGAATAGGATCATGAGCTGCATTTGGCAGGGGAGAAGGTTCTATAGTGGGAGAAGGTGCAAATTCTGGAGCATCAAAGGAGGTTACAATAGGTAGACAAGGCATATCGAGCTCCATATCATGGTAAATCTGAGGTTCATAGAAATCACTCCTCTAGAAGGGATAAATGTCTTCAAAGAAAGTAACATCTCGTGATATGAAGACTTGGTGGCTGAGTAGATCATACATCTTGTATCCTTTAACACCAAATGGGAATCCAAGGAAGACACATTGCTTGGCACGGGAATCAAACTTCGATTTACTAGGTTGAAGATTGGCAGCATAACTGAGGAAACCAAAAATTTTGTTGTTATGAAGAGAAGGAGGTCTATTGTGGAGCAACTCATAAGAGGTCTTGTTCTTGAGGATAGGTGTAGGAGTTCGATTGATAAAGTACGCAGCATGAAGGACTGCATCTGCCCAAAATACTAAGCGCAAATGAGCGTGGATCATCAGAGTACGGGCGAAGTTCAAGATATAGCGATGCTTCTTTTCCACTCTGTCATTTTGCAGGGGAGTATGGACACAAGAGGTCTCGTGTAAAATACCACGAGTGTGATAGAAATTTTCCATCCAAAACTCCTTTCCACCATCTATACGAATCACTTTCATTTTGGTAGCAAACTGAGTAGAAATCATATTATAAAAATTCTCAATTGAATGTCGCACTTTAGACTTATCATGCAGCATATAAATCCACAAAGATCTTGAATAGTATCAACAATTGTCAAGAAATACTTAAAGCCATCAAGTGAGGGTACTCTGTATTTCCCCTAAATGTCCATACGCACAATGTCAAAAAGTGCAGCAGCCTTGGATGGGCTAATAGGTAAAGAAAGTCGAGTGTGTTTAGCTAGGGAACATGATTCACAGTGTTTGGGTGCATCGATAGTTATGCTAGGGTCTAAGGTATGGAAAACTTCAAACTTGTAGTTTGGGACATGGCCAAGACGACAATGCCATAAGTCTACTGGTTTGAACGTAAAAGCTAAAGCAGTAGAGGAATTCCTAGGTTGGGCAGCAGCTTCATGCCCATGTTCAATTAGAAGAGACCATGATGCTCCTCAGCCATGCCAATCATCTTCAAAGTACTGAGGTCCTGAATTGTACAAGTGTCCTTAGTAAAGGAGATTGAATAAGACTAATTTCTCAGCAACTTAGTGACTGAGAGAAGATTAAAATGAAAAAGAGGTATGAAGAGGACATCTACCAGAAGGTCACCTAATCTAACATCTCCTACATGAGTAACACTAACTTTTTGACCATTTAGAAGGCTGACAAACACATTAGACAGGGGAAGTAACTTGATATAATGATCAAGAGAGCAAGCGACATGATCCGTAGCACTAGAATCTATTATCCAACTACCTTTAAGAAGGAAAACTGATAGAAGGGACAGGAAAAGATATGTTACCAGACATATGTAGAGAAGAGTGAGATGATGAAATGAGAGGTGGTGGTGATGGCAGAGGCAAAATGCCATTACCAGATAAGGCAGAGACACAAGGGCCAGGTGAAGATTGTTGGACCAAGTTAGCAATATGCTATAATTTCTCCTGTGAGAGCTTAAGCTTGGACAATTCTTGTGACAAACCAGCAGGTATATTAAGAGTTCAATGTCAAGAAGATTCAGAAGTCATGACAACAGGAGTATAATGTCCAGCATTAGGAGCATAACAACCATATGAAGCAGGGAGAGGAGCAATATGATTGAACATAGGAGCAGGCGGAGGAGAGCAATTATACTGGCCAAAATAAGGAATTGCAGCAATGTGATTGCCAGAACCATATGTATTAGAATAAGTGGTTGCAGTAACTTGATTTATAGCACCATATATAGTAGGAGGTCGAGGAGCGGGTGCCTGAGGCTTAGAATATGGTGGGTAACCATGCTTTTTGAAGCACCTATTAACTGTATGTACAGTTCCACCACAAAAAGTGCATTGGGGCTTCTTATTCCCACTCTATGCCCTCCAAGCATTCTTCTGACCAACTCCTTGAGGGCCTTGTGTTGCCATCACAGGGAATTGGCTAGCAAAACCCATAACTGGATGAAGGAATTGCATTTCCTGTTCTCCAGTCAAAGATAGTACACAAGTAATGAAAGGAGAGGATCAAGCATTAAAATCTGAGAACGCAGTTCAGTGTAACTATCATATAACCCACGGAGAAACCTCATAACTTGATCCCCTTTGATATAAGCTCTCATAGCAATCGCTACTTCACAAGCATCACCACAAACTCCTCAATTCAAAGTAGCTACGCATTTATAGCTCGGAATAGGTCGCAATTGCATTAACTGATACCAAAAAATCTAAAAAATGGGTATAATAATCATTGACGCTCAATGCACCTTGTCTCAAGTTGTAAATCTGCTCCTGAAGAGAAGCTATCATCATCGACTCCCCCCTCCCAAAACGTTCCTTCAAGTTCTTCCAGATAGCACTTGCCGACTCATACCAGAGAAAACTCTGAGAGAGAGAAGGCTCAACAGAATGTCAATATTTTCAAAACCGACCCGGAAGGTGACCCGAATTTTTTTTAAATTTCTTGTTCATCTGATCCGACCGATTAGGCCACCGGTCGGACCGGTACTTTTAATTTTATATTAATAATATTTTATAAATTGAATTTAGCATAAAAAATAATAAAATACTAAATAACTTCAAATATTTACCAAGTTTGTTATACAATTTATCTAAACAATGTCTTCAAACATCAATTTAACAAATCTAGAAGTACAAGAAGATGACTATACAACTTTTCTTGTTTCACATATTACTCGATTTTGTTTGAATCAGTTAACATATTATCGAGAATTGTTAAAAAGATAAGTTTGTTGTGATCCAAAACTGATGTACACGCTCCCAACGTGAAAGTGGAGGTTTTGTTTCTAAATTAAATTCGATAAAATAAAAAAATAAAAACTAATTTTTCTTATCCGGGTCACTCGACAGTACCTGACCAGATGGTCTTACCAAATTTTGACCAGTCGAACTACTTTTTGGATTTTATACAAAAATTGACCCAGGTTTGGTCCTAGATAGTGATCCGACCAGTCAGACTACCAATCAGACCGTAGTTTTGAAAACATTGCACAACGTGAAATTTTCCCAATCTTAGGAGAAAACATTCTGGGAGCAACAAATTTCATTAGCAATAAAAATATTATCTTGAAAAATTTCATTACCAATCAGCCCGGGATTCTTTCGGAGAAAAAAAAAAGAGGGTCGGACTTGTCTAATACACTAGAGGTACTAATTCCCAATCTATTCGCCATTAGAGCATCTCACCAAAACCTCAAATATCAGAGAAATTTAGATTCACAAAGTAATCGAACGAAAAAGGAGAAAACAGCAGAAGAAGGACTTAGCTCGTGCTTTGATCTAGCTCACTTGAGCTCTGATACCATGAACAAAGTCAAAACTCGTGGACAAATGGTTATCGCAAGCACCGGGACGAAGCCAACCTAAATAAAAGAGGCGGTTATTTCTATTATTGGTAAAATTATTGACTTTGTTCACGTTGCCTTCGAATTCATCAACTTCTTACCCTCTCTCTTTTCCCACTACATCTGTTTTCCTCGCTTACCGTCTTTGATCATCATGCTCATTTCTCAAACAATGTCGACCACCGAGAAGGAGAGGGAGACCTATGTCTAAATGGCCAAGCTCGCAGAGCAGGCCGAGCGCTACGAAGATAACTCGTGTGCCTTTCCTTCACCCTTCCTGTAATCGGCTATTACGTAGTGTCTGATTTGATGTTTTAATGCAACAGAAATGGTGGAGTGCATGAAGAAAGTGGCCAGGCTCGACTGCGAGCTGACGGTGGAGGAGAGGAACCTGCTGTCCGTGGGATACAAGAATGTGATTGGAGCTAGAAGGGCGTGGTGGCGGATAATGTCTTCCATAGAGCAGAAGGAGGAGTCTAAAGGGAACGAGAACAATGTTAATCTTATCAAGGACTACCGCCATAAAGTTGAGGAGGAGCTCTCCAAGATCTGCAGTGACATCCTTTCCATCATCGACGAGCATCTCATCCCTTCTTCTACCTCTGGAGAAGCTACCGTCTTCTACTATAAGATGTGAGTTGTGGATGTACCTTACGCTTCGGAATTGGAAAGTTTCCGTTAACTGTATCTCGCAATATGGATCCAGGAAAGGCAATTATTATCGCTATCTAGCTGAATTCAAGAACGACAATGATAGGAAGGAGGCCGCGGAGCAGTCTTTAAAGGGTTATGAGGCATGTTGCTTCTCTTTTGCTTGCAGATACCATAACTTCCGTCTAGTCACCTGATTCGCCTTGGCCTTGCTCTCAACTTCTCTGTCTTTTACTATGAGATCATGAATTCTCCTGAAAGTTACTTGTCAATGAGCCTCATAACTTGTACCATACAGTGGCTTGTCCTACAAGGATGACCCGTTCTTTTCGATACAGAGCCTGTCATTTGGCAAAGCATGCTTTCGATGAGGCGATTGCTGAGTTGGACACCTTGAGTGAGGAATCGTACAAAGACAGCACCCTGATCATGCATTTGTTGAGAGACAACCTCACCCTTTGGACCTCTGACTTGCCTGAAGATGGAGGTAAGGAGAGACATTAAACAAGAGGATTAAGTTCTTGCTTCTAATTACGGAGTGCGAATCGCTAAATACAATCTTTTTAGCACCATAGAAACAGTGCTTCATTCGTGCAGGCGAGGAGAACGTCAAACCTGAAGAGTCCAAACCTGCAAAAGAACAGGTCAGTTCCCATAAGTAGACCAGCTCGCAAAAATTTACAGTTTTGTCAGCGCATGTTGATGGGTGCAACCACCCCGAAAGTAGATATAAATCCCGCGAAAGAGGGATTCGTACCCTCGAGGCATTTGCACCCACTTTCGGGTGTCATTACACCAAAAACGTTTTTTGGAAAAAAGTAAACATACAACATACATAAACGAAATTTGGTTAAAAGAATTTTGACATTTTGCAGAACTAAGAGAGAAGTTGAGATGAAGGCCCAAGAATACTTGGAAGAAGAGGTTTCTTTTAACCAGCTTTTCTTGCAAGGACATTCGGCTAAACAATTCGGATTCTTCTTCTCTGCCATTGATCTTTCTGGGTTCTTTCAGGATCAGAGGCATTTGAGAATCAGCTATAGCTGTTGATTTGCCATCTTTTTTTTTTGAAAAAATTATTGTAGTATCTCTTTTGTTTGACTTAATCGACGATTTAGTCCCTCTAGTGACGTTCTTCGTGTTTAATTTTATTATACTATCGGGTTCCTGGTACCAGAATATTCAATTTTTTTCGGCGAAGGCCCACTTGAAAAGACCAAAAGGTCCCTACTACTAAAAAAAATCCTCTTTTCTCCTTCCCTTCTTCTTCCTCACACTTCATCTTCTTCCTCCCACCTTCAACCAAAATCAAAATACAAACTCAAACTCAAAAACAAATCTAAATATTTTTAATGAGAATCAAAACTAATCAGAAATAATCAAAATGTTAAGAATTGTCCTCTTTGTTAGACTCGATTGGCTTGCCTTTGAACTTCGTGAAAAATGATTTTTTTTGAAAAGTGAATTTAAAAGAATTGTGACTTAAAACATCCCCTCCCTCCCGTTACTCACAAATCATCCCTTCCCCTTTATCTCACCATGACTTCAGCTCCAGATCAGGTTACACTTTTTGTTGCAAACTTCCCACACCAATGGGGTCGTGATGCTTTACGATCCTGCTTTGACAAGCATTGCAAAGTTTTGGACGTCTTTGTTCCTGGAAAGTTGACAAAAAGAAAGGCTCAGTTTGGATTCGTGCGTGTCCCTGCTGGGGACTACTCTGCAAAGGTGATTGAGGAGCTTAATGGGAAACAAGTTGGAAAAAGCAGGCTATTGGTGGATGTGGCCAGGTTCAAGCGTTCACCCATCATGCCTGCATGCAATGTTCCTACGGGAGCACCCCAAGCTAAAGTCTTCTCTCCTGATGCAAGCCTCAGAACGGCAAAGACTTATATGGTGGCCCTTGCTAATCCTCGCAAGGATCTCCCCTCTCAGGCTCGTGACCCTGTCGTAATCCCCCCATCATTTTCTCGCCCAAGCCTACAGAGGATTGGCTTTTCAGGAGCCTTGTCATCGAAGTGGCGAATGTAAAACAGATCCTGGGAGTTGATGATGCTTTAAAAGAGATTGGGCTTTCAAATGTGGTCACGCACCTTCTTGATGGGGTCCGTGTGCTTGTTACGTTTCCCGACCTGGAAGAGAGTTGCAAGTGGCTCCCCAAACTTAAGTCCCTCTTCGCCAAGGTTGAGGAATGGAGTCCCTCTACCTCCTCTTCCTTCCGCCTTGTTTGGCTTGAAGTTTTTGGGGTCCCTTTGAATGCGAGGTGCGCTAATTTTGTGGAAAAGTTACTGGAAACAATCGGGTCGGTGGCCAAAATTGACTTCAGACCAAATACGGGAAGATTGGATTCGATCAAAGCCCTTGTCTCTACAACCATTCACAAAGACATCCAAGTCTCCATCCCGACTCTGGTTGGAGGATTTCCCCATACCGTTTTTATCAGAGAGGTGGCCTCTCACTCTGGTTCCCAGTCGCTGGAGCAGGACTTGTTTAGCTAGGAGTCTAGTTCCATGAATTCCGAGGATCCTGATGCTGTACCGAAAACTCCTATTGTACTGTGTCCGGCTGTCATTCCTACCGCTGGCATTTTTTCGGAGTCCCCGATTGCTGACGTGGCCGGTCACGACGAAGTTGGTGCAGGTGAAGTGGATGTGGTGGAATCTGAAGAGTCGGAGGAAGTTGAATCGATCCCTGTTATTGGCGCATTAACTCAGGAACAGCACTCGGGGGGCCTTTCACCTCCTTCCGGACAAGTCCCTGCTGATGTGCTCGCTGTCTCCCCATATTCTCCTGCAGGCATGATCATTCCCGAGGCAAATCAGTCCCCACCCCCGGCCATGATCCTCGTGCGTGTGTGTAGCATCTTCTCGATTTCCCCTAAAATGTGTGGACCCACTGAGGCGAAAATAATCTGCCTGGAAGCACCCTCTGCCCATAGAGTGTGTGGACCCATCTTGGTCACTCCAATAAGCGAGACGTCCCCTGTCCTGGCCCATCAGTTGCAAGTATGCCTAAAGCCCACTAAAAATAAAAAGGGGAAGGGTCCACAGGTAAATACTTGCCCAAGGCCCGACTTAAGGAGGTACAGACTGTCAAGGAAACCAATCAGTTTGGCTATTCAAGAGTTTCCTTCACAGAGGGAGACTTCAAAATCTGTAATGCCGGAAGGCCTCGATCGGGTAACAAATTCAAAGCTCAGCGTCGCCATGATGGAAGAAGCAAATGAAGCTTTGGTGACCGCCAAAGCTATCAGGATGATTCCTATTAGAAGAGAAGAATCTTTAATCCAGAATCTTGCGAACTCAGTTCCTGCTAAAAGAGTTGCATGTGGGGTGACTGTAGCCGATCTTGGAGAGGAACCAATTACTAAATGAAGTTGGTTTCCTGGCCCTAACGGAAACAAAAGTTGAATCACCATCTGCTCGTTTTGTCAGAGAACTATGGAAGAGGGAGAATCACAGTTGGGAGGTGATTCCCTCTGCTGGCAGGTCTGGAGGTATTATTTCAGTTTGGAGTGACACTTTTTTCTCTTGCTCTTCGGTCACTAAAGGATCCGGATGGCTGAGCCTGGAGGGGAGGCTAGTGCGAAGTGACATATCGTGTGGGATTTTTGTTGTCTATGCCCCGACGTCACTCGCTGAACAGAAAGCCCTATGGGAGGAGGTTATTGCTTTCAAAGTTGCTTCCAACTGTGGTGCTTGGATTGCTCTGGGCGATTTTAACACTGTCCTTAGTCAGGATGAGCGCAGAAGTCGGTCGATGACGGGGGCATCGGCCACCAGGTACTTCAAAGAGTTCATTGATGCCACTGATTTTGTATACTTACCACTACTTGGCCGTAAATTCACGTGGAGAACCACTGAAGCAGCTAGCAGGTTGGATCGGATCCTTATCTGTCCTCAGTGGCTGCAATTATTCCCAGATTGTAGTCAACGAGCTTTGAGGAAGACTAGGTCCGACCACAATCCGATTGTGCTAAGCCCTTTAAGTTTGTTTCGGCTTGGCTTAACCACCCGAAATTCATGGAAAAAGTGGCTACATGGTGGCTTGAGTTTGATACAGTAACATGGGGACCTAACAGGATCATATATAAATTGAGGCTCCTTAAAGAGAAGCTCAAGGGTGCGAGTTTCACTTGCTTTGGTTCTCTATCGGAGGAGGTAGAAGTGTTAGAGTCAGAACTAGATGTTTTGGATGTTCTGGATGAGGAGGAGGCCTTGACAGATGATCAGCAAATGAGAAGGAGAGATATCATAAGAAGCCTTTGGAACAAGCAGCGTACACTTGACTCTCTTTGGCGACAGAAAGCCAGAGTTCAATGGGGCAAGTTGGGAGACCGTAATACAAAGTACTTTCACACTGTTGCGAGGCTCAGGAACAAAGCGAATCATATTGGATCAGTCAAGGTTAATAATAGGCTTCTGCAGACCCCTGTGGAAATCAAAAGGGTGGCTGAATCCTACTTCGATAACATCTTTAAGGAGGAGAGGTGGTTGCATCCCAAACTCGATAGTTGCCTTTTTGACAAAATTGACGAAGCCGATGAAAGCAGACTTGAAAGCTTACCTTCCCCTGATGAGATTAGGGCTGCTGTTTAGGATTGCGAGGGTGACAAAGCTTCAGGGCCGGACGGTTTTGGTTTCTCCCTCTATAAGAGCTGTTGGTATATAGTTGGAGAAGATGTGGTTGACTTTGCAATGAACTTCTTTTGTATGGGTCGCATGCCCTCACAAATTCAGGCCTCCTTCATTGCTTTGGTCCCAAAAGTTAAAGGGCCTAAGGGCTTTGCCGATTACCGCCCTATTTCTCTTGTAGGCAGTTTATATAAAATAGTTGCAAAAGTTCTTGCGAACCAGTTTTGTAGCATTGTGGAACAGGTGGTTGGTGTTGAGCAATTCTCATACGTAAAAGGGCATCAAATTCTCGATGCTGCGCTCATTTGTGGGGAAGTTTGTGAGCACCTGAAGCGCTCCAAATTCCCTGGAGTTTTAATCAAACTCGATTTCAAAAAAGCCTTCGACAGCGTGGCCTGGATCTATATCAAAGATCTACTTGTGGCTAAGGGTTTTGGTCCTCTTTGGAGACGATGGATCTCAAGTTGCATCAGGGATTGCTCGGCTTCAATTCTCATTAATGGCTCTCCTTTGAAACTTGTCAAGCTAGAGAGGGGGCTGCACCAAGGGGACCCCCTCTCCCCATATCTCTTTATATTGGCGGCTGAGGGTGATGTGAACACGTCCACTATGGAGCTACAAGACCCACAACCAGTTCGAGTTCCACTTGGACCAATCACAAGAGCAAGAGCAAAGACGCTTCAAGCTGAGCTCAACGGATTAATTCAAGGCATTTGGACTACAACCAGTTCGTGTAAGCCCGTGGACGTCCATGCAAAGCCCATGCACGTGATTGGAGTTGTTTTGGAAGCCTAAAGGAGTAGAACCAAGATTCCTACTTTTTAGGAATAAGAGTTATCCAAACTTTTTATAACTTTTTAGGAATAAGAGTTATCCAATAGTGGATAATGTTGGATAATGATTGTGTTTTTCAATTCTTAGGATAAACATTCATTTTTAGAACTAGTTTAAGTAGTATGATAAGTTTGGAGCTCTTCAGAACTTATCTTGTTGACTTTGGAGTCTATCCAGGTCAGTTTTAACCTCTATATAAGGAGGGCCACGAATTCAATAAAGGAATCACTTTTTGGCATAAGAAAATTCGTGAGATTTGATACTCTGGTTGTCCTTGTGGGCTGGATTGCTTAGCTAGGGCATTTGTACTTATCAAACAGAATTTCCATCTCCGTTTGTGGTGTATTCGATTCAAGATCAAGGTTCGCGTTCTCACCATTGCTACGGGTCAAAGTTAACCAACACTAAGGTTTGGTGCAAGGCGCAAAGCAACGGGTCAAGATCAACCATCATCCTAGAGTAGACGGTCCGAGTTGGTGCGAGTTCCTGACGGGATTCATATCAGAGGGGCTCCGCCGAATGGTGCTTCGGGCTGATAGGATGGGACTGATTAAAGGCTTAACTCTTCCTAATCTAGAGGGGAACCTATGCATATTGCAATTTGCAGATGATACGATGCTATTCTCTGCTGCCCACTACCCGAGTCTACGTGCGCTTAAGCACATCCTCCTATCTTTTTCTCTGATTTTTGGCTTATCTTTGAACTTTGTTAAATGTATGTGCTTGTATCAGCCTCAATGTACAGGATGATTGGCTGAGTGATTTAACTAATGAGTGGGGTTGCAAGAAGTTAACCTTACCATTTCGCTATTTGGGCATCCCTATCGGCCAGTCCATGAAGAGAAAAGCCCACTGGTCCCCGGTCATTGATGCCTTTGATAGCAAGCTGGCCCTGTGGAAGAGCTCTTTTCTTTCGTTGGGTGGTAGGATAACTATCATCAAATCAGTTCTTACGGCTCTCCCGTTGTACTACATGTCACTTTTCAAGATTCCCAAAGGGGTACTTACCAAGTTGGATAATAGGATGCGTAATTTTCTTTGGACTGGTGATCCGGCTAAGAGATCTTTGTCCCTTTCTTCTTGGAGCCATGTGTGCTTGCCCATTGAGTGTGGGGGTCTCGGGATACTAAGGCTTGACATAAAAAATGACTCACTTTTACTGAAATGGGCGTGGTGGTACCTCACCAACCCCTCTGCCTTATGGGCTCGGATTGTTGCTGGGCTTCATAAGCCGCCCAATGCTTCTGCGCAGTTTCCCATTTCAAAGTTGCCAGGCTGTGGTCGCCATCGTTCTTGGTGGGCGTCTATATGGAAGTTGGCTCAATTCGACAACATCGCGGCTGTCAATTACAGGAAGTACATGGCATTGTCTGTTAACAGGGGTGATATGGTGATATTTTGGGAGGACCCATGGATTGCTGGTGGCCCTTTACGTAACTCTTTTCCCAGACTTTTTAGCCTCTCTAATAATAAGTTTGGGTGTGTTAAGGAGTTCGGCAACTGGGTCGATGGTTCTTGGCTTTGGAGATTATCTTGGAGATGAGAGTTATTCGGTTGGGAGCAGGAATTGGTCATTGACTTATACCGCACGCTTGCTTCTTTTGATGGTACCTCCAACCGCCCGGATGCTTTCACTTGGAAATCAAACTCGAGTGATGCTTTCAGTGTTTCCCATCTATACCACTCTGCTTTTGAAGGTTTCTCAATTTCATCTCCAGATATCTTCCATAGTGGCCGAGCTACTCTTATCCCATACAAGGTCTGCTGTTTCCTTTGGTCTGCGCTTCGGGGAAAAGTTAAGACGAGGGATAATTTGGCTAGGTTTCATGTGATCAATAAAGATGATGCCTCATGCGCTCTTTGTGGGGATGGCTATGAGACTTCCTCTCATCTCTTTCTTCATTGCCCAGTTTCCTCCCGCATCTGGAATCACTTTCTCAAGATGATTGGGCTTCGCCTTTGCACCTGCGGCTTTGTTCTTGATTGGCTGTGCCAATGGATGGGGTTGATGCAAGGAAAATCTATGAAGAAGCTGCGGTATATCTTATTTCCTTTAATTATTTGGAGCGTTTGGAATTTCAGAAACGGTGTAATATTCAGGGGGCATGCCGTGGACCCTGGTAAACTTCTCCAATCTGTCCTTCGTATTTTTTCTGAATGGTGTGCCTGGTCCGGAGTGGTTAAAAGTTCCCATCAAGATGCTCTCATGGTGCTGCTCTCGGGAGGCAACTTGCGGGATGATCCTGGATAGTTTTATGGGGCTGCTATTTTTTGTCTAGGAGGCTAGGACTTATTTGTTGTTGTTTAAGGAGTTGCTAGGTGGGTTGTGTTCCATTGCGTATCTTGTGCAACTGATCACTTTTTCTCTCGTGGATCTGATGTAAACTTTCCCAGAGTAATACAATTTATCTCTTAAAAAAAAATAGTTTGACTATTGTCTTGAGATATCATCATGACAAAATTAAGTAATATATGGTAAGTAATTAATGATACAGTCAAACTTTTTACTATAGTCAAATCCTGCTTGGAAGTATAAGGAAAGAATTTTGTCCACTCTCAAAAAATAGAGTTAGAATTTAGGTCTAATGAATCAAAATTGAAGTAGTCATATTCAAGATTCGTATTTATTTACGTATTTATTTTAGTTTTTGGTCAAAAATTAAGTTTGCCTGAATTGTTTTTAAGCTAGATTAAAAACTTCCAAGGATGGAGGCAATTTTAGGGTTTTTCTAAAAAAATTATTTTGATTTTCAAGAAGGATAACAATAATTTTATTTAAAATGATGATGTGGCGTATAAATATATACTGTTTAGGACGATAATATTTCATTGGGATGTTAATTTGTTCGATTTTACAGCGTATATTGTGTTTATTGGACCAATTTCAAGTAGATGATTAATTGTACACTTAGTAGAATTACAAAGTGATATTTGTTTTTTAATCATTTTTATCTTATAAATCCTACCATCTTTAAAGGAACTACGTTTTCTTAATTTTAATAGAAATAAAATTATATCTTTCATATAAAATTGGTTCCAAACAAATCACATTGGAACAAATATCTCCGTTAATTTTTTAACATCTTGGAGTTGCTAGTAAAATTTTTAGATCTCCGTTAATTCGATAACATCTTGTCATCATGACAAATATCTTATAATTGATTAAGTTACAATCTTGGAGTAAATCTACATCAACGGTAATAATCTCACAATTAAGCAGTTAATATGTATAATGGTAAGAATCGCCAAAAATCTTATCATCAATGAAAAGTCAGATTTTAATAAAATAAGAGACTGAAATAAGGCTGTCACACGCAGTGACCTCAGTACTTAATACAAACGGATGGGTTTCATTGGTTGTTCACAAATGGACGATTATTACAATTAATAACCGATTTCTCAAATGATACTCATGAAATTAAACTTTACAATAAAATTTTAACTTGAACTCACGTGCCATGAACTGATGGTGATAGAACACATGAGATATATATAATATTGTCGAGGTCACAAATTAATAAGAAAAAGCGTAGTGAAAGCGTGTGAAACAACAAACTTCTTATTTCCATGGATGGCAATCATTATATCCTCTCTTATCCGCAGGCTAGAAACATAAACCATCACCATCTTTTGCTCGCACTGCCCAATTGCAATTGTTGCAGCCATCCAAGGGCAAACCCCGTGTTTTACTGTATATGCGAACCACTTGACCGGCCCTTCCGGCCATTCGAAGCTGCAAAAGAATAACGTCGCACTGATAAAAGTTAGGCGAAATGTGAACGTGTAAGGATGATTAAAATCCCTATGAGTAAGTACTCTGGCGCCAATATCATCATCTCTCGATTTGCAATGTACAACGATATCGTCACGAGGCAATAAGTTGACGATGCGAATATGGACCTTTTCGAAAAGAGAATCTACTAAGAGCATCATAGAAACAACTACGAGCATCAGAATGCGAGAGCTGGTAGTAGAAGCAGCCATACGTTTTTATTCATTGTGGAGTAATAGAAGAGGGGAGCTTAATTTATATGGTTGAATAGTTTTGTGAAAATATTTAAAAATACAAAGAAAATGGTTTTTTTAGTAAGATATAAATTGTTATGGTATGTTTATTGTATTACAGAAACCGTAGCAAAAAAATAAGGGAAAAGTACAATTATAGTACCTGTGGTTTGGAAAATTTTGCTTCATGATCCTGAACTTTATAAAGTCAAATGGTGATCCTGTGGTTGACAATTTTTTTTGCGACAGAGGCTCGGGAAGAGCCAGGGTCAATTATCGCTCCGAGCCTAGTTGGCAATATGAGGTGGCACGCCATATCAGATTTTTTGGCCGGTCGACTAATGAGACAAGCTTGAGCTTCGACCTTGATGACATGAATCTCATGGTCTTGTGTCGAGGTGAATTTTATTGGTGGGTAGACACGGGGGCCACATGCCACATTTGTGCGAACAAATAGATGTTCAAGACCTATCAACTAGTGGCGATGAGAATTGCTACACGCAAAACTCGGAAGTATCCAAGATTGAAGGCAAGAGATGGTTGTACTCAAGGTAACCTCGGACAAGAGCTGACCGATGTGTTACATGTGCCTGAGATTTGGAAGAGTCCTATCTCTAGAGTTGTGTTCAACAATAATAATTTTTTACTCTTTGAGGTCGGAAAAGTCATTATGTTGAACGACAGAATGTTCAAAATGAGTGAAATGACTTTAGCCTCTAAGGCAAAGTCTAATACTTAGATTGATGGAGGTGCGACCTGGGAGGTTAGCACTAGTACATTTGTAATGAATGCTGGAGAGAGCGCAAATTTTGCACATTTTCGTGAGTCATTACAATTGTGGAATGGTGGATTAGGTATGTGAACTACGCTTTACAAAGACTTATGTCACTAAACTTATTCAACATCGATTATAAACAAGTGCGAGATTTGATCGATAATTGTACGAGATGTTGCTATGTCTACTTGATGAGAAGTAAAGATAAAGTAATAAATTTGTTCATTCACCACAAGAATAAAGTCGAGAAGCAACTTGAGAAGAAGATCAAGAAGCCTTAAAATTGTGAGGGAAAATTCTGCTTTCGACCAACTATGTGCCATGTAGAGTACCGCACAAAAAGTTGGTTAAAACACCTTACGAATTATGGAAAGGTCATGTGCCTAGCTATAAAGTTCTAAGGGTTTGGGAATGTCTTGCTAAGGTTCTTATCCCACCTCCTAAAAGGACAAGGATAGGACCCAAGATGGTGGATTGTGTGTTCATCGGTTATACACAAGATAGTGCTGCACATCGATTTCTGGTACACAAGTCAGATAACTCTGATGTCCACGTAAATACTATCATTGAAGCTAGGGATGCTTCATTCTTTGAGAAAAATCTTTTCTCACAAAGCTGAAATTGAAGTTGACAGTCAAGTTGACCAAAGTGGGAGCAATGTGGGGGGAGAGGAACCTCAAGATGAAGTTGAATAACCTAGACGTGGGAAAAAAGACTAGGAAAGAAAAGTCTTTCAGATCAGATTTCTTAATATATTTGTTAGAAGTAACCTACAAAGAAGCAATGTTCTCTACGGACTCTTCTCTTTGGAAGGAAGTGATGAATAGTGAGATAGAGTCTATCTTACATAATCACACTTAGAAACTAGTGGATCTACCTCCGGGTAGTAAACCACTAGACCACAAGTGGATCTTTAAAAAGAAGATAAAGCCAGATGGTACTGTAGACAAGTACAAGGCGAGACTTGTAGTTAAAGGCTATAAGCAAACCGAGGGTGTTGATTACTTCGACACTTATGCTCCTGTCTCCAGGAAAATCTCTATAAGATTAGTTATAGCCTTGGCGGCTTTGCTTAACCTAGAGATCCATCAAATGGATGTGAAGACGGCCTTCTTTAATGGAGATTTGGAAGAGGAGATTTACATGGAACAACCCGAAGGGTTTGTGATTCCAGGTAAAGAACATAAGGTGTGTAAACTTGTAAAATCCTTGTATGGACTAAAACAAGCACTTAAATAATGGCATGAAAAGTTTGATAGTGTAATACTATCTAACAGATTTCAGATAAACCAATATGATAAATGTCTCTACGTGAAAGGAGACGATAATGACTATGTGATAGTATGTCTCTACGTAGATGACATATTGATCGTGGGTAATAATGATAATATCAAAATTACCAAGAGAATGTTGTCACATAATTTTGAAATGAATGACATGGGACAAGCTAATGTAATACTTGAGATGAAAATCACCAAGATTTCAAAAGATTACGCGCTTTCCTAAAGTCACTATGTCAAACGATACTTGACAAAGTCGATAAGGATAGCAATATAATTGTGAGAAATCCTATGGAAGTGGTGTCAAGTCTCTGCAAGAATCGCAGAGACAGTGTGCGACAACTAGATTATTCTAGAGTTACAGGCAGTCTAATGTACCTCATGGACTATACTAGACCAGAGATCACAAACTCGATAAATAAATTATCGAGATATACGAGTAATCCCAATGATGAACATTGGAAAGTGATAGTTAGAGTCCTTAGATACCTAAGGTATACTACTAACTATGAATTATACTATACGAGATATCCAGCCGTTCTGGAAGGATATTCAGATGGGAACTGGATCTCAGACTCCAAGAATATAAAATCCACGAGCGGATACTTATTTACATTTGGAGGAGCAACTGTCTCGTGGAGTTCATGAAAATAATCTTGCATTGCTAGATCAACTATAGAATCAGAATTCATAGCGTTGGATTTAGCAGCTGAAGAGGCAGATTGGCTCCAAATTTTTTTGGAGGATATCCCGATGTAGTGAAACCCAGTGCCTTCCATTAGAGTGCACTGTGATAGCCAATCAACTATTGAAAGAGCACAAAGTATTGTGTAGAATGGAAAGTCTAGACACATCGTAGATAAGAATCTGTGAGAACGTTATTGAGAATGGGTGTGATATCTTTAGACTATGTAAAGTCAAAAAAGAATATCGCAGATCCATTAACTAAAGGTCTAACAAGAGACCAAGTGGAGGTATCATCGAGGGGAATGGGATTAAAGCCCACAAAATGACCTAAACCTATTATGGTAACCCAACCTGGATCGTAAACCCCGATCTGCAGGTTCAATAGGACAACCGAATTGTGAGGCTAGGGTAAAACAAAGCACTCGAGAAGTTGAGTTCCCTACCTATTCCTATGATAAAAGAGTGATAGACCTGTCCATAGGAAGGTTAAGCTTTAAGCTTTTAATGATCCTTATACTTCGAGTATATATAAGTGGGGTATGGCAGGATACTCCTTATAAGAGATCACCTATATCGAATATGAAGGGGCCACTTCTATGAGATGAGTTAAGGGCTAAATCTCTAGAGCATTTGATGAAGTTTCCAAGGCAGTTCAAGGCCAAAATGGACAACAACGAAAAAACCGAGTAGTAGTTTGAGAAGGAGTTGTGTGAGTACCATTGTCTTGGTATACACAAAATGACGAACAGTTCAAGGCATCGCGTACACTGGTTGGCAAGTATATCCGAAGGTACTTCACTAAGGAAGGTTCAAGGCTTTCAACCACCTTTCTCGATGCAACTAATTCTCGCAGAACTCCAAGTTGCATGTAGCATTGGTAGGCTCATATCATAGTATATAAGCCAATTGCATTCATGTGGGAGATTGTTGGAGAATTGGATTTTTTTTAATCCATCGAGGAGGTTGGTCCAACAAAGGTTTATGTTGGACATGGGCCTAAGAGGTTAAGTTAATTAGAAAGCCAAGGCCAAAATGGACAACAACGAAAGAACCGAATAGTGGTTTGAGAAGGAGTTGTGTGAGTACCTTTGTCTTGGTATACACAAAATGCCGAACAGTTCAAGGCATCGCGTACACTGGTTGGCAAGTATATCCGAAGGTACTTTACTAAGGAAGGTTCAAGGCTTTCAACCACCTTTTTTGATGCAACTAATTCTCGCAGAACTCCAAGTTGCATGTAGCATTGGTAGGCTCATATCATAGCATATAAGCCAATTGCATTCATGTGGGGGATTGTTGGAGAATTTGATTTTTTTTAAACCATCGAGGAGGTTGGTCCAACAAAAGTTTATGTTGGACATGGGCCTAAGAGGTTAAGTTAATTAGAAAGCGAATTCTAATTAAATATAACTCTTAGGAGCTGTGAGCTAATGTAGGTCACGCCAAATAGTTTTGGGTGCCATGTGATCAGTGCAAAACACGTTGAGAAAGTTTCGTAACGATGAATGACACTTGCGAAAAATTAATTCTTGGTGTGAATGAAAATTGGCTTCGAAGCAATGTGAGTTTTATCGATAATCGTGAATTCAAGATTTATGGCTCCGGTAACCGCTCATTTATCGACCATGGTTAATAGGGGATGTTAATGGCTGTAACCGCTCATTTATTGATCATGGTTAATAGGGAGGATTTAATGACCGCCATTTAATGGGATCTCAAAGCCTCCCTATAAAAGGAGACCTCCTCCTCTCATTTTAGACACACCAAAACTCACTTAGAGTTTTATTCTCCTCTCTCCCCCTTAGTATAGGCATTCTCATCTTGCATAAGAGTCAGAGTTCTACACCATCAAAAGTTCAAAGGGTGTACAATAGTGCTTCCTATAAGGCGGGTAATAAGAGTTTAAGGACACATGGCTTGCTATGGCCTCGTCCAGGATTAAATCCAAAAAAGTGATTGTCAAGAGGAGGGCTAAGACCGCAGAACACAGAACACAAACTAGGAGGTGGTATTTCTACGGTTTGCTCAAACCGTTATTGTGAGTATTCTCAATTTATTCAATAATGTCCAATTATATTTGTTATATGATATTTTCTTAGACTTATATCCAAAAATCGTATGACGATAAAAATAATCAACTACTAATATTTTCCATCAGTTGTTTCTATGACCATCCATATTGGTCTCAAGATCTTCATTGCTTCTATCATGTTCATGGTAATTTTTACCGAAACCGCCATTGCCAAACCAAATGCTCTTACACTCAATATTTTTGGATTGGGTTTGACTGTCTATCTTAGGATCATCAACCAATTTAACCGTGCATTGTATGTCAAAAAATGACGATATTGGAATCAAAATACTTAAACCTAACGATCTTCATGATCCGTACGCATTCCATTTTGAGCCATCTCTTTCCAGATATGTAACCACGTTATACTATTGCGCCTTTAGATGGTCGAACACAATGCCGTACAAGTGGTTCAATATCTATGATGAGAATCGCGATTTGAATGTCAATACTCGTTGGTATTGGTCTGTCCCAAATGAATATGGTCCATGCCGTATGTATAAGCCTCCTAACGGTGACTATGGCATCTGCGAACTGTGGAAAAAAGGAAAAGTATTTACCGAGTAATATTCATGCCCGTGTCTGGTTCTATTGTTCCGGGTAAACTATGCGACAACATTAGAAAATGTTTTTCTTTTCCTTCAACCCTATTGTTGCAAATAAATTGTAGTAGAACGTCAGAAACGATCTTAAGAACGGGTCCGGAGTGGTCGTCCCAAGAGTGATTCGAACGAAAGAGAGAAATAGAAGAAATATCAGAAAAGAGAAGAGAAGATAAAGATAAGAATAGATAGAAGAGAAAAGAATTGGTAGAAGAGCAAGAACTTTATTGAACATATGGGGGAGAAGGGGAGGGAAAAACATAAAGAGAAAAGCTAGAGGCTAAATAAGATAAAAGCTACGATAAAAGCTATGAAGCTAAAAATTTAATGTGTTATTTTGTGGGTGTCTTCATGCCTATACCTAGCTCTCCTTATGTAGATAAGCTCACCCCAGCCCCAGAGAAAAACCCTAGGCCATTTTCAAATAGGAAAACTTAACATAGCCTCGGCCTAATAAGGAAAATTTAAACTGTTTGAAATTTTCAATCCATATTTGACCCTATTTCGTGCTGAATTTGGAAAAGTCATAAACAACAAAGTTATAGATCTCTGTCTTCTCCTTCTGTGAATTTTGGAATCGTGTCAATCCAATACTTGAGGAGAAAGTTACGGTATTTTTACCAAAATAGGTTCAGCAGATCTGTGGCCTAATAAGGAGAAAATCTACTCTCGAAACTTCCGACCCAAGTCTGACCTCCTTTTGTACCGAATTTGGAGAAGTCACAAACTAAAAAGTTCTAGATCTGTATTTTATCTTTTTGTTGCTTTTAGAATTGTATCAATCGGATATACGAGTAGGAAGATACGTCTATTTTACTGAGATATGATCAAACAAATCCGAGAATTAATTTTCCGCTCCAACAATGCCCCCACACGTCAATATTTTGAAGCTAGGAAAAGCGTTGACGTGTATCCGTCTTTGAACACGCGGAATTTGTGGAAAATGTACCATCAAACCGGTCGAGACCTAGCCGTTGTAGGCGTGTAGTTGATCACTCATCTTGAGATATCCGTGTGCTCACGGATTTCTCGCAAAAACTTGATTTAGGCCTACATGGTTGAGTAGGAGCTCTATGTCCTTCATCAAAATAACCATACAATTATTGTTGAAGGTCTCTAAGCTTTTTCCTTTGCTTTTGAATTTTTCGCTCCAACCTTCTTCGTTGTGTCTTCGTGAGAGTCGGTCGATGAGACTCCAGACACTTGCCCCCCGAGTGTGGGTTTGGCTTTTTTGGCATCTCCTTTCGCACAGGCTTCATGTGATAACTTGGAGACCTTGTAGGTGAATCACTCTTTGTGGGTCGTGTCTCATATGGTTGTTTCTAAGATCGCAAAAGTTCTTCCTTAGGCACCCAAACCTTGAAGGGTTTCTTTCCCTGGAGAACTCCTTGCTCGGTCGCCAATCGAGTGACCACATCTCTCTTAACCCATGCATACTCAGGCGCCCTTTTTTTATTGCTGGCCAATTTTGACCATATGACTTGAGGACATTCCCTGTAATTTGAAACCTTTGATGGCCGAGGTTGAGCTGGCCTATTAGGTTGTTACTTCACCGTACTCTTGCTTGGTTGAGGAGAAGTTGAACACTTGACTTTATCATCCTTCACCTTCTTTGTCATGAGCACGTCTTGCCTTTTGGCCGGGATAATTTTGGCCGATGTAGGAGCTTCGACTACAATGTTGCAGCACTCTTCATGCCCCCCGGGTGAGATTGAATTCTGACTGTAGACTTGGCCCCCTGTGTCTTTCCGTTGAGTTGGGACAAAATTGGGCAAGGGAAGGTGGCTCACTACTCGTGGAACAAAGGGTAACTCGGATCTCTGCAACAGGTGATTCGGCGGTGGCCCTAAAATTCCCTTTGCTGGTGAAGGCCCAAAGATTTCCTTAGTCGGCGGAGGCCCTAGAATATCTTTTGTATTTGATACAGCACTTAGGGTTGTCTTAGTTGCCAATGAGACTTGTGTCGGGCATGGCTCTTCCTTTTCCTCAAACGTGGGCCTTGTAGGCTCGATGGTCGTGGTGTCGGCCAACTGTGGACTAGTCGTCTGTTCGACTTCTTCAATAAGGAAAGAAGATTGTGTATATTCGGCCGATTCATGTTCAACCGTCTCAATACTTGTCTCAAAATTGCGAGATTCAGAAACTATTTGGTCCTCAACTTTGCATACGCCACTTGATGCTTCCTCAGTTGCTGATGTAGTCCCTGAATTCTCATTCTTAAAGGGCTTGTATCTCATTGCTCGGAGTTTAGCACTAACTTCCTCTGTTAACTCCATAATTTTCCTCATTTGCATAGAAATATACCATCTCTTATAATTATCATTGCTCCCCATAAATCCCTCATAACTGATTATGATTTCACAAGATAAATCGAAAATTCGTAATCAGCCTACAGAATGACCAATCTTTGGTATTTTGGTTGTATCTTTTCCGTCTGAACTCCGATTAAAGCGATCTTGATGTTCTTGGAAAGCTGAGAGATAGATCTTCAATTTTTCTTGAAATAGCCATCTCCTAATTCGGCCAAAAAAAAATACCAAAATGTCCTCCAAAGCCGACTGGACTTCTGAATCATACAGATCGATCAGTCTTCAGTATTTTGGTCTTATCTTCCTGGTACGAACTCTGATTTCTGCGTCTTAGTATCCACAGAAAGAGAAAACAATGATCTTCAATTTTGATGAAGAAAGCTTCTTCAGATTCGGCACCAAAAAGGGCCGGAATACCCTCCAAATTCAACTGACCTCGCTGGACGTCTTCTTTCAGCACAATCTTTGACCGGTTTCATCCCTTTTGAGGAAGAACTCAAAACCGTATATGAAAACTCGTGTGTTTTGATGCAACAATCACTCTTCTCAGACTCTCTCCTTAGTCCCACCGAGCGTGTCAAAAAACTGTTGCAAATAAATTGTGGTAGAATGTCAGAAATGATCTTAAGAACGGGTCCTGTGTGGTCGTCCCAAGAGTGATTCGAACGAAAGAGAGAAATAGAAGAAATATGGGAAAAGAGAAGAGAAGATAAAGATGAGAATAGATAGAAGAGAAAAGAATTGGTAGAAGAGCAAGAACTTTATTGAACATATGGGGGAGAAGGGGAAGGGAAAAACATAAAGATAAAAGCTAGAGGCTACATAAGATAAAAGCTACGATAAAAGCTATGAAGCTAAAGATTTGATGTGTTGTTTTGTGGGTGTCTTCATGCCTGTACCTAGCTCTCCTTATATAGATAAGCTCACCCCAGCCCCATAGAAAAACCCTGGGCCGTTTTTAAATTGGAAAACTTAACATAGCCTCGGCCTAATAAGGAAAACTTAAATTGTCCAAAATTTCCAACCCATATTTTACCCTTTTCTGTACTGAATTTGGAAAAGTCATAAACATCAAAGTTATAGATCTCTGTCTTTTCCTTCTTTGACCTTTAGAATCATATCAATCCAATACTTGAGGAGAAAGTTACGATATTTTTACCAAAATAGGTTCAGCAGATCTGCGGCCTAATAAGGAGAAAATCTACTCTCGAAATTTCCGACCCAAGTCTGACCTCCTTCTGTGCCGAATTTGGAGAAGTCACAAACTAGAAAGTTCTAGATCTGTATTTATCTTTTTGTTTCTTTTGGAATTGCATCAATCGGATATACGAGTAGAAAGATACGTCTATTTTACTGAGACATGGTCAAACAAATCCAAAAATTAATTTTCCGCTCCAACACCTATATAATAGAATAACTTCGGAAACATATGGAATCCAGTTTATACTTCTAGACTTGTGTTATATAATAATTGTCGTTAATTAATAAAATGAAAGACATTGATATTTTACTGATAAATATATATTATATGTGTGTGTGGCGTCGAGGGCTGCTCCGCTGCTTTTTTTTAATAAGTAAGTAATTATATATTTCCAATATTAGATTACACAACAATACGGCTAGGAGTAAAAAAGAGAGGAAGAAAGCATGCCTTCTGAGACTTAGAAAACAACTGATCATTTTCTAAGATCAACCACAAAATGAAACATATAAAAAAATGAAACATATAAGAATAGTTATGAAAGATCTCCGGATACCAAGTCTAAATCATAAAGAATAATTGAAACGGATGACAGATTTCTGGACGACATATTGCAATAGGAGGGAAAGACGTTATTAAGCGACGGCGCAGCTGTAACAAGAGAAAACGGTGCCGTCTCGGTTAAGTCGATTAAGTCTTGCGTCTAACTAATCCACGTGGATGCAGCCTCACCTTAGTTTGTATATGTGGCACACACTAGATAATCTATTAGTGGTAACACCATACAGAGATAATGAGAAAATTGATGAATTCTTTTCCACCAACCAAATAACCCTTCATCTTCTTTCTTCCTCCTCTAGCTCGTGAGAGAAAGGGAGAAATCTCTTCGCGATTTCGTCAATTGCTTTAGCTTTAGTTTCTTCATAGAAAACAAGACGTCCTTTTATCTTTAGAGTTCCACGGCAATCGATGTACGAGTTTGTGGCTTGACTTTGGATTCACATATCTATCTAAAAATCTAGGTCACTTGATGTAATTTGTTCTTTTATCGGTAAAATTTTATTCCAATAAGCATCAAAATACCCCACTATACACCCAAGTTATTCACCAAGATAAACCCAGATATACAAATCGATGTACAACAATAACTCTCAACTACTGAGTGAGTTAAAGAAGCCTCACAAATAAGACCAACCCATAAATTAGAGTGACCATGAATTGAATCGAATTTTTTATTTAATCATGATTGCATAACATACAAGGTAACATGAAATACAAACAAATCAACGAGTTTCAAACACTTTCTATGAATCGGGAGTTTCAAACACTTGTTACAGCTTAATTACGATATTAAGTTCGATTCATTGAAAAATATTTTAGTATTAAATATTTTTTATCAAAATTTTATCATCATTTAGAAATTTTACCCAACTTCATCTTTAAATACTATGCTCGGTGAATAATCGAATGCCGGTGAGAAAGATACGCTTTCTCACGCAGAACAACTTACACAATGACCAAAACTTAAGGGCATACAACGCTAAACAGTAAGCGCTATCATAGTAAAATTTAGGTGTAATAATAGCTTTCTAATTTGAACGAAATCAGCTATTAGATACAATTATCCATATTTCTTAAATCAAAACTAATGTATTATATGTAGAAGAAAAATTAGGTTATATGTTGTATTTGGTTTATATATTTTTTCTATATTTTATACAGCTATGTGCACTATAAAAGTTACTAACCTAACTAATTAGAAGCTATTTTATACAAGCTATTTTTCTATAGAAGTTACTAAGCTAACTAATTAGAAGCCATACATCTATTTTATACAGCTAATTAGAAGCTTACTAAGCTAACTTTAAGAAGTTTAATTCCAACATGCATATCAGACTAATGAAGGGAAAATCAGCATTCAGTAAAAGTACAAACTGTTCATATTATGCAACCAGATATAAAAATTAGTTGATACAATAGGCGTCAAACATAATTCCATAAAAATTAAGAAATATGGCAAATTATTAAGACCAAGCTTAAAAGCATGCATACGGAGCAATCAACTTCTCATGCATGAAGCATATACCATCTTTCGTCCGCACGGACCAATTGCAGTCTGGCACTTATCCATACGCACATGTCGACGTTGCTTATAGATGTCGAAATACTTGAGCGGCTCTGACGACCACTCGAAGCTACAAAAGAACAGTGTAGCAGTGTTGTCTGCCAAACATTTGGATGAAATTTGAATTCATAAGGATGATTATAATCTCTAAGAACAAGTACTTTAGCGCCAATATCATCTTCTCCCGACTTGCAATGCACGGTGATGTTGTCGTTAGGCAACTCGTTGACGATCCTTAGATGGCCCGTTGGCCAAAACAAACTCCTTACCGAGAATTTAGTAAGAGGAGTTACATGTTAGCGAGTTGATCGGATGTGATTTGGTGCTCGGGGACGCTTGGGAGATCATTCAGATCAAGTGACGGGTCGAGAAACGACGAACGAAGAGGCGAAAAAGTTGGAGGCTGGCAAATCTTGAACCCGGGCAGACGCCAGCACAACCCCCCCCCCCCCCCCCCCCCGAAAGTTTTTGCCACGACTTGGATAAAAATCTCCCTCCCGATTACCTTTTGCTTCCTAAGGTTGTTGGCTCTATAAGACCAGGGGACACATTTTCCCATTTTAGACTAAATACTTGAAATATAGATATTAAAATGCTTTAGTATACTATAAGGAAGGATGGTGTGAATCTTGCTTTATCATGCACGAGATTGAGTTCGTGCAGTTGTGAGACAGACCATTACTGCTATTTCAAGAGTTTTGACAAGTGCTATATCATTCTCCTGCTTTATGCTGATGACATGTTGATAGCGGGCTCGAGTGCTCGAGAGGTGAGCAAGGTGAAAAAGCAATTGTCTGAGAAGTTTGCCATGAAAGACTTGGGGGAGGCTAAGCAAATCCTTGGGATGAGGATTGAGAAGAACAAGGCGGAAGGGAAGCTGTTTCTCTCTCAGGCCGAGTATATTGAGAAGATGTTGAATAGGTTCAACATGCAAAAATCCAAGCCCGAGTTAACTTTTCTGGGTGGCCTCTTTAAGTTGTCCAAGAAGGACTTGCCTAAGAGTGAGGCGAAGAAGGCTCAAATGGAAAAGACTTCTTAGGCATCAGCGGT
The DNA here is from genome assembly GCA_963995505.1 of Hypericum androsaemum. Classification (NCBI taxonomy): domain Eukaryota; kingdom Viridiplantae; phylum Streptophyta; class Magnoliopsida; order Malpighiales; family Hypericaceae; genus Hypericum; species Hypericum androsaemum. Next base: position 20,863,631 of record OZ023184.1, read on the forward strand.
GGGTAGCTTTATGTATGTTATGGTTTGCACGAGGCTAGGCATAGTACATACAGTGGGAGTGATGAGTAAGTTCATGAGCAATCCAGGTGAGAAACATTGGGTCACAGTGAAATGGATCATTGGTTACTTGAGAGGTACTATTGAGAAGGTCCTATATTTTGAGGGCAAAGATGTGAAGCTTCTAGGGTATTGTGATGCAGACTTGGGGTCCAATGATCATGATGAGAAGAGGAGCACAAGTGGGTATATGTTTACACTAGGAGGGACAATGATATCTTGGACCTCGAGGTTGTAAAAGGTAGTGGCTTTGTCAACTCAAAAAGTGAGTACGTGGCTGTGACGGAAGCAAGCAAACAGATGGTATGGTTGCAAAATTTCTTGGTGGAATTGAGAAAGGAGCAAAGTGAAAGTGTGCTCCACAATGATAGCCAAAGTGTGATACACTTGGCAAAGAATCCCGCTTTCCACTAAAGGACGAAGCACATTAAGTTGAAGTATCACTGCATAAGAAATTATGGCTCCCTAACCGAAACCTATTCTCGTAAATTGTTCGACTATTGAACTAGCAACTACACTCGGTTGAATATTAGTCAAAACCTCTGCATGTAGTGCAAAAAAAAATGCACCTCCTAGAATATGATCGTCTGATTCCCTTCCCCAAAAATTTAATGACGTAGACAACGGAGATGGTATCCCATCCCGCACGGAGTGGGCCTATCTCACTCTGTGCACAATCCAACCGCTAGCTGTGGGGCAGAGTTGGGATATTGATGATAACTCCGGTTGTATGTTCCGGATCTTCATAATGTGAGGGACTTAGAGGATGTGGCAGGCTCTAGAAGAGGTTGATATTGTGGACTTAATAGACTTAGATGTTATGCGAGTCTGTCATTAGTTACCGGACAGAGATGGGGTGATCTAGTTGAGGTGGAGCGGCCCATTATAACACTAAAAATTCCTGGCAAGAGGACATCAAAGTAGGTATATGTCCCGGCTCATCGGTACGGGTTCAAATTCAGTGGGGACATGGGTAATCCCCACTGAAAGGGACAGGGGCAATATTGGAAATATAATAATTAAAATAATTAAAAAAAATATCAGCAAAATAATACAATTTATGAAAATACAAGTATGGAAATATTGGTTTCTATTTTCTCAGATATTGGTTTCCATCTTCTATGCTATTGGTTTCATTCTACTATGATATTGGTTTCATTCCACTATGATATTGGTTTCAATCTTCTCGGATATTGGTTTCATTCTACTATGATATTGGTTTCATTCCACCGCGATATTGGTTTTCATCTTCTCGGATATTGGTTTTCATTCTACTATGATATTGGTTTCATTCTACTATGATATTGGTTTTCATCTTCTCGGATATTGATTTCATTCTACTTTGATATTGGTTTCATTCCACCGTGATATTGGTTTTTATCTTCTCGGATATTGGTTTCATTTTACTATGATATTGGTTTCATCTTCTCGAAATAGAATGTAAGCTACGAAGAGGAATCCAAAAAAAAACTTGAGATCAATGATAAGCACTAAGTTCAAACAACAACCAACATAAAAGTTCCAATCTTCAAAAAAAACAAAAAAAACCCAAACAAAACTAAAAAATCAACAATTCAGAAAAAGGGGGGGGGGGGGGGGGGGGGGGGGGGGGGGGGGGGGTGGTGGTGGGTGGGTTGAGCGGTGGGGACGGTAAATCAACGATTCGGGGGCCGGGGCAGGGGGGAGAGTTGTGTGGTGAGTGGCGGGGACGGTGGGGTTTGTTCGGCGAGCGGCGGGGACGGTGGGGGGTTGTTTGGTGGGAGGCGTGGGCGGCGGGAGGGGGTGAGCGGCGGGGGGCGGGGGGGTCGGGGGGAGCGGCGGGGATGTTTTTTTTGGTGGGGGTGGGGGTGGGGGAGGGGGGGCTTCGGGGTGGCGGCGGATCGGGAACGAGGGGATGATTTTTTTTGGGGGAGATGTATTTTTTGGTGGGATTATATAGGAAAATGGTGGAACCCTAATGAGCATATTTAGGTAAAAACTTGAAAATACCCTCAATAGATTCTGACCATCAGATCTATAAAAAGAGAATTTGATCAAATCTAAAGGCTCAGATTTAGTCCACACCATGGGGATGGTTTTTATGTAGTCCCCCCTAAATCCAAATCCCGGTACTGCTAGTTATTTCTATTCTGCTAGCATCTTTTGAGACTTCCCGATTACCCGCATGTAGATTAGTTTGAAGTCATTTTGTGTGTTTTGGACATCATGTAATTTTTTTCTTTGATTTTAATAAATTTGTTTATTATAAAAGTCTAAATAATGAGCTGGATATAAGAATTTGGAGGGCATGGAGGGAGTTGAAAAGGCAAAAAAAATTACTCTTCCAAGGCCGAACATGTTGCCCGGCTTACGGGATGCCAAAATTGTTGCCGAGCTTATGGGAACCCGTATCGGGTATTGTTTTCAGGCTTATGACAGTACAACTCACATTATAAGAATCAAACTCAAGATTTAGAAGTATAACTCACATTATATTTTAGAGAATTTTAATTTGTAGGTAAAAATCTAAATTGTTTTCGTGTTCGATTTTAAAATTTATATCATACTCAAGGACCGTTGGCTTACAAAATAATCTCAACATTTCAATATTCAACATTAGAAAAAACATAATCTGCGTGGACTGGGCTAATATCAAGATTTTGCCTCAGATGCTTACTGTTTTTATTTTATTATACCTTTTCCTCTCAAGAATTTGTCCCTTCATATTTGCCCAAAATATGATACATCTCTGTTTTTATTTGGGAAAATTTTAGATTGGCAATAGCAATTGCGATGTGGCGTTAGAAAATAATTTTGTACTTATGGTGTTACCGACGGTACTCTTTCCTGGTGTGGTTATTTTCAATAGATTTTGTCACTATCATGATTTTAAAGAGGTGACAGCAGCGAAATTGCGAGTTCTTCTTTCGTCGTAAGTATTATAATAAAATATACTTCTTCAAAAAAACATTAAAAAAACATCAACACTCATATTTATTTCAACACTCAATGAAATAAATGCTAATGCTTTAATTTAAATGGAGAAGCGAGATCTTACCAAATAATATTGATATATTAATTAGGGAAAAGTCTACTTTAGTACCCTGTGGTATCGCGAAAAATCAAGTCAGTACCCTGTGGTTTAAAACGTATCAATTGAGTCATACTTATTCCAATTAACATCAATTAGAGGCCCGTGCAGCTGCCCGGACCTGCCCGAATCTACCCGACCCCTGCCCGAACTACGTGGCCAGCCACGTCACCAAATTTTGATGATGTGGCACCACGTGGACATCCATCTCCTTTCCTCCTCCTCCTCCTCCTCCTCCCCCCGCATCCTCCTCCTCCTCCTCCCCCCGCGTCCTCCTCCTCCTCCCCGCGTCCTCCTCCCCGCGTCCTCCTCCTCCTCCTCCTCCTCCGCGTCCTCCTCCTCCTCCTCCTCCTCCTCCGCCTCCTCCTCCGCGTCCTCCTCCTCCTCCCTGTGTCCTCCTCCTCCTCCTCCTCCCCCAGCGTCCTCCTCCTCCTCCTTCTCCTCCGCCTCCTCCTCCGCCTCCTCCTCCTCCCCCCGCGTCCTCCTCCTCCTCCTCCTCCTCCTCCCCGCGTCCTCCTCCTCCTCCTCCCCGCGTCCTCCTCCTCCTCCTCCTCCTCCACCCCGCGTCCTCCTCCTCCTCCCCGCATCCTCCTCCTCCTCCTCCTCCCCCCGCGTCCTCCTCCTCCTCCTCCTCCTCCCCGCGTCCTCCTCCTCCTCCTCCTCCCCCCGCGTCCTCCTCCTCTCCCCGCGTCCTCCTCCTCCTCCTCCTCCTCCCCGCGTCCTCCTCCTCCTCCTCCTCCCCCCACGTCCTCCTCCTCCTCCTCCCCCCGCGTCCTCCTCCTCCTCCTCCCCACGTGATGCCATGTCATCAAAATTTGGTGACGTGGCTGGCCACGTAGTTCGGGCAGGGGTCGGGTAGGTTCGGGCAGGTCCGGGCAGCTGCCCGGGCCTCTAATTGATGTTAATTAGAATAAGTATGACTCAATTGATACGTTTTAAACCACAGGGTACTGACTTAATTTTTCGCGATACCACAGGGTACTAAAGTAGACTTTTCCCTATTAATTAAGATGTGTTTAGTCTCTGTTCATTGCATTTAACAAATAAGATAACCAAAGAAAAGACAGTATCATGGTCAAACCCATGAATTATTGAGATCAAGCATAAACTAAGTTCACTTTAACATAAGCTTCTAATTATTCTGATTCCATTCATAACACTTGTTATATTCGGCCGAACCCTTTGACATAAAACATACACCGCTCGTCGTTTTCACTGCCCAGTTGCAATGGGTGCATTCATCAACTTCCCATCCCCGTATTGTTTTGTAGATGTCAAAGTGCTCGAGCGGCCCTCCCGCCCACTGGAAACTGCAAAAGAACAATGTCCTATTGAAAAAATTTGGCTTAAAATGGAATGCGTATGGATAAGCCGAATCTCCCGAAACAAGTACTCTAATGCCAATATCATCGTCTCCTGATTTGCAATGGACAGTGATATTTTCGTTCGGTAATAAATTGATGATACTAATATGGATGGTTGAGAATGGACCGTCTCCTGAGGCGGCTTGGATAGCAGTAGCAGCCATGAGCATCATGGAAGCAACTAGTAGCATCCGAGCAAGAGAGATGATAGTAGGAGCAGCCATTTTCTTTTTTTCTTTTGTGGACTAAATATAGGGCAATTCAAAGGAAAGTGATTTTTTTGTGAGAAAGAAATTGTGGATGATGGTACCTTATAGTATTAAAGATGACACTAGATAATTAGTTCTCTTCTTAAGTTTCCATCTACAGATTTCGGTCATTAATTAACTTTCCACGCATGGCTTTTGCTAAAAATTTAAGCTTCCATATTTAGTGACCTTTAATTAGTTGGAGTTTTTTTTTGGTAAATGGATTGAGGTAATCAATGCTGTTATACAAAGAATGTAATTTCCAAAAGTCAAATATTAATGGACTTGAATTCAGTGGGGACTAGACTAGTCCCCATTGATGGGGATAGGGGCAATATTGGTACACCACTATTAATAAAAAAAGCTACAAATTAGGAAATATAGTTATAGAAATAATTAAAAATAAAATAAATACCATCCAATTACCCTAAATCACGTAACAATATTATCAGTAACACAAAAAAAAGCTAAAAAATAATATAATTTATGGAAATATAATTATGGAAAATATTACGATTTATGGAAAAAAAATTATGGAAATATTGGTATCATTGTACTCGGATATTGGTTTTCTTCTTCTCAGATAGTGGTTTGCTTCTTCTATGATATTAGTTTCTTTTGACTCTGATATTGGTGTCATTCTACTCTGATATTGGTTTTCTTCTTCTCTGATATTGGTACCCTTGTACTTGGATATTGGTATACTTCTTCTCGGGTATTGGTTTCATTTTTCTATGATATTGATTTATTTCTACTCTAATATTTATCTTCTTCTTCTCTAATATTGGTATCCTTGTACTCTAATTTTCTGAATAAACACACAATGCATACCAATATTATTGCATATACATACCAATATGATTGTAAATGCATACCAATTATAATAAAGTCACATATCAATGACACAAAATATGTGTACCAATTTTACCTTATAGTACAACCAATATCACTTAACAAATATACCAATATCACTTAACAACCATTGTCACTCGGTAAAATATACCAATACAAAAATACCATTGTATCAATACAAAAATAATAATATCACTACAGAAACATACCGATATAAAAATAATAATATCACTACAGAAATATACCAATACAAAAATACCATTGTATCAATACAAAAATAATAATATCACTACAGAAACATACCGATATAAAAATAATAATATCACTACAGAAATATACCAATACAAAAATATTTAATTATTTAATACCAGTAATACATCACATCTATACCAATATCAGATAATATGTATACCAATATTACTACAGAAATATACCATTATCACTCCACAAATATACCAATATTATAATTATCACATCAAGCTAATGGTATATACCACTACACCAAAATATTACAGTAAATCCTCCATCTTTATCTGCATATAGGAAGCCATCGAAGCTTCCCCTATCTTCATCTGCACATAGGAAGCCATCGAAATCTTCATCTGCACATAAGAAGCCATCAGGGGTTTTAACCCCCAAAATCACAGCAAAGAAGAAAATATCGACGATAACTATTGATGATAACTAACAAAGAAGAAAATATTAATAAAAAATAAGTTACAAAATTTTAAGGCTAGGAATTGACGGATTGAGGAAAAAAATTGTATTGGGGCAACATACCGCACTTGCCCTAGTCCTTGACGGAAGAAATGACGTCGTCAACTACTCGCATCCCACCGTAACTTCAAAAAAAATTCAAAGTAGAATTGAAAATTTAGTTAATGTTTATGGAGGCAGATTGTAAGGAATTTTTAGGTTGGCAGTGATGAAGAGAGAGAGGGAGGTATTTTTAGGTTTTTTTAGAGCCAAAATAGGAAACCTAAATCAAGAAATTTTTGTAACGTGGGATTTTTTTGGGATTTTTAATTGGGTCTTTATGGATAAAAATACTATTGTACCTTCAAATGATAATGACAATTAGATCTAAAAATGAGTTTTAAAAATCAAATCCTATGGTCCAAATTTAATCCATACCATGGGGATGACTTTTATGTAGTCTCCACTAAATCCAAATCCAATATTAAGTATCGCTGGCCAGGGCTCAAATTCAGTGGGGACATGGGTCATCCCCACTGAAAGGGATCAAAGGGAATGAAAGGGTACTTTAGGTATTATAAAGATTATTAGGGATAATATCGCACAACTTTATTACCAAAGAGAAGCTAAAATTTAGGTTTAATATAATTAAGTAAATAGGGAAACAAAACCAATCAATTACCCCTAAAATCACGTTAGATTATAATTACACCCAAAAAAGGCAGGAATCTTACACGATCCCTAACCAACTAATACAACTAATTACCAACTAATACCAATTAAGAAAATAATTAAAAAAGAAAATAATACCAACTAATTATCCTAAAACCACGTTATTATACGATTATTAGAGGTGAAAAAAATAAATATGCCATGATCCCTAACCAATTTTTTCTAGCAATCGTTCCAACCAAAAAACCCCAAGAACCCTAGTCCAAAAATGACGTCGGAATCCAACGAAGAAGAATTATTGTTTATTTTTCGTGGGACTATGAAGAAAATTTTATCATACCAATATGTTTTCGATATTGGTTTCCTTCTTACAGGACATTGGTTTCCTTCTTATATGATATCGGTTTCCTTCTTATATGATATTATTTTTCCTTTCTCGGTGATATTGGTATCCTTCTAATATGATATTAGTTTCCTTCTAATCCGATATTGGTTTCCATCTTCTCTGATATTGGTTACCTACTTATATGATATTGGTTTCCTTCTTGTACGATATTGGTTTATTGCTTCTATAATATTAGTTTATTGCATCTATGATATTGGTTTCCTGCTTCTATGATATTAGTTTTCTTCTTATATGATATTTATTTTCTTTGCTCGGTGATATTGGTATCCTTCTAATATGATATTGGTTTTCGTCTTCTTCGATATTGGTTTCCGTCTTCTTCGATATTGGTTACCTACTTCTATGATATTGGTTTCCTTCTTATATGATATTAGTTTTTCTTGCTCGGTGATATTGGTATCCTTCTAATATGATATTAGTTTCCTTCTTTTTTGATATTGGTTTTCGTCTTCTTCGATATTGGTTACCTACTTCTATGATATCTTCAAGACCAAGGAGATCAAATACACCAACTCAAGCACTAAACATTTCAAAAAAATCAGTCACCATCGAAGCGTTTATGACACGGTCAGTAAGAAAATAACCCACGATAACTCAAGACATCAAGATCATAGCTAGGGTTTTGCACAAAACAAGTAAGCAAATCGAACTAGGATTTTGGATCTTAGCCGGACAAAACACACGTCTGAATTCATCCCCACTTCCGCTCCACTCCTATGACGTTGCTTTCAAAGTATTTCTGAAAGCATTTTCTTCTCGACTGACATGATAAACCACTTTGTTAACTTCGATCAAAAGCTTTGGGAATCTGATTGCCAAATAGGGATCATAACCTTCCGGAATTGGTCCGAGTAGTTCCTGAAGAAATCACCCAAACAAACAAAGAGAAAACAATCACTACAATAACCCAGCAAAACACCTCACTACCACATCAATCACGCAAGAACCCGTAACACACAATTAACCACCAATATAGCTACAATCGGAGCATTAGCAAGCAAAACCCTAACAAAGCGGGAGAGCGGGTGCCACTGAAGTCATTGTCAATAGGATACAATCTCTCCGGCGGGCCCGTTATGTATATAAAATCTGACGACGGTGGCGGCGGGCAGTAGCCTGAATCCAAATCCCGTTGGCCAATCTCCTATGCTGTTATATATGGAATGTAATCTGCAAAATTATAAGTGACTCTATGTACGTCTTGTTGAAAAAAATCTCCTATGCTATTATTGTTGGCGAAAAAATATGAGAATGTCAAGAACGAACTCGTGACGGCCCAGAGTGCTCGTTTCAAGGCCGATCTAAAGAGTCTCAATCGATCTTTTCAAGAATTCCTTAAAGTAACAAGGGTGGCCAAAGCCGAGACTACCAACTAACCTAAACTAAGATAAAAGCTAAAAAGCTTGAGCGATTTTGTGTATGATTTGTGTGATGTCAGTTCTGCTCGCCCCTTGCTCTGCTTATATAGAAGAAGAAAACTACCTCAGCTTTACCCTACTCGTGTTGTAGTCACACTCAGAGACTGTGGAGTTCATCTTCAACTAAGCCTTACCCTCATCCCGTCCGGACTTGAAGAACAGAAGCCTATCTCTTCCAATGCTTATCCTCATCTGAAATAGGCTTCCAATGCTTATCTTTGCCTAACTCGAATGAACCTCATCTTTTCTGGAGTTTATCTTTATCTCTTACAAACCCGCGTACACTCAGCCTCTCTTATTAGAGTCCATTTCACACCCGAACCCTCAGAGCCCCGAGTCCTACGCTGACACAAAGTCTTCGATCTCTTTTAAGCCTGCGACGGTCCGAGCCCCACCGAGTGAAGCCCACACCTCATGATGATCTGGGCCGAGGTGAATGGAGTCCAACTCCGCGATGATTCCCACTATCCAAGGCTTGCAACGATCTCAGCTGCCCGAGGCCCGTGACGATCTGGGCTCGCGAAACTCTGCGATGATCCAGGCCCTGCTCATCCCGCGATGATCCAACCCATCATGCCCCGCGAAGATCTCTGCTCTACTCTCCTACGATGATCCAAGCTCTACTCTCCCGCGATGATCCGGGCCCTACTCATTCTGCGACGATCCAAGCCTATCATGCCCCACGACAATTCGGATTGGCGATAATCTAAGCTCATCTAATGGGCGACAATCTGGGCTCGTCAAGCTAGCGATGATCCAGTCTGCTCGAGGACGCAACGATCAGGGCCGATCCATTTCTACGATGATCCGGACCCACCAAACTGGCAATGATCCAAGCTCATCTAGTTGGTGACAATCTAGCCCATAACAAACCCATGACGATCCCAGGTGAACTATGCTCACGACAATCCCGTTCCGCGATGATCCAGGCCTGTGACGATCGGGGCCCTACACCCCGTGACGATCCATCCCGCGATGATCCGGGGCCCTACTCATCCCGCGACGATCCAAGCCCATCATGCCCCACGATGATTCGGATTGGCGACGATCCAAGGTCATCAAGCCCGCGATGATCCGGTCTAGTCGAGGCCGTGACGATCGGGGCCGATCAATTTATGCGATGATCCGGACCCACCAAACTGGCCACAATCCAAGCTCATCTAGTTGGTGACGATCTAGCCCGTAATAGACCTGCGACGATCCCAGGTGAACTATGCTCGCGACGATCCCATCCCACGTTGATCCATGCCCGTCCGTCCCGCGACGACCTAAGCCTGCGATGGTTCGGCGTACACAAGGCCTGCGACGATTGGGCCCAGCAAAAGCCTGCGACGATCCTACGACGACTCGAAGACAAGTCACGGCTCGGAACTTTTCTTCCTTCAATAATTATATATGGAATGTAATTGAAAAAAGTCTAACTTTACCTAAGTGACTCCATATATTGCAAACTTATTTTTTTTCCTGAAAAAAAAAATAATCTTTGCAAACTTAATTTATATTTTCCAGACGACCTAACAGAAGAGTCGGTGTATTTGTTCCCAGTCTGTGGGTTTTTTTTAGGTAAATTTTTTTATTAATTAAAAAATATTTACACCAAAAATAAATTGGAATTATTTGGACACTTGAGATCCACTAAATCAAATTTTGTAAAAACTTTGACTATGTCGCGTGTCATAAAATGAAAATCATAGTCGATAATGGTCTGTACCGCAGAATCAAGATGACAAAATACATAACCCCGTGGAAAAAAAGACAATAGAGAAAAGAGCTATCGATTACAATGCGATACACATCAAAATATTCGAAATTTTTTAATAACGAATATGTTTACTATTTATAAATTCACCTAACCTAAGATTAGCCTGAATAATTACACTAACATTAGATGTATAATAATTCAGGCTAATATTACCAAAGTAGATCATAAAAATAACCAAAGGCACTTATGCATCTGTTTGAATTTTCGTATCCAACCAAAAATTTTAAGGCAATGAGTTGGTGGATTTTTCACACTTATAAACTAGCCAACTACTCTTGCACTAAGCAATGTATTATTCTCAAGATGCCCCCTCAAACGAGACCCACCGGATTGAAAATTGCATGGGCTTTGATTTCACCAATGTGTGAGAAATAGAGGTCGTGAGAGCATAACAATGAGCATGAGATCAGCCCGGTCCGATATCATGTTAGAATCTCCATATCCAACCCTAAACTTTAATTAAATGAGTAGTGTATCTTCTACGCTTATAAACTAGCCTATTAAACTCGTAACTAACAAAGTGGTTATCCCAACACACTCACTTAAACAAACCCCATCGAGTACGGAATCATCTGCATCCATAATAGAATTCAAGACAGCATCAATCCATTCCCCAGCTTCCTCTCCAGCATTAGAAAAACAAGCTTCCTGGAAATAGCACCCGAACCTTCGTGACGACCCATCAATTGCTAGAGAATCACCAACCTGCCTAGTTTTACCCAAGAGTGGATGATTCATCCCGACTTGAAATCTATTTTCGCAAAAAAAATATTTGAAAACTTCACGTGCTAAATTTGTTTCTTTCGCTAATTAGACTACTTTTATTGGTGCCATGGTCACTACTAAGACAAAACCCAAAAACTAAAAAAGAAAATGAAAACAAAAAAGAAATGGTCCCTGGGTGGTGACGAGAGGCCAGCGACAGCCCCTGACACCACCAGCATGACAACAGCAGGTGTAATTTTCCAAAAGAGGGTTTATTTCTCCGCCAATTTCCTGAATGGGGTTCTCGGAGAATATTTTTCTTGTTTGGGGTCGAGCGAGAAATCGCTCTACGGGGAGCATTTTCGCTTCACACGAAACCGCTGCTTCGGCAGCATTTTTGAATGAAATCGCTCCAGCTGGAGCGTTTTCAGTCAAGCCGAGCTGCCCGTTGTGGCGGAGATATTAAGAGCGGCTCGGCTGGCCAAAAATTGCTGCAGCGCGAGCGTTTTCTGTTTTTACCAAAAACCGCTCCGGCGCGAGCGATTTTGATTTTTGACCAGAAACCGCTCCAGCGGGAGCAATTTCCAACAATTTAATTCCAATTGTCCCATTTAATTGCTACCGGTGGTAACCATTATACATGTAAGCTTGCAATAAATCTCTTAAATTTTTGTCGTAATAAATCTCAGATTCCATTAATTTTCTAACTTTTACGTGTATAGTATATATGGTAGTATATGTTATTGAGCAATTAACATCTGTAATAACGAGTCCACCTTGGCAAAACATTGACAACATACGACAAAAACTTTAAATTTATTTTATTAATTATCTAAAAATTAGAAAATTAAAATTGAAGAGAACCACCTCAATGGCTAAAAAAAATAAAAAATGCCTTATGTTAGGTGGTTTTGTGCCAAATTTTGGCGAGAATTAAAATAACACAACACAATATATTACAGCAGTCTCTAAGATTAGTGCATTTACCGAATTCAAAGAACAATAAAGCAATATATATAGAGATTATATTCTCAAGTTGACGAAGTTTCGCCATGTTTCTTGAACACTTTGACCACGTTCTAATTAGTAGCCTTAAGCAATTTTTGGCCATCCCCAATATCATCCACTTTGACCTAATAAAATAACACATTAGTAAGTCAACATTTTTTTCAACCATTTTATGGTATCATATGACAGTGATAAAATATCTTACATTTTTTAGAACCAACACACATCCCGCAGCGACAGTACCTGTGGAGTCATGTATGCTACCAAAAAGACTACCAGTAGGGTCCACTAAAATCAAAATTCCCTTAGGAACAAAAGTTTTCACATACAAAACCATCTACAATACAAACACGAATAATGCTTTATGTGGTTAATTTTTCTGATATTTCATAAACATATTGAATTTCTGTAAAATATTACCTGTGAAATTATATTACCACTGGGCTTCTTATTGAACTCCTCAATAGATATCCCAATAAAGGTATTTCCAATTAGCATACCTAAAAAAATGTGTATATATATATATATATATATATATATATATATTACCACAATAAAGATATAATAAGCCAATTTAGCTAATAACATGTGATTCCTTGAGCCTTAACAAAGTGAACGGTGTGAAAAAATGATGATGTTCACACATATATATAGATCGGATTGCCTTTATCCATAGTATGTAAAATCTAAATCTACTTAGTACTTCTTATAAAGATGTAAAAATCTGAGCAAATTTATTTAAAATGTCATACAGTCGGCATGGTAACATAAAACCCTGTTATTAGAGCGTGGTACCAAAACTGCTGAAAACTTAGCATTTTCAAGCCTTCTCTATCGTCACCCATTTATTTGTCTAATTTATGCTATGTCATGTCTTACCCTACACCTATTCTGATATTATGAGCTATAACATATTATACTGAGAAAAATTGGGATTCTTATCCAAAATCTGGAAATATGGATATCTTTATGATAAATCTAAATAATCTAACAACTCTATATATATACATGTATACAACAATTTTCTTTCACACCTTTTGCAGCTTTTCCAAATCAACTCATCTTTTCTAAAAAAATTGTTACTCCAAATTGTTGCTCTGCTTCGTTTCTTTTATCAAATTATTTTTCATCCCGAGTATTAACTAGGTTAACTAATATGAATTTGGGTGATTTTAAAAATATAGAATTTTTTCAAACCAAATTTTTACGTAGTTGCTTCATCTAAATTTCAAAATAGAAAAAATAACAAAAAACGGTTGTGAGGTAGTTCATATAATTGAATACAAGTTTTTAACGACAACTGTCATATCAGACTAACAAAAAAAAAGTTTTGAACTATTCTACAAACAATTTTATATATACGAACCTCGTTAGTCTATACAGCCCTTGCACGATGAACATTAGATAATGTTAACAATTCTCTATATTGCGATGTTCCTTCATGTCCGATGAAATCAGACGAACATGGGCGTGGCTCCATGATGAGCGTGTAAAATGCTCATGTGTTGTCGTAAAATTCGTATGAGTGTAGTCACATTGTCATTTGTTTTCACCGTATCCAGCTAAGTCTTGTGTCGTTTCTATGTGATCATGTCGTGGGCAGGTTGTCTATCGTGTGTCGTATATTTTGGCAAGTATTTGGAGCGGTTCGTGAACAAGTAGAGCAACAATGGAAGGACGACGAGAAGAGAAGAGAAACAACCTAGCGGGCGCTACCCATCCTAGCGGGCGCCACCCATCCTAGCAGGCGCCACCCATCCTAGCAGGTACCACCTATCCTAGCGGGCGCTACCCATCCTAGCGGGTGCTACCCACCTAGCGATCGCTAGGTGGGAGTGTTATAGACGATGCCAGAAATTGACCCCTAGTGGCTACTAAGTACACAGCGGTCGCTAGGTCCTATGAGACGAAGAAAATGTGTTTCTTATTTAGTCAGGATTTCGACCCGTGTCAATGACATTCAGCCTCTTGTCTCGGCCTGAGAATGATAAATATATTATTTACTTTGATACTTGGCTAGCAAGACTCCAGATTTTCCTATTTTCTAGCTAGGTCTTTGGCTATATATATGACATAAGTACTTAGGTTTTAGGAAGGGGGAGCGACAAAGACACTGAGACAGTCTTTGTACTACATCTTTTAGAGACCTAAGGAGATTAATTGAAGGAGGCAATCCCAGTTAACCACGGGGAGATTGGCAAGGCTTTATCATAACGACTACGCTTCCTCTATCTCTTTCTTATGTTTATTATCATTATGATCTTCATTAACCTATTGTGCTTCATGAATATGCTTAGCGAGTAGATTTCTTTAGAGTGCGATGCCCTAATATGTGATTAATTATCTATGCGAGTTTATGGTTCGAATATCTTGTGTATTAGTTGTTGATTGGTGTGCTTAATGCTTAGCCTAACTTGATCACTTAGCTTATGATTAGAATTGATGAGAGTGGATCGAGAGACACTCGAATTAATGGAAAAAACTAATTAAGATGTTCTTAGGTATTAATGAGACGTCTTGATATCGTAAGAATAACCCGTTATGAGAGACCTTCATAATTGAGATTAGTATAGTTCTAAGTCTAATTGATGAGCGAAAGTATTAATTAGTAGCTTAGATCTTTACTATCTTGGTTTTATCTTTCTAATGAGTGAAAGCGTTAGGGGGATGCATTAGGACACTCTGGGTACTAGTTGGAGCTTCGTAAGAACCATAACCTCGACATAGGTAATTAATACATAGGGTATCGTGCTCATTTGTTTCCACTGAATCACAATTATTTTATTTAAGATTCCAATTTTGTTTATTTTCTTACAGTTCAGTTACCAACCTTATAGACCTTTTAATTCTCTCGCTTCACATAATTACTTGTCTTGATTTCGTGTTCAACCCTCAGTTCGAAACCCTACTTATCCACTATACTATTTGGTTGTGCGTTTAATTATTCTCAATTTTGCATACATCACTCCATCTGTAACAAAAGCAACAATAATTTAAATTGCTATTTTTTATCAATAAAAAAGAATTCTGTCTAAGCATCTTTATAATCATCAACTTACTAGATTTTTATACAAGTCAAGAAAACTACACGAGTATAGTATAATATATTGTTTACTAGGTAGCACAAAACATCATAATATAATTCTGTCTTGAACCAATTTCCTATTAACAAAACAAGTAGAAAGTAAATGTAAATTAATCAAAATATTTTTTTTCAACAACTTCAAATATCTTTTTCCAATCACACACTAAAGCACACATTTAATGAATGATGCAATTATTAGATAACAAGCTAAACAACAATAACAAAGCTAAAAAAATACAAAAATAATCAATCGACATGCAATCGAGATAACAAGCTGAAAAATATCAAATCAATGGAAGCTAAAAAAATGAGGTTGAAGCTAAAAATGAAATCGAAATCGAAAGCTAAGTGGGGCGTTTTCGTTTTACCCAAAGAATGTATAAGGAAACAAAAAAAAGCATGAATAGGAAACATGCAAATTGGGATATCAAATTGGGAGCGTTTCTAATCGGAAACATGCAAAAAAAGAAAGTATAACCAAAAACGCCTAAGGTGGAGCGTTTTTAATGTTCAAAAAAAAGTATTAACCGAAAACGCCCAAGGCAGAGCATTTCTAATGTTCAAAATAAAAGCTGGGATGTCAAACCGGAAACATGCAATATCGAAAGAGAGAAAATTAAGGAAATTCCTTGGGTCTCCGGTGGTCGGGGATTGGGCTTCCTTAGGTCTCCGGTGGTCCAGGTCGGCCTACCTTGGGTCTCTGGTGGTAGGAATTAAAAAGAGAGGAAATTAGAGAAGAGGAAAATTTTTTTACTCAAGGAGGCGGAGGGGAGAGGCAAATAGCAGAGAGGAAGGAGGAGGTAGGAGGTAGGGTTTAATTAGTTTTTTATTCAATTACAGAAATAACCCTGGTAAAAATATAAATTTGAGGGTAAAATTGTAATCTTACCTCCAGTAGCAATAATTTTTTGGCCGGCTTTTTTTGGCTTTTTTGACCAGCTTGAAAACGCTCTGCATGGACCGATTTTTGGCCAGCTTGTCGAATTTTTTTTTGTATTTAGCCGGGTGTATTATATTACGAAATTAGTTTTTCAAATTAACGTGAAGATAGAATTTTGGGTAAATTACCCTCACGTCCCTGAGGTTTGGTCACCCTCCCCCTAGGGTCCCTGGCTTTTGGAAAATGATTGTCCCGTCCCTAAGTTTTGATGATAATAGACTCTCAGGTCCCTGGCTAACGTCATCGGCTCTTTTTTCATTTTTGATCATAGAAATGACCAAAATACCCTTAACTTTTGACCAAAATACCCTTAATTTTTCATTTTTGGTTAAGGGTATTTTGGTCATTTCTATGACCAAAAATGAAAAAAAGAGCCGATGACGTCAGCCAGGGACCTGAGAGTCTATTATCATCAAAACTTAGGGACGGGACAATCATTTTCCAAAAGCCAGGGACCCTAGGGGGAGGGTGACCAAACCTCAGGGACGTGAGGGTAATTTGCCCTAGAATTTTTTATTTCGAGGTACTTTTTCATTGCAACCATATCAAAGAGAATTCCACAAGTTGTGAATATTATTATTTTTAATAAACATTACTCCCTCTTGATTCAATGAGGATGCCAATTATTTCAAACGAGACTTACTTTTGCTTTTGGATTCTTCGAAACAGTTTTTTATAACTGAATATTTGTATTAATATCAACCCGAATATGCAATATATACATACTGAGTCACCGGGATCTGGAAAAAAACTCAAAAATTACGTAGTTAAACTTAAATTGCTGGAAATAGCTCCCGCTGGAGCGATTTCTGGTCAAAAATGAAAATCGCCCGCGCCGGAATGATTTTTGGTAAAAAAAATTGCTCGCGCTGGAGCGGTTTTTGGCCAGCTGAGCCGAGCCGCTCTTAATATCTCTGCCACAACGGGCAGCTCGGCTTGACTGAAAACGCTCCAGCTGGAGCAATTTCAGTCGAAAACGCAGACGGAGCAGCGGTTTCGTGCGAAGCAAAAATGCTCCCCGCAGAGAGGTTTTCCGCTCGACCCCAGACAAAGAAAATATTTCCCAAGAACCCCATTTAGGGAATTGTCGGAAAAATAAACTCTCTTTTGGAAAATTACTCCAATAGCAGCAAATTACTTTTTTTCTTTTTCTAATCACATTAATTGATACATGACACAATATTATTCTATAAATATATGAAAAATTGTGATTTTCAATTCTTTATTAATAGATCTCAATATTTTAAATATATTTTTTTAAATTCTCCATAAATATAACTCAATATTTTTAATTCATATTTTTGAATTCTATATAAATAAAGTCCAATTTTTCAATTCTTGATAAAATTTGTATAAATAATACTATGAAAATTCTTTATTAATTAAATATAAAACTTTTTTATATTTATTATAATTTATATGTAAATATAAGTTGATTATAGATAATATGTGAATGAGAGAGAAATTAATTTTTTATTTGGTAACTTCATCATGAGTGGTCATGAATAAAGATAGTAAAATTGTGCTTTAGGTTAGGTTGTATATTGATGAGAGAGAAATTAATTATTTATTTAGTGATTAGGGTACGAGTGGTCATTGATAAAAATAGTGTTAAGGAGTTTCATACAAATAAATTAGAATACAACAAACAATTAAATAAGAACTATTATAGTCCCTTTACAATTATAACTTGCATATCTAATGGTTTATTTATTTTAATAAGCTTTATTAAAAGATTTACAATTCTAATATTATAACTTGTTATAAAAAGATGATCGTAAAGTTGGTCCAATTTTCTGATCAAATCCCTTCTTGTTAGGTTTTATAAACACGAACCTCGGGTTCGTAATAGCGGAAGTTAGAATTTTACCAACAACGAATCTGATCATGACAGTATAACATAAAATCAGGATAACAAGATCGTTAGAGAACATGCTCTTTCTTTTGAATACCACCCTTAGGTTTAAGAAACTTTGGCTTAGAACTATTCTTAGCCTTGTTTTTCTGCTTCTTTCTGCCTTTAAACGCAGAGCTAGAAGAGGAGCCCACCATGAGCACATTCCTTTCCTTCACAGTAGTTCCTTCAAAAGTCTTAAGCATGTTATGCAGCTGAGGCATAGTCGTACCAAGCGACATAACACACTGCGCCTGCTTCGCATCATCCTGATACTTCTTCTGAGCCTCTACGTCAAATGTAGCAAGTTCAGGAGAACCAGCCGCAGGGGCAACAGAGATGGGCGTGTCCAACACGTACTCAATCCTTTCTTGCCTTAGCACCAAATACATGTTTGGTGCCAATCCAGAAAATTTGGCCTAGCCAACTTGTTCGATTCCAGTATAAATCTCAACGACATGTTAGCCATTTCAACACACCTAAAAGAATAAAATTAAAATAATAATTCATATGATCAACATTCAGCAATCAAAATAAACACGGCCTTTAGCTTTCTTTTGTCTCCATTATTTTCACATACTCAACGACCTCATCGAAAGAGTATGAATTTATATCTAATATAAATCTTAATGGACTAGGATCAACATTCCTACTATCACAATCACCTGCTTTGGCAGGTGGCTGTAACAGCAGAACTGGTTCCAAACCAATTACAGTTTCTACAATTCCTAGTTATCGGACCCAGTCCAATCAATGTCTCCTCATTATTTCCTTGCTTTGGCTAGTGAAACAACATAGGTGGTTTGCAACCATCACACGGTGACATTTACATGTCCCTATAAGAGTTCCATTAAACATAGCTCCAAGCAAAAGACTTTGGTCTTAAATACTATATAGCAAAATTTCAGTTTCTCTTAATTATAATGGAGACATCATTCATTCAAAATGAAAACTATATTTAAGTTTGAGGAACATTTCACGTCAGGGTATTTAACTTGCTCAAACAAGATCCATAAATAGTTTACATAATATTTCATGAGATCCAACTCAAAAAATTAAATGTAAACAGTTACTAGAATCTAATTCAAAACTTTAAGATTAATCCAGGGACCAAATTCCAATTAATCCAGTAAATTCGGAGATTTCAGAAACATCCAACGGACAAACTATAATTTTCCAAATTCACGAATTTGCAGAGGCGCCCCTGCAAAATCTCAAATTCTCGGCGACAGCCCTTAGGGCAAATTTTGAAAAGGGGGTCGACGATAAAACACAATCGACGCCGTTCCGATCATCACCGCCGCCGCCACGACGAAGCCCGCGACTGGGTGAGTACTGCGGTGGTCCCATCCTAACAGTTCTCAGCGCGTGATGGCCAAATTGGGTCGAAGAGCCCGCGACGTCGAACGGGGGACGGGGTTCACGGTTCATCTTCAACTTCGTCGTCCCTGAGCCCCATTCATTTATCACCATACTCGTCGTCCGACTGCCTCTCGGTCGTAGGAGGCGACGTTGCATAAATCGGTCACCGACGTTAAGACAAGCAACGAATCGAAAGTGTCACGCGTTAGCGTCGGTCCAGTTCGTCGTTGCCGTCAACGGTGTCCAACAACCGGCAAGTCGAAGCACGGGATCGGCGAATCAGATTCGCAGTCCTGATAATCAAAACAGTTTATTTATTTATTTATTATATATGTACCAGTTATATATAAAAAGTCGAATTGTATACAACCATAAAATTAACCTGAAATTTTAATACCACTGTTGAGTTTTATAAACACGAACATCGGGTTCGTAGCAGCGGCAGTTAAAATTTTCACCAACAACGAATTTGATCATTGCAGTATAATATAAAATCAGGATAACAACATCGTTAGAGAATTCTTACAGTGCATTGTAGATCGAATCTTCAACTATGGAATCCACGTAGTCCTCATTTACGAACTCTTGACAGTTGATATTTTCGAGAACTCTTGACAGTTAATTGTCGTGTCCTTAACCTGGATGCTCATGTGTACATATATTGTGGAAATATTTGACAAATCCTAACCCCATAAAGGGAGGATTTCGTGGGCAGCAACCAACGTCGAACTCTACTTTGGAGCCCAATTTTATATTTTCTTGACATAGTCAACATGTCATATATATATATATATATATATGTTAATTAATTAAATCTAATTTAACTAAACACTTATAATTTCTATCTAATAGAATTATAATATTTTTCTATAGATTAAATATTCTTGATCAAATTAATATTTAATCTAATCAACTTCAATTCGTAAACTAAGACTACTTATTTTGTGACCCATAGGCCCTCACATGTCAAACGATTAGTCGAACTAAAGGTCTTAGTCGAACTCTAGACAATAAATCAAACAATTTCAACATATGAGCTACGTTGCAAGTGTTCTCTCCAAGTCTATTTGAGGAATGAATCTTATTCTTGGCTCAACTACCATGCACATATACTTCATGATGTACCTAACGCATGTCGTATCTACCCATTTAGGAGTACAAGTGTTGGTCATGGCCAAAGCCCATCACTCTGCAGATATCGTGCGTATTAACCTCAAGTCGGAGGACTATTACACTACTCCACAAACCAATATTCCCGTAAAAACGTAAATAGAAAACACCAAACAGTTTCTCGGTCGGGCATGCCAATACTCTCCAAAGCATCTGTGCATCCATCATGAAATATCTAGTATCTCATAGTTGTGAGAACCACTACATCCTCTAAGGATATGATGCAAATCACACATCAATCGCAATCGCATCATCGATATCCCATTCTCAATGATCATTGATTGTGGCTATTTTAGAACTATGTTTATAGTCATCTGAGATCTCACATCCTCAATGACAACATTAGTTCATAGGAATACTAACATGAATATATGCAAACAATCAAACAATATATTCAATAAGTATCATGCCGAGTATTATAAATAATACAAAATAAGTGAATGTGATCAAGTATAATATTCCTATATCGATTGTCTCTAGGACATCTATACCAATAATATGCTTCGAAGCAAAACTATTACAGCCTCTTATACGGTCCCCAACCGGCCTCTTTAGTCTGCCAGCTCTGGTCTAGAAAATTTCCTTTCAAAGTTGAATATTTCATGTGGATTGCTTTTCATGGAAGGCTCTTAACAAAGGACTTTCTAATCAGGAGGGACATGTTTACTCGCTGGGACTGCCTTTGTCCTCTTTGTGGCGACGAGGATGAGAGCATCAATCATGTTCTTCTTCACTGCCCTCTTTCGAGTGGAACATGGAACTATTTTGTCCGGAAGTTAGGCATATCCTGGTGTTGCGGGTCGACTATCACTAGTTCTTTGGAGACTTGGATGGAGCTTGTTCAAGATGGCATGGCTAAGAAGGTATGGTTTGTACTCTATGGTGTAACTATTTGGGGGATTAGAATCGAGCAATTTTTCAGAATAGCGGATACTCAAGTAGGAAGATATAGCTGTTTTACCGAGATAGCGTCGGTACGAATTCGTGAATTAATTTTCTGCTCCAACAATCAAGTGTAAAAGTGTGTTTAGGAAAAAATAAGTTTCCATTGATGACACTCAAACTATGAACCCCGAGTCTGGAAACATATAGATGCTTTGTTTTTACTGCCAAAGTGAAATTGTTACAATTGTTTTGAGCCAATATCATGATTTATAATGAACGTCTTTGTCTTTTTTTTCATGGTTACTACCGAAGAACCCCTGTTATCCGAAAGGTCCATGTTAAAATCATCAACTTGTTAATCGGAAGGAGGACTAATAAAAAAACTACCAAGTATGCTATTATGCGATATTTGGGAGAATGGTAGAGTGTTTAATTTTTTATAGGGTCCCGAAGATCAAGGATGTTTTCTTTTTTTAGTATATGCCCCTCTAATATGGATGGAAAAAATCATTCAAGATTTGTTAATGAGTTTGGTGAAACAGATTAGGAATACATAGCAGATAGTAGAAAGCAGATAGTAGAAAGTAGATAGCATAAAGTAGATTCAAAAATGTATTTGGTAAAATCAAATAGCATATTCGATTTAGTAGATTATTTTTGGTTAAATTAATTATAAATTTATAAATTAAGCTTTCAAAATTAATCTAAATTATTTTTTAAATCAAAATATTAATAATTTAATATATTACTTATTTATATTTCTAAATAAAAATTTTGATAAAGGAGAAATAGTCTTATTTATTTTCTAAAAATAAATATTTTGATAAATGAAAAATAGTTAACTTATTGAATATATTAATTTCTTACATTTGGTTGGAGAATAAAATAAGAATAAGAATAACAACCATGTCAATATTCATTTTTTTGAGACATCTATGTTACGATAAAAAAATTATAATTGTTAATTCATACTATAAATCGTACAAATCATCTAATGCAAACAATAAAATTTCACAATACTTCATTTCAAATAAGAGCTCAATATATAACAAAAAATAATTTTTCTTATCAATTTAAAAAATTATTGAGTTTGATGAAGTAATAGAATAATAGCTAGTTTAAGGATAAAAAATAGTGAAAGTTGTTGTATGTGAAAAAAAGTAATTAATTCTTGCTGTATAATTATATATTTACTATGAAGAGAAAATTAATACCAACATAACATAAAAAAATAAATGATAATCTTACTTTTGAGGTTGGATGCTTGAAGGTTGGATGATAATCTCATCTTAATCTAATTTGAATTAGTAGTTAAAATCTCTTGATATTTATTTAGTTAAATAGAATCTTTAATATTTCAAATAATTTCTAAGCAAAATAAATCTCTTAATTTTTTTTGAACGGAAATCTCTTGATATTTGTTTAATTAAATAGAATTTTTAATTTTTTAGATAATTATAAATAACATAATCTTTTGAAACTACTCCTAAACGACTAGTAGATTATAATCTACTAATTTTACTAAACAGCTAGATTGTCAATCTACTCCTAACCTATACTAAAACTACTATCTAGTCCTAAACTATTGTTTTCCAAACAAGTAGATTGTCAATCTACTTCTAGTATATGTCCGCCGCAATAATAATTTCGGCGATCCATAATAGTGTCCACCGAATCAAATTTGGCATCAATTATTATACAAATATACATAATATATTGACACAATGCGCTATAAATATCTATAAAATCTAGGGTTCAAATCTCACATTATCATAAAAAATACATTGCAAAAAACAATTCTTACCTTTCACAATAAAATTCTTACCACCACCAATCTCATTCTCATTCTCATTCTCGACGAACTGTTCCACAACTCTCGAAGCCGAAGCCGAAGCCGAAGCCGAAGCCGGAACGTGGCAATTTGGGATATAATACATATTTGGGCCCAATAGACTAAGAAGTTGGCGCGAGGCGAAAAGCGCGGGTCGCCAGAGATCAATTCCCTAAAATAACGTAACGGTAAAGATCCGGCTTCCAAATGAGAATTTGAGTCTAAAATCAAAAAATAGGATAAGGATATCGGTCTAATGAATTTTGTCTTGCCCATTTCCATCCATAATTAAATGTGTATAAAAGCATGTATTCATTTTATAATCAATAATATACAATATTGTTCCATTCTGACCTATTTCAACGCATCAACTTAAGGTGTACCATGGTCAAACTCGTAAATCATAAAGATCAAGTGTAAAAGTATGTTTGGCCAAAAATAACACTCAAAATATGAACCCCGAATCTGGAAACATATAACATCCTTTGTTTTTACTGCCCGAGTGAAATTATTACAATTGTTTTGAGGCCAATATCATGACTTATAATGAACGGTGATATTTTATTTCGGTAACAAGTTGACGATTTTAACATGGACCTTTCCGACAAAAGGAGTTGCTTCAGTGGTATCATTAGTAACTATGAAAAAAAAAAGACAAAGAACATCGTAGTGTCCCCTTTCACACTATGATACTCTGTGTGGTATTTTTAATTTTCATGGTTACTGTTGGCTTCAACAGTTAATAATGCTACTACAGAAAGAACCCCTGTTTATCCAAAAGGTCCATGTTAAAATTATCAACTTGTTAATCGGAAGGAGGACAATTGAAAACTACCAAGTAGTCTATTATATGATATTTGGGAGAATGGTAGTGTGTTTAATTTCGCCTTGAATTGGGTGCGGAGGTTACTCGATTTTTGGACTGTTTGAAATTCACCTCAGACGTCGGATGAGGTTCATCAAGCCACACAGAAGATCAAACGGCCATGTTTCACGCGGGGGCATTTTCGGGTTTTACTACAGCGCACGCGTGTAATTAATTACCTATTTTTCTAAGATTTATTGCAGCCCACGCAAAAATTAATTGCCTACAATTAAATTCTGTGTTTTTCTTTAATGGTGCTCATTAATTTCTAATTCTTGTTTTGCCCATTTTTTTGCACGCGTGTCCATTCTTTTTTTCCTTCTTTTTCATTGTTCTTGTTTTGGTAGTAATTAAATGGTTGGTTTTTCATTAATTGCTTGATCGTGATTAATTGCTTGGTTAATTATAGCAATTAATTGTTTCATTCGTATTTTCTTTTTTGTTAGTAATTAATTGCTTGGTTTTGTGGTCGAATTAATTGTTCTTGCGCTTTTTTTAGTTGTGCCCCTTCGGGTTATGAGAATGGCAAACCCGGGTTACGAGAATGTCATGCCCGGTTATGAGAAATGCCAAACCCGGTTACGAGAAATGTCAAGCCCGATTACGAGAACGTCAGGCCCAGTTACGAGAATGGCAAACCCGGGTTACGAGAATGGCAAATCCAGGTTACGAAAATGTCATGCCCGATTACGAGAATGGAAGGTCCGGGTTATGAGAATGCCAGGTCCGGATTACGAGAATGGCAAACCCAGGTTACGAGAATGGCAAACCTAGGTTACGAGAATGGAAGGCCCAACTTACGAGAATGCCAAGCCCGGGTTACGAGAATGGCAAATGCGGGTTACAAGAATGGTAAACCTGAATTACGAGAATGGCAAATGCGGGTTATGAGAATGCCATGCCCGGTTACGAGAATGGAAGGCTCGGATTACGAGAATGGCAAACCCGGTTTACTAGAATGGCAAACTCGAATTACGAGAATGGCATGCCAAGTTACGAGAATGGAAGGCCCGAGTTACGAGAATGCCAAGCCCGGGTTACGAGAATGCCAAATGCCGATTACGATAATGACAAACTCGAATTACGAGAATGGCAAACACGGGATACGAGAATGCCACGAGAATGGAAGGCCCGGGTTACGAGAATGCTAAGTTCGGATTACGAGAATGGCAAATCCGGGTTACGAGAATGGCAAACCCGGGTTACGAGAATGTCAGGCCCGAGTTACGAGAATAGCAAATGCGGGTTACGAGAATGGAAAATATGGGTTATGAGAATGGCAAACCCGAATTACGAGAATGGCAAACGCGGGTTACGAGATTGCCATGCCCGGTTATGAGAATGGAAGACTCGGGTTACGAGAATGGCATGTCCGATTATGAGAAATATTAGATCCGGGGTACGAGAATGGCACGCCCGGCTACGACTTATGGCATGCTCGGTTAATATTATATAAAATTTATAATAAATTAAATAATTTATTAAATAACATATCCGGTTATGTCTTAATTGAATGTCCGGTTATGAGAAATGACATGCCCTATTAATGTTTAATAAAAATTATAATTAATTAATTAAATGATTAACTGAAAGGCAAAATAAATGAATTAATTATTTAAATAACAAAAAAAATCAAGTGGATCCTGTACTAAATATCAAAACTCGTATCATGAAATTATTTAAATATTTAAGCCCACTGCTTTATTTGGATAGGGATCGGGGTCCACCCATACAACACAACAAAATAAGCGAGCGTGTCAAACAGACACAAATCCTTTTACCATTTTGCCCCTATTCTGAGCAGCCCGGAATATGGGCCCTCCAAACCCAATCCATCCTCGTTTAATTTTATAGGGCCCCGAAGATCAAGGATGTTTTCTTTTTTTGGTATATGCCACTCAAAAAGATTCATACTAACAAAAAAATATCACTGACTCATAATATAATAAAGAAGAAACAACCCAAAGTGATCTAATTCTATCCCGTAAATAATAATTGGGTAAAAATCTACTTTAATACTTTGTAGTTTCGTATTTTGATACACTATTATATTGTATTTCCAAATTCCTTGATCAGGTGACAAAGATTTTTTTTTAATGACAATTAAGTAACATATGCTAACCTCAATTGCTTAAATTATCTTGTGTATCATGTCACGTCATTAATTTTATCCATGATTCATATAATTTTATCCTCGTGGCACTGGCACTCAACACCACCAAATATTCGACGATAACCGCCACAATAATAGTTTTGGTGATCCAAAATAAAGTCCACCGAATTAAATTTTGCATCAATGATTATACAAATATGTAAAATACATTGCAAAAAACAATTCTTACCTTTCACAATAAAATTCTTACCCACCACCAATCTCATTCTCATTCTCAGCGAACTGTTCCACAACTCTCGAAGCCGAAGCCGGAACGTGGCAATTTGGGATATAATACATATTTGGGCCAAAGTATATAAATGGGCCTGATTGGTTGGACTCGATGCGATCCGAATGGCCCAAGATGTTGGCGCGAAGCGAAAAGCGCGGGTCGCCAGAGATCAATCCCCTGAAATAACGTAACGGTAAAGATCCGGCTTTCCCTCCTCTCCGCTCCTTCCCTTTTCCTTTCTTAGCCATTCAATCCTCTAAACTCTCTTATAACTTTTCCAATCAAAAACCACTTCTTACCCTCTCTCTTTTCCCACTGCATTTGTTTTCCTCGCTTCCCGTCTTCGATCGTCCCGTTCGTTACTCGAACAATGTCGACCACCGAGAAGGAGAGGGAGACCCATGTCTACATGGCCAAGCTCGCGGAGCAGGCCGAGCGCTACGAAGGCAACTCGCTTTCCCTCTCTCTCACCCTTCCTGTAATCGGCTGTTACGTAGCGCCTGATTTGATGTTTTAATGCAACAGAAATGGTGGAGTGCATGAAGAAAGTGGCGAGGCTCGACTGCGAGCTGACGGTGGAGGAGAGGAACCTGCTGTCCGTGGGATACAAGAATGTGATCGGAGCAAGGAGGGCGTCTTGGCGGATAATGTCCTCCATCGAGCAGAAGGAGGAGTCTAAAGGGAACGAGAGCAACGTTAATCTCATCAAGGAATACCGCCACAAAGTCGAAGAGGAGCTCTCCAAGATCTGCAGTGACATCCTTTCCATCATCGACGAGCATCTCGTCCCTTCTTCTACCTCTGGAGAAGCTACGGTCTTCTACTATAAGATGTGAGTTGTGGACGTACCTTACACTTCAGAATTGGAAAGTTTCCGTTAACTGTATCTCTCAATATGGATCCAGGAAAGGCGATTATTATCGCTATCTAGCTGAATTCAAGACCGACAATGATAGGAAGGAGGCCGCGGAGCAGTCTTTAAAGGGATACGAGGCATGTTGCTTCTCTTTTGCTTGCAGATACCATAACTTCCCAGGCTTATGTTTCTCTACCCTGTTGCAGGCTGCATCTGCGACCGCAAACACCGAACTGCCGTCTACTCACCCGATTCGCCTTGGCCTTGCTCTCAACTTCTCTGTCTTTTACTATGAGATCATGAATTCCCCTGAAAGGTACTTGTCAATGAGCCTCATAACTTGTACCATGCAGTGCCTTGTCCAACAAGGATGACCAGTTCTTTTCGATACAGGGCCTGCCATTTGGCAAAGCAAGCTTTCGATGAGGCGATTGCTGAGTTGGACACCTTGAGTGAGGAATCGTACAAAGACAGCACCCTGATCATGCAGTTGTTGAGAGACAACCTCACCCTTTGGACCTCTGACTTGCCTGAAGATGGAGGTAAGGAGAGACATTGAACGAGGTGTGAATCGCAATATACAATCTTTTTAGCGTCATCTAAACAGTGGTTCATTCGCGCAGGCGAGGAGAACTTCAAACCTGAAGAGTCCAAACCTGCAGAAGAACAGGTCAGTTCATACCAGATTCCCCCTGTCAAGTAGACCAGCTCGCGAAAATTTACAGTTTTGTCAGCGCATGTTGATGGGTGCAACCACCCCGAAAGTGGATGCAAATCCCCCGAAAGAGGGATTCGTACCCTTGAGGCATTTGCACCCACTTTCGGGTGTCATCACACCAAAAACGTTTTGTGGACAAAAGTAAAACATGCAACATACATAATCCAATTTTTCTTAAAAGAACTTTGGCATTGTTTGCAGAAGTAAGAGAGAAGTTGAGATGAAGGCCCCAGAATACTTGGAAGAAGAGGTTTCTTTTTACAACCTTTTCTTGCAAGGACATTCGGCTGAACAATTCGGATTCTTCTTCTCTGCCATTGATCTTTCTGGATTCTCCAAGGATCAGAGGCATTTGAACTTGCACTCCAGCTGTTAATTTGCTATATTTTAAACGTCTTGTTTTAGTTTTCCCACTTTTATCTTACAAGTGTAAACTTCTACCCTACATTTTTTTTGGATGCCTGTTGCATCCTTTAATATACGAATATTGCGCCACATGAGCGCTTAACAGTATAAACATGAGATCACCACCTTCTTTTTTTTGGTAGGTAACATGAGATCACCTTTGATCACCAAATAATTATGGGAAAAAATGGAAAGCGACTTTTGTTCGAAACAACCCAGTATCAGGATACCGATTAGGTCGACTGATTCGGATTAAGATGGATCAGACCATAAAGGAGTGAAAACCTCTCCCTTTACAACCAAGTGTTAATGCATTTGCAGTTTCAGATCCCAAACTCAAAATCGTTGGTTATGCCATAACTCTTCGTCCCATTTCAGGGGCATAAGAAGTGACGTGGTAGCAACTATGAGGGGAAATTATCTTGCCGGGATTTATTATGGATGTGGTAGAGTTGGAATAGCACCGCATAGATGGTTTCAAGCTTGCGACCAGTTTACACCCTCCATACTCAAGAGACTGTACATATTCACCTCATCTATCTCTATGCTAGTTCCTAATTTGAACTATCTTCTTGTGGAGAAGACAAAAGTACGGTTCGAAATTCGCAGCCATTACTCTTCCTTGACAAAGTAACTCTGGGGCAAAGAAAAATCTTCCTCGTGAGCTAGCATCTCCGCATCTTCATCATCCGGTTTCTGAATGCAATGATAAGATAAGAACACAATAAAGACCCTTCCATTTAAGTCGAAACATTTATTACGTGTTTGGTTGGAAGGAAAAGAAAGTGAGATGGACTTGGCCAAGAAATTTGATCAAATTCCGCTACCCCTCTCTTTCGTCCCAACCAATCTAAGACAGACCAACAGGGGCACATAGCTACATACCAGCATTTCGATGTTGTAGAAACGGTCTAGCAGCTGCAAAACCTCATCCGCAGAAAAGGGCCGGTCAAAACTGCAAATGGAGCCATCAAGTGTCAGAACTGCTCCAAGCCATAAACACACTCCAAGAGAAACCAAAACAAACCATTGACAGAGGCACAGAGCAACTAACCTTCTTCGAAGAAATTCCATAAGACCGTAGAGGACAAAGTGGCGATGTATGCCTGAATCAAAAGATTACAATCACATAGATTACTTGATGATCATGGCGAAGTCATGCTACCACATGAATCTCCAACTCAAGATTAAAAGGAAACAAAAACCAGACCAATAAATGTCAGTACGCACTTCCAATCAACCAAACAAGACAAACGTAGATCTAGAAACAAATCCTAAACCCCGGCCAATCGCCTCATCATCCAATGACCCCAACTCAATCATGAATCTCACTTCTCGGACATCCAATTCCCGAACGTTCTTCAAACAAGAAAAACAGTATGTTTCTTCAATACGAGAGCTCCTAGGAGCCGCATCAACGAATCACGAGAGAAATCCAGCAGTAGTCCACGCATCAAGAATCTCAAACGATAACACGACGGGAGACGCTTCGAGTGGCAATAGTACACGCACTCCAAACAAGCAATAAACGCTCCTCCGCAACATTCTAATTACTCAACCAACGAAAAACAAAAATAGGGAAAAAAGAAGATCAGAGCAAATAAGGAAAAAGAAAGTGAGTGCCTCGGAGTTTGACTGGAGGATAAATCTCGAGTGCTTCCAGTAGCCTCAGCTCCAATTCCACCTGAGATTGCTCCTACGCACCACAAAAATTATGATCATTAATCTCTAAAATAATAACAAAAACAATGAAGAAGAAGAAAATGAAAATGAAAGAGAGGAGGGTGGGCCCTACCTTGGGGAGGGAGGAAGCAGAGGAAGGCGGAGCTTTGCAAGGGGAGTGCACCGACACGCCGTCCTGCTCCTCGTCCCTCTCTTTCTTCTTCTTCTTCTTCGCGCCGTCGCCGCCTTCCATCTCGTGGGACCCACCGTCCTTTCGATTCCTTTTAACCGCCTCGAGGCGAAAGGTAAAACTCTTTTTAAGCTGCGTCTTCTTGCTCTTTTTAAGCGGTATGGGCTTTTTCTCGGCCCAGGGAAGGAAAGCCCATTCTGGGCTTTTGCTCTTTTTAAAAAAGTTGCCAAATTTGGGTATATTTTTCATAATCATCCCCTCTTTCCTCTCTCTCCTTTCCTCTCTCGGACTTAATGATGACGTGCACCATTTTAAAATTTTATGGCTTGTCAGTTACGTCATCATTGGCACGGATAAAAAAAAGTTGAAATGACCTACCATGCAGTCCGTAAATATGACATGGCAAATTCAGATGGCTGGTCAGCTGTCCTAGACATGCCCGGGAAAAAGTGTATAAACCATAGGGGAGTGAATTCATAACTTGAAATCACATGGACTAAATTATAAAAATATAAAACTACAAGGTACTAACAAGGACTTTTCTCTAATCTTTATTATTCAAAAATGTTAAATCATCGATGCGTGTATATCCAAGTAGACTAACTCATTCTAAATTATCTAAATACTCATCCAACATCAGTATATTTCATAATTTGTTATCAAAAGAAATCAATAGAGCGTCCTTTGAAAGGACATCAAGGGGGCTGGATTTGGTACGACGAGAGAGGAGTTTCCTGTACCAAACATGATTTAATATGGTCCCTTGATCTTGATGATTAGGCGCGCGTCCAAGATCTGACGGTTGTAATTTGTATGGACATTTTCATCTTTTACTCACCCTCCTCTATTTTTCCTTCTCTCCCCTCCCTGCCATAATTCTCTTTTGCCTTTTACCCCTCTCTCTGTCTCTCTCTCTCTTTCTCACTCTCTTACTCCATCATCTCTCTCTCTAATTAAAAATTCATGGTTCAATATCTGAGGCCAACGACGTTGCCACGAGCCCGACACCGACCACTACTCCGACGCCGACGAGGAGCAGACCGGAGTTCGATTGTGAAGAAGGGGCGACGGTGAGAAGCGGTCGAGAGGTTCCTGTTGGAGAGCCACAAGTTCTTACTTCGGAGTCCGATTGAGGTGATTCAAGTTACTGTGTAAAGTTGAGATATAGATCTACAACTTTATAGTTTATAACTTCTCCAAATTTGAAGTGAAAGAATGTTGAAAATACATTTGAAGCCACGAGTTGATAGAGTTACGAAAATATATTTTGGTTGGGGGACAACAAGTTCTTACTTGGGAGTCCGATTAAGGGGATTCAAGTTATTGTGCAAAGGTGAGATGTATATGTACAACTTTGTAGTTTATGACTTCTCCAAATTCAGAGTGAAATGATGTTAAAAATATGTTTGAAGTCAATAGTCGATCGAGTTACAAATCCAGGTTATGTCAAATGGCATGCCCAGATTTTTTCGAATTGCATTCCCAGGTTATGTCAAATGACATGTACATGTTATATGAAATGGCATGCCCAGGTTATGTCAAATGGCATGCCCAGGTTATGTCAAATGGCATGTTAGATTCATTCTCTGTGGGTTGAACCCTTCTCTTACCTTACGAGTCTAGGGTATGTTAATTTTTACTAGGTCTAGAGTATAGGTATAGGTTCATGTTTAGAAGTATGGTCTATGATACCCTTACCTTTTTCAAAAACTTTAGACTTTATCCTAATTAGATCCTAATTAAACCATATTGATAATATATTTAGAGTAATACGCAAGAACCTAAAAACTTAACTAGAGGGAGACGCAGTCAGCAAGAAAAAAAAGTGAAAATAGTCGAGATGATGTAATGCCAATTCTACTAGGTAGAACTAGACATCTGCAAAAAAAAAGAAACACGAACAAATGCACATTTTTAGGCAATGTGTACAAATTGCTAGTTGTCATGTATTATTCTGAAGTGATAATTTCTATAAGTCACTTTAAAATTAAGAAAAAAATGAATCCTTTAAGCCTGACTCTAACATTGACTGAAAAGAAGTGAAGAACTCGAAAATAGCTTTAATGGAAGCTCAAAGGTAGCTCACAAAAGCGGGAAGAACATAGAGAGAACGAGAAACGGTTATTGGTAGGAGAGAAACTTTTTCCCAATTTTTTATTATTTTTCTTCTCTGTATAACCACCCTTATTTATATTCTAAAGAGTACAGCTAATACTACTAACGCCACGTCAACATATGCAAAGCGTGCGGGGCCACAATTTAACTTAAACGAAATGCCCCATTTAACTAAGTCGAGACGACGTCATTGGCACAACGTTGATTAAGCACCTCATCAATCACACCAAACAACAGGTCGTCCATATCAACTTCATCATGTTCGTCTTCAGCTTCCTTGAGCTTGATCTCGTCAAGTGTACAACCCTGAAGATGATCATTCATAAATTCTGTAGCAGCTAATACCCCCCCCCCCCCCCCCGGTAAGTTGGGCGATGAATGTCCAGAAGACCCAACTTAGAGACAAGGTATGTAAATCGAGGAGCAGGCAACCCTTTTGTGAGAAGATCAGCAAGCTGAAGGGCAGTAGGAACGTGAAATAACTTAATCAGGCCGCGTATGCGCTCACGCACCAAGTGACAATCGAGCTCGATATGCTTAGTCCGCTCGTGAAATACAGGGTTCTCAGCGATATGAATCGCCGATTGATTATCATAATAGACCAAGGCAGGACTAGCAAGAGCAGCATTCAGATCACGAAGGAGATAGGATAACCACTGTATCTCACAAGAAATAGCAGCCAAAGCACGATACTCGACCTCAGATGAAGATCGAGAGACAGTGACCTGCTTCTTAGCTTTCCAAGAGACCAAAGCATTGCCAAAATAAAGACAGAATCTAGTAACAGAGCGTCGGGTATCAAGACAAGCAGCCCAGTCACTATCAGCATAACCCCGAAGTTTAAAATCAGAATTTATGGGAAAGAATAAACCCAAACCTGGGGACCCTTTGATGTACTTAAGAACGTAGTACGCTGCCTGAAGATGAACATCAGTGGGCTTGGTTAAGAAACGGCTAAGCTGTTGAATCGCAAAGCTGATATCTGGGCGACTGGTGGTAAGATAAAGCAATTTGCCCACCAAACGATGATAAAGATGTGAATCCTCCAGAACCTGCTTACCATCAATGCTCTGCTTATAAATAGGTTTGCCTAAACTGTCGTAAGCAAGATGATCAAGCAGAACACCAGTTTTCTTGCCCATTTTGATGCTAACATCAATAGGAGTCTGACGAGGCTTGCAACCCAGATAACCAACATCATCAAGGATCTCAAGAGCATACTTCTTCTGGCATAAATGAAGGCCAGTAGAATTACGAGCCATTTCAAGTCCAAGAAAGTATTAAAGCTGCCCCAAGTCCTTGAGCTTCAAAGTCTGTTCTAAAGACGACTTAGTAGAAACCAACAAAGCTGCAGAATCACTAGCAAGGATAATGTCATCAATTTATACAAGTAAAGCCATGAAGGAATCTGAATCATGCTTAACAAAGAGGGAATAATCGCACTTTGATTGAAGAAATCTAAGCCCAAGCAAAATAGAAGTCAATTTGGCAAACCATTGCCGACTTGCTTGTTTAAGCCCATACAACGATCTCTTCAACTTGCAGACTTTGTGGTCATCTGCTGAAGAAACAGACAATCCCAGTGGCAATTTCATATAAACTTCTTCGTCGAGATCACCATGTAAAAATACATTATTAACATCTAGTTGTTGAAGAAGCCAACCATTACTGACAGCGAGAGCAATCAGAACTCGCACTATAGGCATCTTAGCTACAGGACTGAATGTCTCGAAGAAATCTATTCCAAGAGACTGAGTGTAACCTTGAGCCACAAGACGGGCCTTATACCTTTCTATACTCCCATCCGACTTGAGCTTGATCTTAAACACCCATTTGTTACCCACCAACTTCTTGCCAGGTGGTAACTCTTTAAGTTCCCAAGTCTGATTTTCTTCAAGAGCAAGTAATTCTGACTGCATTGCACGAATCCAACACTCATCCTTAGCTGCATCGGCATAAGATTTAGGTTCTACATGGCTAGCTACAGAACAAGTAAAAATCCTATATCTAGGAGAGAGATTAGAATAGGTAAAATATTATTGAATAGGATAAAGACTGGTAACAGAACAGATATTGAAAGAAGAAGAAACCTGTCCTGGAGAGTGATCATATGAGTGCGATGGAATCATAGATTGGTCATAGTGTTATAGGTAAGCAGGTACTTGTTTTGATCGAGTAGATCGTCTTGGGACAGGTGGTGGTAAGGCAGTAGTAACAGGTGGTGATGGAGCAGGAGTAGGAGGTGATGGATTGGTGTTATGGTCAGGTAAAGATTCTGGAGGTGGATCAGGTAGAGGTGTTAGAGTAAGTGGTACTGGTACAGAATTTGGATCAGGATCAATGTGAGCAAAAGGAACAGACCCTGGTAGTGTCAAATTTGCAGGTATGTAGGGCTGATAATACTAATCTTGATACACTGTCCTGTCCTTAAAAGGGAATAGATGCTCATAGAAAAGAACATCCCGAGAGATGAGGGTGTTATGGGATTCTAAATCATATAATCTATATCCCTTGATCCCAATAGGAATATCCAGAAAAACATACTGCCTAGCCCTTGGTTGAAGCTTAGTCCTATGATTAGAAGAAGTTGTTGTATAACAGAGACTGTCAAACACTCTCAAATGTCCATAATGGGGGACCTTCTTGAAAAGCTTTTCAAATGGGGTCAGGTTTGTAATACTAGCTGAAGGAGTCAGGTTCATCAAGTAAGATGCATAGGACACTACATCTCCCCAGAAACACAAAGGTAATCCAGACTGGAACATCAGGGCTCGAGCTTTATTCAGTATGGTTTGATGTCTCCTTTTTACCCTCCCATTTTGTTGAGGATTGTAGATACAACTTTGCTCATGAATAATACCTTTTGTATTGTAAAAGTCTTTCATCAAAAATTCATTTCCTTGGTCAGTTCGTATCCTTTTGACAGACATCCCAAGCTGGTTATGCACCAAAGCACAAAAGTTGGCAATCAATTACCGTGTTTCTACTTTATCCTTCATCAAGAACAACCAAGTATATCGAGAATAATCATCTACTACAGTAAGGAAGTAGCTATATCCATCATGGGTTGGTAAAGAATACTTTCCCCATATATCCATATGTATTAGTTCAAACTCAGAACAGGTAATAGCAGTACTATCTGGAAAGGACAATCTCTTTTGCTTAGAGAAATGACAAACATCACAATGGTGTCCTCCTTTCATAACAACTGCAGAATCTAGTTGATGTATAAGCTGAAGTTTAGGGTAAGGGATATGTCCTAAACGGCTATGCCAAAGATCAAATTCTTGAGGAACATACAAGGAAGCAGCAGCAGCAGAGGAAATGGTGGCTGATTGGATAGGCTTGAAGGTGAGGTCTAGGATGTATAGTTCTTGTGATTCCATGGCACTACCAATCACTCTCGAGCTGAGAAGGTCGTGTAGAAGACAAAAATTGGATTGGAAGCAAAATTGAAAGGG
The DNA here is from genome assembly GCA_963995505.1 of Hypericum androsaemum. Taxonomy (NCBI): domain Eukaryota; kingdom Viridiplantae; phylum Streptophyta; class Magnoliopsida; order Malpighiales; family Hypericaceae; genus Hypericum; species Hypericum androsaemum. Next base: position 20,899,712 of record OZ023184.1, read on the forward strand.
AAAAGACATAGTTAGTTGGCTGACAGATAAAAGGTTGAAAGTAAAAGAAGGCACATGAAGGACATGGAACAAGAAAATGTTCTCGGATAACTTGACTGTACCCCTATGTGTGGCAAAAGTGACATGACCATTAGGAAGTGTAATTTGGACATTCTGAACTGGTTCATAGTATATAAAATGTGTGAGAGAGCAAGCTATGTGATCGGATGTGCCAGAATCTAATATCCAATGACTTGAAAAAGAATGACTAAGGCAGGCTCTATGGAGTGAGAAAGGATGAGAAATACCAGTGATGGGGTTACTGCTAGATGCAGCATAATGAACCTGATGATTGTTGGAAGGATGGAAGGAGGAACTACTATCTAAACCATCACTGGAACCTATTGTTGAATGCTGGACAAGTGCAATGAGGCATGAATATTGCTCTGGGTCAAGGCCAGTTTAGCCAAGCCCTCATTCATGCTCTTCAAACCATCTGCAGAAACTTGATTTGAAGCATGAAATTATGATCTGTTGTTCACATAAGGAGCATGAAAACCTCCAGTTCCTTGTGGTTTTCCACCAAAAGCACCTCCTCCAGTCTTAGTGAACTTGAAATTTGGAGGAAAACCATGCTTCCTATAGCATTTATCCACCGTGTGCCCCTCCTTTCCACAAAATGTACATGTTCCAACTCGTTTACTAGTATTCCAAGTCTGTTTCCCACAACCAGAAACAGCCATCACATTTGATCCTTGTGAAGAAATAACAGTAGAATTTCCAACAGATCCAACTTAACTAGCCAAAGTAATCACAGATGGCGCTCCATTGAGCAGCTGCTGCTCATGTTGCAGAGCCAAAAACAGAGCTCTATTCACATCAGGCAAGGGATCCATGAGCATTATTTGAGAAATCACATTGCAATAATTCTCATTCAATCCAATCAAAAATCTAATAACCTGATCATTCTCCTGATACTCACGGGAATACCTTACTGATTCACACATAGCAGATCCTTTCTCTTTATCAACACACTTACAAAGATGTATTGGACGGAACTCACAGAAGTCTTCCCACAAGGTTCGAAAAGCAGTAATATAGTCAGTTACGGAAAGTGCACCTTGCTTGAGTGAACACAACTCAAACTGCAAGCGCGCAATCCTCATAGAATCTCCACGACTGAACCGTCCCTTCAGATTCGCCCAAATCCCTGCGGCAATTTCCAAGCAACTCACACTCCTCGCGATAGCCGGTTCCATAGATCTGACGAGCCAACTCATCACCATACTGTTACATCCTTCCCACGCATCATACGAAGGATCAGTTTCACCTGGCGGCATCACAGATCCATCAACCATTGGCCACTTCTTCTTGGATCGTAATGCGCGCCTCATTGATCTACTTCAGCTGAGGTAATTAGTAGCGTTGAGCGCTGGAGTCACAAGAACCAAAGCCAGATTCTCGCTCGGATGAAGATAGAACAACAGATTCTCTACCAGATGGCTCACGATCTGAGCATCGCGATGACTTCCTACACCTCTGATGGTCGCCATCACAGAAATTGGGGAAAACTATACGAAACAACTCGAAATCGAAAGCGAAAGCTAAATCGCAACTGGACCTAGGGTATCCAGTGCTCTGATATCATGAAAAGAAGTGAAGAACTCGAAAATAGCTTTAATGGAAGCTCAAAGGTAGCTCACGAAAGCGGGAAGAAGATAGAGAGAACGAGAAACGGTTATTGGTGGGAGAGAAACTTTTTCTCAATTTTTTATTATTTTTCTTCTCTGTACAACCACCCCTATTTATATTCTAAAGAGTGCAGCTAATACTACTAACGCCACGTCAACATATGCAACGCGTGCGGGGCCACAATTTAACTTAAACGAAATGCCCCGTTTAACTAAGTCGAGACGACGTCGTTGGCACAACGTTGATTAAGCACCTCATCAATCACACCAAACAACAGGTCGTCCATATCAACTTCATCATGTTCGTCTTCAGCTTCCTTGAGCTTGATCTCGTCAAGTGTACAACCCTGAAGATGATCATTCATAACATCTGCAGCAGCTAATATTGACTTAGGTCGCCATAATATTTCACAACAATTACCAAGCAATACAAGCAATCATTCATCCTCATGATGGAAATGACTTTCTTGGTAATATCTTTGATAAATTTTAACTCCCACTGTCAAAAATTCCTCACTGTTATCTTCGGTAAGAGTCTAGGCCGCATCTATGTGACTCATCATCCTCTTGGACTAAATCAAGTGACAAAGAGTATGATGCATAGCTAGAATTGTGCTTTTGAAATAGGATAGCCTGGAATAATCGAGAAAGGAAAAATTGAAATATTAAGATATCTATTGTACCAAATTAAGACATTGTAGTTAAATCAACATTAATTGAATTCTACATTGAATTGAACATGAAGATATTTATTGTAGCAGCTTAAGAAATTAATTCAAAAATATATCTCGCACCATGCGAACAACTTCAGTCACATTTTTTTCAATATCTTAACGTCTCTCCAATGAGACTCCATGTAAAAAGAGCTGCCGTAGGAGCTGTAAACTCCGAACTTGAAGGCGTGAGATGCTCTTCCCCGGCCGTTCGCTTCGATCTTGAGGGTCCCGTTTACGTAGACGCGCACCTTCCCGGCGTCCACATCGTGGATGACGTTCAGTTTGAACCACTGGTCGTAGATGTAAGGCACGAGAACAGGGTGTGTGTAGTAATTGAGGCTGCCATTGTGGACCCTAAGCATGAGGGTCGTCGCGTCTTCGGTAGCTCCAAACACTTGCATTATGCAGACGCCTGAGGTCCCATTTGGAACGTACCCGTACGCCTCGAATTGCCAGATGCCTGAGGAGTAATCGTAACCCTACAAGTTGTATCACAGTAGTGAATTAATTCCGAAGGCGGATGTCGTACCGGATCATTGTAAAAGATGCATCACAGAAGTTGACCATTAGTTTGTCCTTTATTCTATCAGAATATTTAGTATATTGTGGTAACTATGTACTATCTATACACAAATCGATTAATATATATTCGAGTTTGAATAAACTTACTTGAATGGCGACTTCAGTGCGAGGGTGGGTTTTGCTGGTTTGAGAATGGGGTTTATCGGTGGAGTAAACCCGGCAGCGGTGGACTCCGTCGATGAAAGTGTAGCGCTCATCAACTGGTAGATTGTATGGCTTCTGAATATAGTAATATGATGAATTGAATGGAAGAGAAATAAACCCTAATGTGGGATCTATAGGTCCCCGCGTCATTGTTACTCCTGTAATACTAATTATTAAGAGAAAAATGGGCAAGTAGACCCTAGCATCAGTTGATTCACTACACAAGGAAGCCATATCTTAGATGATCGAAGAACATCTGCTTAAATAGCATTACCTGTTACGACTTTTAGATCAATTAATAAATTATTTATTCTAGCATAATAGATATGTCTTAGGTTGGAATTCACCGGTGACATGTGGAAACAGACATCTTAGTTTGACTCGACATTTATTAGGTAGGAGGCGATTAAATTAATTGTTGTCTCAAATTCAACTATCTTCACAATTTTTTTCCAAAGTTATAGACAGCCTAGAGGCGGAGAAATTTCATCTGATAACAACTATTGTCTCAAACAACACGCCAAGGGAATAATTTTTTTCTATAATTGGTATTAAATTAATAATTGACTGAGATTCAACTATCTTCGCAGGAGCACCTCGGAGACCTTTGTTTGGTCTTAATTCATCCTCGTAACATTGTAGCACATAGTCGGCACTACCAAGGATTTCAACCTTATGAGTAAATTAAGACTCCATTATTTAGTGTTATAATCCATGTGGAATTTTCCAAAACACTCAGTTGACCTAACAGTTGGCAAATTTCCAAAAAAATGAGGGGAACAACAAAAATAAATAAATAAAAATAAAGCTGCAAGCTTGATGGTGGCAGCAGAAGTGGCGTGGTGAAGTATATCGCCAAGCAAGCTCAACAACTCTTAAGTTCAGGAACCCAACAAGAACCTGAACGAGGCCGAATTCGAGTTCGAGGCCCTCTTGCAGGAGTTCAAAACGAACTACAACCAGACATATCATAAACACTTCCAATTTTTTCAAGAATCCTATGACTCTGACTATTTAACGCGTAGGTATAGTCTCCAGCATTAAACAAATCTTTAAGTGAAAACTTAATTAACCAATAACTAACAAGAGTCAAGAACAATAATATGAGAGGGTAACCCATGAAAAAGCAAGTTAAAAGGATTTTCATTTCTTTCTCGACTCATATAGTGGAGAATTATTAAAACCCGTTTAAAATATTTACATAAATTCACGTACGTAAATAATTTTAAATACGATCGTTACGCAAATTTATTTGAATTAACTATATTAAACTTTTAAATAATATAATTTTCAACATGTATTACAGATTCTTTGTCTAGTTCATTTCTTTTAATTTTTAACGAGAATTATAATTTTGTATTTTTTCTTAAATTTTTGTCCATTTCTTTTTTTCTTTTAGATGATTTTTTTGTTTTTTAGTTGACAAATAGTTTCATTTTCGACTTTGGTACATTCGTTGATTAAATGTCAAATATTTGAATAATTTTTTCCCAAAAACTAAATATCCTAATTTTTTTGTTGTCCTTTATTAATAAGGAGAGCATTTTACTACCGTGTGATTTCACGGATATCAAGTAGAGGACTTGTGGATTAAAATTGAGAATCTAATCTCAATGTTTTCAAAAAATTTACAGTATATGATCTCCGACAACTAATCAGGCTGAAAGTGCCATATGCCTTAACATGCAAGCCGAAACGACATAATTTTGCCTATTACGTAACATGCTGACTGGGTAAGTCATATATGACGTGTTAGAATGAATAATTACCAAATCATTCTCAAACTCTCTCCTCTCCAAGCATGCTCGGCCACCTCTCTCCTTACAAAAAGAGAGGTTCGACCGGAGACTGAGTGCAAGGAAGGGGTTGCAATGGACCTTCCTTGGGGTACTAGTATATGGATACTCATCCAATATTGCTCAACATATCTCATGTGAGGTTAACAAGTTGCTTCCCTCCTTCCTTGAGATCGTTCCACCAAGTCACCCACCAAGTTTATCCTTGCCAAGTCTCTCCCCTTTGACTCACCAAGTCTGCCACGTCTTCCCCGTTCTTTGAACTCCACCATTTTTAATAATTATCTCTTTTAATTCTGAATTTAATTGCCATTTGATTGGTAGGATGATGCACAGGGGGAGCTGAGACGCGAGGGGAGGCGAAGGTTGAAGGGGAGGGGAACGGTGACTAATCCACGTGTAATGTTCTTGGATCGAGATCAAGAACAATCGAAGAAGAATTAGGAGATAGAAGGAGAGACAGAGAGAGAGAATTTGGGAAAGGAGAGAATCGGCAGTTACAGCCTTTAGAATAGAAGGGAAAAGTTGTTACACAATACTTCTCGAATAATCCCAGAGGTCCCGCTTCTATCCTATTAATACCCTGCCTAATTACAATCTAGTACTCAAGTAACTAGTATTTACAATCAAGTCCTTCTACTCATAACATCCCACCCCTTCAAGTTGAACCTTGTCCTCGAGGTTCTTCCTAAAGCTTTAGATTAGGGAAACGAGTCCTCAGGTCAGCTGCATCTTCCCAAGTAGCATCATGACGATCCAGATTACTCCAGACAACCAAAACTTGATCCACCAAAACAGAATTCCTCTCCAGCTTTCTTTTGGCCAAAACTTGCACAGGTTTAACAACAATAACTCCTTGAGCATCATAAACGGGCAAAGAAGTAGCTGGTGTCGTATCAGGAGGCAAACCCTTCTTCAATAGTGATACATGGAATACAGGGTGTATGTTACTCCCATCTGGCAAAGCTAATCGATAAGAAACTGCCCCCACCTTCTGCAGAATCTAATAGGGTCCGTAATACTTTGCAGCAAGCTTGAGATTCCTTCTTACTGCTACTGAAGTCTGTCGATAGGGTTGCAGCTTTAGATATACCCAATCTCCCTCAGCAAATTCCCTTTCACTACGCTTTTTATCAGCCTGATGTTTCATCCGCTGCTGAGCCTTCTTCAAATTTGCAGTAATGAGCTGCAGAACTCGAGCTCTCTCAGCCAAAAACTCATCCACCACTTCTACTGCACTGTGTTGAATGCTTAAACCTGGCAATTCTGATGGAATGTATCCATATAAAGCTTCAAATGGCGACATCCTTAATGATTGATGATAGTTGGTATTGTACCAGAATTCTGCTAATGCTAACCACTTACCCCAAGTCCTTGGTTCTTCAAAGCAAAAGCACCTCAAATAGGTTTCAACACACCTGTTCACCCTCTCTGTTTGACCATCTGATTGAGGATGATATGCTGTGGATAAGTTGATTGTTGTACCAAAGAGTTTGAACAATTCTTGCCAAACCTTGCTAGTGAAAATCTTATCTCTGTCACACACCATACTCTTAGGCACTCCATGAAGTTTGCACACACCATCTAATAGGCAGTTAGCTACTTGGAAAGCAGTAAATGGATGTGTAAGAGGAAGGAAGTGTGCATATTTGGTAAACCTGTCAACAACCACCAAGATAGTGTCCTTCTTATGAGAGTTGGGAAGTCCTTCAATGAAATCAAGTGATATGTCCTGCCATGCTCCAGAGGGAATGGGAAGAGGTTGCAATAATCCAGGACTTGCAACTGATTCATCCTTGCACTGCTTGCAAATGGAACAACCAGAAACCACTACCTGCACATCCTTCTTCATACTAGGCCAGAAAAAAAACTTTCTAATCCTTTCATAGCTACCAGTAATCCCTGAATGTCCTCCCACTACTGACTTGTGCAATTCCTCTACCAATTGTTGCCTTAATTCTCCAGATTTCCCAACAAAAATCTTACCCTTGTACCTGATCAAACCTCCTTCAGTTGTATAACCTGGTTTAGACTCAGGAGCAATCAATAAAGCTGCTTGCAACTCAGTAGCCTCCTTATCCCCCTTATATGACTCAATGATCTCCAACATCCATTGAGGTTGTAGTACAGAGATAGCAAAGAACTCACCTGCATTTCTCTGATCATGAGGTCTTCTGGAAAGGGCATCGGCAGCTATATTCTCCTTTCCTTTCTTGTAGCTTATAGAAAAGTCTAAACCAAGCAGCTTGGATATGGCTTTCTTCTGCAAGCTAGTATGCACTTTTTGTTCCAACAAGTACTTAATACTTGACTGATCAGTCTTGATATAGAAATATCCATTTTCAAGATAAGGTCTCCACTTCTCTACTGCAGCAAGGACAGCAAGGAGTTCCTTCTCATAAATCGATCTTCCCGCATTTCTAGGACCAACTGCTTCACTCAAATACGCTAATGGCCTTCCCTCCTGCATCAATACAGCTCCAATACCTTGTTGGCTTGCATCTGTTTCAACAACAAATGGCTTATTAAAGTTAGGCAAAGCCAAGACTGGAGCCTCTGTCATCACCTTTTTCAGCTTATGGAATGCAGCATCTGCAGCTTCTCCCCATTGAAAACCATTCTTCTTCAGCAGATCATATAGAGGCCTGCAGATGATACCATAATCTTTGATAAATTTCCGGTAATAGCCAGTTAACCCCAAGAATCCTCTCAATTCAGTCACATTTATAGGAGTATGCCAAGTACTCATGGCTTCAATTTTTCTTGTATTTGTCTTCACACCTTCCTGCGAAATTATGTGACCCAGATATTCAACCTCATTCATACCAAAAGAACACTTACTCATCTTAGCATGGAATTGTTGTTGTCGAAATATCTGCAATGTCAACTCAAGATGCATCAAATGTTCCTGTAAACTCTTGCTGTAAACCAGAATATCATCAAAGAAGACCAAGATGAAGTCCCTCAAATGTGGTCCAAATACAGAATTCATGAGAGCTTGGAAGCTTGCTGGGGCATTAGTCAGCCCAAACGGCATGACTTTAAACTCGTAGTGACCCTGATGTGTTCTAAAAGCCGTTTTAGGAATATCTTCAGGGCACATTCTGATTTGGTGATATCCAGAACGCAAATCCAACTTAGAAAAGACCATTGCTTCATTCAATTCATCTAACAGATCATCAATCATTGGTATAGGAAATTTGTTCTTCACAGTGAGATTGTTCAACTACCTATAATCAATACACATCCTCCAGGTTCCCTCCTTCTTTTTGACAAGCAGTAGAGGTGAAGCATAAGGACTCTTACTTGGTTAGATGAACTGGGACTCCAACAAAACTTTCACTTGCTCTTCAATCTCCCTCTTCTGATGATGTGCATACCTATAAGGTCTGATATTAACAGGTTTTGCACCCGGAATCAGAGAAATTTCATGGTCAAACTCTCGCGGAGGAGGTAAAGCTGTTGGTTCTGTAAACACATCTGCAAAATTAGTCAAAAGTTTCTCAATTGAGCTCATAAAACCAGGATCAGTGTACTTCTCTTCTAGCAATATAGAGGGCAACTTTTGGTGATCCTCTTCCTCCTGCAATACCCAAAAGACCTCCTCTATTGCACAACCCTTCCTCTTGTTCACAGAATTGTGGATTTGATCACATTCCATGAAGGACATCTCTCCACTTATTGTTCCACTTGTCACATGAGGTCTAGATTCATGTAATTTTTGCATTTCTTCATCAGACATCCCCTTCAAAATAGTAATCTGTCCATCTTTCTTCAATATGGCCTGCATTTGCCAAAAATCAAACTCTACTGATGTGCCAGGCCTATCTCCTTTCATCCAATCCGTCCCTAGGACCAAATCATAACCACCTAACTTCAAGATTCTGAGGTCACTCTTAAATTTTTGGCCTCCCATCTCCCAATAGAAGCCCTTGCATTGCTCTTGGCTAGTCATCTTCTCTCCATTAGCTATAGTGACTTCTACTGCTGGAATTGGTTCAGGTTTGAGGGACAAGGCCTGGACTACAGCTTTGTCAACAAAGCTGAATGTGCTTCCCGAATCTAATAGCACCAGCAAAGGTACCTCCTTGCTCCTACCCTTCACCTTCAGGGTACCACTTCTGGCAGACTTATCAATAGCTTCAACTGCTTGCAGGGATATTATCGCCTCATGTGCAGACTCCTCCTCAGGGTACTCCCAAATCTCATCCTCTTCTAACAGATTCAAAGTTGCATTTTTATTTTCTGCACATACATGACCCCTAAACCATTTCTCCCCACAAGTCCAACACTTGGGATCTCTCTGGGCAGACTTTTGGTTCACACTACCAGTACTACTCTTGGCAGAATATGCAGCTTGACCAGAGTTATTATAATTCTTGTTAGAATTATATGAGTTTTGAACACTCTTACCAGAGTTCAGAGAGCTACCACCACTTACTTCTCCTCCCTTGAACTTTCTTTTACACAAAGCAGAGATAGCAGTCTCATTAAGCTTGGCTAACCTCACAGCATCCTCTACAGTCCCTGGGCTTGCCACGGACACCATGGCCTGGATATCCTCCTCCAAACCAGCCAAAAAACAAGAAATAAAGTATCTTTCTGATAAACCCCTGTTCTCAATCTTCATCAAGCCACGCAGTTCTTCAAATTTAGTCACATAAGCATCAACACTACTAACTTGCCTTAGTTGATTGAATTCTTTCACAATAGACTCATATCCTTTGCTTCCAAAATGAAAGGTTAAAGCATCCACGAACGGGTACCACCTACACACGTCATGACCCACACTCTAAGAAATGAACCAAACATCTGCAGCTCCTTCAAGATAATACGCTGCAATAGTAACCTTCTTTTCCTCGGGAACCCTATTCAACATAAAGTACTTCTCGCACCGTCTAATCCATGGCCTAGGATCCGTTCCCTCAAACATTGGTATCTCAAACTTAGGGTTAGGAAAATGTACCTGTTCGCCTTCGTGATTACCCCTGTTCCGCACGCCCTCGCCACGAAGCCTTGAAGCTTCGCCAGGTGTTCGATGAAATTCCCCACCCGATGGTGACAGGTCGGGAGGAGGGAATGGTCGCGCGGTACTTCCCTCACTGCGGTCTGCCATTTTTGAGGACTCTGGAGGTGTAGGAAGCAGGGGAGATCGTCGATCTACCTCCACCTCTTTACCCTTCGTTAACATCGCAAGGATCGCCTCCATCTTCGTGTTCAGCTCGCCGAACTTCTCATCAATATTCTTGTTAATACGAACCTCTTGCTGCTCTGAGATCCGCTTGAGCTCCTCATAACCGTCAGAAGCTCGTCAATGGCCTCCAGACGCTGGTTCACCTCTTGCTCAAACTCGTGAACGTGATCCTCCACAACCTTTAGCTTGGACATTTTAATGGATTCCAAGGAAAGATGGGCTCTGATACCAAGTTGTAATGTTCTTGGATCGAGATCAAGAACAATCGAAGAAGAATTAGGAGATAGAAGGAGAGAGAGAGAGAGAGAATTTGGGAAAGGAGAGAATCGGCAGTTACAGCCTTTAGAATAGAAGGGAAAAGTTGTTACACAATACTTCTCGAATAATCCCAGAGGTCCCGCTTCTATCCTATTAATACCTGCCCAATTACAATCTAGTACTCAAGTAACTAGTATTTACAATCAAGTCCTTCTACTCATAACACCACGTTGTTGTAAAACATTCCCATGGTTGACATCATCGACCTCGAGGCAAGGAAGGGAGAAGAGCAAGAAGAGGCACCATCAGCACTCCCCTTCGGGAGGAGAGAGTTTGGGATTGATCGGTAATTATTCACCGAACAAGTTTCAACTATCTAATCAGCACGCCACACTGTTTCGGCTTGTTTGGTAAGACATATGACACTTTCAACCCAATCAATTGTTCGAACCATATGCTGTAAATTTTTTAAAAGTACATGGACTGAATTTATAATTTTAAATCAGAGAACCTCAACTTGATATATGTAAAATCACAAGGTAATAAAATATATTTTTTTCTAAAATATATGTTGTCTCTTGTTCATTAACAACTCAACAATGCACATTTCAAAAAAAAACTCAACAATGCACATACTCAAACAAATTTTGTTTTAAAAGAAAAGTAATCGATTTTACTTGTTTCGAGATTTCTTGTTTCTAAAAGAAAATAAAACATTTTTTGGTGAAATTGTTTTTGTTCATAGGAAAAATAGAATATAACAAAGCTCTAAACTAGGATATATTCTCTTACTAATGATATAATTCTCCAAGAATAATGACTTGCCATAAAATTTCACAATCAAAAGGGGAAGTATATAATCTACATTTTTTGGAGATGAGATCGGCGACAAAATTACAAGTTATGTGCCTAATTGAACATAAAGGCAATTTAGACAAAAGTACAAAATTGGATTTTCTCAAAATTGCAAATACTACCCATGTTCAATCAGAGTAAGGACGGCGTCGTGTTTAAGGGAATCAGGCGAATTTCCTAATCTGCAGTGTGTCGTTTCCTCCCAACGGTAAATAAAATAAAAATATCCATTCTTAAAATTTCCTAATCTGTTTCGATGCCGTTTTCTCCGACACGCGCAAGTCCCTCCCCTGTCATTGAATTTCCCAAAACCCTAACCCCAACAGCGTCTTCGCTATTCCGATCTGGTTAGTTGAAATTATTATTTTCCATTTGGTTGTTTGAACTGGGTACTTATCAAGATTCGATCCTTGTTAATTTGTTGTGTTGTTTGAACTGGGTAATCATCAAGATTCGATCTTTGTTGCTTTGTTTGAACTGGGTAATCATCAATATTTGATCTTTGTTGCTTTGTTTGAATAATCTGTTGCTCTGTTTGAACTGGTTACTCATCAAGATTTGATCTTGGTTAATTTATTGCTTTGTTTTTGGACCAATGCGAATCTTGGGAGCGGGTCTATGATAATCTCATGCCCTACATTTTCCAGGGATACTCTGGCGCGAGAAACAATGATCTGCAGGTCAGTTGGTTATCCTGACTTCTACGGAATGATTTAGGCAAGGAACTTAATTATGCAGCGGTGTCTAGTTGAGGTTGCAATAATTCCTCAATTTCTGAGAATGGAGAAATCTGGTCTAATGTGAACGGTGGCTAGGAAAAGTGAAACTTATCACTTTGAGCAATAAAAAGAGTAATCTGGATGCGATTAAATTTTGAGTATGCTTGCTAAAGTATGGCGGCCAAGTTAGTTATAATACTTTGATAGGCGATGTGGATATGAGGGTCAGGGGTTGTACTACTACAGAAAAGGGGACATTAGGAAATAAGTTTGGTTTCGTCGAAAAGTGTGATTTAGCCACCATGACCATGAGATTGGTAATGTAGCTAGCGACATTTATACAAAAAATATTTGTCATTGTGGTGTTGGAAAAATTTCCTAGCAGGATGTATTTCCAAAGTGAAAGATTTGTTAGTGCCTGATTGGGTGACGCTCATACTAAGCAATTCGTCATGGTGGTGTCAAAAGAGTTGACACTCCTATCATGAGAGTGGGCTTGGTGTTGTCTAAATTATGGATACTCCTATCAGGACATTTGTCATGGTGGTGTAAACGGCACTCCTACCATGAGAATGAGCTTGGTGGTGTCTAAATTGTGGATACTCCTATCATGACGTTGTCGTGGTAGTTTAAACGGTACTCCTACCATGAGAATTGGCTTTGTGGTGTCTAAATTGTGGATACTCCTATCAGGACATTTGTCGTGGTGGTGTAAACGGTACTCCTACCATGAGAATGGGCTTGATGGTGTCAACGGGGGAATGCACTCTTAAACGACATTCCTACCACGAAAATGGTTTTGATGGTGTGTAAATGAAAACACTCCTATCGAAACATTTTTTGCAGTGGTGGTGTCTAGATGGAACAAATTCCTATCAGAACACATTCTGTAAACAAAGGATATGGTGGTGTCTAATTGCGAGACTCTCGAACTAAGCCATTGGTCGTGGTGGTATCGAAAGAGTTGATACTCCTATCACAAAAATGAAGTTTGGTGGTGCCTATAGTAAGACTCCAATGAGCAATGTCATGTTGATTGGTGGTGTCTAAATTGTGGATGCTCCTATCGGGACATTTGTCGTGGTGGTGTAAACGGCACTCCTACCACGAGAATGAGCTTGATGGTGTCAAAGGGGGAATGAACTCTTAGACGACATTCCTACTGCGAAAATGGTCTTGATGGTGTTTAAATGAAAATACTCCTATCAAAACATTTGTCGTGGTGGTGTCTAGATGGATCAAATTGCTGTCAGAATACATTCTTAAAACAAAGAGTTGATACTCCTATCACAAAAATGGAGTTTGGTGGTGTCTAAATTACAATGGTACAAAATCAAATTTTCTCTAAATTGCAAGTTCTACCCAACGCCTAAGCGAATTTCCTAATATGTAGTGTGTCGGTTACCTCCCCAACGGTATATAAAATAAAAATGTTCCTCTCTTAAATTTCCTAATCTGCTTCGACGCCGTTTTTCTCTTAAACGCGCCAGTCCCTCCCCCTTCATTGAGTTTTCCAAACACTATACAAGTCTCAGGCTCCCCATACTTTTCTCCCCCAAATTCCCTAACAATCCCCAACTCGTACGTCACGAGCCAAACCCAATTGCAACGTGTTGTTGGTCGGAGGTGGTGTACTTGATTAGGATCTTTAATAGTCGAGGCAAGATTTGGACTCTTTCTCCGTAAGACGAGATTACCCCGTATTTAGTGCTTACAGGCTGCGGCAATCGTCCCCAAGATACAACGACTAGGCTACTTCCGAGTTCGTAGCACAACGACCCTCGAAGCTTCAGGCGAACCTTGGATATTCGGACTTTTCTGAGAGAGAGAGAACTACAATGCTAATGAATGCTTATGCACTTGTAGTTGGGATGATTTGCAAATGAGGAGGAGGGGCCTATTTATAGGCGCTGGATGGAGTGGAGGTAGGCATTTCCGAAGAGGCACGAAGCAATTCCGAGGAAACGCGTCCGTTCGGCCAACAGGCAGGCTGCCCTTCAGGTGCCTCTTCAGCCAATTCGTTTGTGGCTCTTCGGAGGTCGTAGTCATCCCTTTGGCAGACAGGCAGCACACTCACGTCCCTTCGGTGTTCAGGTTGGCTCGTAACCCTTCGACCTTCTGGAAGTCTTCGGGACGTTCCAGCCCTTCTGCCTCTTCGTCCGAGCTTCGGCAAAACTTTAAAGCTCCTCTAGCTCCTCGCGAAGATGCACACGTGCGAAGTACCAAGTGCGCCACAAAGCGCCCATTGCGATATGCGTCCAATGCGCCATGCGCACACGTACGTGCGCGTGCAGGAGCGCGTGCGCGTGCTCGGATGGTGCTACGCAACCATCCTCGCTACGGTCCGAGTTGGCTATCCAGGTGGTCAACTTATTTCCTAGTCAATAAGGAAAGTCTCCTTATAAACTAGAAAATTTTTGTTGCACTTTCCAATGTGGGATTGCCCTTTCCACATCCACTTTTGGGCCTTCCACTTGGTCTTTCCACTTTGGACTTTTTGCATTGAAATGTGAAAATAAGGAAAGTCTCCTTATAAACTAGGAAATTTTTGTTGCACTTTCCAATGTGGGATTGCGCTTTCCATATCCACTTTTGGGCCTTCCACTTGGGCTTTCCATTTTGGGCTTTTTGCATTGAATTTTCATTCAATTTTCTAACAATCCCCCACATGAATGATGATTAATGCATGCTGACACTTTTTAAGAAAAGTTCCAACGAAATACCATTGCATCGAGATAGGTAGCTTACGGCTTTGAACCTTCTCTAGTAAGATGTTATCGGATTTACATGCTGCTCAGTGAACGCGGTGTCTTGAACTGGTCAGCTTTTTTATGTAAGATGTTGGGCTTTCCACTTTGGGCTTTTTGCATTGAATTTTCATTCAACTTTCCAATAATCCCCCACATGAATGATGATTAATACATGCTGACACTTTTTAAGAAAAGTTTCAACGAAATATCATTGCATCGAGATAGGTAGCTTACGGCTTTGAACCTTCTCTAGTAAGATGTTATCAGATTTACCTGGTACTCAGTGAACGCGGTGTCTTGAACTGGTCAGTTTTTTTATGTAAAACAAGACAATAACATTTACACAATGATATCTCTAATATCTTTTGGTTCTCACGTTGTGTCCGTTTTGGCCATGGACCTTATCTTGGATTCATAAGTATTTTTTCTTTTGAAGCGGCCTCACTTCACACTTATATAGGTGATCTCCCATTAGGAGTATCCTGCCATACTCCACCTTTTTCTGGTATAGGAATCATTAAAAGCGTAGACGCTTAACCTTACCACACCTCTGCAGTTTTGTATTTGGGCAGCTTCTGAGAATGGGATGGGTTCCAAGTAATCATCTAAACCATCCATAACTTAGTTGTCTCATTGAACCAAGTTTGTGGGATCTCCACTCATCATGGTTGAGTTACCGCTATGAACGTTCTTTAATGTGTGGATTTTAACCCCATTCCCCTTACTGCGTTATACATCTGATCTCTGCTGATTCCTTTCATCAAAGGATCAGCTATGTTGTCCTTGGACTTCACATAATCAATGGTTATTACTCCACTTGAAATCAACTGTCTAACGGTGTTATAGTCTCCTACGGATGTGTCGAGACTTTCCGTTGTACATAGTACTTTGTGCTCTCCCGATTGCTGATATGCTATCACAATGTATCAATACAGGAGGCACAGGCTTGTTCCAACACAGAATATCCTCTAGGAAGTTTCTGAGTCACTCAGCTTCTTCCCCAGTTTTGTCTAGTGCTATAAACTCCGACTCCATGGTGGATCGAGCTATGCACGTTTGTTTAGAAGATTTCCAGGACACTGCTCCTCCACCTATGGTGAACACATAACCACTAGTGGATTTGGAGTCTTTAGTGTCCGATATCCAATTTGCATTAATGTATCCTTCCAATACAGCTGGATACCTAGTATAAAGTTTGCCATGGTTCATGGTATGTTTTAGATACTTTAGAACTCTTTCCAGAGCTAGCCAGTGGTCTAATCCTGGAATGCTCGTGAATCTACTAAGCTTGCTAACTGAATACGCAATATCATGGCGTGTACAATTTGTTAAGTACATCAGGCTCCCAATGATCCTTGCATATTTCAGTTGAGATACTGGGTCCCCTCTATTTTTAGCTAAGTGTAGACTCAGGTCTACTAGAGTCTTAGCCGGAAGTTTGTCAAAAGCATCGAATTTCTTGAGTACATTCTCAACGTAGTGAGATTGTGACAAGACAATTCCTTCAGTCGTCCTAGAGATTTTAATCCCTAGTATGACGTCAACTAGACCCATATCTTTCATGTCAAAATTATTCTTTAACATGTTCTTAGTTTTTACGATAAGATTATTACTGCTTCTCGTGACTAGCATGTCGTCTACATACAGACATACAATCATGTAAGCATCAGGTGTGCCTTTAATGTATACACATTTATCACACTCGTTGATCTTAAAGCCATTTGACATCATTGTTCTGTCAAATTTCTCGTGCCATTATTTCAGCGCTTGTTTCAGCCCGTACAGTGACTTGACCACTTTGCATACTTTATGTTCTTGTTCGGGGACAACAAACCCTTTAGGTTGTTCCATATATATTTTCTCTTCCAGTTCTCCATTTAGGAAAGCTGTTTTTACATCCATCTGATGTATCTCGAGGTTATAGAGTGCTGCGACAGCTATGAGCACTCTAATAGATGTGATTCTTGTGACCGGCGAATACGTGTCAAAGATATCATATCCTTCCTTCTGTTTGAACCCTTTAGCTACCAACCGAGCTTTGTACTTGTCGATTGATCCAACAGCTTTGTATTTCCTTTTAAGGATCCACTTGCAACCTGGTGGGAGATCCACGATTTCCCACGTGTGGTTTTGCATGATAGATTCTATCTCACTATTGATAGCTTTGTACTTGTCGATTGATCCATCAGCTTTGTATATCCTTTTAAGGATCCACTTGCAACCTAAAGGTTTGCAACCTGGTGGAAGATCCACGATTTGCCACGTATGGTTTTGCATGATAGATTCTATATCACTATTGATAGCTTCTTTCCAGAGAGGAGCATCCGGACTAGATAATGCCTCTTGGATTGTCCCATGTTCATTTTCTAACATGTAATTTAGAAAATCTGGACCAAACGACTTGGCTACTTTGGTCCTCTTACTCCGTCTAGGTTCCTCAGCACCTTTATCAGAGCCTTGTGTAGCTTTATAACTTCTTTTGTTTGAGCTTACTTCTTTTGTTTCCTTTTTAGGAAAGATATTCTCAAAGAATGTTGCATTCCTTGATTCCACGACCATTTCCTCGTTGATTTTAGGGTTTTCAGACTTGTGCACTAGAAATTGGTATGCGCTACTGTTTTGGTCCTCTTACTTCGTCTAGGTTCCTCAGCACCTTGATCAGAGCCTTGTGTAGCTTTATAACTTCTTTTGTTTGAGCTTACTTCTTTTGTTTCCTTTTTAGGAAAGATATTCTCAAAGAATGTTGCATTCCTTGATTCCACGACCATTTCCTCGTTGATTTCAGGGTTTTCAGACTTGTGCACTAGAAATCGGTATGCGCTATTGTTGTGGGCATATCCGATAAAGATGCAGTCAACGGTATTGGGTCATATTCTCACCCTTTTAGGTTGAGGTATTTCTACCTTAGCTAGGCACCCCCACACTTTAAGGTAACCATAGGAAGGCTTTCTCCCTTTTCATAATTCATATGGAATTTTGTCCCTTTTCTTGTGTGGCAATTTGTTTAGAATATGATTAGCTGAGAGCACAGCTTCCCCCCCACATGTTCTGGGGTAAGCCCGAGCTAATCAACATAGCGTTCATCATCTCCTTAAGAGTTTGATTCTTGCGTTCAGCTACGCCATTTGATTGAGGTGAGTATGGAGCAGTTGTCTGATGAATAATGCCATGTTGTTGGAAGAATTCTTCAAATGGAGCTACATATTCTCCCCCTCTATTACTTCGAATCATTTTGATTTTAGTGCTAAGTTGATTTTCAACCTCATTCTTATAACTCTTGAAAGCCTCTAGAGCTTCATCTTTTCCTTTCAAGAGCTGTACATAATAGTACCTAGTGCAATCGTCAATAAACGTGATGAAATACTTTTTCCCACCTCTAGTTTGCACTTGTTTTATATCGCATATGTCGGTATGAATTAACTCTAAAGGTGTAGTACTTCTTTCCACTGAATGAAAAGGTGCTTTGGTCATTTTCGCCTCTACACATACTTCACATTTATTGTTCGGGTCAAACTTCATTTTAGGCAATAAATTTAAATTTACTAACTTTCTTAGTGAGCTCAAATTTACGTGTCCTAATCTATCATGCCATAAGTTAGAACACTCAACTAAGTAAGAAGAATTAACAACTTTATTAGGGCCATTAAAGGCGTGTTTGACAGTTATTACATTCATCTTGAAGAGCCCCCTCTCGAGGTAACCCTTTCCCAGAACAAACCTATCAGCCTCAAATACTAGCTTCATCCCAACTTTGCTTAACAGTGAGCCGGATACTAAATTCTTACGAATGTCTGGGACATGCAGCACATCCTTGAGGGTTAGCTCTTTTCCGGAGGTCAGCTTCAGCACCACCTGGCCTAGTCTGAGTACGGGAGAAGTTGCAGAGTTACTCATAAACAGCTTCCGTCCGTTGATCGGGATATAGGTCGAGAACATCTCCTTGTCTGAGCAGATGTGTCGGGTTGCCCCTGTGTCAATGAACCACTCTCTTGGGTTGTCCACCTGATTGGCTCCAAACACCACGGCGGATAAGTCTAGCTCAGACAGGTCTTCGGCCAGATTTGCCTTCTCTCGATCATCCCTCTTTGGCAGGCGACAATCCTTTGCCATGTGACCAGGCTTATTGCAGTTGTAGCAATTGTCTTTAATCTTCTTAGCTTTCTTTTGCTTTGGCTCTTGCTTCTCCTGCTTATTTCTAGGCTTCTTCCTCTTCTTACCGGTACTACCTTCGGCGAGGTGTACCTTAGCCTCGGAGTTGGTCCTGCTGGTTTTGACTTCGGACTTTCGGTTGTCTTTCTCGATCCTTAGTCTCACGATAAGGTCTTCCAGCCCCGTGTCCTTCCTCTTATGCTTGAGGTAGTTCTTGAAGTCCTTCTACAGAGGGGGTAGCTTCTCGATTAGAGCAATCACCTGGAAAGATTCGCTGAGTTGCATGCCTTCGGCGTGAATCTCGTGTAGAATCAACTGCAGCTCTTGGACTTGGTCTATGACCTTCTTGGTGTCCACCATCTGAAAGTCGAGGAACCTTCCGACGATGAATTTCTTCATCCCGGCTTCCTCCGTTTTGTACTTCTTCTCCAGGGAGTCCCATAATTCTTTTGCAGTCTTGGTAACAGCATAGACATTGTACAGGGCGTCGTCTAAGCCATTCAGGACATAGTTACGACATAGGAAGTCGCTGTGACTCTATGCATCGAGGGCATTGATCTTCTGTGGATCAGCCTTGTTTTCCGCCACTTTCGGAAGACTTCAGGAATCGGACCAGGTTGAGCGTCGTCAGGTAGAACAACATCTTCTGTTGCCACCCCTTGAACTCGGTGCCGTTGAACTTGGCAGGCCTTTCGACGTAGACAGTTCCCGGGACCGCTGGCACTGGTGTTGGTGCGGAGCTTGATGATGTCATCTTCAAGTACACTGATCTCATCTTACGATTGTTGTTGGTTGGAGGTGGTGTACTTGATTAGGATCTTTAATAGCAAGGCAAGAGTTGGACTATTTCTCCGTAAGACGAGATTGCCCCGTATTTAGTGCTTACGGGCTGCGGCAATCGTCCCCAAGATACAACGACTAGGCTGCTTCCGAGTTCGTAGCACAACGACCCTCGAAGCTTCAGGCAAACCTTGGATATTCGGACTTTTCTGAGAGGGAGAGAACTATAATGCTAATGAATGCTTATGCACTTGTAGTTGGGATGATTTGCGAATGAGGGGGAGGGGTCTATTTATAGGTGCTGGATGGAGTAGAGGCAGGCATTTCCGAAGAGGCACGAAACAATTCCGAGGAAACGCGTCTATTCGACCAACAGGCAGGCTGCCCTTCAGGTGCCATTTCAGCCAATTCGTTCGTGGCTCTTCGGAGGTCGTAGGCACCCCTTCGGCAGGCAGGCAGCACACTCGCGTCCCTTCGGTGTTCTGGGAGCTTCTGGATTCGCCTGTGCGCCCTTCAGGTTGGCTCGTAACCCTTCGACCTTCTGGAAGTCTCCGGGACGTTCCAGCCCTTCTGCCTCTTCGTCCGAGCTTCAGCAAAACTTTAAGGCTCCTCGCGACAATGCACACGTGCGAAGTGCGCCACAAAGCGCCCATTACGACCTACATCCAATGCGCCCTGCGCACACGCACGTGCAGATCCTCACCGCGGTCCGAGTTGGCTATACAGGTGGTCAACTTATTTTCTAGTCAATAATGAAAGTCTCCTTATAAACTAGAAAATTTTTGTTGCACTTTCCAATGTGGGATTGCCCTTTCCATATCCACTTTTGGGTCTTCCACTTGGGCTTTTCACTTTGGGCTTTTTGCATTGAATTTTCATTCAACTTTTCAACACAACGACGTCTTCGCCTCATCAAGATTCGATCTTTGTTAATTTGTTGCTTTGTCTGAACTGAGTACTCTTCAAGATTTGATCTTTGTTAATTTGTTGCTTTGTCTGAACTGGGTACTCATCAAGATACCATCTTGTTGCTTTGTTTGAACTGTTTTACTCATCAAGATTAAATCTCTGTTAATTTATTGCTTTGTTCTTGGACCAGTTCAATCTTGGGAGCGGGTCTATGATAAATGACCAACGCTTTGCTTTTAAGAAAATGAGTTTTTGGCTTGCAAGTCTTCAAATATAGCATGGTAGACATTGGTGTTCCATCCAAATTCATAGCCCCTGTTCTGATTGAAAAAACCTGAGACAACTCCCTTACGGTATCAAATTAAACATAACAAAGGTTCAGCAGATATTTCACTAAACAGTTTGGGACAAAAACTTGCGATCCCATCCCTGTGGAATCATGGCACAAGACAAGGCAATAATTGTGATCTGATGCAATTCGACCACGTGGGATTTAATGATGTTATTGGCAGCCATGACAGGAGGAGGATTATCTCCCATGGGGAGAGAACCGATCTTGGTGCTATAGTTGGACCTGGATGGTCCATTGTTTATCTTCTGGACCAGCATAAGTGAAACCCAAGTTATTACCTGTAGCAGATTATGCCGAACTTATTTTACATAACTCCTCTTGCTCGCAACTCATACCGCAGCTCCTCTGCTTCCTTAGTAAATCCTTCGGAGGCTATGCCTTCAACAAGAGTGGCGTACGTAGATATGTTGGGTTTGCATCCCCTAGAAACCATATATGACAAGAAGTCAATAGCGTAATCAGTCAGCCGGGACTTGCAAAGTCCACAGATCATTGAATTGTAGGTATGTGCCCATGGTCTCTCTCCCAAGTCTTCTACCTGATGAAATAAGTATATAGCCTTGTCAACTTTTCCTTCCCTACAATGCCCGTAAATAAGTGAGGAGTAAGTTATTTCAGGCTTAAGCCCCTTTCCTTGCATCTCATGCAACAAGTCTACAACTTGATTTGTTTTTCCTGTTCCACATTGTAATTGATAACATTAGGCGCCACTTTCATACTGTCTAGAACATTCAACGCCTGTTCCAACTTCCCATGTTTGCACAAGCCACCCAAGATTGGGGTATACGTGATAACATTAGGCATCACTTTCATATGGTCTAGAACATTCAACGCGTGCTCCAACTTCCCATGCTTGCACAGGCCATTCAAGATCGTGTTATACGTGATAACATCATGCGCTACTTTCATACGGTGTAGAACATTCAACGCTTGCTCCAATTTCCCATGTTTGCACAGGCCATCCAAGACCGTGTTATACGTGATAACATCAGGTGCTACTTTCATACGGTCTAGAACATTCAACGCCTGCTCCAACTCCCCGTGTTTGCATAGGCCATTCAAGATCGTGGTATACGTGATAACATCAAGCTCTACTTTCATACCATCTAGAACATTCAAAGCCTGCTCCAACTTTCCACATTTGCACAGGCCTTTCAAGATGGGTGTATAGGTGATAACATCATGGGCCACTTTCATACGGTGTAGAACATCCAACGCCCTGTCGACCTCCCCATCCCGGCAAAGCGCTTTGATCAACACAGCATAGGTTTTGACATTAGGAGCCAGACCGCACCCTCAACAATATCCATAGCTCGCTGAGCCTTCCCAACCTGCCCGACGCTAATGAACCCCCAAATCACATCCGAGCAGGCATCAACGTCGGACACTATCCCGCGGCAAATCGTAGTCTCAAGGAACTCCAAACCTTTCTCTAGCTCGCCATTCCTAAGCAACTGACGCAGATGGCTGGAGCTCTCAATAACCTTCCACGAGGCTGGCGTAGAGTTTCCCCTAGAGTAAAGATGCTGCTACCTCCTACCATCTCCGCTAAACGGTGGGTCGGTGCCCGAAACCCTTGACCTTCTCCCAGCCCCTACACATAGTCCCTTGCTTGGGGCCCTGAAACTTGTACTCTTCTTCTTATCCATGTACAGAAACACCTCGTGGGTCGGTCTCCATTGCACTACCAAGTCCATGGCAAGTAACTCGAGAGGACTTGTCTAGTTCATTCACGAGCTAGAAACAGAAATATTCAAAAATAATCGGGAACCCAGAATCTGATAGTACAGTGCCAAATTATTCTTTCCCTTATATATTATGGGGTGTCGTCATCTTAATATCTTATGGGCTTATAATTAGAATAAATGGTACGGTGCAACGATCTGATTTATATCTTTTTTTATATTTATATTGTCTTAGAACATTTAAAAACTGTGAGCATTCGGTATATATTGATCTTGAATACCGAATAGTAAAATGCTAAAAAATTCTCTACCGATCCCGATCCCGTATTAGGTTTGGTAAATTCGGTATTTACCAAATTAAATTTTAGTAAATTCGATATTTTTTATATTTACCAAAAATTTGTGAAAAAATAAAATTCAACATTACATTTAAATCATAAATACATAGAATTTTGGTATCTAACAAGTAAAAGTTCATCTGCCTTTGTAAATATTATAATGGATTATACTGTGCCTCTGTTTATACATATATAAAGTATGCTAAAACACATCATATATTCATCATTACATTTGCCAGTATATATTTACATATGTCTAACATAACGTTATTTCATCACCACATTATTTCCTGGACAAACTAGTCTCACGCATTGAGATAGGACTTCATTTATATATTCAAAAATAAGTTCCATGGTTCCTAAAAAAAGCTACTTGGAAGGTCACAAGGCTGAATATTAGGAAAGGAAACAACCGCTGTGCATAATAACCCAATGACCTGGTATCCGAGACAAGGTCACAAGGCTTAGGAGTCCTGCAGAAGACTTGCAGGTTTTGTCATTTGTGTACAACATGCTTCGTGCCTAGCTGTTACTCAAGAGTGAGGGTAGGTTTATTTTCACTTATATCTATACTTGTGTAAATTACAATTTAGTATTTCGGTATTTGATAAATTTTAGTATTTACCAAAGTTTTCAAAAACTTTCTACCGAATTAAATCCCGAGCTTACCAAATACCAATATTTACCAAATTTACCGATTACCGATTACAATTTGCACACCCCTACCTAAAACTGCTCATATAACACATTTAATGCATGGTCCAGCTCTCATTATTTGCACAAGCCACGTCATTATATCCTAGTTAGTCCACGTCAGTTTTACACATTTGCTCTAGTCATGGAAATGTTACTCGTCCAAAATTCATGACTGGATACACGTTGCCGTGGCATGTACCAAAGCATATAAACTCCCGCCTTTTTCCCATAAAGTATTGACTCTCCAATGGCTTCCCTCTCCTCCGCCTCCTCCCGCCACCCGCAGGTTGCCGTCCTCCATCTCCTCCGTCGGTCAACTCCCAGTCAAATCCCGCCCGCTCCCAGCTACTAGCTTGTCCCTTTCTCCACTGTTGTTGTTGTTGTCCGCACCGGCTAGTCAACGCATCGGCTCTAACTCGACACGTGGCAGCTCCGTCGGGGTCCGCGCCGCTGATGACTCTCCAGGGTTAAATATGTGCAGGCTACCTAGCAGAGGTCTAGAAACATGTACAGGCTATAATATAAAAATACTAAAAATTATATATATTTGTATTAAAAAAGGTTCAGTCCAACCGATTGGATCAATCGACCCGGAGGACGGGAGAAATCCCAAGTCGGCCTCCGAATCATTTTTTAAAACAATGGTTAAATATTTATTTTCTATAATACATAGTATTTAAACAGAGTAATTAAATATATTAAACCAAAAAAATATAAGATTTTTTTGAAGAGCGAGATATAAAAATCAAAGGAAAAACTCTACTTTAGTACTGTGTGGTATAACCAAAAATCAGTTTAGTACCCTGTGGTAAAAACTGATCAATCGAGTCATAATTATTCTAATTAATAATAAAAAGAGACGTTGTTAACAAATGATTAGCAGTAAAAGCACATGGCTGAACAAGTGAAAGTCCTTGCTTAACTTCACACGTCTTCTTTTATTACTAAAGATTCCTGCAGCATTTCATGACACTGGCTGTGCTGAAATTCTTTACATAACTCCTCTTGCTCGCAACTCAGACCGCAGCTCCTCGGCTTCCTTGTTAAATCCTTCGGAGGCTATGCCATCACAAAGAATGATGTACATTTCATTGTTGGGTTTGCATCCCCTAGAAACCATATATGACAAGAAGTCAATAGCGATCGTTGGTTAATTTATTGCTTTGTTTTTGGAGCAGTGCAGAATCCTGGGAGCGGGTCTATGATCAATCTCATGCCCTACATTTTCCGGGGATACTCTGGTGGGAGAAACAATGCTTTGCAGGTCAGTTGGTCATCTGTCTTTCCCTACAATGACTTGTACGAAAGTTGGCTTTTTAAGGAACTTAATTAATTATGCAGCGGTGTCTAGTTGAGGTTGCAATAATTTCTGGTCTAATGTGAACGGTGGCTGGCTTGGAAAAGTGAAACTTATTACTTTGAGCAATAAAAAGTGTAATCTGGATGCGATTAAATTTTTAGTATGCTTGCTAAAGTATGGCGGCCAAGTTAGTTATAATAAGGTCGTTGTGGTGCTGGAAAGGAAATATTCCTACAACGAAAATAAAGTCGGAATGTTGGAAAAGAAGTCCCTTCGAGCAAGAAACTTGCTGTTGGAATGGAATGTCAAGGGAGATGAGACTTTGCACGAGAATGGATTTGGCACCATCCAAGTAACACACTTTCCTTATCCAAACAATGTAATGATGTTTAAATGGGATCTTACTAAGCAATATGTCTTGGTGTCGGGAAAAAAATCCTAGCAGGAAGTAATTCTAAAGTGAAAGATTTGTCGGTACCTGATTGGGTGACGCTCATACTAAGCAATTCGTCATGGCGGTGTCAAAAGAGTTGACACTACTATCATGAGAGAGGGCTCGGTGTTGCCTAAATTATGGATACTCATATTAGGACATTTGTCGTGGTGGTGTAAACGGCACACCTACCACGAGAATGGGCTTGGCGATGTCCAAAAAGCTGGAATATACAATTAAAAATTAGATGGAGCATATTCTATTGTGAATGGAGATTCGATAAATATGCTCCATCTAATTACATACGCAACAACTGAAAGGTGGCCTTCTAATATCACAGGTTCTTAAATCAGAATATGACAAGAATGATGACCAGTTCAGGTACCTAATGAAATTAAAGATATCATCTTCGAGGTCAAATGAGATAAGTTTGCATCGGATGTATTACAGACCCAGTGAAACAACGCCTTGCTTTTAAGAAAATGACTAGATCGAAGAGAATCCCGACAATGTTCTTCCTCCCACTTACAGAGCCTTGAGAATGGCCTGGAAACTTGAAATGAGAGCTCTATAGTCTACCTTTCCCTTGTTCCATCCAAATTTATAACCCCTGTTGTTCTGATTGAAAATACCTGAGACAAAGCAGCAAAAGACTTCAATGTAATAATGTCAATAGCGCTCTCCCTAGCGGTATTAAATCAAACATAACAAAGGGACAGCAGCTATTTCACTAAACAGTTTGAGGAATCATGGCACAAGACAAGACAATAATCGTGATCTGATGCGCAAAAGAGATGCAATTCGAACAGGTGGGGATCGTGTAGTAAGGATGTTCAGGATTATCTCCCGCGGGAGAGAAGTGATGTTGGTGCTAGTTGGACTTTGGATGGTCCATTGCTTGATCGCAAAGAGAAGATGGGATGTGCATCAGAATTTCCATACACGTAATATCAAATGGACACACAAAAGACAATAAAGCTATTTCTACCAAATTCTAACATATTTACGTTTCCAGGCATAAACTTATAACACCTTCTTACGCGATTGGCGGTTGATGTAACTATATTGGTGTCACGGTGATCTCTTAATATTCAGTAAGCCATGAAATAAAATTGAGTCGGCAGGGCGAAGATTTATCTTCTGGACCAAGACATGGAGTCGTTGAATAATTTTACAAAAACTGAACTACTAAAGGGTGAAGCAAGATTTATCTTCTGGACCAACATAAGAAAAGCCCTAGTTATTACCTGTAGCAGATTATGCCGAACTTACCTTACATAACTCCTCTTGCTCGTAACTCATACCGCAGCTCCTCTGCTTCCTTAGTAAATCCTCGGGAGGCTATGACATCCAAGACCGTGTCATACGTGATAACATCATGTGCTACTTTCATACGGTCTAGAACATTCAACGCCTGCTCCAACTTCCCGTGTTTGCACAGGCCATTCAAGATCGTGGTATACGTGAAGACATCAGGTGCCACTTTCATACTGTCTAGAACATTCAACGCCTGCTCCAACTTCCCATGTTTGCACAGGCCATCCAAGATCGTGGTATAAGTGAAGACATCAGGCACCACTTTCATACTGTCTAGAACATTCAACGCCTGCTCCAACTTCCCGTGTTTGCACAGACCATCCGAGATCGTGGTATAAGTGAAAACATCAGGTGCCACTTTCATACTGTCTAGAACATTCGACGCCTGCTCCAGCTTCCCGTGTTTGCACAGGCCATGCAAGATCGTGTTATACATGATAACATTAGGCGCCACTTTCATACGCTGTAGAAGATCCAACGCCTGTTCAAACTCCCCATCCTTGCAAAGGGCATTGATCAATGCAGTATAGGTTTTGACATCAGGAGTAAGACCGGCACCCTCAACAATATCCATAGCTCGCTGAGCTTTCGCGGCCTGCCTGACCTTAATGAAACCCCAAATCAAATCCGAGACCATCCCTTGATAAATCGTGGTCTCAAGGAACTCCAAAACTTTCTCCAGCTCCCCATTCCTAAGCAACTGACGCAGATGGCTGGAGCTCTCAATATCCTTCCACGAGGCTGGCGTAGAGTTTCCCCTAGACCTCGACCTACCATCTACGCTAAACGGTGGGTCAGTGTCCGAAACCCTAGACCTCCACCTCCCAGCCCCTAAACACAGCGCCTTGCTTGGGGCCCTGAAACTTGTACCATTCTTCTTCTCCATGTACAAAAACACCTCGAGGGTCGGCCTCCATTGCACTACCAAATCCATGGCAAGTTGACTTCTCTAGTTTTTCCTATACTAATTAATTCACGAGCTAGAAATTGAAATCTTCAAAAAAAATCGAGAACCCGGAATCTGAGAGTACCTTTGAATGGATGATAGGGGGACTCCGGGAAATTGGAAATTGGGAACTTGAGGGAGTGGACGATTAAAGGCAGAGCAGCTAAAACTGATTCCCGATTGATTTTTGCATTCCCAACCCCGGAACCGGTTTCTTCGGCCCAAGCAATGTGGAGGAGCAGAATCAATTGTTGTTCCCTTGGCCCATCAGATGTTTGGGCTTTCTTTTTAGCCCAGACAATAATGCAGGCCAATTTTTTTTAATTTCTTATTACTTTTCAAGCTCTATCCCAGAGTTACATGAAAGTTGAAAGAATTCATTTAACACAACTATTCTAGATAAAAACAGAGTGTGACAAAAGATAGAATTAACACAACTTAAAAGTAAAGTTATGAAAAGCAGTATTTATAAAAACGGGGAGGCGACCAAAATTTCTTCTATATCCCAGTTTAACCGGTCCGATCAGGTGAAACACCACTCAAACCCTAGATTTGCCTTGTCCAAGCCAAGAGAAATGATACATTATGACTACAGTGGTGCCTCACCCTAAAATTGACTTCATCACCATAACCTTTCACAAAATTACCAAGAAATTAAAGCAACCATTTATTCTTCTGATGGCTATGTATTTCCTCGAATACCTTTGGCAAAACCTTGCATACTTGTGGCCAGCGCCGGCCGGTGCGACTCAAGTGACAAAGGGCGGGCTATTCCTGGGGTTATTTTTGACCAACCGCGGCTCCATTAAGTAAAGGGAGTCGTGGATAATTTTTACCAAAAACTGAACTTGGTATACAAACATTGTGAGCAACAGAACCCAAAGGGTCAACCAACGGCAGATAACCACGAGCAATAGTTTATATTCTGAGTTTTCGGATTTAGTGATGAAATTGGGTTGGCCTCGTAAAATATGTCACGTTGATACTACGTCATAATGGACAAGCGTACAACGAGTCTTAATTAATAAAAAAAAGTAAAATAAATGTGAGAAAGATATCAATTTTGAGTTTCTTGAAACAAAAATTTTAAATAATGGTTAACATAATTTTGTTGCCTTTCAAAAAAATTAAATCAAATTAGTAAATGTCCAAATACAAATTTATTAAAATAATAACCAACCAAAAGTGAGGGTGTATGAACTCACACACAAACAAGAGGGAATAAAGAACATCAATTATCGTAGGTGGTGAATATCATAGTTTTAAAATACGGGTATTGGTACGATCCGGAATTTTTCAGTTTTCCATTTTTCCCGATCCGACCGGTCAGACCGCCGGTTGGACCGGAACTTTTTATTTTAATAAAATATTTAAATTTATATATAGTATATTGGTAAGCCCATCTATTACAAAACATAAACAAAGCCCATCTACTATAAAACATGAGCAAAGCCCATTTTCATCCCCTTTTTTCTCTGGCCCACAATCCAACTAAAAAAACCAACTAAAATTCCATCCTCTTCCAGCCTCCTCCTCCCAATCTCCTTCTCTCTGTCTTATCTCTTCACGCCCCTCCTGTTACTTTTTCCAACCTCAAACAAAAACCAATCGCTTTCAAAGTTACCCAATTGCTGCAAAATTATAAGACCAAATTCCATCTATCAAGCTACCCAGAAGTCAAAAACGAACCTGAGCAGTACCTGTGGTAGTCGAAAGCGGAGGCGGAAGCTTCAGAGGATGCCGGCCAGCTGGAGACGACGCCGTACCTGTGGTCGTCGGTCGAGCTGCGGAGAGACAGAGACAGAGAGTGAGAGAGGCGTGGGCTCGACGCCGTACCTGTGGTCGAGCGGAGATCGGCGAGAATCCGACGAGCTTCAGACAGAGAGAGACTGAGAGACTGAAAGACTACGATGGCGATGGTCGAGCAGGAGTGGAGACGCCGGAACTGAGACGAGGCTGGCGATGGTCGACTCCGTACCAATTTTTTTTAGGGTTTTAGTCGGGACTTTATCTAGTGAAATTTTAGCGGACCTTATATGGGGAAAGAGAGTGAAGCCGGGGCCACCATACTATAAATTCAGACTTTTTTTTAAGTTCCGGTCGAACCGGTGTTTTCTGATCAAAACGAGGCTAAAAATTATCCGGTCGGATCGAAAAATGGACAGTTTGACCGGAGCCTTTTTCACCCTAAAAATGAGCCGATGGAGGGGGAAATTTGTGGTCCAACCAATCGGACCACCGGTCATATCACATTTTTTAAAACTATGGTGAAAATGCCTTTTAAGCTTTGTTCGGAAATTTTGTTAGCATTTCGAAAATTTTAGTAATTTTTCAACACTACTATACCATTTTCTCACTCACTTGATTATTTTAACCGTGTTAAATATTTGTTAATAAAATTTTACTACTTTTAAAAAAAATTATTTGGCTCGAAGCTAAATTTTTCGATCCAACAATTATCCATTTCCAAGCTATACGGAAGCACTGGCCAATACTATAGTCCTCAATAGTCAATAACACCGTAAGAAGATTGAGCAACGTCAAGCTTGGAATCCAAGTGCCAATACCAAACAACTTATGATGAATCCTCAGTCAAGACTCTTTATTCCATAAACTTCCTGTTTCTCTATTACCTTGATTACTAGATTGCAATAATGAATTGGGTGCGGATAGGCATTTTTGATGCTGCTATTTCAATAGCTTTTCTGGCTATATTTTCTTTTACTCCTCCCATTTCATAAAGTATTTTACCTGGTTTAACAACAGCTACCCAATACTTGGGATCTCCTTTACCAGAACCCATGCGTGTTTCTGTAGTCCTTATAGTAACTGGTTTGTCCGGAAATATGCGTACCCATATTTTTCCACCGCGTCGTGCATTTCGCGTCATTGCCCGGCGTCCTGCCTCTATTTGTCTAGATGTAATCCAAGCGGGTTCAAGTGCCTGAAGAGCATAAATTAAACCACCGGGAACACTACAATCAGGTCCAGGGACCTCCCAGAACTGCTCAGGTCCGCTGAGGCAATCTTGAGGCTGATCTGAGTCTGAATTAATGAACTGCAGATCCAGCCAAGTCTTCCATTGAAAAGTTCTCGAGGGCTTTTACTCGCCGGGATCGATAAGGGGTCCGTCGCAACACTCTCCAAGTGAAGCTGCCGACGATGAGAACTTTAACATCAGAAACACAACGCCCTTGTGTTGTCTGTACTTGCTCATCACTCGATGCATACTACCCATTGCACGAGTCTAGTACTCTTGCCTGAAATGTGATGAGCAAGTACAGACAAAATGTTCAAGGGACTTGGGTAAAAAGTTGTAACACCTTCTTACAAGCTGGTTTACGCTATTGGCGGTTTAAGTAACTATACTTGTGCCACAGTGATCTCTTAACATTCAGGCTAATTTCCCTGGAGGCCAGGGAGTCGGTGAATAATTTTACCAAAACAGAAGTTGGCGTACACACAACCATTGTGAGCAACTGAAACAAAGGGTGAACCAAGAGCTGTTACCTTTATCTTCTGAAGCAATGTAAGAGAAACCCGAGTTATCACCTGCAGCAGTTCATGCCACTGGCTATGCTGAAATAACTTTACATAACTCCTCTTGCACGCAGCGCATACCGCAGCTCCTCTGCTTCCTTAGTAACTCCTTGGGAGGCTATGCCTTCAACAAGAATGGCGTACGTACATAGATATGTTGGGTTTGCATCCCTTAGAAACCGTATATGTTCTAGAACATTCAACGCCAGCTTCAACTTCCCATGTTTGCACAGGCCATCCAACATCGTGTTATACGTGAAAACATCAGGTGCCACTTTCATACAATCTAGAACATTCAACCTTGCTCCAACTTCCCATGTTTGCATAGGACATCCAAGATTTTGTTATACGTGATAACATCAGGTGTCACTTTCATATGGTGTAGAACATTCAATGCCTATTCGAACTCCCCACATTTGCACGGGCCATCCAAGATCGTGGTAGACGTGATAAAATCAGGCTCCACTTTCATACGGTCTAGAACATACAGCGCCTGCTCCAACTCCCCACATTTGCACGGGCCATCCAAGATCGTGGTATACGTGATAAAATCAGGCTCCACTTTCATACGGTCTAGAACATACAACGCCTGCTCCAACTTCCCATGTTTGCACAGGCTATCCAAAACCGTGTTATATGTGATAACATCAGGCGCTACTTTCATACGGTCTAGAACATTCAACGCCTACTCCAACTCCCCATGTTTGCATAGGCTATTCAAAATCGTGGTATACATGATAATATCTCCAACTCTCCACGTTTGCACATGCCATCCAAGATCGTGGTATACGTGATAACATTAGGCGCTACTTTCATACTGTCTAGAAGATTCAACGCATGTTCGAACTCCCCAACTTTGCACATGTCATCCAAGATCGTGGTATACGTGATAGTATCAGGCGCCACTTTCATACCAACTAAAACATTCAATGCCTGATTCAATGCCTGCTCCAACTTCCCACGTTTGCACAGGCCATTCAAGATGGTTGTATACGTGAAAACATCAGGCGCCACTTTCATATGGCCTAGAACACCCAACGTCCTATCGACCTCCCCTTTCTTGCAAAGCGCATTGATCAATGCAGTATAGGTTTTGACATCAGGAGCCAAACCCCTCAATAACATCCATAGCCCGCTCAGCCTTCCTGGCATGTCTGACCTTAATGAACCCCCAAATGACATCCGAGCAGGCATCAACATCGGGCACTATCCCGGGAGAAATCGTGGTCTCAAGAAACACCAAACCTTTCTCCAGCTCCCCATTCCTGAGCAACTGACGCAGATGGCTGGAGCTGTCACTAGCCTTCCACGAGGCTGGCGTAGAGTTTCCCCTATACCTCGACCTAGTGACCAAAACCCTAGACCTCCTCCTCCCAGCCCCTAAACACAGCGCCTTGCTTGGGGCCCTGAAACTTGTATTCTTCTTCTTCTCCATCTACAGAAACACCTCGTGGGTTGGTCTCCATTGCACTACCAAGTCCATGGCAAGTTCCTCGAGAGTACTTCTCTAGTTCATCCCTATACTAATTCATTGTCTAGAAATTGAAATCTTCAAAAATAATCAGGAGAATCTGCGAGTACCTTTCTATGGGTAGGGAGACACCGGGAAACAGTTGTGGCTGCGGACTGAGAGAAGAAGAGTGGGGAGAAAAGAAAATGAAAACTAATATTTTAATATTTTTATTTTGTAGAGATGTATTATAAATTTTTCCATATGAAAATTTAGTATTTTGAATAACTTGAAGTCTTTTTTAGATATTTCTAAAATATAAAAGTTAAAGTGTCTATTTTTGATATTACAAGATACTAAAATATCTTTATTTGAATAAACGGTACCGTGCAAACAATCTGCTATATATCTTTTTCATATTTATATCCAAACACTTTCATACGTCCTAGAATATTTAACAACTGCTCCAAAACATTCATAATGTTCAACTCCCAACATTTACACAAGCCACGTCATTATATCCCAGTTAGTCCACGTCATTTTAACACATTTGCTCTAGTCATAGAAATGTTAGACTCGTAATCTTCAAAAAAAAATGTTAGACTCGTCCAAAATTCATATGACTGGATACAAGCACATTATACTTTTTCTGAATTTTTATGATACGGGATATTAAATATCTATTTTTTATAATACATAGTAATTAAACATATTTAACCAAAAAAAAGTAAGACTTTTGAAGAGCAAGATAGAAAAATCGAATGGAATCAAAATCTCCTCCCTAATGATTGCCTTGTAGTCCATCCTTCCCGTGGCCAGATATATCATTTTACTCTGATTTTATAATCTAATATAAACATGTTAATCTTTATTCCTAAAAGAAGAGATCGAATCAAAATGAAATTGATTCCGTTAAAAATTGACAAAGCAATCTTGAATTACTTGAAACTTATGAGGCAAAATGTCTCCTTTTGGCGTTCTAAATATGTGTTCGTTTTTTAAATTTTCTGTTGGAATTCCACTCATGATTGTATCCAATTAATCCACCTCCTCCTATAATCTAACATTAGTGGACAAGCCACTAATGTAGTGTGCCACACTAATTTGCCTTAGTGGGCAAACCACTATTGTAGTGGCAAAGTGGGTGGTTTGTCTCCTTTTACAAGAATTAAAAGGGAGAGAAGGTGGCACAGAGAATGATAACGTGGGAGAGAAGGAGGAGGTGAAGAGAATTGGAAACACATTAAGGGAAAAATATATGATTGATCCCTGTGTTCTCGAATCGTCTCCAAGGCAAATAGAGGTCGTGGAAATTGTTCTTGACTCCAACATACCGTGAGTAAGAACCGACCAGTGACAAGAATCCGTTACGATCCTGTGGATACTGCACTACAACAAGTAAGTGTATTTATGTTTAAACGAATTCATTCGTGAATTTATTTAACGTTAATTTTGATTCGATTTCTAGATTGTAATATGTTATAATCCACATGTATATATGTACATATGTGATAGTAGAAATCTTCATTGGTATCAGAGCTTGATTGGTTCTTGTTCTGGATACTATTAATTTTTGGAAAATAAAAATCATGTATGTGATTTTTAGAGTTCAAAAATCGGATGTTTGTTGAAACTGTTCTTGAGCAAATAGTTTCTGTTGTCCCTGAGTGCACAATCCGGAAAGCCCGGGTGATTGAATTGAAATTGTGGTTCAAAACGCGCATAAAAGGACTTCGTCCTTATTTGCACACGGGTGAAAGACCCAGGGACTAATCTGTAATTATGTTGCGTTGACGCGAATAAGGAATCTGTCCTTATTGTGCAAACGCGTGAAACCCTGAGGGACTCGATTGATATTTGCCAAATTCCCAAATCGGGAAGAACCCTAATTTCGCCTTTTTTCCCCAAATCAACATCCGACGCAATCCGATCAAATACGACATTTTGGAGGCCGGAAATCGAGTTTACTCGAATCCCCGATGAGTCCCCGACGTCTTCATACCATTATCTCGCGTTGACGTTGCCGGAATCAAGAGATTGAAGCCGGCGACATCGGAAGAACGCGGGAGGGAGAAGATGACGGCGATGGCGATCGGGGGCATGACGGCTCACGAGGATGCTATCGACGGGCTCGTGAGACCACGGCGAGTCCGTTGGGACCGGTCTCAGCCGTCGATTCGCCGTCCTCTCACCGTGGTCGTGGTTGTTAGGGTCGGCCGTTTTTTTTCTCTTCGATTCGACGAAGAAGAAGAAGAGAGGGAGGAGAAGGAGTTGTGAAAAGGGCAATTCCGTAAATTCACGGATTTTTTGCCGGAGTATATATACTCGGTAAGGGCAAAACCGTAATTTACTAGTCAAAAAAGGGAAGGGCGCGCGGGCTTTGACCGAGGGTCAACGCGTCGCGGGCCGTACGCGTTGCGGCCCGATTTCTTTTTTCTATGGGCCGTTTTTGGGTTTCAAGGAGCCCAACCCACATTTTGACTTTTAAAGTCAATGCGAGTGTGGGCTTTTGGGCCTATATGTTTCAACGCGGCCCATTTGACTATTTTGGTTTAAATGAGTCTATTTTTTAGACTTGGTTGAATAAAATGAGTTTTATTCAAATAAAATTTTATTTTAAATAAAATTTTGATATTAAAATTATTATGATAATTTTAAAAATCAATAATATATATTTTAGAATGAGTTCTAAACTATATTTAAATCAATATTTTTAGAGTTAAGACACTAAAAATATGGAAAAGATTATAACCTATAAGGATCACGCAATAAAAGGCTACATCGTGAATATTCTTGGTGCGCTTTATCATTGATATGATTAAAATTATGATTTTAATCAATTGGGACTACTTGTGAGTTGACCCAAATAACTTGCGTTATGATGCAAGTTATCAATGAGGATGAAGTGTTGTCCAAGAAAGTGTGTTGAACCTGTGCTTATTGCAAAGGCACAAGACATGCGCCGAAAGATATTAAAGCGTCGTATCTCTCGGTGGGTGCATAAAGATAATGTCTATGTGAGATGTCCATTGTGATCAGCAAGCTAGCTATGGCTGGCCACATGCTCAAATGTTGAGTATGAAATTCACACTATTCCATGCCTACAAAATTGGATCATGCGAATGACCCTAATGCATATTGATAATGTTATGACATTTCATGAATGCAAACTGTCATCATGAGCTTAAAGAGGGCCGCCTCTTAGCAATCGAAGTTTATCATGAGGTGTATGCGACTAGTGTTTGTTCCAGTGGGAGCAAATAGTAAGGTTGACCACTCTGGTGAAGGCAAATGGAATTTTTGGGAAACAAAAAAGTGAAACTGAACAGACTTAATCCGGACTCAACCCGAAAGAAGAGTTCTGAGGGTGAGAGGAATGTAAAGGTCTAACATTTCTGAGCTGAAATGTTTTAACTGTCAAATGAAGGGCACTATGCAATAGGTTGCACTGCCGAGAAGACGAGACGTTCATTTAACTCACTTATGAGTGAATTAAATGTGTCTAGCTCCACCCTTCTAATTGAATATCACTTAATTGTGAGTGGCAATTCAATAGAGATAGACCATGTGACAAAGAAATATAAAATATTTGTCGAATTTCGATGAGTACCAGTTGGAACAAGCTCCATAATATATACACGAGTAGAAGTTAAAATGGTTGGCTCATGTAGACTGAGCCTACATACCGTGCTTCTACATGACATGTTATATACTCCGAGAAATTCATGGCATTTTATGTCTGTTCGTGTTTTTACTGACTCTCAGTTTCCATTGGATGATTGAGTACATCACACTTAATTAATTTTTTGGATAAGTCTTTACTCATTTTAGTTATTTAATGAATGGTTTCTCATCATGGATGTTGATCTGTGAGATTTACATAATGATGGTTTTTTCGTGATCACAACTCTTTTAACGTCTCGAGATGATGTTATGTTGTGATATTATAGACTGGGCCAAATTGGTCAAGAACGCATGAATTGTCTTGTGTAGGCAGGATTAAAGGGTATTTAGAGAAAGCTGTATTTGCCCACATGCGAACGTTTCTAGATGGAAAAACCTAAATGAGAGCCATTTGGCAAAATAACTAGATATGATTGTTCAGTGCAATTAATTCATTCTGACGTATGTGGACGAGTGAATGTGAGGGCAAGGCATGGGGCCTATTATTATTATTTTATCACATAGATGACTATATTTATATATGGTCAAATCTATTTGATTTCTCACAAGTCTGAAGTTTTGTGTAACTTCAAGGCATTCGTGTATAATGTTGAGAATCAATTTGATCTGAAGATCAAGACCTTACAAATTGATTGTGGTCATGATTATTTTCTGATTTAAAAATTTCATGTGATAAAAATAGATTGAACATGAGTGGTTCATTCCTTACATATCTCATTAGAATGAGATAGAGGAAAGAAGGAATTGAATTCTTCTTGACATGATTAGACATGTGATAGCGGAGGCAAATTAGCATTTATGCTTTGATGGATGTACGCTCCATACCGCCACATATGTCCTCTTTTTTTTTGCCCTCTAAATATGTCACTTCTACTCCTCACCAGTTGTAGATAGGTCGACACCTTGATCTAAGCTACTTAAGACTGTGAGAGTAGATTTTCTTACGTCCATCTGTGTGAGTATCTTACAAAGAGTGTCTTTGTCGAATACTCATAAGTATCTGAGTGATACGTGTTCATGGGTGAACAACGCAATGGACAAGTGATATAAATTTTTACCACGAGACGTCATATTCTTGGAGAATAAGTTTTCTAAATTGGGAGAGGTGAGTAGCGACTTACCTTGTATAAAACTGATGAGCTAGAATCATCTGGATCACTCCTTCCGAGTGGGAGAATTATGGAGGAGGAAGATTTACCACCTTCGGCTGATCCGGAAGTTCATGATCAAAATGATCTTCATCTCATTATGAGTATGAAGGATCTTCATCTCAGTTAGAGTATGATTGATCTTTATCTCAGTGGGAGTAAAATTCTAAAATTCAGTGTGAATTTGAAATATAACTTCTGTAGGAATACGATTCCAAATTACGATGAATATAAGAGATGTTTATCAAAACTGGAATTTTGTGAAGCTAAAAGAATAAATTTTTCACGCTAACGACTTAAGGTCAAAGGTGTGGGAAATACTCTCTTGAATATAGATACAAGTGAGATTGCTTTTAGCAAATCCTATAAGATGAGAATGAACACAAGTATATTTCTGATGCTCTATCGGTTCCCAATTAAGAATGAATTAGCTAGAGCAATGAAGAAAGTTATGACTTTCATAATACAAAACCATGTTTAAGAACTGGTTAAATGTTGACCTACCTAAGGGGCGCAATTTGAGAATTAATAGTTTCTCGCGATTAAGCATAAAAGACTTGCTTAGCTGTCATAGAATTCACACAACGTGAAGACACTGACTATGAGAAGTCATTCTCGGTTGTTGTGAGATTCATGCCTTTTAAGTTTATTTTGGCTATAATGACTTGCTTGATCGAGAGCTACATCAAATGGATGTAAAGACTGTACTTCTCGGTGGAGAATTGGATGGAGAAACCTATATGGTTCAACCAGAGGGTCAAATCCAAAAGAATGAGGCAGTAAACGTAGAGTTTGCTAATGTTGAGATTTGCTCATGGCCTCATACAGTCGTCAAGACAGTGTTGTACTCGTCATTTGATTTCGATCATGTCATATGATTTCGAATTGATTGACGAGTACTATGATGTCTATTTTAAATGCTCAAGAAAAAGTTTGTCATTGTATATTGTATGTAGATAACATACGAATAGCCAGAATTGACTAAAGATATCTTATCAAGGTCAAAGTGTGTTTTTCAGCCAACTTTGAGATAAAAGGTATGAGAGAGGTTGATTACATACTCGGAATTAAGATTTCGAGGAATCGTTTGAGTTGGACGATTCAAATGTGATGACAGCAATCTATTGTATGCCC
The DNA here is from genome assembly GCA_963995505.1 of Hypericum androsaemum. Lineage (NCBI taxonomy): Eukaryota > Viridiplantae > Streptophyta > Magnoliopsida > Malpighiales > Hypericaceae > Hypericum > Hypericum androsaemum. The sequence goes on from OZ023184.1 coordinate 20,938,257, forward strand.
TAGTAGTCAAAAGCTCATTTTCTGAATAAAGATTTATATCCAAAAATACCTCAGAAGCTAAAGGATGTGATAGATGTCCTTTAAGCGAATGCTATGGATTGTCTCAATCCAAGCAAAGCACATTGACAAGCGGTCAAAGAAATTATGAAGTACTCAAAAATGATTATAGAATCATCATTGAGTTATCAAGTCAAGACTTGATATTGAGGGGTTATTCTAATGCCTGTTGGGCTGAGATATGGATATGTGAAAATCCATATTGGGATTTATTCTTCTTGCTAATTGGAGTAGCTATCTCGTGGAGTAGCTATATATAGACTTGTGTCTATCTCCAAGTGAGCTGTAGGGACAGACTAATTTGCTTCTATAGCTGCTATGTAAGAAGTGGTATTATTAAGAAGAGTCTTAATCTATTTATCCCTAACGACCTCAAGAGAATCAGTGAGCAGATTCTTTGCGAAATAGTTGTGTGTAAAGAAATGAGCATGAAACATATATCTACATGAGATATAAAGGCAGATCCAAAGTTGTACCTCAAATGTGTTTTGAGAAACATGTCAGGTCCCAGGATTTGCGAGTGAGTTATTTGTGCTCGTATAGCATCTGTTGAATTTACTATTCAATGGAACTTGATGCTATGTCAGCAATACAGATGTAAATGTTATTTTGAGTGACATTTACTCCAATGCATGTCAGACAGAGAAGTAGCCCACTCACACGGGTGTTTACCTCAGTGGGAGTCAGTGAGTTGATTCTTGACTGGGATGAGGCAATTTTAGAACATCATGAATTATCGAGTGCCTGTTCTAAAATATGAATGCCGTCTTGCTTAACTACAAGAGCAGTCTTGTTAAAGCGCAAGATTATGTGTAAGCAATAATTGCTACATTAAATGAGTTCTTGGAACTTATTGGATTATAAGAAATCCAACGGTAAGAAGTAAGTGGAACTTACCAAAATTCTGTCTTGTAAGCCTAGAGTAGTCTTTGTGTAGACTAAAGCTGGTGTTTGTAAACATCAAGGCTGATGCTCTAGTATGGTGTTATTTGCAAGAGACATGTGCTCCTTTAACAGGAAAGAACACCATAGCACATGAATAGTGTCATGTGTGCTCTTCGACCAATGGATGGGAAATCAATTTTATTATTTAGTGATTTCAGTTTCCCTGGTGTGAGACCAACTCCGAAAACTATGGTTTCCGGAACTCTACCCTTAAGATCCTAAATATATTTTGGAAATATGATTCAGTGCTGCTAGCTTGGAAAGTCTTTAAAGGGTCATGTTTGATTCGACCTGGCAAGGCTGACTGGAAAAGCAGGCTGGATCATGATGGAAAAAATATTGTTAAGGGAGAAGGTTCTTTATTGATCACATTCGAAAAGCTTCGTGGTTCACTGGTGCACCTATTGTATTGAGAGCAATACAATAGTGAACACGAATAGATTGTTTCTGAAATCACATATGGAAACAAAGAATGTGAGATGAGACCTAGGGTAAGGCATACTTTACGTAATGGAGGTATCAAGATGCTATCATTCAAGTGGCCGAAATGTGCTCTTGAGTTTAGCTACGTGCACTCGATGTATGCTGGTCGCACGAAATATTTGTCTATCACGATAAGAGAAAATATTGAATATGTTCAATCATGTGTGAGTGGGAGATTGTTGGAATTCCACTCATGATTGTATCCAATTAATCCACCTCCTCTTATAATCTAACATTAGTGGACAAGCCACTAATGTAGTGTGCCACACTAATTTGCCTTAGTGGGCAAACCACTATTGTAGTGGCAAAGTGGGTGGTTTGTCTCCTTTTACAAGAATTAAAAGGGAGAGAAGGTGGCACAGAGAATGATAACGTGGGAGAGAAGGAGGAGGTGAAGAGAATTGGAAACACATTAAGGGAAAAATATATGATTGATCCCTGTGTTCTCGAATCGTCTCCAAGACAAATAGAGGTCGTGGAAATTGTTCTTGACTCCAACATACCGTGAGTAAGAACCGACCAGTGACAAAAATCCGTTACGATCCTGTGGATACTGCACTACAACAAGTAAGTGTATTTATGTTTAAACGAATTCATTCGTGAATTTATTTAACGTTAATTTTGATTCGATTTCTAGATTGTAATATGTTATAATCCACATGTATATATGTACATATGTGATAGTATAAATCTTCATTTTCATTCTACTAAGACTCAAGAATTGCATCCATTTTTCCTGCTTTCTATTTTTTAGATAGGCGTGGTTTCTTACCCGATGCTTTAGAAAATAAAATTAGAAATTACGAATGAATGACGTGACAAATGCACTAAATAATTACAAATGAATTTCTATAAAGAAACTTTGTTGATTATTTAATTCATTTGCAAATTCAAATAATTTTGGAGAATTTGCTCCAATAGAATATAGAATTAACACAACTTAAAAAGTAAAGTTATGAAAAGCAATATTTATAAAAATGGACAGGAGGCGACCCAAAAATTCTTCCAGCTCCCAATCCAACCGATCAAGTTGGGACACCGCTCAAACCCGAGATTTGCCTTGTCCAAGTCAAAAAAAAAAAGATTCATTATGACTACAGTAGAGCCTCACCCTAAAACTGACTTCATCACCAGAACCTTTCACAAAATTACCAAGAAATTCAAGCAACCATTTATTCTTCTTTTTTTTAATAGAAAAAATGAATAAATATCAAATAAACCCCTCTACTTGATCAAAAAGTCCAATTATCACCCTATACTTGAATTTGGATCATATAACACCCTATACTTTCAATTTTGGAGCAAATAACTCCTTTCTATAGGTTTTATTGACACTTCATCATCTTAGTGGCCTCCACGTCAATAGAAATTTGACACATCATCAAGTTTGACTTAATTTTAACAATTTAGATTAAATATTTAAATTTCAACAAAATAAAATAAAATTCATAAAAAAGTAAAAAATCCATAAATTCTAAATGAGATTCTAAAATAACTAAAAATAAAAAAAGAGAGGAATAATAAACTCCCCAAACAGTAAATAGAAACCTCAAAAAATTAAAAATAGAAAAAAATTGTAGGGAAACCTCACCCGAACAAAAGATCCATGGGTATGGGTAGAGCACCATAATTACATGGTGATGATTTATCACAAAAAAAAAATTTCAGGGTCATGATGGGTAATGGGTATGGCAGGAGAGGGCTGTGTTAGCCACCGTCGATGAGTTCTAGGTGGTTTCGGTGGAGTGGGAGAGAGTCGAAAGAGAGACATATTTTAGGGTTTTTAATTAATTTTCTATTTTTTTCAATTTTAGGTTATTCTAAAATCGTGAAATTTAAAATTTATGGATATTTTAACCTGTTTCGGAGAATTTGTTTTAAAATTTTTAATATTAAATATAAATTGTTAAAATTAAATCAAACTTGATGATGTGTCAATTTCTTGTTGACGTGGATGCACTAAGATGATGAATTGTCAGTAAAATTAATAGAAGGGTGTTATTTGCTCCAAAATTAAAAGTATAAGGTACTATTTGACCCAAATTTAAGTATAAGATGATAATTAGACTTTTTAATCAAGTAGAAAGATTTATTTGACCTTTATTCCTAGAAAAAACTATTTATTCTTCTGATGGCAATGTATTTCCTCGAATACCTTTTGCAAAACTTTACATACTTGTGGGTGGCCGGTGCGACTCAAGTGACAAAGGGAGTAGCGGATAATTTTTACCAAAACAGAAGTTGGTATACAGACATTGCGAGTTAACGGAAACCAAAGGGTCAACCAAGGGCAAATAACCACGGGCAATATGACAGAAACCCAAGTTATTAACTGTTGGAAATAATTACTTAAAAGGAAGTATAATAATGAGAATTTCACCGGACGAGCACAAAGTTTCTAATGCCACGCTCATTCGAATTTATGTAGCAGTCTTTTTTCTAGTGTTCCCTAAAACAATAAAAGAGTTGTTGTTAACAAATGATTAGCAGTAAAAGCACATGCCTGAACAAGTGCTTAACTTTACAAGTCAATATTCCTGCATTACCTTAAGCAATTCATGCCATTGGCTGTGCTGAACTTCTCTCTCGCAACTCGAACCGCAGCTCCTCAGCTTCCTTGGTAAATCCTTCGGAGGCTATGCCATAATCAAGAATGTTGTACGTAAGTTTGTAGGGTTTGCATCCCCTAGAAACCATATATGACAAGAAGTTAATAACATAATCAGCCAGCTGGGACTTACAAAGTCGAGAGATGATACGATTATAGATTATCGTACACGGTTTGTCTCCGAAGTCTTCTAACTGATGAAATAAGTATATAGCCTTGTCAACTTCTCCTTCTCTACAAAGCCCATCAATGAGTGAAGAGTAAGTTATCATGTCAGGCTTAAGCCCCTTTCCTTGCATCTCATGCCAGAGGTCTACAGCTTGATATGTTTTTCCCATTTTACAAAGCGCGTCAATCATAATACTGTAACTGATAACATCAGGCGCTACTTTCATACTGTTTAGAAAATTCAACGCATGTTCCAACTCCCCACATTGCACATGCCATCCAAGATCGTGTTATACGTGATAACATTGGGCGCCACTTTCATACGGTCTAGAACATTCAACGCCTGCTCCAACCTCCCATATTTGCACAACCCATTCAAGATCGTGTTATACGTCATAACATTGGGCGCTACTTTCATACAGTCAATAACATTCTGCGCCTGCTCCAACTTCCCACGTTTGTACAGGCCATTCAAGATCGTGTTATATGTGATAACATCAGGGTCCACTTTCATACGGTCAAAAACATCCAACGCTTGCTCCAACTTCCTGTGTTTGCACAGGCCATCCAAGACCGTGTTATACGTGATAACATTAGGCGCCGCTTTCATACGGTCTAGAACATTCAACGCCTGCTCCAACTTCCCGTGTTTGCACAGGCCATCCAAGACCGTGTTATACGTGATAACATGAGGAGCCACTTTCATACGGACTAAAACATCCAACGCCCTATTGCTTCTCTTATTTATGCAACTGTTAAAGGTACGTTTTTCCCTTTTGAAACTTATGACAACTTGTTGGTTCAGAACTGTGGCTGAGTTTATAGGGTGAAGTCCATTACAATTCACTGTATGCAAGTGGAGGCAAGTTATGGCAACCACGTCGTTGCAAGTCTTCTTCCCCTTTCTTTGCTTCGCTGCGTTCGATCTCCGACCTGGAAGCTAACGGCCTTCGCTTGTTGATGCAGAAGTCCCGACAAGAGTGCCAAGGAAAAAGCACTGGCTGGAGCTATCAATAACCTTGCGCGAGGCTGGCGTAGAGTTTCCCCTAGAGTAAAGATGCCGCTTCCTCCTACCATCTACGCTAAACGGTGGGTCGGTATCCGAAACCCTAGACCACCTCCTCCTCCTCCCAGCCCCTAAACACAGCGCCTTGCTTGGGGACCTGAAACTCGTACCCTTCTTCTTCTCCATGCACAGAAACACCTCGTGGGTCGTTCTCCATTGCACTACCAAATCCATGGCAAGTTCCTCGAGAGGACTTCTCTAGTTCATCCCTAATACTAATTCACGAGCTAGAAATTGAAATCCTCGAAAATAATAGGGAACCCAGAATCTGAGAGTACCTTTCTATAGATAGGGAGACTCCGGGAAATTGGAACTATAGGAAGCGGACGAGTAAAGGTAGAGCAATTCGGTGGACCGGAAGGTATTAAGATTGATTTTGAGCTTCTTCTTCTTCTCCCCGATTGATTTCTGAATTCCAAACCGCGGAAACGGTTTCGGCTTTTTTCGGCCCAATCAATATGGACCAGAAACAAATGTTGTTCACTTGGCCCGTCAGAGGTTTCGGCTTTCTCAGCCCAGACAAATGCAGGCCAATTTTGACTCGACCTTTATTAGCTAAGAACGTTACATGTGGAAACAAGCATATTAGTTTGACTCGACCTTTATTAGGTAAGAGGCGATTAAATTAATTTGCTGAATTGTTAGGTAATTTTGGTAATAATCGAGAGGAAAATTAACGTTCAATCTTTGTTAATCAAATGCTAAATCATCTAAGTGTATAAATTGTGTCAGATTAATTCATTTTAGGTAATCGAAATACACATTTTAAAAGACAACATCGAAATATCCGATAATATGTAACTAGAGATATCAACTGAACGTCTTTTGAGATGACATCACCATCATGATTATATTCTGTCACTTGTGCTGGAGATCTTTATAATACTCGTTTTTTTTCTGGCAATAGCATTTTTATTATGATTTTTTTTCACAATCTAAATTAGCGATGGTAAAATTCTCATATCTTGAGGTTCGAGCTCCATCCTTACCTCATGGGCCTAGAGTATGTTGACTTTGACTGGGTCTAGAGTAGGATATAGGTATGAGTCTATTTTTAAAGATGGAGTCTAGGATAATGTATGAATCTTATGAATTCTATGATTTTATTTGAATTATATATATATATATATAATTAAATTTTTATGTTTAAAAATTATCAAAAATATATTGCATTTAATTCAAAGATCGGACCGTGCAGATCCCGAGGGTGAAAATATGGTACTAGTAATGAAATTTTTTGAGACACGCAGTAGAGTACGAGTCGAACATTTTAATTTAGGGTATGGATAGGGTTCTACCGATACCCTACCCTAGTTATCTCCATCTCTAATTTGAATGGTGGAAAAACATGTAATGTTGTAATAAAATTATTTAATAACCATATAATTTGGGATTATAACTGTTTTTTGTAGCACACTTGACACTGCTACTAACGTTTATCATAAATTACAAAAGTACAAAGTCGGTTTTTCTCAAAATTACAAATTCTACCAAATTCAATCAGAGCAAGGACGGGCGTCGTGTTGGAGAGAATCAGTCAACCCGGAAGCTAATTTCCTAATTTGCAGTATGTCGGCTACCTCCCCCAACGCGTAAATAAAATAAAAAATATCCTCACCTAGTAAATTTCCTAATCTGCTTCGACGCCGTTTTCTTCCAAACGCTCTAGTAAAATACCCAACGCTATCCAAGTCTCGGGCTCCCCATACGTAACAATCTTAACCCGGACGCCCCCGGGCCAAACCATAGTTGCAACGGCGTCTTCGACTCCTCGTTGGAGAAAATAATAAAAAAATCCCTAATTGATCTCGTTCCTATTGGAGAGATGTGTATTTGAAGGAGTCCATGGTAGTAGCTTGTTCCTCTGTATTCCGATCTGGCTACTCATCAATATTCGATCTTGGTTAATTTATTGCTTTGTTTTTTGGACCATTGCGAATCTTTGGAGCAGGTCTATGATCAATCTCATGCCCTACATTTTCCGGGGATATTCTGGCGGGAGAAACAATGCTCTGGAGGTCAGTTGGTCATCTGTCTTTTCCTACAATGACTTGTACGGAAGTGATTTAGGCGCTGGCTTTTTAAGGAACTTAATTAATTATGCAGCGGTGTCTAGTTGAGGTTGCACTAATTTCCTCAATTTGGAGAAATCTGGTCTAATGTGAACGGTGGGGTGGCTAGGAAAAGTCAAACTTATTACTTTGAGCAATAAAAAGTGTAATTTGGATGCGATTAAATTTTGAGTATGCTTGCTGAAGTATGGCGGCCAAGTTAGTTATAATACTTTGCTGGGCGATTGCGGATATGAGGGTCGGGGGGTTGTACTACTATAAGAAAAGGGGACATTAGGAAATAAGTTTGGTTTCGTCGAAAAGTGTGATCTAGCCAGATTGGTAATGTAGCTGGCGACATTTATACCAAAATATTTGTCATTGTGGTGCTGGAAAGGAAATATTTCTGCAACGAAAATAAGGTCGGAATGTTGGAAAAGAAGACACTTCGAGCAAGAAACTTGCTGTTGGAATGTCAAGGGAGATGAGACTTTGCACGAGAATGGATTTGGCACCATCCAAGTAAGACCCTTTCCTTATCCAAACAATGTAATGATGTTTAAGTGGGATCTTACTCAGCAATATGTCTTGGTGTCAGGAGAAATTTCCTAGCAGGAAGTATTTCTAAAGTGAAAGATTTGTTGGTGCCTGATTGGGTGACGTTCATACTAAGCAATTCGTCATGGCGGTGTCAAAAGAGTTGACACTACTATCATGAGAGTGGGCTCAATGTTGTTTAAATTATGGATACTCCTATCAGGACATTTGTCGTGGTGGTGTAAACGGCACTCCTACCACGAGAATGGGCTTGGTGGTGTCTAAATTGTGGATACTCCTATCAGGACATTTGTCGTGGTGGTGTAAATAGCACTCCTACCACGAGAATGAGCTTGGTGTTGTCAAAGGGAATTCACTCTTAGACGACATTCCTACCACGGATATGGTCTTGATGGAGTTTAAATGAAAACACTCGTATTAGAACATTTGTCGTGGTGGTGTCTAGATGGAACAAATTGCTATCAGAATACATTTTAAGTAATGCCTAATTAGTAATAATGAGATTCTCATACTGAACCATTGCTCGTGGTGGTATCGAAAGAGTTGACGATACTCCTATTACGAGAATGGAGTTTGGTGGTGTCTAAAGTGAATGCTCCAGTGAGCGATGTCATGCTGATTTGGAACGGAAGAGCCAAACTAAACTGATGAAACCAAGACACCTTTAAACCATAAACTTTGATCATGCTTATGTTGGTATAGATGTCCTAGAGACAATCGATATAAGGACATTATACTTGATCACATTCAGTTATATTATTAATGTGCATTAATAATATTCGGCATTACATAAATGAATATAATGTTTGATTATTTGCATATATTCATGTTTATGTTCCCATGAACTAGTGTTGTCATTGAGAATGTGAGATCTCAGATGACTATGCACGTAGTTCTTAAATAGCCACAATCAATGATCATCGAGAATGGGATATCGATGATGCGATTGAGATTGGTGTGCGATCTGTATCATATCCTTAGAGGATGTAGTGGTTCTCACAACTACGAGATACTAGGTATTTCATGACGGATGCACAGATACTTTGGAGAGTATTGGCATGCCCGACCGAGAAACCGTTTAGTGTATTCTATTTACGTGTCTACGGAAGTATCGGTTTGTGGAGTAGTGAAATAGTCCTCTGACTTGAGGTCAATACGCACGACATGTACGGAGTGATGGACTTTGACCATGACCAACGCTTGCACTCCTGACGGGGTAGATACGGCATGTGTTAGGTACATCACGAAGTGCATGTGCGTGGTAGTTGAGCCAAAAATAGGATTCATTCCTCAAATAGACTTGGAGAGAATACTTGTCTTCTCATAACTAATTGGATCGTTAGTCATTGGTCAATGCACGTCACTTTTGGAATGGTGTCTAAAAGTGACAACATGATCAATTAGTAGAATGAGATAATATGATTAAGTTATTTGAATAGACACTTAATCATGTTCAAGACTTAATCGAGTATTCGCGAATGAAAGGACCGTATCACTGTGAGCTTCACATTACAGGTAGTTGCAGTATCCTCGCAACGTACCTCATATGTTGAGATTGTCTGGTCTATTGTCTAGGGTTCGACTAAGACCATTAGTTCGACTAATCGCTTGGCATGTGAGGGCCTATGGGTCACACAACAAGTAGTCTTGGTTTACGAATTGAAGTTGGTTAGATTAAATATTGATTTGATCAATAATATTTAATCTATAGAGAAATATTATAATTCTATTAGATAGAATTATAATTGTAATTATTTAATTAAGTTAGATTTAATTAAATACTAATATGTATAGTAAAATCTATTAGATGTTGAACATATTGACTGGGTCAAGAAAATAATAGAATGGGCTTGGAGGCCCAAAAGGGAAGTCAATGTTGGAAGCCACTAAAGGGCTTCCAACCTTGCCTTGCGAAACCTACTCCTAAAAGGGTAGGAGTTGGTTAATTATTTTACTATATATATACATGTGTGGGTATCAAGGGTTTTTGACACAGAGAAATTCATTAACCTAGATACAAGGCACATATTTTCTCTAGTTTCTTCGATAAAGAATTCTCCTAGCGAATTCCCGAAGATATCAACTGTTAAGAGTTCGTAGACGTGGACTACGTGGATACCGTAGTTGAGGATCGATCTACAACGCACTGTAAGCATCCTCTAACAATGATGTTATATCTTATGTTATACTGCCATGATCAGGGTTTGTGTTGGTGAAAATTTTATCTTCCGCTGCTGCGAACCTAGGGTTCGTGTTTATAAAATCCAACAGCTTACTTCTGTCATTCCACTATTACATACGCAACAACTGAAAGACGGCCTTGTCTAATATCACAGGTCTTAAATCAGCATACGACAAGAATGATGACCAGTTCAGGGACCTAGTGAAGTTAAAGACCTCATCTTCCAGGTCAAATGAGATAAGTTTGCATCAGATGTATTACAGACCCAGGTCCCTAGACTGAACTGAAAATTCTGAATTAGATTCTAATAACTGTTTACACTTAATTTCTAAGTTGGATCTTATGAAATAATATGTGAACAATATATGGATCTAGTTTGAGCAAGTTAAATACCCCGTTGAAATGTTCCTCAAACTTAAATATGGTTTTCATTTAGAATGAATGATGTCTTCCGTCATAATTAAGAGAAACCGAGATTTCGCTCTATAGTATTTAAGACCAAAGTCTTTTGCTTGGAACTACGTCTTATGGAACTCTTATAGGGACATGTAAATGCCGCCGTGTGATGGTTGTAAACTACCTAAGTTATTTCACTAGCCAAAGCAAGGAAATAACGAGGGGACATCAATTGGACTGGGTCCGATAACTAGGAATTGTATGAGCTACCGAGTTATGCTGTTACAATCACCAGCCAAAGCAGGGGTTGTGATAGTAGGAATGTGGATCCTAATCCATTATGATTTATATTAGATATAAATTCGTACTCTTCCAATGAGGTCGTTGGGTATGTGAAAATAATGGAAACAAAATAAAGCTGAAGGCCGTGTTTATTTTGATTGCAGAATGTTGATCATAGGAATTATGTGTTTTAATTCCCGTTTTTAATTTGTTTCCTTATGTGTGTTGAAATGGCTAACATGTCATTGAGATTTATACTGGAATCAAACAAGTTGGCTAGGCCAACTTTTCTGGATTGGCACCGAAACATGCATTTGATGCTAAGGCAAGAAAGGATTGAGTATGTGTTAGACACGACCATCCCTGTTACCCCTGCGGCTGATTCTTCTGAACTTGCTACGTTTGACGTAGAATCTCAAAAGAAGCATCAGGATGATGCAAAGCAGGTGCAGTGTGTAATGTTGCTTGGAACGGCTAGGCCTAAACTGCAAAACATACTAAAGACTTTTCAAGGTACTTCTTCAAAGGAAAGAAGCAGATTAAATGCAGAAAGAAGCAGAAGAATAAGGCTAAGAATAGTTCTAAGCCAAAGTTCCTTAAACCTAAGGGTAGTATTCAAAAGAAAGAGCAGGTAAACAAGGATGTGTGCCTCCACTGTAAGGGGAAGGGGCACTGGAAGAGAGACTGCAAAGTTCTGGCTGCTGAGAATAAGGCACTAGGTGTCTCTAGCTCTGGAACAGGTATGTTTGTTATGGAGATAAATATGTCTACTAATAGAACTGACTGCTGGGTATTAGATACCGCATGTGGATTATACATTTGTACAAATGTGGAAGGTCTCACAGAGAGCAGGGTGGTTAGACCGGGTGAAGTCGCCCTATGCGTAGGTAATGGAGCACGAGTTGCTGCCGAATGCGTAGGGACATATAGTATAGACTTACCCAGTGGGTATAGACTGAAACTTAATAATTGTTATTTCGTTCCATCTATTACCAGAAATATTATTTCCATTCCAATGTTGGACATTGAAGGTTTTTCCTTCCAATTTTCTAATAGTAGTTACTACTTTTCGAAAAATGGTATTATTTATGGAAATGCCTCTCTTGAGAATGGTTTATATTTGTTGAATAGTGGACATGATGTTCTTAATGTGCAAAACAAGAAGCTCAAATTAAGTAATCAGGAAAATCCCACCTTCTTATGGCATTGTAGACTTGGTCATGCCAATGAGAAAAGAATTGCAAGGTTAAGAAAGTTAGACTACTTAACCCCATTCGACTTTCAGTCTTATGGAAATTGTGAATCTTGTCTCAAAGGTAAAATGACCAACAAACCCTTTTCTGGGAAAGGGGTAAGAGCCAAAGAAGTGTTAGAGTTAGTTCACAGCGACGTGTGTGGACCATTACCCACTCTAGCAAGGGGTAGTTTCGGATACTTCATTACCTTTACTAATGACCTCTCTAGGTATGGATATGTGTATCTTATGAAACACAAATCTGAGACCTTTGAGAAGTTTAAGGAGTATAAGGCAAAAGTAGAGAAACAGCTTGGAAAGAGTATTAAGACTCTTCGATCAGATCGAGGAGGAGAATACCTTAGCCAAGAATTCCTGGATTATTTGAGGTTATATGGGGTCCAATCACAATGGACACCTCCTGGAACACCACAGATGAATGGTGTGTCCGAGAGGAGGAACTGAACCCTGTTAGACATGGTAAGGTCCATGATGAGTTTCTCCTCTCTTCCAATATTCTTTTGGGGTTACGCACTCCAATGCTCAATCTACATTCTGAATAGGATTCCATCCAAATTAGTTTAGAGAACACCATATGAGATATGGTGTGGAAAGAAACCATCATTCTCACATATCAAGACGTGGGGTTGCCCTGCGTATGTGAAGAAGATGCTCACTGATAAGTTGGAATCCAAAGGTGAAAAAGGTTACTTTGTGGGATATCCTAAGGAAACAAAAAGATATTATTTCTATCTCCCTGAGAAACAAAAGGTTATTGTTTCTAGACAGGCGACGTTCCTCGCAAATGACTATGTCTTTAAAGGACAAGGTCGTAGGAAGATAGAGCTTGAAGAAATTCAAGAACCACAAGGTAATGCTGAGGCTGAGGACTTGTCGGATAACCATGACAAGGAATCAGTGGGAGCATTCAGTGATTCTCATGGTGGGAGTCTTTCACTAGGTGATAGTCTTCCAGCCAGTGGGAGCGTAGTTAGGGATAACTCGCATGTGCAAGATACTCCAATTAGACTGAATGAGAACAATTTGGACATTGTTCAATCTCCTGCTCAGGAAACGCGCGAAAGCGTCGCTGCTGAGAATTCTCCTGGCATTGATCAGATCATTGTAGAAGAACCTCTTCACGATCAGAATGAACAGCCTGTACAAATACAACTCCGTAAGTCTACTAGGATTCGTCGTCCACCCATCAAGTTTACTTTCCTCATGGAGGAACATGATGATGTGGAAATTCCGGACAAGGATGAACCTAAGACTTATACTGAAGCGATGTCAGACATCGATTCAGGGAAGTGGCTAGAAGCCATGAAATCTGAGATGGACTCGATGTATACAAATCAAGTCTGGGACTTGGTGGAATTTCCTGAAGGATTTAGTCCCATCGGCTGCAAATGGGTCTTCAAGAAGAAGACTGATGCAGATGGCAAAGTGCAAACCTACAAGGCTAGGTTGGTGGCGAAGGGTTATAAGCAACGGGAGGGCATTGATTATGACGAGACCTTTTCACCAGTTGCAAAAATCAAGTCCATTCGGATTTTACTTGCTATAGCTGCATACTATGATTATGACATTTGGCAGATGGATGTCAAAACGGCTTTCCTTAATAGAAACCTCGAGGAGCGTGTGTTTATGACACAGCCAGAAGGTTTTGTATCCAAGTCAAATCCAAAATTAGTATCCAAGCTGCAAAGGTCCATTTATGGATTAAAGTAAGCTTCTAGGAGTTGGAATATCCGTTTCGACGAAGCTATCAAATCGTTTGACTTTTTCAGAAATGCGAAAGATCCATGCGTTTATCAAAAACGCAGTGGGGATAAGATTGTTTTTATTATCATACATGTTGATGACATATTGATTTTGGGAAACAGTATCCCGCTAATGTAATCTGTGAAAGATTGGCTATCCGAGACCTTCATGATGAAGGACTTGGGTGAAGCCTGCTATATCCTTGGCATAAAGATTTACAGAGATAGATCTAGCAGGACGTTGGGGCTGTCACAATCCACATACATAGATAAGATACTGAAGCGTTTTAAAATGGAGGACTCTAAGAGAGGTTACCTGCTAGCGAATCATGGGATTAAGCTGTCAAAGAAGGATTGTCCTTCTGAAGAAGCAGAAATCGAGTATATGGAAGGAATCCCATACGCATCTGCTATTGGATCAATCATGTACGCCATGACTTGCACTAGACCCGATGTGGCCTACGCTGTTAGTATCACTGGTAGATACAAGGAAAACCCAGGTGAACGTCACTGGGTTGCTGTTAAGAATATTCTAAAGTATCTTAGATGAACTAAAGAATGTTTCTTAGTCTATGATGGGTAGCCAGAACTTGTGGTAACTGGGTTTACCGACCATGACTGATTGTGACGACTTTCAAGTCACAATCGACATATGGCTTCATACTTAATGGCAGAATAGTGAGCTGGAATAGTTCCAAGCGAGACACGACCGCAGATTCAACAACCGAAATATAATTAGAACAAATTCCTACAGAGGATAACCTGGCTGATTCTTTCACCAAACTAGACACTTTGAGAGTCTAGGTGTTAGACATATGGGTGATTGGCTCTAGGCCAAGTGGGAGATTGTTGGTATAGATGTCCTAGAGACAATCGATATAAGGACATTATACTTGATCACATTCAGTTATATTATTAATGTCCATTAATAATATTCGGCATTACATAAATGAATATAATATTTGATTGTTTGCATATATTCATGTTTATGTTCCCATGAACTAGTGTTGTCATTAAGAATGTGAGATCTCAGATGACTATGCACGTAGTTCTTAAATAGCCACAATCAATGATCATCGAGAATGGGATATCGATGATGCGATTGAGATTGGTGTGCGATCTGCATCATATCCTTAGAGGATGTAGTGGTTCTCACAACTACGAGATACTAGGTATTTCATGACGGATGCACAGATATTTTGGAGAGTATTGGCATGCCCGACCGAGAAACCGTTTAGTGTATTCTATTTACGTGTCTACGGAAGTATCGGTTTGTGGAGTAGTGAAATAGTCCTCTGACTTGAGGTCAATACGCACGACATGTACGGAGTGATGGACTTTGACCATGACCAACGCTTGCACTCCTGACGGGGTAGATACGGCATGTGTTAGGTACATCACGAAGTGCATGTGCGTGGTAGTTGAGCCAAAAATAGGATTCATTCCTCAAATAGACTTGGAGAGAATACTTGTCTTCTCATAACTAATTGGATCGTTAGTCATTGGCCAATGCACGTCACTTTTGGAATGGTGTCTAAAAGTGACAACATGATCAATTAGTAGAATGAGATAATATGATTAAGTTATTTGAATAGACACTTAATCATGTTCAAGACTTAATCGAGTATTCGCGAATGAAAGGACCGTATCACTGTGAGCTTCACATTACAGGTAGTTGCAGTATCCTCGCAACGTACCTCATATGTTGAGATTGTCTGGTCTATTGTCTAGGGTTCGACTAAGACCATTGGTTCGACTAATCGCTTGGCATGTGAGGGCCTATGGGTCACACAACAAGTAGTCTTGGTTTACGAATTGAAGTTGGTTAGATTAAATATTGATTTGATCAATAATATTTAATCTATAGAGAAATATTATAATTCTATTAGATAGAATTATAATTGTAATTATTTAATTAAGTTAGATTTAATTAAATACTAATATGTATAGTAAAATCTATTAGATGTTGAACATATTGACTGGGTCAAGAAAATAATAGAATGGGCTTGGAGGCCCAAAAGGGAAGTCAATGTTGGAAGCCACTAAAAGGCTTCCAACCTTGCCTCCTGCGAAACCTACTCCTAAAAGGGTAGGAGTTGGTTAATTATTTTACTATATATATACATGTGTGGGTATCAAGGTTTTTGACACAGAGAAATTCATTAACCTAGATACAAGACACATATTTTCTCTAGTTTCTTCGATAAAGAATTCTCCTAGCGAATTCTCGAAGACATCAACTGTTAAGAGTTCGTAGACGAGGACTACGTGGATACCGTAGTTGAGGATCGATCTACAACGCACTGTAAGCATCCTCTAACAATGCTGTTATATCTTATGTTATACTGCCATGATCAGGGTTCGTGTTGGTGAAAATTTTATCTTCCGCTGCTGCGAACCTAGGGTTCGTGTTTATAAAATCCAACAGCTTACTTCTGTCATTCCACTGTTACATACGCAACAACTGAAAGGCGGCCTTGTCTAATATCACAGGTCTTAAATTAGCATACGACAAGAATGATGACCAGGGACCTAGTGAAGTTAAAGACCTCATCTTCCAGGTCAAATGAGATAAGTTTGCATCAGATGTATTACAGACCCAGTGAACCAACGCCTTGCTTTTAAGAAAATAACCAGATTGGAGAGAATCCCGACAAAGTTATTCCTGCAGGAGTTCACAGAGAGAATCCCGCATTACATAGCCTTGAGAACGGCCTGGAAGCTTGAAATGAGAGCTCTGTCTTACCCTTGTTCCATCCAAATTCATAGCCCCTGTTGTTGTGATTGAAAATACCTGAGACAAAGCAGCAAAAGACTTCAGTGTAATAATGTCAATAGCGCGCTCCCTTGCGGTATCAAATTAAACATAAGAGGGGAGAGAAATAGAGAGAAAGAGGGAGGAAGAATTGGAAGGGAAAGAAATATAAGAGAAGAGGTAAAGAGAGAGATATCGAGGGAAAGAAGAAGCATATAAGTGAGTTGAGGAAAGAAGGAAAAGAGATTGGAAGATAAGGAGAAGAAAGGGACAGAATTAGAGAGTGAGAAAGAATTAGAAGAGAAAGAAGTATAGAAGGAGAATAGAGAGACAATGAAGATAGAGGGAGAATTGAGAGGATGAAGAAGTAGAAACTATAGGAGGAAGAAGAGATAGAGAAGAAGAGACGATATGGAAATTATATTCTATTCAATGTGGCTCTGATACCACTCTTATGACCCCGAATAGAATTTAAGATTTATAGCAATATTAGAAGAGAAATACAAGAAAGAGAGAGAAATTGGATAAGAGCTATATGGATTACATCTTTGCATGATAACACCTCAATTACCCATACAACTTAATATTTATACTGAAGCAAATTGTACCTACTCACTAAACATATCCACTAATAACACCACTAACACATAACTTGCGTAACTTCTAAGACACAACTACCTTAATAACTAACATACAACAAGAGATATTAACTAATAATCCTGGTTCGTGACATTATTTACCATATGCGATTGGCGGTTGATGCAACTAAATTGGTATCACGGTGATCTCTTAAAATTCAGTAAGCCGTCCTCTTTGAAAGGAAGCAATGAAATAAAATTCAGTCGGCAAGGCGAAGATTTATCTTCTGGACCAAGACACGGAGTCCTTGAATATTTTTACCAAAACTGAACTACTAAAGGATGAAACAAGATTTATCTTCTGGACCAACATAAGAGAAACCCAATTTATTACCTGTAACAGATTATGCCGAACTTAGTTTACATAACTTTTCTTGCTCGCAACTCATACCGCAGCTCCTCTGCTTTCTTAGCAAATCAACAAGAATGGCGTCCGTAAATATGTTGGGTTTGATCCCTTAGAAACCATATATGAAAAGAAGTCAATAGCGAAATCAATCAGCCGGCACTTGCAAAGTCCAAACTCCAAAGATAATAGAATTGTAGGTCTGTGCCCGTGATCTCTCTCCCAAGTCTTCTAACTGATGAAATAAGTATAGTTTATAGCTTTATCAACTTCTCCTTCCCTACAAAGCCCGTAAATAAGTGAAGAGTAAGTTATCATGTCAGGCTTAAGCCCCTTTCCTTGCATCTCATGCCACAGGTCTACAGCTTGATCTATTTTTCCTGTTACACAAAGCGCGTCAATCACGGTATTGTAATTGATAACATCAGGCAATACTTTCATACGGTCTAGAACATTCAAAGCCTGCTCCAACTCCCCACATTAGCACAGGCCATCCAAGACCGTGTTATACGTGATAACATTAGGCGTCGCTTTCATACTGTCTAGAACATTAAACGCCTGCTCCAACTTTCCATGTTTGCACAGGCCATCCAAGATCGTGTTATACGTGATAACATTAGTCTCTACTTTCATACTGTCTAGAACAAGCCACCCAAGATTGGGGTATACGTGATAACATTAGGCGTCACTTTCATACGGTCTAGAACATTCAACGCCTGCTCCAACTTCCCATGCTTGCACAGGCCATCCACGACCGTGTTATACGTGATAACATCAGGCGCTACTTTCATACTGTCTAGAACATTCAATGCCTGCTCTAACTCTCCATGTTTGCACAGGCCATTCAAGATCGTGTTAACGCTTGCTCCAATTTCTCATGTTTGCACAGGCCATCCAAGACCGTGTTATACGTGATAACATCAGGTGCTAGTTTCATACCGTCTAGAACATTCAACGCCTGCTCCAACTCCACGTGTTTGCATAGGCCATTCAAGATCGTGATAACATCAGGCTCCACTTTCATACCATCTAGAACATTCAACGCCTGCTCCAACTTCCCACATTTGCACAGGCCTTTCAAGATGAGTGTATAGGTGATAACATCAGGGGCCACTTTCATACGGTGTAGAACATCCAACGCCGTGTCGACCTCCCCATCCCTGCAAAGCACTTTGATCAACACACCATAGGTTTTGACATTAGGAGCCAGACCGGCACCCTCAACAATATCCATAGCTCGCTGAGCCTTCCCGACCTGCCCGACGTTAATGAACCCCCAAATCACATCCGAGCAGGCATCAACGTCGGGCACTATCCCGCGGCAAATCGTGGTCTCAAGGAACTCCAAACCTTTCTCCAGCTCGCCATTCCTAAGCAACTGATGCAGATGGCTGGAGGTCTCAATAACCTTCCACGAGGCTGGCGTAGAGTTTCCCCTGGAGTAAAGATGCCGCTTCCTCCTACCATCTCCGCTAAACGGTGGGTCGGTGCCCGAAACCCTTGACCTTCTCCCAGCCCCTACACACAGTCCCTTGCTTGGGGCCCTGAAACTTGTACTCTTCTTCTTATCCATGTACAGAAACACCTCGTGGGTCGGTCTCCATTGCACTACCAAGTCCATGGCAAGTAACTCGAGAGGACTTGTCTAGTTCATTCACGAGCTAGAAACAGAAATCTTCAAAAATAATCGGGAACCCAGAATCTGATAGTACCTTTCTGCGGATAGGGAGACTCCGGGGAATCGGAAATTGGAACTTGATTTTAAGTTTCTTCTTCTCCTCCTCCTCTGGTGGGGATTGGTTTTGGCAATCTGGAGCGGGAAAGCAAACGCTGTTTCTTAGACACATTCAATGGTTTGGGCTTTCTTAGGCCAATTCATCTGGACCGAAAAGGGACTTATCCGGCCCAACCAATCAAAATGGATTTCTATTTTCCAATGTTTTAAAAGGCGACACAGATTTTCTGCGTTTCTCGATTCCATCGTTTGAACTGTCGGTTGGTTCAATGATTTTTATTAAATAGATGCTAAAAAAAAATTTAAATAATTATATATATTGTTACAGTGCCAAATTATTCTTTTCCTTATATATTATGGGGTGGCGTCATCTTAATATCTTATGGGCTTATAATTAGAATAAATGGTACGGTGCAACGAAAGGTAGGTTTATTTTCTCTTAAATCTGTGTAAATTACAATTTAGTATTTTGGTATTTAGTAAATTTCGGTATTTACCGAAGTTTTCTAAAATCTCTTACCGAATTAAATCCCGAATATTAAATTACCGATCCCGAACTTACCAAATACTAATATTTATCAAATTTACCGATTATCATTTGCACACCCCAAACTGCTCATAATGTCTAAAACATTTAATGCATGGTCCAACTCCCGTCATTTGCACAAGCCACGTCATTATATCCTAGTTCAGTTTTACACATTTGCTCTAGTCATGGAAATGCCGTTCAAAATTCATGACTGGATACAAGCACATGATACTTTTTATGAAAATTTTTAGGAAACGGGATATTAAATGTTTATTTTTTATAATCCAGAGTAATTAAACATATTTAACCAAAAAAACCCAAGTTATTAACATTGCGAGTTAACTAAAACCAAAGGGTTAACCAAGGGCAAATAACCACGAGCAAATATGACAGAAACCTAAGTTATTAACTGTTGGAAATAATTACTTAAAAGGAAGTACAATAATGAGAATTCAACGGACAAGCACAAAGTTTCTAATGCCACGTTCATTCGAATTTATGTAGCAGTCTTTTTTCTGGTGTTCCCTAAAACAATAAAAGAGTTGTTGTTAACAAATGATTAGCAGTAAAAGCACATGCCTGAACAAGTGCTTAACTTTACAAGTCAATATTCCTGCATTACCTTAAGCAATTCATGCCATTGGCTGTGCTGAACTTCTTCTCTCTCGCAACTCAAATCGCAACTCCTCAGCTTCCTTAGTAAATCCTTCGGAGGCTATGCCATAATCAAGAATGTTGTATGTAAGTTTGTAGGGTTTGCATCCCTAAAACATATATGACAAGAAGTTAATAGCGTAATCAGTCAGCCAGGACTTACAAAGTCGAGAGATGATACGATTATAGATTCTTGTACACCGTTTCTCTCCGAAGTCTTCTAACTGACGAAACAAGTATATAGCCATGTCAACTTCTCCTTCTCTACAAAGCCCATCAATGAGTAAAGAGTAAGTTATCATGTCAGCCTTAAGCCCCTTTCCTTCCATCTCATGCCACAGGTCTACAGCTTGATATATTTTTCCCATTTTACAAAGCGCGTTAATCACGGTACTATAACTGATAACATCAGGCGCTACTTTCATACTGTTTAGAAAATTCAAAGCCTGCTCCAACTCCCCACATTTGCACATGCCATCCAAGATCGTGTTATACGTGACAACATTGGGCGCCACTTTCATACGGTCTAGAAAATTCAATGCTTGCTCCAACTTCCCATGTTTGCACAAGCCATTTAAGATCGTGGTATACGTGATAACATTAGGTGCCACTTTCATGTTGTCTAGAATATCCAACGCCTGCTCCAACTTCCCATGTTTGCACATGCCATTTAAGATTGTGGTATACGTGACAACATCAGGCGCCACTTTCATGCGGTCTAAAACATTCAATGCCTGCTTCAACTCCCCGTGTTTGCACAGGCCATTCAAGACTGTGTTATACGTGATAACATTAGGCGCCACTTTCATACGGTCTAGAACATTCAACGCCTGCTTCAACTCCCCATGTTTGCATAGGCCATCCAAGATCGTGGTATACGTGATAACATTAGGCGCCACTTTCATACTGTCTAGAACATTCAGCGCCTCCTCCAACTTCCCATGTTTGCACAGGCCATCGAAGATCGTGGTATACGTGACAACATTAGGCTCCACTTTCATACGGTCAAAAACATCCAACGCCTGCTCCAACTTCCCGTGTTTGCACAGGCCATCCAAGACCGTGTTATACGTGATAACATCAGGCGCCGCTTTCATACGGTCTAGAACATCCAACGCCTGCTCCAACTTCCCGTGTTTGCACAGGCCATCCAAGACCATGTTATACGTGATAACATCAGGCGCCACTTTCATACTGTCTAGAACATTCAACGCCTGCTCCAACTTCCCGTGTTTCCACAAGCCATCGAAGATCGTGGTATACGTGACAACATCAGGCTCCACTTTCATATGGTCAAAAACATCCAACGCATGCTCCAACTTCCCGTGTTTGCACAGGCCATCCAAGACCGTGTTATACGTGATAACATTAGGCGCCGCTTTCATACGGTCTAAAACATTCAACGCCTGCTCCAACTTCCCGTGTTTGCACAGGCCATCCAAGACCGTGTTATACGTGATAACATTAGGGGTCACTTTCATACGGTGTATAACATCCAACGCCCTATCAACCTCCCCATCCTTGCAAAGCGCATTGATCAACGCATTATAGGTTTTGACATCAGGAGTCAGACCAGCACCCTCAACAATATCCATAGCTCGCTGAGCCTTCCCGTCCTGCCGGATCTTAATGAACCCCCAAATCACATCCGAGCAGGCATCAACATCGGGCACTATCCCGCGACAAATTGTTGTGCCAAGGAACTCCAAACCTTTCTCCAGCTCCCCATTCCTAAGCAACTGACGCAGCTGGCTGGAGCTCTCAATAACCTTCCACGAGGCTGGAGTAGAGTTTCCCCTAGAGTAAAGATCCCGCTTCCTCCTACCATCTCCGCTAAACGGTGGGTCAGTGACCAAAACCCTAGACCTTCTCCCAGCCCCTAAACACAGTGCCTTGCTTGGGGCCCTAAAACTTGTACTCTTCTTCTTCTCCATGTACAGAAACACATCGTGGGTCGGCCTCCATTGCACTACCAAGTCCATGGCAAGTTCCACTTCTCTAGTTCATTCCTATACTAATTCACGAGCTAGAAATTGAAATCTTCAAAAATAATCGGGAACCCAGAATCTGAGAGTACCTTTCTTCCGTGGATAGGGACACTCCGGGAAATCGGAAATTAGAACTTGTGGTAGAACAGAGCTAAAACGGACTTGTCCGGCCCAACTGCTCACGTTGGATTTCTATTTTCCAATGTTTTAATAAAGGACTCGAAGGGGACACTGATTTTCTCTGTTTATCGGTTCGATTATTTGAATTGTCGGTGGCCTTGAGATTTTTTATTATATAATTATATATTGTTACAATGCCAAATGATTCTTTTCTTTATAAATCTTATGGAGTCGTTCCTTGTAGCACATATATGTGATAACATTAAGTGCCACATTTATAAGGGTCTGGATTGAGCACGGAGTGAAGGAATCGATTCTGTACGGTTTGGAGTGAAGGGGGGACCGCAGTGGCAAGCGTAGTTATGTGATAATGGCAAGTGCAGTTATGTGATAATGGCAAGCGCAGTTATGTGATAATGGCATGTGTATTTTGTGACAGTGGCAAGTCCCGTTGATGATAATGGCGCGCGTGGTTTTTTTCATTTTGGTCCCCCATATTTTAGCATTTTTGCAAAAAGGTCACACTGGCATGCGTAGTTATGTGATAGTGGCATGCGCAGTTATGTGATACTGGCATGCGCAGTCACGTGATAATGGCATTTGTATCCGGCCTGCGTTTGTGCGTGGCTTTTTTCATTTTGGTCCCGAAATTTTAGCGCGTTTGCAAAAAAGTCCCCGCGTGTCTTCATTCCGAACGGTTCGGAATCTGAGCATTCCGTGCCCAATCCAGACCCCATTTATAATGTCCAAAACATTCAGGTGCATGCTCTAACCCGCAACATTTGCACAAGCCACGTCATTATATCCCAGTTAGTCCACGTCATTTTTGTTCTAGTAATCGAAATGTTGAGACTCGTCCAAAATTTATATGACTGGATACAAGCACATGATAATTTTTAGGGAAAATTACGCTCAGGCCCCTATAGTTTGGCGTCCCTCCCTCTAGGGTCCCTGCATTTCTAAAATCGTTCCTGACGTTCCCGAAATTTGGTTTTAGAAACTCTCGGGTCCCTCGCGCCCATTTTTTATTTTTTGTTCATGGAAATGACCAAAATATCCTTTAACAAAAAACAATTTACCTTCTTCAACCTCTTGAACACTATGAACACCAACCAAGAAGGCAAGAACATCAAACCCATAAATCAACCAGAGCTTCAATTAAAATTAATAGTTCATCTTCCTCCGTGATTGGGAAATCCTAAATTCCAATTTTGGAATCCCCAATTCCACGAAACCAGACCCGTCTTTCGCCAACGGGGTCACCACCAAGGACTTGCACATCGACCCGTCGTCTTCCTTGTTCATGTGCGTACAAGGGTACTCCCCATAGCAGAAGGCTGGGAGGAAGCTGCCGGTGGTGGTGCAGTTCTTGGTGGAGATGAGGGCAGTGGGGCCTCTAGGTTACACGAGGATCGGGCCGGGGGTTAGGGTTCTGGGTGGAGAGGGAGAGAGAGGTTAGGGTTTTGGTGAATTTATACAGGGAAGGTTAGATCTTCGGGATGACAGAAGCGACACCGTTGCGGTGGTCCCTAGGCCGGCGAGCAGATTGGGTAGACGACATCAAGGATCTGTCGTTGGGAGATCGATAAGTTAGTGATGGGGTCTACGCCGTTGAAGTGGTCCCGATTGGGGCATCAACCTACTGGGTGCGTCCGACGAACGATTTAATCACAGTTGTGAGCGAGTTCTTGATGTTGAGTGGAGGGAGGAGGCCAGGTCGAAGGAGATTGTGTTCTTGATGTTGAAATCGAGGGTCGAACGATTAGTTTCTGGAATTCCTTTTGGAATTTCTTTCGTATATCAATAACCGGTCTAATTTTTTTTTCTTAATGTTCTTGGTTATATTCTTGATTTTGGTTAGTTTGATCTTTTTTTTGGGTTGGTTTGTGGTAGTTGGTGTTTTTGTTCAAATATTGGAGAAGGTGATTTTTTTTTGTTTAAGGGTATTTTGGTCATTTCTATGACCAAAAATGAAAAAGGAGCCGTCAGGGACCCGAGAGTCTCTAAAACTAAACTTCGGGGACGTCAGGAACGATTTCGAAAATGTAAGGACCCCGGAGAGAAGGACGCCAAACTACAGGACCTAGGCGTAATTTTTCCTACTTTTTATGATACGGGATATTAAATATTTATTTTTTATAATACAAAGTAATTAAACGTATTTAACCCAAAAAAAGGTAAGACTTTTGAAGAGCAAGATAGAAAAATCGAATGGAATGAAAATCCCCTCCCTAATGATTGGCATGTAGTCCATCCTCCTCGTAGTAGCCAGATATATCATTCAACTCTGAATTTCTAATCTATTATAAACATGTGAATCTTTATTCCTAAAAGAAGAGATGGAATCAAAATGAAATTGATTCCGTTAAAATTGACAAAGCATTCTCGAATTACTTGAAAATTATGAGGCAAAATGTCTCCTTTTGGCATTCTAAATATGTGTTCGCTTTTAAAATTTTCATTTTACTAAGACTCAAGAATTGCATCCATTTTTTCTGCTTTCTATTTTTTTTATAAGCGTGGCTTCTTACCCGATGCTTTAGAAAATAAATTAGAAATTACGAATGACATGACAAATGCACAAAATAATTACGAATGAATTTCCATAACGACACTTTGGTGATTATTTAATTCATTTGCAAATTCAAACAATTTTGGAGAATTTGCTCCAACAAAATATATAATCAACACAACTTAAAAGTAAAGTTATGAAAAGAAATATTTATAAAAAAGGACAGGAGGTGACCCGAGATTTCTTCCATCTCTCAATCCAACCGGTCCGATCAGTTGGGACAACGCTTAAACCGGAGATTAGTCGGGGTCCCTTTTTTCTTGGGAGACTTTTTGGTTGTAAATATGGCTCTTTTTAATATACAAATATACTGACCCAAAAAAAATGTTGGTTTAAAGGTTGGAATTTTTTTGGCGAAAAAGTTGACCGGAGTTCGTCGGAGAAGATGAAGAGTCGCCGGAGAAAATGACTGGAAGGTTGTGTTCGCCTGAGAAGATGATCAAAGGGGTATAATAGTCATTTTCATGATCAAAAATGAAAAAAAGAGCCAATGACGATAGCAAGGGACCCGAGAGTTTCTAAAATAAAATTCGGGGGATGGTAAAATCATTTTTTGAAATCCAGGGACCCAATAGGGAGGATAACCAAACAATAGGGACAAGAGGGTAATTTACCCTTTTCGAAATCCTTGCATATAGTTTTTTGTCAGCTGAAGTCACTGTAGTGTTCTCCTTTCCACCGTATTTACTCGGTGGTTTCTATGTGGATAGGGAGACTCCGGGAAATCGGAAATTAGAACTTGTGGTAGAAGAGAGCTAAGTAGGGATTAATTAAATGTTTTGACTCCGAGCCATAACAACGTAACGACGATAAAACTTGTTGAAATAGTTGTGTAATATCCAATGGTCTGATCAATTATGTACATACTGTTTTGCAATCGGCGGTTAATGGAAAATGGTCAGCTTTGTGCGTTGATTAAATGTATTGTATATGCACCGGAGATTCGATATGGATCTTCACAATAGAATATGCTCCATCTAATTACATACACAACAACTGAAAGGTGGCCTTCTAATATCACAGTCTTAAATCAGCATATGACAGAAATGATGACCAGTTCAGGGACCTAATGAAGTTAAAAATGTCATCTTCCAGGTTTTGAGATAAGTTTGCATCGGATGTATTACAGACCCAGTGAACCAACGCCTTGCTTTTAAGAAAATGACTAGATCGAAGAGAATCCCGACAATGTTATTCCTGCAGCAGTTAACAGAGAGAATCCCGCATTACATAGCTTTGAGAATGGCCTGGAAGCTTGAAATGAGAGCTCTATAGTCTATCTTTCCCTTGTTCCATCCAAATTCATAGCCCCTGTTGTTCTGATTGAAAATACCTGAGACAAAGCAGCAAAAGACTTCAGTGTAATAATGTCAATAGCGCGCTCCCTTGCGGTATCAAATTAAACATAACAAAGTGGCAGCAGATATATCACTAAACAGTTAGTGGAATCGTGATATCAAATGGACACACAAAAGACAATAAAGCTATTTCTACAAGATTCTAACACATTTACGTTTCCAGGCTTTAACTTATAACACCTTTTTACGCGATTGGCGGTTGACGTAACTATATTGGTGTCACGGTGATCCCTTAACATTCAGTAAGCCGTCCTCTTTGAAAGGAAGCCATGAAATAAAATTGAGTCGGCAAGGCGAAGATTTATGTTCCGGATCAAGACATGGAGTTGTTGAATAGTTTTACCAAAACTGAACTACTAAAGGGTGAAGCAAGATTTATCTTCTGGACCAACATAAGAGAAACCCTAGTTATTACCTGTAGCAGATTCAACGCCTGTTCGAACTCCCCAAATTTGCACAAGCCATCCAAGATCGTGGTATACGTGATAACATTTTGCGCCACTTTCGTATTGTCTAGAACATTCAACGCCTGCTCTAACTTCCCATGTTTGCACAGACCATCCAAGATCGTGGTATACGTGATAACATCAGGCGCCACTTTCAAACGGTCTAGAACTTCTAAAGCCTGCTCCAACTTCCCATCTTTGCACAGGCCTTTCAAGATGAATCTATATGTGATAACATCAGGGGCCGCTTTCATACGGTCTAAAACATCCAACGCCGTATCGACCTCCCCATCCCTGCAAAATGCATTGATCAACGCAGTATAGGTTTTAATATTAGGAGCCAGACCAGCACCCTCAATAATATCCATAGCTCGCTGAGCCTTCGGGGCCTGCCTGACCTTAATGAAACCCCAAATCAAATCCGAGCAGGCATCAACATTGGGCGCTATCCCGCGATAAATCATGGTCTCAAGGAACTCCAAACCTTTCTCCAACTCCCCATTCCAAAGCAACTGACGCAGATGACTGGAACTCTCAATATCCTTCCACGAGGCTGGCGTAGAGTTTCCCCTAGGTTCTCTATTTTTTCTTTATGCAGTTGTAGTCTTTTTTTATTTCATTTTTATTTTTTTTCATGGTTGTCCATTATTTTTTCAAAGATAAATTTCTCTATTCTTGGTATAGTTAGTTCAGAATCACTTTTAGGTCATTTCTTGATATATCCTCTTAGCCTTAGACCATAGCCCCTGTTGTTCTAATTGAAAAAACCTGAGACACAAAAGGTTCAGGATTATCTTCCACGGGAGTCATCTGATCTTGGTGCTAGTTGGACTTGGATGGTCGTCCATTGCTTGATCGTAGAGAGAAGATGGGATGCATCGGAGTTTCCATATAAATATCAAATGGACACAAAATTCAAGGCAATAGAGCTATTTCTACCAAAATTCTAACATATTTACATTTCTAGGTTTGAACTCAGGTAAAGTTATATCACCTTCTTACGCGATTGGTGGTTGATGTAACTATATTGGTTCCACAGTGATGATCTCTTAGAATTCAGTAAGCTATCCTCTTTGAAAGGAAGCCATGAAATAAAATTGAGTTGGCATGGCAAATTTCCTTAGAGGACATTGAGTCGTTGAATAATTTTACCAAAACTGAAGTAAAGGGTGAACCAAGCTTTATCTTATGGACCAACATAAGAGAATCCCAAGTTATTACCTGCAGCAGTTCATGCCACTGGCCGTGCAGAACTTACATTACATAACTCCTCTTGCACGCAACTCATACCGCAGCTCCTCTGATGCCTTAGTAAATCCTTCGGAGGCTATGCCTTCAACAAGAGTGGTGTACGTAGATATGTTGGGTTTGCATCCCCTAGAAACCATATATGACAAGAAGTCAATAGCATAATCAGTCATCCGGGACTTGCAAAGTCCAGAGATGATACAATTGTAAGTGATAACATCAGGCGCTACTTTCATACGGTCTAGAACATTCAACGCCTGCTCGAACTCCCCACGTTTGCACAGGCCATCCAAGATCGTGGTATACGTGATAACATCAGGCGCCACTTTCATATTGTTTAGAAAATCCAACGCCTGCTCCAACTTCCCATGTTTGCACAGGCCTTTCAAGATCGTGGTATACGTGATAACATCAGGCGCTACTTTCATATGGTCTAGAACATTTAATGCCTGCTCCAACTTCCCATGTTTGCACAGGTCATCCAAGATTTTGTTATACGTGATAACATCAGGCGTCACTTTCATATGACCTAGAACATTTATCGCCTGCTCAAACTCCCCACGTTTGCACAGGCTATCCAAGATCGTGGTATACATGATAACATCAGGCGCCACTTTCATACTGTTTAGAAAATCCAATGCCTGCTCCGACTTCCCATGTTTGCAAAAGCCATTCAAGATCGTGGTATACGTGATAACATCAGGCGCTACTTTCATACTAGTAAAACAATTCAACGCCTGCTCCAACTCGCCAAGTTTGCACATGCCATTCAAGATCGTGTTATACGTGATAACATTAGGCGCCACTTTCATATGATCGAGAACATTCAACGCCTGCTTCAACTTCCCATGTTTGCATAGGCCATCCAAGATTTTGTTATACGTGATAACATCAGGTGTCACTTTCATACTATCTAGAACTTTCAACGCTTGCTCCAACTCCCCATGTTTGCACAGGGCATTCAAGATGGTTGTATACGTGATAAAATCAGGGGCCACTCTCATACCGTCTAGAACATCCAATGCCCTATCGACCTCCCTATCCATGCAAAGAGAATTGATCAACGCAGTATAGGTTTTAACATTGGGAGCCAAACCGGCACCCTCGATAATATCCACAACTCGCAGAGCCTTCCCGACATCCCCGACCTTAATGAAACCCCAAATCAAATCCGAGCAGGCAACAACATCGGGAACCACCCCGCAATAAATCGTTGTCTCAAGGAACTCCAAACCTTTCTCCAGCTCCCCATTCCTAAGCAACTGACGCAGATGGCTGGAGCTATCAATACCCTTGCACGAGGCTGGCGTAGAGTTTCCCCTAGACCTCGACCTACTCCTCCTACCATCTACGCTAAACGGTGGGTCAGTGTCCGAAACCCTAGACCTCCTCCCAGCCCCTAAACACAGCGCCTTGCTTGGGGCCCTGAAACTTGTACCCTTCTTCTCCATGTACAGAAACACCTGGTGGGTCGGCCTCCATTGCACTATCAAATCCATGGCAAGTTCCTCAAGAGGACTTCTCTAGTTCATCCCTAATACTAATTCACGTTCTAGAAATTGGAATCCTCAAAAATAACGGCCAACCCAGAATCTGAGAGTACCTTTTCTATGGTTAGGGAGACACCGGGAATTGGAAACTGGAACTTGAGGAAGTTGACGATTGAAGGCAGAGCAGCTCAGTGGACTGGAATGGAAGGTTTAAAGATTGACTTCTTGCATCTCCCAACCGCGGAAACGGTTTCGGCTTCTACGGCCCCAGCGGATATAGAGCAGAAACAAATGTTGTTCCCTTGGCCCGTCAGAGGTTTGGCCTTTCTCAGCCCACCGATTTCTTTTTAATTTTTTGAGTTTTATCCGATGAGTTCAAAAAATTACTTGAAAATAAAAAATTATGTTTATTTAGACATCCGAGTACAAATATATTACAATAAAATCTCTGTAAAGTGATCTTTTCTAAGTGATAAAAGGTCTCGGTCCCTAGTTGGGACTAGTGTTAAAATTTAATAACTTCTCTATCGTAATAATTAATATTTTTTCTGAAAATTTTAGTGCTAAATTCTTGTCCCGATTTTTGCATTCGAAAAATATTGTAAGACATTAGTTTGTACTAAATTTATTTATTTTATAAATTTTACATTATCATTCATCATCGAATGGTCCTTGTGATCGTCATCTTGTTGTAAGAATATATCTCAATCGAGTGTATCATATGAATGACGCTATATGTCAAAATTTTAGGTAATTTTTATATAGACAAAGTAATTTTTTAGTACTTACTTATTTATTGTTTAAATTTTAAATTTTAATATTTTTGAAAGGAAAAAACATAAACCTCTCTTATTTAATAATCTCTCTAAAGTAATATTTTTCTCTGATTCCAACAATATCATTTTAGAGAGTTTTTATTGTGCACTTAAAATTTATGGGAAATTGTAAAAAAAATTGGCATACCCATCCGGCCATCCCTTTTTTAACATATTTTGTTAGAAAAAGTCCACATTAGTACATTGTGGTTTGCTTGATTATCATAGATAGGTTTGTGGTTTCAAACTCATCAAAAAGGGTCCTGTGTTTTTACGAACTCATCAACTAAAGGCTCGGATAGCTCTCCGAGCCTAGTCAGCATTCATTGGCCCTCCATGTCAGAACGACATCATTTTTGGTCCCATGTGGCATGCCACGTAGGATTTTTACCCAAAATGCTGACGTGGAAAGTTAAAAAATCAAAAATTGCCATTATTTATTTATTTTATAAAAAAAAACCCCTTTAAATATATAATCCTCCCTCTCCCTCGATTCTTTTCCCATTCTCCCTCTAAACCTCTTCCCCTCCCATCCCCCTCCCGACCTCTCCCCCTCGCCTCCCACCCCTCACAACCTCTTCCCCTCGCCTCCCATTTTCTCAGTAAAGTCCACTGGTAAGCTTCGAAACAAATTGTAACCTCTCTTGGCCATTTGGGCATTTGAAGGAGAGAACCCACCATCTTGGGCGTTTGAAAGAGAGAACCCAGCCCACTGGTAAGCTTCAAAACTCTAATCTGTATATTTTGGAAACCCTAATTTGTTTGAGTTCGAAACCCTAATCTGTATGTTTTCGAAACCCTTATTTGTACCCTAATCAGAACCCTAATCTGGTTTTGGAATTCTTCTATAAAAATCTGATTTTGAAATTCTTCTTTAAAAAAAATCTGGTTTTGGAACTTTATTTGAGTTCGATGTGTTTGTCTTGTTGGTTTGGCAGATTTGTTTTCTGGTATGGATGAAGAAATTAGCATTGTCTACCATTTCGGTGGTCAGTGGGTGAATGGTGGAGGTGAAGGTATGAAATATGTTGGAGGAGAGAAGTATAAGATTCAAGGTGGGTATGAACTAGATCAGTTTTGTTACTGGGATGTCCATAACTTTTACAAGAAGACATTGAAGATGGAGAACTTTGGGTTATGGTTCAGAAGGGGTGGTGATGCGGGTTTCGTTGAGATTTTAGATGATGACCAAATTATTGACATGATACAGACCCAAGTCAATTTCCCATCTACCGATGTGTTTGCTGTGAAAAATGGAGAGAATGTCACGAGTGTCGAAGAGTTGGTTAGGAGATTGGAGGCTGAGAAAGTAAATGCTACTGAGATTCCTAATGACACTCAAGAAGATGTTTGGAGTGATGACAATGAAGATGTCGATTATGTACCTCCTATTGAAGGGTGTAATGGGTGGGATTGTTGTCTGCTGTGGCCAAAGATGGAAATGAAAATATGTACCCATTGGCAATAGCAGTTATTGATGCTGAAGACAAAGCATCTTGGGGATGGTTTTTGCAGAATTTAATCGATGATTTCGGCCACCCAAATGAAACCAAAATGGTCTTCATGTCCGACAAGCAAAAGGTACTGATGAATTAACTTAAGTTAAAGTTGTATTCTGAAGTGTTCAAGTTTAATTTGGTTTTATTTGTATGTCTTGAAGGGACTCCAAGAAGCTATGAATCGACTTATGCCTGGAGTTGAGCACCGTATTTGTGTTAAACACTTATACGAGAATTTCAAAGGCACTTACAAGGGACAACAGTATAAGGAACTACTTTGGCAAGCTGCTACAACAGGGAGTATGACCAGGTGGTCAAGTTGTTTGGAAAAGATGAAAAAGCTACCGATGGGTGACGAGGCGGTGAATTTTCTAATGAGGAATGATCCGGAACTTGGTCACGAAGTCACTTCAGCCCTCATTGCAAGACTGACTTGATTGTCAATAATATTAGTGAATCATTTAACGATGCAATCTTACATTGCAGAGACAAGCCAATATTATCGATGCTTGAATGGATTAGGAGAAAACTCATGAAAAGAATCTATGAGAAGAAGGCAGCTATGATGAAATATGAAGGCAGCCTATGTCCCACCATTGTCAAGACACTTAACCGTAACAAGGCGGGTGCAGATAATTGCTTCGCAATCCCATCCGGTGATATGAAGTTTGAAGTTGATTGTGGCACTTCTGCTAATTTGTTGATATTAATGCTAAAACTTGCACCTGTTGGATGTGGGAGCTTTCGGGTATCCCTTGCAAGCATGCGGTCGCTGCCATTTGTGAATCTCGGTTGCAACCAGAATATTTTGTTGATGAGTGTTACTCTAGGATGACATATTTGGCAGTCTACAGTCATCACATAGTTCCACTGCCAAGTTAAGAAGAATGGCCCATGACTGACAAGCCGGATGTTTATCCACCTTTTATAAGGAAGCCAACAGGGAGGCCCAAGAGAAAGAGAAGAAGGGCAGCCGATGAACCGCAAAATCAGCCTAAATTGTCTCGAGTTGGAGGTCAAGTAAAGTGTGGTAATTGTAACCAATTTGGTCATAATGTTCGAGGTTGTTCGGCTGCAAAAACAGGTGAGACTCCATGGCAACAGAGACGGCGAATTGAGTAAGCTCAGCGACCACAACCAACTACCAATTTTAAACTATCAACTTGCTCGGGCAAGAAAAGTACCAAGGTATAATCCCTTAAACTTACTAATCAATTAGATTTACTAATCACAAGGAACTTACTGTTATTTTCTTGTGTTGTAGAAAATGGGCAAGAAAAGGGGCAAAAAGGCAGGAGATGGTCTTACTTTGGGAAGTCAGCAGTCTCAATTGTCGCAAGAATGAAGCTGCTTCAAGTGTTGATGGTTGTTTTTTAGTGACTAGGATATATTTTGTCACTTGACCTATTTTGTAAGGCTGCCTCAAGTTATAGGTCACAGGTCACATTTTGTAATTAATGGTTCAGATGGTTCGGATGATAACTTGATGTAATGGCCAACTGTTGGCAACTTATCTTTTGGGACGTTATGGATGTGGCCAACTATTATGACTTTTGCTTCAACTGTTTATGGCATATTTTGGCAAACTTTTGTTATCTTCTGAGCTAGGAGGAGCTCGTCCAACAATGGAAAGGCAGTTCAAACTTGGATGAAAGTGGAAGAAAAGTTTGGCTTGTCCTTCGACACAAGAAAAATGTTAGCATTTTTTTAATACCACGTCAGCATTTTTGAATTTTTATATATTTAAAAGGGATTTTTTTTAATATAAAGAATGGCAATTTTTGATTTTTTTAACTTTCCACGTCAGCATTTTGGGTAAAAATCCTATGGCATGCCACATGGGACCAAAAATGATGTCGTTCTAACATGGAGGGCCAATGGATGCTGACTAGACTCGGGGAGTTATCCGAGCCTTTAGTTGATGAGTTCGTAAAAACACAGGACCCTTTTTGATAAGTTTAAAACCACAAACCTATCTATGATAATCAAGCAAACCACAATGTACTAATGTGGACTTTTCCCTATTTTGTTTCAATAACTACATCGGGAAATTTGTTAGCATTTCAAAAAAATTAGTAATTTTTCAACACCACTATACCATTTCTTCGCTCACTTGTTAAATACTTGTTCATAAATTTTATTAATTTTAAAAAAAATTATCCGGCTCGAAGCTGGAATTTGTGTGTCCAACGATTATCCATTTCCAAGCTATACGGAAGCACTGGCCAATAGTCTTCAACAGTAAATAGACTCAATACACTCGGTAAGAAGATTGAGGAACGTCAAGCTGGTTTGGAATCCAAGTGCCAATACTAAACAAGTGATGATGAATCCTCAAGACTCTTTATTCCATAAATAAACTTCCAGGCTTAAACAACAGGAACACAACAAACAGGTCACAATCAGGTCCAGGGACCTCCCAGAACTTCTCATCCACCAGGTCGAATATGAGGCAATCTTGAGGCTGATCTGAGTCTGCATTAATTACTTAAAAAGGAAGTACAATAAAGAGAATTCCACCGGATGAGCACAAAAGTTTCTAATGCCACGCTCATTTGAATTCATGCATGTAGCAGTCTTTCTTTCTGGTGTTCCCTAAAAAAAAGGAAAAGAGTTGTTGTTAACAAATGATTAGCAGTAAAAGCAGGCGCCTGAACAAGTGAAAGTTCTTGCTTAAATTTACAAGTCTGCTTTTATCACTTATATTGCTGGATTACCTTTAGCAGTTCATACCACTGGCTGTGCTGAACTTCCTCTTGCTCGCAACTCAAACCACAGCTCCTCAGCTTCCTTGGTAAATCCTTCGGAGGCTATGCCATCAACAAAAATGTTGTATGTAAGTTTGTTGAGTTTGCATCCACTAATATGACATGAAATTAATAGCGTAATCAGTCAGCCGGAACTTACAAAGTTGAGAGATGATACAATTATAGATTCTTGTCCACGTTCTCTCTCCGAAGTCTTCTAACTGATGAGATAAGTATATGGCCTTGTCAACTTCTCCTTCCCTACAATGCCCATAAAATAAGTGAAGAGTAAGTTATCACGTCAGGCTTAATCCCCTTTCCTTGCATCTCATGCCACAGGTCTGTAGCTTGATCTATTTTTCCCATTTTACAAAGCATGTCAATCACGATATTGTAAGTGATAACATCAGACGCCGCTTTCATATGGTCTAGAACATTCAACGCCTGCTCCAACTTCCCACGTTTGCACAGGCCATTCAGGATGAGTGTATACGTGATAACATTAGGCGCCACTTTCATACGGTCTAAAACATCCAACGCCCTATCGACCTCCCCATCCCTGCTAAGAGCATTGATCAAAGCATGATAGGTTTTGACATCAGGTGCCGGTCGAGACCGGCACCCTCAACAATATCCATAGCTCGCTGAGGCTTCCCGACCTGCCCGACGTTAATGAACCCTGAAATCACATCCGAGCAGGCATCAACATCGGGCACCATCCCTTGATAAATCGTGGTCTCAAGGAACTCCAAACCTTTCTCCAGCTCGCCATTCCTAAGCAACTGACGCAGATGGCGTAGAGTTTCCCCTGGAGTAAAGATGCCGCTTCCTCCTACCATCTCCGCTAAACGGCGGGTCGGTGTCTGAAACCCTAGACCTCCACCTCCCAGTCCCAGCCCCTAAACACAGCGCCTTGCTTGGGGGCCCTGAAACTCGTACCCTTCTTCTTCTCCATGTACAAAAACACCTGGTGGGTCGGCCTCCATTGCACTACCAAATCCATGGCAAGTTCCTCGAGAGGACTTCTCTAGTTCATCCCTAATACTAATTCACGTTCTAGAAATTGAAATCCTCAAAAATAATCGCCAACCTAGAATCTGAGAGTACCTTTCTATGGATAGGGAGACTCCGGGGAATTGGAAATTGGAACTCGGGGAAGGAAGTGGACGAGTAAAGGCAGAGCAGCTCGGAGGACTGGAAGGTATGAAGATTTATTTTCTTTTTTTTTTTTTGCATCTCCCAACTGCGGAAACGGTTTCGGCTTCTTCGTCCCAATCAAGATAGAGCAGAAATAATTGTTGTTCCCTTGGCCCGTCAGATATTTGGGCTTTCTCAGCCTAGAGAATGCAGGCCTATTTTTTAAAAAACACTGGAAACACTAACTCATTGCAAAAAAAATCTAATATCATTTGATATCCAGATTTACTGGATCAACTAATCTAAGTACGAATCGGGTGAAATAAAAATATCTAAATTCTCTCAATAAATATAACAAAAATGCATTCTCAGTGAGTCAAACTAGAGACTTTTATTACCATCTTTAGCAAGACGTCTACTAATTATATTCCAAACTGGAAATCTTGCGCTTCTTTAGCTTCATCTTAAAATCAGAATAAATAGTACGGTTCCAAATATGATCCGAAATATTTTGTATGAAACCTAATTAAGATTTGAATTAGATAATTTTTTGTATAATAACAAAATTTGAAACATTTTGATTAAATTTGATTGGGACAAAAACTTGTTGGGTAGGCCCCGCGCAGGGAGTGGAAAGATTGGGTAGCCAATTCACATGAATTGGGCTCGAGGAAGCAGCCTAGAGACGCTGATCCAAACAGTTCTCTAAAGCCGTTTTCTTTTTTTCCCTACAGGTTATGAATAAATTTAGGGTTAAATAAATATATTTTATATTCTGAGTTTTTGGAGTTAATGATGAATTTGGGTTGGCCTCGTAAAATATGTCACGTTGATACTTCGTCATAATGGACAAGCGTACAACGAGTCTTAATTAATAAAAAAAAGTAAAATAAATGTGAGAAAGATATGAATTTTGAGTTTCTTGAAACAAAAATTTAAATAATGGTTAACATAATTTTGTTGCCTTTCAAAAAAATTAAATCAAATTAGTGAATGTCCAAATACAAATTTATTTCGAAAATAATAACCAACCAAAAGTGAGGGTGTATGAACTCAGACACAAACCAGATGGAATAAAGAACATCAATTATGGTAGATGGTGAATATGCCTTTTAAGCTTTGTTCTGAATATAGGAAGTGTATTTCCATGTATTCAATAACAAGCTAATCAGTTTTGAAACGTAAAATAAGATTTTATTAGAATTATTTTACCCAAATAAATAAATACCGAAGAGTTACTTAGAAACCAGAAAAGGAAAATTCTCTCAATAAGTAAGTAATGAAGTTAAAGATGTCATCTTCCGGGTCAAATGAGATAAGTTTGCATCGGATGTATTACAGAGCCAGTGAACCAACGCCTTGCTTTTAAGAAAATGACTAGATCGAAGAGAATCCCGACAATGTTATTCCTGCAGGAGTTCACAGAGAGAATCCCGCATTACATAGCCTTGAGAATGGCCTGGAAGCTTGAAATGAGAGCTCTATCTTTCCCTTGTTCCATCCAAATTCATAGCCCCTGTTGTTTTGATTGAAAATACCTGAGACAAAGCAGCAAAAGACTTCAGTGTAATAATGTCAATAGCGCGCTCCCTTGCGGTATCAAATTAAACATAACAAAGTGGCAGCAGATATATCACTAAACAGTTAGTGGAATCATGGCACAAGACAAGACAATCATTGTGAACTGATGCGCGAAAGAGATGCAATTCGAACAGCTGGGGATCTTGTAGCAAGTAAGGATGTTATTGGCAGACATGACAGGAGGAGGATGTTCGGGATTATCTCCCGCGGGATGGATGGTCCATTCCTTGATCGTAAAGAGAAGATGAGATGTGCATCAGAATTTCCATATACGTAATATCAAATGGACACACAAAAGACAACAAAGTTATTTCTACAAAATTCTAACATATTTACGTTTCCAGGCTTTAACTTATAACACCTTTTTACGCGATTGGCGGTTGATGTAACTATATTGGTGTCACGGTGATCCCTTAATATTCAGTAAGCCGTCCTCTTTGAAAGGAAGCCATTAAATAAAATTGAGTCGGCAAGGCGAAGATTTATCTTCTGGATCAAGACATGGAGTCGTTGAATAGTTTTACCAAAACTGAACTACTAAAGGGTGAAGCAAGATTTATCTTCTGGACCAACATAAGAGAAACCCTAGTTATTACCTGTAGCAGATTCAACGCCTGTTCGAACTCCCCAAGTTTGCACATGCCATCCAAGATCGTGGTATACGTGATAACATCAGGCGCTACTTTCATATTGTCTAGAACATTCAACGCCTGCTCCAACTTCCCATGTTTGCAGAGGCCATCCAAGATCGTGTTATACGTGATAACATCAGGCGCCACTTTCATACGGTCTAGAACATTCAACGCCTGCTCCAACTTCCCATGTTTGCACAGGTCATCCAAGATCGTGTTATGCTTGATAACATTAGGCTCCACTTTCATATTGTCTAGAACATTCAACGCCTGCTCCAACTCTCCACGTTTGCAGAGGCCATCCAAGACCGTGTTATACGTGATAACATTAGGCGCCATTTTCATACTGTCTAGAACATCCAACGCCTGTTCGACCTCTCCATCCCTGCAAAGCGCATTGATCAACGCAGTATAGGTTTTGACATTGGGAGCCAGACCGGCACCCTCGATAATATCCATAGCTCGCAGAGCCTTCCCGACATCCCCAACCTTAATGAAACCCCAAATCAAATCCGAGCAGGCAACAACATCGGGCACCATCCCTTGATAAATCGTGGTCTCAAGGAACTCCAAACCTTTCTCCAGCTCCCCATTCCTAAGCAACTGACGCAGATGGCTGGAGCTCTCAATACCCTTCCACGTGGCAGGCGTAGAGTTTCCCCTACTCCTACTACCATCTCCGCTAAACGGTGGGTCAGTGTCCGAAACCCTAGACCTCCACCTCCCAGTCCCAGCCTCTAAACACAGCGCCTTGCTTGGGGCCCTGAAACTTGTACCCTTCTTCTTCTCCATGTACAAAAACACCTCGAGGGTCGGCCTCCATTGCACTACCAAATCCATGGCAAGTTGACTTCTCTAGTTTATCCCTATACTAATTAATTCACGAGCTAGAAATTGAAATCTTCAAAAAAAATCGAGAATCCGGAATCTGAGAGTACCTTTGAATGGATGATAGGGGACTCCGGGAAATAGGAAATTGGGAACTTGAGGGAGTGTACGATTGAAGGCAGAGCAGCTAGCTATGACTGATTCTGAGCTGCTTTTTTTCTTCCCCTCGATTGATTTTTGCATTCCCAACCGCGGAACCAGTTTCGGGTTTCTTCGGCCCGAGCAATGTGGAGGAGCAGAATCAATTGTTGTTCCCTTGGCCCGTCAGATGTTTGGGCTTTCTCAGCCCAGACAATAATGCAGGCAATTTTTTTTGGGAACAAGGATCATTTTACACCCTCTACTTATCTCAAAGATACAATTAACACCTTATAAAAAAATTGGATCATTTAACCCCTTTTATTTTTTAAAACGGGACAATTAAAACCTTTTAACAAATATTCTAGTGACATGGAGTCCACATCACAATCAACATGCCATGTCACTTGTGTAGTTTTAAAAAAAATCAGCAAAAATAGATAAAAATTAAAAAGTCCAAAACCCAAACTCTTCCTCACGGGTACTCACTCACACTCTTTTCTCCCTTGCCAAATCTGCCATGATTTAAATCAATTACAATATAGAACCTCGACAATCTTGATCACCTCTTTGAAGGTTGGAAGATATCATGACTGAACTCTCAAATGGATGAACATCAAAACCAATTTTCTTCAGAAAACTATAACTTAGCGAGGAGTCTATGTCTAAAAACCAAACTCTTCCTCTCCACCATGACACAAGTGAAATAAATAAGGAGAAATTACTCTCAAGTCTCTCGTGTTTGAAAAACGATCATGTTGTCTTTCTAGTTTGATTTTATGATAAATTACTCCCTAGTCCCTGGTGTTTGGTCATCCTCCCCCTGGGGTCCTTGCATTTTCAAAAATTATTTTACTGTCTCCCGTCTCTAGGTTTAAAAATTCTCGGTATTTTCTTGCCAGAATATGCTATTTTCTCCGGCTAACCCCCATTTGAAAAGACTAAAATACCCCTCACACTTAAAAAATAAAAAAATTAATCTCTCCTTCTCCCAATTCATCTTCTTCTTCCCCTTCATCTTCTTCCTCCAACCTTGAACTAAAATTAAAATTTAAAGAACCAAACTTTGTTAGTGAAAATTAAAACAAATTTGAGAATCAAAACTTAAAGAACCTAATTGTCAAAATTTCAATTCGAGTTAGATTCTCAATAAGGTTTGAATTTGGGTTTGGGTATTGGTTTTAGTTGAAGGTGGGAGGTTGAAGATGAAGTGGGAAGAAGAAGGGAATAAATTCTTTCTTTTTTTAAGTGGGAGGAACACTTTAGTCTTTTCAAGTAGAGAGTCGCCAGAGAATATGACATATTCCGGCCCAGGGATCTGAGAGTTTCTAAAATCAAAGACGGGGGACGGTAAAATAATTTTTAAAAATGCAGGGATCCGAGGGAAAGGATGACCAAATACAAAGAACTAGGAGGTAATTCACCCTTCATTTTATTATACTTTTGGTTCCTTGGCTAATGTTATCTTCAATTTTTTTCATAAAAATGACAGAAATACTCTTTAAAAAATAAAATAAACAGAAAGAAGACTCAACTTTTAATTGAAAAGTTCTTCCCCTGATTAAACACAAACAAAATTCACAATCCCGTAAGAACCCTAATTTAAAGGTTGAGAGAGGTTGAGTGAGGTCGGGAACATGTCCTCCAGGTGACCGGCGACCTCGACGTCAGGCCCAAATCGCAAGCTGCTCCTTTAAATTCTAACCTACCCCGCCGCCGATCGATTCCGCACCAGTCTCGTCCTTCCCCCGCTCCTGTCGACTCCTTGTTCTCCCTCCCCTTCTTCTTCGTTTTCGAGAGCATCACTGCACTTTAAAACAAACCAATGAGCACGGTCCCGCTTTGCAGTTCCTCGTGACACGAACACGGCATAAGGGAAGGGAAAACTACAAACCTGCCCTATTGCGCTTGGACTTTGGCACGGTGGACTATGAAACGACGACGGGTAGTGACTTCGGTTTCTTTGGTTTTTCTAAGGGTTTTGGAATTCATCCCTGTGCAAATGGTGGTTTCGGTTTCTTTGGGTTTCCAAGATTGGGTCTGTTGGAAATATTAGTTTTAATTATGATTATTATTATCATACATTGATGGGATATATTATATACGATAAGCATATAAATAATATGCTTAGACAATAATTAAACGGTAGAAAATACTCACAATCACGATTTGAGCAAATCGTAGAAATTCTATCTTTTTGGAGACCACATTCTTCGGATTGAGTCATCCTCCTTGATATATAACGAACTTCAGATTTAATCTTGGACGAGGCCACAGCAAGCCGTGTGCTCTTAAATTTTTATTACCTGCCTTATAACTTCAAGCCTCTATGGGTAAGAAAAGTCCCAAGGTACAACGCCCAATACAATAGGAAGCACTATTATAGACCTTTCAAACCTTTGATGGTGTAGAACTCCGACTCTTATGCAAGATGAGAATGCTTATGCTAAGGGGGAGAGAGGAAAGTAAAAAATTTTGTGAGTTTTTTTGTGTGTATCAAATGAAAGGAGGAGGTCTCCTTTTATAGGGAGGCTTTCAGACGCCCTATTAAATATGGTCAATAAATGAGCGGTTACAGCCATTAACGCCCCCTATTAATCACGGTCAATAAATGAGCAGTTACCGGAGTCATAAATCTCAAATTCATGACGACCTGTAAAACCCACATTACTTCGA
Source organism: Hypericum androsaemum (assembly GCA_963995505.1). NCBI lineage: Eukaryota > Viridiplantae > Streptophyta > Magnoliopsida > Malpighiales > Hypericaceae > Hypericum > Hypericum androsaemum. The sequence continues at coordinate 20,979,982 of OZ023184.1, forward strand.
AGCCAATTTCCATTCACACCGAGAATTGATTTTTGGCAAGTGACATTCATTGTTACGAAACTTTCTCAACGTGTTTCGCATTGATTATATTGACACCCAAAATCTAATTGGCGTGACCTACATTAGCTCAAAGTTCCTAAGAGATTATATTTAATTAGAATTCTCTTTCTAATTAACCTCTTAGGCTCAAGCCCAACATAAACTTTTGTTGGGCCAACCTCCTCGTTGGATTAAAAATCTAATTCTCCAACAGGGTCTAGGTTGAAGGATTACATGGTTAGGGTGTTCTGGGTTGGGGTGATTCAAATGGTGTTTTGGGTGGAGATGGGTTTTTCTTGATTCAATAATTTCTTAATTAATATCTTGTTCTTGTTTTAGACGTGAATAAAGAAATGGAACTAGTGATTTTTCTTGTTCTTAATTTTTCTGGGTTGAGTGTTCTTTGTGTTTTTTCCCTAGAGGTGGAAGAAGATGAGTTTTTTAAGGGTATTTCTATTATTTTCATGATAAAATGGAAAAAAATCGAAGATAACATCAGCTAAAGACCCGAAAGTATAATAAAATCAAAAGGGACAACATGATCGTTTTTCAAATACGGAGGACTTTTGCGTGTATTTAAACAAACACTGAGAATTTGAGAGTAATTTTTCCAAAAAAAAATGATCTAGGCTCCCAGTACGCGAACAACATTAGCGGGGAGACGATTGTCGTCCTCCTGAATCACTTGCAATGGCCTCGACATTGGCCAACACCAAATGAGGAGCTTTTGCAACCGAGATCAAAATTAGACCAGGGCTAAGGAGAACAAAGGAAGGACTGTAGTATGTGGTTGGATTATCAAAGAAAAAGGAAGGACTGTAGCGGAAGTTGGGTACACGTGAAAGAGTGTTTGGCTTTTATTTATTTTTTCATTTTTTCAAATTTTTTCCTTTTAAATTTGCATAATTAACGTGGCATGTGAGGTGGCACTAAATGCTGATGTGGACTCAATATATCAAGCTAATGTCTCACAAGTTATGTTCAAAGGTTCTAATTGTCCCGTTTTAAAAAGTGCAAGGGGTTAAACGACCCAATTTGTAGTACAAGGTGCAAATTTTATCTTTCAAATAAGTACCGGGTGCAAAGTGATTTTTATTCCTTTTCTTTTATGTCGTATAACTATTCGAGCTATGTCCGAAAGTTACATGAAAGCAGATTTAAACACCGGAACACAAACTCATTGCAAAAATATATATATTATCATTTGATATCGAGTCGTGGAATAAAAATATATAAATTCTCTCAATAAATATTTAACAAAAAAATATTTTTTATGACTCAAACTAGATTTTTTATTAACATCTTTAGCAAGACGTCCACTAATTATATTCCAAACTGCACGCGTGGTTCTGTATTGTCTTTCTCTTGCCATTGTTGTCTTTGCATACGTAGGAAATCATGCGCTTCTTTAGCATCATCTTAAAATCAGAATAAATGGTACGGTTTGATTCGAAATATTTTGTATAACACTTTATTAAGATTTGAATCAGATAATTTTTTTATAATAATAAAATTCAAAATATTAAAAACTTGCTGGGTAGGCCTCGATGAAGCAGCCTAGAGACGCTGATCCAAACAATTCTCTAAAGCCGTTTTCTTTTTCCCCCTAGAGGTTATGAATAAATTTATGGTTAAATAAATATAGTTTATATTCTGAGTTTTCGGATTTAATGATGAATTTGGGTTGGCCTGTAAAATGTCATGTTGATACTTCGTCATAATCGACAAGCGTACAACGAGTCTTAATAAATAAAATAATAAAATAAATGTGAGTTATTTTAACTTAATCAAAAGATATTGAGTTTTTTGGAATAACAATTTTAAATAATGGTTAACAGGATTTTGTTGCGTTTCAAAAATATTAAATCATATTAATGAATATCCAAATACAAATTTATTTCGAAAATAATAACCAACCAAAAGTGAGGGTATATAAAGTTATAAACTCAGACACAAACAAGAGGGAATAAAGAACATCATGTTGGATCTTTAATCTAACATTGGGCTTATATGTGAAATGATCATATAATGGGTTGTCATATTCGGCTGAGCCCACTTGAAAGTGATCAAGTAAGTATTCGGGCTTTAATGTATCTAGTAGGGTGCGGACCTTTAATGTGTAGAGACATTAAGTTAATTGCTTGTTTTGTTATGGGCAAAACGGTAATTTACCAAATATGGGTTTTTCCTATATAAGGAGGGTCTTGGTCCCCGGGTTAGACAACGACCGACACACTACACTTCCCATTGAGTTTAGGTGAGAGAAAGCTTAAGGAATTCTCTCAAGGTTTGTCGTAACCTGGAAGGCCAACCCGTCTTCCTGGATCAGAGCTGCGCTATGGATTCAGGTATGCTTCCATATTCAGTTTTGTCTTGATGATTTACATGAGATCTTGGGATATGGATTAAGGTTGATTAATCCAACAAGTGGTATCAGAGCCTCTCATGCTAGATTGTTAAGATTTTTCAAGTTAAAGAATTTAGATCGACGCGAACGACGAACTGTCGTCGAGCCGTTTTCGGTTTCGGTCTGCGGCTCAACGATACCGTCGTCCACGCGCCGATCCACGAGCTCCGGGTACCACCGACGAGCTCGTCTCAGCGCCGGCGTCGTGGTGGTACCAGCGGTGATCGCCGGATTGACGGGATCGCGGCGCGATCGTCGAGGTCCGCCGATGGCTTGACGACCGTGGGCGCCTCGCGCCACCGATCATAGATCGGAGACCACCGACGTGCTCGTCTCATCGCGAGCGACGTCGTGGTACCGGCGTTGTCAACCGGTGTTGCTCCGACGAAGAGATCGAAGCGTTTAAAGCTTCGACGACAGTTTCTCGGGGTCGAAAGCTTCTTCGCCCGATTTCAGCCGCTACGCGCGGAAATCCGGTGATCGGAGACCACCAGCGTGCTCGCCAGGTCCCGATCTACACTTTGGCACCGGCGGTGTCGACCGGCGATGCGCCGATAGTCGACGGTGGTCGGGGGACTAATCTGTAATTATCCCAGGGACCGGATGTTGTGAATTAGAAGTTCTTTAGGGGTCAAAGTGCAATTTCATGAAATCAGAAATTGCAAATATGCCCCTGGGGCATTTCTGCAATTTCGATCCGGATGGTTAATTACGGTATGGTACCTAGATTATCATAAAATTGCAATTTGGTCCTTCAGTAATTGCAGGGACTTATTTGTAAATTTGCACTTCTGGAAAATTACAGTTTGGTCCTTGGAATTTTTGGAAATTACAATTTGGTCCTCGGATGATTCTGTAATTTTAGGATTTTGGGCAAATTACATTTTGATCCCTCAATTAATTCAGAAATTGCAAAAGGGTCCCTGTATATGCAATTTTAAAATTCAAATATAAAGTTGTTATATGTATTTTAAAATGGATTGATTAACACAACATGTCGCCAAAGTGACCTCTATTGTGAAAATCATTTTGTGATAAAATACAAAGGGTTGTGTATATGCAATTTTGTAAGTATTTATCGGCCCAAAGGAAGATAAATATTTATTGTTGACTTGCATTACACTAGTATAGTGATGAACATGTGATAATCTTTGGTTTTGCATGTAAATAATAAATCGGCCCAAAGGAAGGTTTATTGTTTGACATGTCCTTATTGTCAATGTTCGATTACTACAACAAGATATCGCTTACAAGTTATTATTTTGTCCAAAGATAAAATATTAATGGAGTGTTCGATGTCTTGAAATGGGATATTACTTTATTTGAATTTATTAAGTTTTCAGGATTAAGACTAATGTGAGCTAATTTTCGTTTGTTTTGTCTATGTTCTCTGATTCAGCTATGTCTAATCCTGCGAATATTTTTGCCAATATTAATTCGATCCCCATGCTGAATGGCACAAATTTCAAGTCCTGGAAGGAGAACATACTTATAGTTCTTGGTGTTATGGACTTGGATTTTGCTATAAGGACTGACTGCCCTACAGCTTTGATAGCTGTGAGTACCTCTGATCATAAGAGGGAGATGGAAAAGTGGGAGCGGTCAAACAGAATGTGCATGATGATCATAAAGAAAGCCATTCCTGAGGCATTTAGAGACACTACGTCAGAAAAAATTCTGACGGTTAAGGAATTCCTTGCCGATATTGAGACAAAGTTTGTCGAGAACGAAAAGGCTGAAATTGGTACGCTCTTGACAAACCTTATTTCAATGAGGTATAAGGGTAAAGGCAACATCAGGGAGTACATCATGGAGATGTCTCATTTAACTTCAAAGCTGAAAGCCCTTAAGCTTGATATCTCTCAAGACTTGTTGGTGCATCTGGTTTTAATATCTCTTCCGGCACAGTTCAGTCAATTTAAGGTGAGCTATAACTGTCAGAAAGAGACTTGGTCTCTGAATGAGCTCATCTCTCACTGTGTCCAGGAAGAGGAAAGGATGAAGTTAGACAAGACACATGTTGCTAATGTTGCTTTTACCCGTAAGGACAAAGGCAAGAAAAGGAAGAAGGATGCTGCAGATACAGCACCAGAAAAGAAACAACAAAAGAAAGCTGATGGCAAAGGTTGTTTCTTTTGTGGCGCTGAAGGACACATGAAGAAGCAGTGCACTAATTATCACGCTTGGCGTGCTAAGAAGGGTATGTTTCTTAACTTGGGTTGTACTACAGTAAATTTAACTTCGGTGCCTGGATACACTTGGTGGGTAGACTCTGGTGCTACTACTCACGTAAGTGTATCTATGCAGGGTTGCCTGAATTGCCGAAAGCCAAGTGATGCTGAAAGATTCATCTATGTGGGCGATGGCAATTCAGCTAAGGTTGAAGTGATAGGGACTTTTAGATTATTATTAAAGACTGGGAACTATTTGGATCTTTTGGAAACATTTGTAGTGCCGTCATTTAGGCGGAATTTGATTTCTATTCATGCATTAGACAAATCTGGTTATTCTTGCTCTTTCGGGAATAGAAAATTTAGCTTGTTTCATGATTCAAATTTAGTTGGTTCTGGGTCTTTGTCGGTTTATGATAATCTATATTCAATTGATACAATCACTTCATATAACCAGTCCTTGCAATTAAGTACACGACCTCATAAGCGAAAGCTAACAAATGAGAATTCGGCTTCGCTATGGCACAAAAGGTTAGGTCATATCTCTCGAAAGAGGATAGAAAGATTAGTGTCAAGCGAAATTTTAGACCCTTTAGATTATGCAGATTTTGACATTTGCATTAATTGTATAAAGGGAAAGACAACCCATCAGAGAAGATATGATGCCAATAGAGCTGTGGATGTTTTGGATTTAATCCATACAGATGTATGTGGGCCATTTCCAACGGCAGCTTGGAATGGTGAACAATACTTTATAACATTCACAGATGATTTTTCAAGGTATGGCTATATATATCTGATAAGTGAAAAGTCACAGTCATTGGACGTGTTCAAAAGTTTTAAAGCCGAAGTTGAAAATCAACTAGGCAAAAGGATTAAAAGCGTCAGATCTGACCGTGGTGGTGAATACTATGGTAGATATGATGGTTCAGGTGAACAACGTCCAGGACCATTTGTTAGATTCCTAGAGGAATGCGGTATCGTCCCACAGTACACCATGCCTGGCTCACCTGTCATGAATGGCATTGCTGAAAGACGAAATAGAACGCTTAAGAACATGGTAAGGAGTATGATTTCTCACTCTACCTTACCTGAATCACTCTGGGGAGAGGCACTTAAGACTGCAGCATATATTCTGAACAGAGTTCCAACTAAGGCAACAGCCAAAACCCCATATGAAATATGGATAGGCAAACTACCTAGTTTGAACCATTTTCATATCTGGGGATGTCCAGCTGAGGCAAGGCCTTACAAGCCAAATGAAAAGAAACTGGACTCAAGGACGGTTAGTTGCTATTTTATTGGTTACTCTGAAAGATCCAGGGGTTATAAGTTCTACAATCCCACATCTAGAACAATTTTTGAGTCGGGAAATGCCCGGTTCTTTGAGGATGTTGAGCTTGGGGGGGAAGATCAAGTAAGGGACATTTCTTTTTAGGAGGAATCAGGTACGATTCCTAATATTCCTTGTGACAATGTGCAGGTTTTAATACCTGTCATTGCTCAAGAAGGAAATACAGAACCTCAAGAGGAGAATGTCGAACAACCTCCCATTCAAAGTGAGGTAATCATTCCTGATGAACAAGCTCTACCACCTCAAGAACCTATGCCATTAAGGAGATCCACTAGAGAAAGGAGAAATGCATTGTCAGATGATTATCTTGTATTTCTCCATGAACATGAGTTTGACATTGGCATAAAGGAAGATGATCCAATCAACTTCGAAAAAGCTATGAAAAGTTCTGAATCTCTAGAGTGGATAAATGCCATGAATGAAGAGATGAAATCCATGAAGGACAATGACGTTTGGGATCTTGTCTCATTGCCTGAGGGAACGAAACCTATTGGTTGTAAATGGATATTTAAAACCAAGCGGGATTCAAAGGGTAATGTAGAAAGATATAAGGCTCGTCTTGTTGCGAAGGGTTTTACACAGAAAGAAGGCATTGACTATAAAGAGACTTTCTCTCCAGTTTCTTCGAAAGACTCTTTTAGGGTTATAATGGCATTAGTGGCACATTTTGATCTTGAGTTGCATCAGATGGATGTTAAGACAGCTTTTCTTAATGGTGACATTGAGGAAACTATCTATATGGTGCAGCCAGAAAACTTTGTTTCCGGAGATCCAAAGTCTATGGTTTGCAAACTTAAGAAATCCATCTATGGGCTTAAGCAAGCATCTCGACAATGGTATTTCAAGTTTCATCAAGTAATCAGCTCTTATGGTTTTAAGATGAATTTGGTTGATGAATGTATATACCATAAGTTCTGTGGGAGCAAACATATTTTCCTGGTTTTGTATGTGGATGACGTCTTGCTTGCCAGCAATGATATTGATATTTTGCATGACACCAAGAGATTTCTAGCTAAGAATTTTGAGATGAAAGATCTTGGTGATGCTTCTTTTCGAGATCGTTCTCGATGTATTATTGGATTATCACAAAAGGCATATATTGAAAAGGTTCTTAAAAGATATGGCATGCAAGATTGCAGACCGGGTGATACCCCTGTGGCTAAGGGAGACAAGTTTAGTCTCGAACAGTGTCCTAAGAATGCTTTAGAGAAAGAAGAAATGCATCAATTTCCATATGCTTCAGCAGTTGGAAGTTTGATGTATGCTCAAGTTTGTACGCGTCCTGACATTGCGTTCATTACAGGAATGTTGGGTAGATATTTGAGTAATCCAGGATTAGATCATTGAAAAGCAGTCAAAAGAGTCATGAGGTACTTACAAAGAACAAAAGGGTACATGCTCACATATAGGAAGTCAGATCAACTCGAGATCGTTGGATACTCTGACTCAGATTATGCTGGATGCCAAGATAGCAAGAGATCCACATCTGGTTATCTCTTTCTGCTTGCTGGAGGAGTAGTCTCCTAGAAGAGTGCTAAACAGTCAATTATAGCATCTTCTACCATGGCAGCAGAATTCATAGCATGTAATGAGGCATCTAGTCAAGGAATGTGGCTGCGAAACTTTGTCACGGGACTGCGAATAGTGGGAGGCATTGAAAAACCTCTCAAACTATTTTGTAACAACAACTCTGCAGTCATGTATTCTAATAACAATAGAAGCTCTATAAAGTCAAAGCATATAGATATCAAGTTTCTAGTTGTTAAAGAAAGAATACAGGATGGTCAGTTATCTATAGAACATATTGGGACAAACTCGATGATAGCGGATCTGCTTACAAAGGGATTGACACCCAAGGTGTTTCATGAGCATACAACTCGTATGGGTGTCATATTCATTGAGGATATTTAGTTTCAGTGGGAGTTTGTCATTTGGATGTTCTGATGGATATGTTTTGGTTATTTCAGTTTATGAATATTATGAGGTTGTTTTCTGCAGAAATACAGTTTGTAGTTTTATCCATACTCTGATTTTGTTTTGGTTGATCTCACTAAAGTTTTAAGGTTGGACCAGTTGGAAATAGACATGTTTAGATCACATTACATGTAATTTCCATGCTACACATCCACATCATAATCTATGTCATTCAATTATATCGCATTGTGACCATTGTTGGGTCGAGTTACGAAAATGAATGTAACAAAGGCTTCTTTGATCCTATGTTGATATGATTGATGAACGAGATTGGTTATAGATGCATTTCAGTAATGACAGCAATATGAGCTCAATAAGGTATCTATTATATGATTATAAGGTTGCACATATAGCCCAAGTGGGAGATTGTTGGATCTTTAATCCAACATTGGGCTTATATGTGAAATGATCATATAATGTGTTGTCATATTCGGCTGAGCCCACTTGAAAGTGATCAAGTAAGTATTCGGGCTTTAATGTATCTAGTAGGGTGCGGACCTTTAATGTGTAGAGACATTAAGTTAATTGCTTGTTTTGTTATGGGCAAAACGGTAATTTACCAAATATGGGTTTTTCCTATATAAGGAGGGTCTTGGTCCCCGGGTTAGACAACGACCGACACACTACACTTCCCATTGAGTTTAGGTGAGAGAAAGCTTAAGGAATTCTCTCAAGGTTTGTCGTAACCTGGAAGGCCAACCCGTCTTCCTGGATCAGAGCTGCGCTATGGATTCAGGTATGCTTCCGTATTCAGTTTTGTCTTGATGATTTACATGAGATCTTGGGATATGGATTAAGGTTGATTAATCCAACACATCAATTATGGTAGGTGGTGAATATGCCTTTTAAAGCTTTGTTCTGAATATAGGAAGTGTATTTCCATGTATTCAATAAAAAGCTAATCAGTCTTGAAACGTAAAATAAGATTTTATTAGAATTATTTTACCCAAATAAATAAACACCGAAGAGTTACTAGAAACCAGAAAAGGAAAATTATCTCAATACCACAACTTTAAATACAGTGAATTTATTTGATAACTATTTGTTCTGGGACAAGATTTGGTACTGAAAAAATATATCCAGTACCAACCTGGTGTCATATGGACCGGGCATTATAGTAAATTAAAAAAAGGATTGACGCGCACGTGAAACAACGAAAATGAGTTGATGTGCGCGTAAAAAGGGGAGAAAAGATTGACGCGTGTGTAAAAAAGGGAAAAGAGATTTGACACATTTTTTTCCAAAAAAAGACTAACACATCTATATAACCGGATAAATTATTATATATAACCGAGTAAACTATTCGATATACAAGTGAGAATAAAGAAAATCAATTATGGTAGGTGGTGAATATGCCTTTTAAGCTTTGTTCTGAATATAGGAAGTGTATTATCAATGTATTCAATAACAAGCTAATCAGTCTTCAAACGTAGAATAAGATTTATTAGAATTATTCAACGCAAATAAATAAATAAATACCGAAGAGTTATTTAGAAACCAGAAAAGGAAAATTCTCTCAATGCCACAACTCTAAATACAGTGATTTTATTTGATAACTAACTTTTCTGCCGAAATCACCAACTAATTTTAGAATGCAATCAAGTATTGATGAGTTCGAGTTAAATTATAACAACTTAATTTTAGTTTAAACAATATGATGTCTGGATTTACTGTTTGACTAATTAAATTTGAATAATTTTTTAGTTAAATTATAAGAGTTGTGTCACTAGTTAATCTAAAAATTTTGTCATTAATTATAATAATTTATTTATCGGTTGATATAAATGTTTTGTAAACATATAGCTTATCGTACCACCGCCATGTAATAGGGTATTAGCTGCTCCAAAGAGTTGTTTTACATAAACAAAGGTGCGAGTAACATCGATTCCTACGTCGTTAAACGTTATCGTGGCATGTAACAAGCACTTACTAAAGGACATTTGGCCTAGTGACGTTCATGACTTGACGGAGATCCATAGTTCAATCCCTGACTGGTGTAATTATCTACCTTTCAAAAAATATCCCACATTTTTCTCATAAAGTATTGACTCCCCAATGGCTTCCCTCTCAACCACCCTCCACCTCTCCTCCGCGTTCCAGCCCGCTCCCAGCAACCCACTTGTCCCTTTCTCCACTGTTGTTGTCCGCACCGGCGAGTCAACGCATCGGCTCTAACTCAACACGTGGCAGCTCCGTCGGAGTCTGCGTCGCTGATGACTCTCCAGTGTTAAATATCTACAGGCTACCGCTTGAAGGATAGGTTCAAGTGTGAGTGGATAGGTTGTAGCGGGAGCAAATTCTATGGGGACAAGGCTAATCTCCAAATTTGGAGACTAAAAAGAAGATTGTGGCAATCTAGGTATTAACAAAATAATTAAGGGTAAAATTGAAAAACTAATAAAAACAAAAGGGGCGATGGAAAATTAGCTGGCACACTTTTTATGGAAAGACTAAAAAGGTAAAAATAAATAAATAAACCAATCTCATGTTAAAAGAGGAAGGGATTCTTTCTCTCTCTCATTAAATTATTGTCAATTTCAAAAATTATACCACCTACCAAATTATTATTTTTTTAATAAACTCAAAAAACCAAAGAATGAAAATACAATAGAAAACCAATATCAGTACGTACTCAAACCAATATCAGTACGTACTCAAACCAATATCAGTACGTACTCGAACGAATATCAGTACGTACTCAAACCAATATCATCACGCACTCAAACCAATATCAGTACGTACTCAAACCAATATCAGTACGTACGCAAACCAATATCACTACGTACTCAAACCAATATCAGTACGTACTCAAACCAATATCAGTACGTACTCAAACCAATATCAGTACGTACTCAAACCAATATCACTACGTACTCAAACCAATATTATTACGTCTGAAAACTAATATCAGTACAGACTAAAACCAATGTCAATACGTATTAAAACCAATGTCAATAGGTAATCAAATCAATAACAAGATGTACTCAAACCAATATCAATACATACTCAAGCCAATATTATTAGCGATTGAAACCAATATCAGTACAGAGTAAAACCAATATTAGTATAGACAAAAATCAATATCAGTACGTACTCAAACCAATATCATTACATCTGAAAACTAATATTAATACATACTCAAACCAATATCATCAGCGACTGAAACCAATATCATACAGACTAAAATCAAGCAGAATTTTTTATAATATCAGTACGGCAGCATTATTCGCGACCGAGTCTCTTCCTCTTCTTCTTCTTCTCTCTCCCGATGCCATTTCAATCCCTAAACCCAAAATTACGTGAAGGCTGGGCGGGAGCGGGGAGCTCCTTTTCTCTCTGGCGATGACGCGGATCCACTTCTCTAGGCACGACGTGACTTGCGGGCTTAGACCCAGCGATGCGGGGTGGTGCACGGCTTGTCGAGCAGCGGTAGCGTCGGCTCTTCAATCCAGCGACGCGGGTGGAAGGTGAGAAGAAAAAGATGAAGAAGAAGAAGAAGAAGAAGAAGAAGAAGAAGAAGAAGAAGAAGAAAAGGAAGAGACGTGAGGAATTTTTAATGGAGGAGGGAGAGAGAGAAAAGGAAGAGACGTGAGGAATTTTTAATGGAGGAGGGAGAGAGAGAAAAAGAAGAAGAATAAAAGGAAGAGACGTGAGGAATTTTTAATGGAGGAGGGAGAGAGAGAAAAAGAAGAAGAATAAAAGGAAGAGACGTGGGAGAGATGGTGGGTTGTGTTTAATTGATATCTTTTTTTTTGAAGGAGTATTAATTGGGTATCTTTTATTGTTTGAAAAAGTCAAAAATATCTCTGATTGGTTATTGACCATCAGATTTGAAGATTTTTTTTTAAAAATGAATCTAATGGTCCAAAATCTAGTCCCCACCTATGGACAAGATTTCTTTAGTCCCCGCTCCATCCTCAGACCGCAGGTTGTAGCACGGGTCTAGAAATATGTACAGATAATAATATAAAATACTAAAAATTATATATATTTGTATTAAAAAATATTCGGTCCAACTGATGATCCGATCGATTGGATCGATCGACCCGGAGGACAAGAGAAATCTCAAGTCAGTCTCCGAATCATTTTTTAAAACAATAGTTAAATGCTTATTTTCTATAATACAGAGTAAGTAAACGTATTAGATTTTTTTGAATAGGGAAATATAAAAATGGAATGGAATCAAAATTCCCTCCCTCGAGATTGGTTGTACTCCAACATCCACGTAGCCAGATATATCATTCTACTCGAACTTTCTAATCTAATATAAACATGTGAATCTTTATTCCTAAAAGAAGAGATGGAATCAAAATGATATTGTAATGCGCGTGATCCGAGGAACGGACTGTCTCGACAAATCAACACAAATTTTTTTTAGCGTATTTTGTCTTTATTTGTACGTATCCCGAAAATTTTTCAGGAAGTCATCCATCCCAAGTCTACCCTAGGTTATGTACATTTAACCTTAAAATTTTCTTAAGATGTGTGCCGGAAAAGAAATACATCATGTTGGTATAGATCTTACTAATCAAATCATTTAAGACCTTTCAGACAGAACATATGATTTACGGGGTATAATTCCGTTAAAAATTGATACAGCAATCTTGAATTACACAAATTGACAAGTGCTCGCGAATTATCATAGTATTACTTGAAAATTATGAGACAAAATGACTCCTTTTGGCATTGTAAATATCTGTTTGTTTTTTAAATTTCATTCTACTAAGACTCGAGAGTTGCATCCTAGTTTCCATTTTTTCTGTCCCTCGGGGACAAAAAAAAAAGAAAATTTTCCATTTTTTCTGCTTCTATTTTTTTAGATAAGCGTGACTTCTTATCCTAGAAATTACGAATGAACGACATGACAAATGCACTAGAGACTTTTTTTGATTTTTTTATTCATTTGCAAATTCTAATTATTTAGGAGAATTTGCTCCAACAAAAGATAGAATTAACACAACTTAAAAGTAAAGTTATGAAAAGCAGTATTTATAAAAAGGGGAGGCGACCGAAATTTCTTCTATATCCTAGTTCAACCGGTTCAATCAGTTGAGACACTGCTCAAACCCTAGATTTGTCTTGTCCAAGCCAAGAGAAATGATACATTATGACTACAGTGGGGCCTCACCCTAAAATTGACTTCATCACCATAAACTTTCACAAAATTACCAAGAAATTAAAGCAACCATTTATTCTTCTGATGGCAATGTATTTCCTCGAATACCTCTGGCAAAACCTTACATACTTGTGCCAGCGCCGGCCGGTGCGACTCAAGTGACAAAGGGCGGGCTATTCCTGGGGTTATTTCTGACCAACCGCGGCTCCATTAAGTACAGGGAGTCGCAGATAATTTTTACCAAAATCTGAACTTGGTATACAAACATTGTGAGCAACAGAACCCAAAGGGTCAACCAAGGGCAGATAACCACGAGCAATATGAGAGAAACCCAAGTTATTACCTGTCGGAAATAATTACTTAAAAAGGGAGTACAATAATGAGAATTTCACCGGATGAGCATGTAGCAGTCTTTCTGGCGTTCCCTAAAAAGAGTTGTTCACAAATGATTAGCAGTAAAAGCACATGCCTGAACAAGTGAAAGTCCTTGCTTTAACTTTACAAGTCTTCTTTTATTACTAAATATTCCTGTATTACATAACTCCTCTTGATCGCAACACAAACCGCAGCTCCTCAGCTTCCTTAGTAAATCCTTCGGAGGCTATGCCATCACAAAGAATGATGTACGTATCATTGTTGGGTTTGCATCCCTTAGAAACCATATATGACAAGAAGTCAATAGCGTAATCAGTCAATCGGGACTTACAAAGTCCAGAGATGATACAATTATAGATACTTGTCCACGGTCTCTCTCCCAAGTCTTCTAACTGATGAAATAAGTATATAGCCTTGTCAACCTCTACTTTTCTACAAAGCCCGTCAATGAGTGAAGAGTAAGTTATCATGTCAGGCTTAAGCCCCATTCCTTGCATCTCATGCCACAGGTCTACAGCTTGATTTGTTTTTCCTGTTTCACAAAGCGCGTCAATCACAGTACTGTAAGAGATAACATCAGGTGCCACTTTCATATTGTTTAGAACATTCAACGCCTGCTCCAACTCCCCACCTTTGCACATGCCATCCAAGATCGTGTTATATGTGATAACATCAAGCGCTACTTTCATACTATTTAGAAAATTCAACGCCTGCTCCAACTCCCCATGTTTGCACATGCCATATAAGATCGTGTTATACGTGATAATATTAGGCGCCACTTTCATACGGTCTAGAACATTCAACGCATGCTCAACCTCCCCATATTTGCATAGGCCATCCAAGATCGTATTATACGTGATAACATTAGGCTCCACTTTCATATTGTCTAGAACATTCAATGCCTGCTCCAACTCCCCATGTTTGCACAGGCCATCCAAGACCGTGTTATACGTGATAACATCAGGCGTCACTTTCATACTATCTAGAGCATTCAATGCGTGCTTTAACTCCCCATGTTTGCAGAGGCCATCCAAGATCGTGTTATACGTGATAACATCAGGCGCCACTTTCATACAGTCTAGAACATTCAACGCCTGCTCCAACTTCCCATGTTTGCACAGGCCATCCAAGATCGTGTTATGCGTGATAACATTAGGCTCCACTTTCATATTGTCTAGAACAATCAACGCCTGCTCCAACTCTCCACGTTTGCAGAGGCCATCCAAGACCGTGTTATACGTGATAACATTAGGTGCCACTTTCATACTGTCTAAAACATCCAACGCCCTATCGACCTCTCCATCCCTGCAAAGCGCATTGATCAACACAGTATAGGTTTTGACATCAGGAGCCAGATCGGCACCCTCAACAATATCCATAGCTCGCTTTGCCTTTGTGGCCTGCCTGACCTTAATGAAACCCCAAATCAAATCCGAGCAGGCAACAACATCGGGCACCATCCCTTGATAAATCGTGGTCTCAAGGAACTCCAAACCTTTCTCCAGCTCCCCATTCCTAAGCAACTGACGCACATGGCTGGAGCTATGAATAACCTTCCACGAGGCTGGCGTAGAGTTTCCCCTAGACCTCGACCTACTCCTCCTACCATCTACGCTAAACGGCGGTGGGTCAGTGTCCGAAACCCTAGACCTCCTCCTCCTCCCAGCCCCTAAACACAGCGCCTTGCTTGGGGCTCTGAAACTTGTACCCTTCTTCTCCATGTACAGAAACACCTGGTGGGTCGGCCTCCATTGCACTACCAAATCCATGGCAAGTTCCTCGAGAGGACTTCTCTAGTTCATCCCTAATACTAATTCACGTTCTAGAAATTGGAATCCTCAAAAATAACCGCCAACCCAGAATCTGAGAGTACCTTTTCTATGGTTAGGGAGACACCGGGGAATTGGAAACTGGAACTTGAAGTTGACGATTGAAGGCAGAGCAGCTTTGTGGAATGGAAGGTATAAAGATCGACTTTTTGCATCTCCCAACCGCGGAAACGGTTTCGGCTTCTTCGGCCCAAGCAATATAGAGCAGAAACAAATGTTGTTCCCTTGGCCCGTCAAAGGTTTGGCCTTTCTCAGCCCACCAATTTTTTTTATTTTTCAAGTTTTAATCGATGAGTTCAAAAAATTACGTGAAAATCGAAAATTATGTTTATTTAGACATCCGAGTACAAGTATATTAATGTAAAATTTCTGTAAAGTGATCTTCTCGGTCCAGTCGAGACTAGTGTTAAAATTTAATAACTTCCCTATCGTAATAACTAATACTTTTTCTGAAAATTTTAACAATTTTAAATATTTGTTAATAAAATTTTAAAATTTTAAAAAAAAATTTATCCGACTCGAAACTAAATTTGTGTATTTCCAAGCTATACGGAAGCAATGGCCAATAGTCCTCAATGGTCAATAGACTCAATACTCTCGGTAAGAAGATTGAGCAACGTCAAAAGCTGGTTTGAAATCCAAGTGCCAATACCAAACAACTGATGAATCTCCTCAAGACTCTTTATTCCATAAATAAACTTTCAGGCTTAAACCACCAGGAACACAACAAACAGGTCACAATCAGGTCCAGGGACCTCCCAGAACTTCTCATCCACCAGGTCGAATATGAGGCAATCTTGAGGCTGATCTGAGTCTGAATTAATTGAACTTTAACATCAGAAACACGATGCCCTTGTCTTGTCTGTACTTGCTCATCACTCCTCTTCCAGGCGCGGGAAGTGATTCAAGGGACTTGGATAAAGTTGTAAAGTATTTCGCGCTTTAACTAACTATATTGGTGCCACGTTGATCTCTTAACATTCAGTGTGTCGTCCTCTTTGAAGGGAAGCCATGAAATAAAATTGAGTGGGAAAGGCTAATTTCCTTGGAGGACATGGAATAATTTTACCAAAACAGAAGTTGGCATACAACCATTGTGAGCAACTGAAACAAAGGCTGAACCAAGAGCTGATACCAATATAATCTTCCGGAGCAACGTAAGAGAAACCCGAGTTATTACCTACAGCAGTTCATGCCACTGGTTGAGTGCTGAACTAACTTTACACAACTCCTCTTCCACGCAGCTCATATCGCAGCTCCTTAGCTTCCTTCGTAAGTCTTTCAGAGGCTATGCCACGAACAAGAATGTCGTACGTAGATTTGTTAGGTTTGTATCCCCTAGAAACCATATATGACAAGAAGTCAAAAGCGTAATCAGTCAGATGGGACTTGCAAAGTCCAGAGATGATAGAATTGTAGGTTCCTGTCTGCGGTCTCTTTCCCAAGTCTTTCATCTGATGAAATAAGTATATGGTCTTCTCAACTTCTCCTTCCCTACAAAGCCCGTAAATAAGTGAAGAGTAAGTTATCATGTGAGGCTTAAGCCCCTTTCCTTGCATCTCATGCCACAGGTCTACAACTTGATCTGTTTTGCCTGTGCTACAAAGCTCGCAAATCACGATATTGTAAGTGATAACATTAGGCGCCGCTTTCATATCATCTAGAACATTCAATGCCTGCTCCATCTTCCCATGTTTGCACATGCCATCCAAGATCGTGTTATACGAGATAACATCAGGGGCCACTTTCATACGGTCTAGAACATTCAACGCCTGCTCCAACTTCCCACATTTGCAAAGGCCATCCAAGATCTTGTTATACTCGATAACATCAGGCGCCACTTTCATACGGTCTAGAACATTCAACGCCTACTCCAACTTCCCATGCTTGCACGGTATATGTGATAACATCTGGCGCCACTTTCATACTGCCTAGAATAGGGGTGAGCATTCGGTATTCGGGATTTTCGGTATTTTTTTGGTATTCGAGATTTCGGGATCGGTATTTCGATATACGAGATTTAATTCGGTATCAAATTTTGGAAAATTTCAGTGAATTTCGGTATTTGGTATAATTTCGGTATATACCGTAATTATTTCGGTAATACCGAAAATATCGAAGTACTAAAGTGTAAGTTTACTAACTATATAATGAGGTACTAAAATAAAATTTTCCTAGCTATATAAAGACCCCACTCACACAACACACTTCCAGAAACACCCTCTCCCCTTTTTTTTCCCTTCTTCCTCTTCTTTTCTCCTCCCTGGAGAAACCTCTCCACTTTTCCTCTTCTTTCCTCCTCACTTCTACAAGATGAGCTTCATTTACTTATCTATGCCTTAGATTCTAAGGTAAGCTTCTACAAAGGTTACCTATCTCTCTCACGCGTTGCTTTCTTCTTCTCACTCTAA
Source organism: Hypericum androsaemum (assembly GCA_963995505.1). Classification (NCBI taxonomy): domain Eukaryota; kingdom Viridiplantae; phylum Streptophyta; class Magnoliopsida; order Malpighiales; family Hypericaceae; genus Hypericum; species Hypericum androsaemum. The sequence continues at coordinate 20,997,658 of OZ023184.1, forward strand.
GGTAAAAACGAAATTAAGGTTTAATATTTGGGGATTTTTCAAATTAGGTGGAATTGATATGAGTTATCCATAAGAGAAGTTCCCCCTTAGTGTTGTTGTTTGATTGCTCTTTCTTTGTATTCCTTCGGGTAGATGAAATAATTTCGATATTAACATTGGATTATTTTTTTTTGAAAATTTTGGTATTTTCAGAATTTTCGGTATAATACCAAAATTTTAATTCGGTATTCGGTAGATACGGAAATAATTTTAGTTCGGGATCGGTATGATTTTTTTTTAATTCGGTATTCGAAATTTTTTGAGATCGGGATCGGTATATACCGAATGCTCACCCCTAGCCTAGAACTTCTAAAGCCTGCTCCAACTTCCCATGTTTGCACATGTCTTTCAAGATGGATGTATACGTGATAACATTAGGGGCCACTTTCATACAATGTAGAACATCCAATGCCCACGCAGTATAGGTTTTGACATTAGGAGCCAGACCGGCACCCTCAACAATATTCATAGCTCGCTGAGCCTTCCCGGCCTGCCCGACCTTAATGAACCCCCAAATTCACATCCGAGCAGGCATCAACATCGGGCACTACCCCGCGACAAAACGTGGTCTCAAGGAACTCTAAACCTTTCTCGAGCTCCCCATTTCTAAGCAACTGACGCAGCTGGCTACTTCCCCTAGACCTCGACCTACTCCTCCTACCATCTACGTTAAACGGTGGGTCGCTGCCCGAAATCGTTGACCTCCTCCTCCTCCCAGTCCCTAAACATAGTGTCTTGCTTGGGGCCCTAAAACTTGTACCCTTCTTCTCCATGTACAGAAACACCTCGTGGGTCGGCCTCCATTGTACCAAATCCATCGCAAGTTCCTCGAGAGGACTTCTCTAGTTCATCCCTAATACTAATTCACGAGCTTTGAAATCTTCAAAAACTATCGGTAACCCAGAATCTGAGAGTACTTTTGAATGGATAGGGAGACTCCGGGAAATCGGAAATTGGAACTCGAGCAAGTGGACGATTAAAGGCAGAGCAGCCATTCAGTATTCAGGATATTCGGTATTTGTTGGTTGGCCCGTCAGATGTTTGGGTTTTCTTAGCCCAGACAATGCAGGCCAATTTTTTTTTTTTAAATTACTTTTTCAAGCTCTATCCAAATGTTACATGGAAGTAGAAAGAATTCATTTAAACACTCAAAATACTAACTCGTTGCACTTTAAAAAAAATTAATATCATATGATATTCACATTCATTATACCAACTATTTTAGGTGTGATAAAGATGACGAAATTCTATCAACAAATATTAAATAATATTTTTAATGACTTAAATTCGAGACCGACTTATTCCACATTATATTACCATCTTCAGCGGGACGCCCACTATTATATTCCAAATTGGTTCTGTAGTGTCTTCTCGTGCCATTGTTGAATTGTAAAGATTAAATTACAATACGACAAAAACTTGTTGAGTTGGCCCGCGCAGGGAGTGGAAGGTTAGGTAGCCAATTTGCATGATTGGGCTCGAGGAAGCACCCTAGAGACGCTGATTCAAACAATTCTCTGAAGCCGTTTTCTTTTTCCCCCTACAGGTTATGAAAAAAATAGGGTTAAATAACTATAGTTTATATCCTGAGTTTTCGGATTCAATGACGAATTTGGGTTGGCCTCGTAAAATGTGTCACGTTGATACTTCGTGCTAATCAATGTTTTCAAAATCGTAATCCGATCGACGGTCCAACAACTTTAAATAAATACTGAAGAGTTACTTAGAAACCAAAAAAGAAAAATTCTCTCAATACCACAACTTTGAATACAGTGACTTTATTTGAACAATATTTTCACTAATTGGCCTAAACACTTGTTATTGATTATAATAATTTATTTATCAGTCGATCTAAATATTTTTCGAAGTATAAAGCTTATCCTACCACCATCGTATAATAGTGTATTGGCTGCTCCAAAGAGTTGTTTTACATAAATAAAGGTGCGAGGAAACATCGATTCCTACGTCGTAAAACGTTGTCGTGGCCTGTAACAAGCATATGTAAACTCCCGCCTTTTCCCCATCAAGAATTGACTCTCCAATGGCTTCCCTCTCAACCACCCTCCTCCACCTCTCCTCCCGGCCGCCGCCGACTACCCGCAGGTTGCTGTCCTCCATCTCCTCCGTCGGTCAACTCCCGGTCAAACCCCGCCCGCTCCCAGTTACTCGCTTGTCGCTTTCTCCGCGGCTGTTGTTATCCGCACGGGAATGTCAACGCCTTGGCTCTAACTCGACACGTGGCAGCTCCGTTGGAGTTCGCGCCGCTGATGAGTCTCCAGGGTTAGGATTCATGAACTATGCTCCTAGTTATATAAAGTTTCAACGTCGGGTCGGGTTTGGTTTAGTGATGACCAATTAACCTTTGTTTTCTCTCTTGTTCTTGTTGTTGTTGTTGGTTAGGCATGTGGAGCCCGCGAAGAGCTTCAGTGAGAGGTTCCCGGCTCTTGTTACCGGTTTCTTTTTCTTTACATGGTACGAGCTTTTTTCTTTGAAACGGTTAAATTTTATTAATAGTACTATTTGTCCGAAGAAGAGCTCGCGATCTTGCAGTCTTCGACCTCGAAAAATGAATGGATTAGTCACTTTAGTCATGGCTTCTTCAGCTTACTCAAGACTTAAATTGCAGTTGCATTTACACTGAACCAGTTTTGTGTTGTGGGTTTGGTCGTCTTGTTGTTGATGATGCAGGTACTTTTTGAATGTGATATTCAACATACTCAACAAGAAGGTCTACAATTACTTCCCCTACCCGTAGTAAGTGGCCCTTTACTCGATCAAACACCGAAGATTCACATCAACTTCTCCGTAAACTCAAAGTGCTTATGATTGTCAGCTTTGTATCTGTGATACATCTCTTGGTTGGAGTGGCCTACTGCCTTGTTTCCTGGGGTGTCGGCCTACCAAAGCGCGCCGTAAGTTAACCAATCTCGGTACATATATGATGCATCTTTCCCTGTGATGATATTATCTTTTGTGTGTTTGTTTGCTCTCTGATTAGCCCATTGATAAGGAGCTTCTAGGACTATTGACCCCCATCGCGTTCTGTCACGCCCTCGGACATGTCATGTCCAATGTGTCCTTTGCTGCTGTTGCAGTGTCTTTCACACACACCATCAAAGGTAGGGACCCTGCTCGTTAGACTCTCCCAAGTGTTTCTTCGGTAGCTCCGTTCCTAATAGACGCTTTCTACAGCTCTGGAGCCGTTCTTCAGCGCAGCCGCTTCTCAGTTTGTGCTGGGGCATCAGATCCCATTGTCCCTGTGGTTGTCACTGGCTCCAGTTGTTATTGGTAAGCTGTGTATTCACTTGACTTTGTCCAATCAAACACGGGTTCTGAGATCGAATCTATCCTCGTCATTAAGGTGCTATTGGTCTGTTCCAGGTGTATCAATGGCATCCCTGACAGAGCTTTCTTTCAACTGGATCGGGTTCGTCAGTGCCATGATTTCGAATGTAGCCTTCACCTACAGAAGTATCTACTCAAAGAAAGCAATGGTAAGGTTTATTAACAAGCTAAAACACCACAGCTGTTCTTCGTTCTTTTCTTGTTCATGATAAATACTTAATTCGAGGCCAACATCCTCATTTTTCACAAGTTCTCTTTGATCTCTTACAGACTGGAATGGACAGCACTAACGTGTACGCTTACATTTCAATAATCGCCCTCGCCTTCTGCATCCCGCCTGCAATATTGGTAAGAAGATAGTTGCAGTAATAATCGAGACCATCTTAAAGAGTATTGTTGACCCTCAAGTTACTATGTTTGAGATTTTAACTAGCTGCCTGTTCACGGTGTTCGTACAATTTCAGATTGAAGGGCCTAAGCTGATGGAATATGGATTCAGGGATGCAATTGCAAAAGTGGGACTGTTCAAGTTCTTGTCTGATCTGTTCCTGATTGGAATGTTTTATCATCTGTACAACCAGGTATTCCTTGCTTAGGAGTCTTGAATTGAAAGCAGATGGAGATGCAACCTCCATAAGGAAATCACAGAATTCCGTTAGCTTAGCTAGATATCTGCAACTCTTTCATCTAATTCTCGGAGTTGCAGGTCGCGACGAACACATTGGAACGAGTTGCACCACTTACACATGCAGTTGGTAATGTGCTGAAGCGGGTTTTCGTCATCGGATTCTCCATTGTGGTCTTTGGTAACTGCCCTTCATTCGTTCTTCCCGTCAATTGCTACTTATATTTGCAATGCCAGTTGATGTTCATAAACCTCTCCACGAGCACGATGTCTTTCAACCTGATTTATGACCCCTCTCCAACTTGGCAGGAAACACAATCTCCACGCAGACCGGGATCGGTACAGCCATTGCTATCGCTGGCGTAGCCATGTACTCGCTTATAAAGGCTAACATCGAAGAGCAGAAACGAGTAAGCCTCACAGACATACTAACTGGTGCTTTTAAGTCGCCTCCAAAACGTTTCTGCTCCAGAGTAAAGCTCTAAAGATACCTGATGAACAATGGAATGCATTTCAGGAGCAACCAACTTCTGATGACTCAGTTTGTACTAATAAGATCTTCTTCACGTTGCAGAAAGCTTCCGCGACTTCTGCAGCATGAGGAAACGCTCAGCACTGCTCGTATCCACTGGCCACCTCAAGGGCCTGTATTTTTCGCGCGGCCAATAAGCAAAAACACTTTTTTTTTTCATAGATCACCTTTGTTGGACGTCACTTTCCCAACATACATAAAGGTTGGAATTGACATGATTGTGCTTAACACAAGCAACGAGTACAATAAATTGGCGAGGGAGGTCAGCGATTGTAAGAACTCAATGCAGCAGATGGGAACCAGCTGCTTGCGCAAACTGTGATACACGGAAGAATTCATCTACTTTATGAAATTCATTTGTCCTATTCTAGCTTGCTTTTGTGGCGCAAAGAGCCTTCGCAATCTCAATTGATAGTCAAGACGTTAAATGTATAAATCCGAGACCTTCAATGACTTCAGCAAAATCAAAATTACATCATCATCATATGGGTGCATAGGTTTCAAAAAAAAAATACGGGTGCATAGGCTAACACCTACGCTAGGATCACGACGGGACTGTTTCATCAACTGTTTTACACAGCACAAAGTTCAGCTACATTTCTCTGGGTTCCCATCTACCTTCAGATAAACGACATCGAATTCGAATTGCCACATCTACCGTATTGTGACAATTTATTGTAACTAGCTAACAATCCATCATCCAGTTCTTTCATAAACTGCATTGTGCCTTTTTCTTTCGCTCCAAAGCAACCAACTGTGCATGATTGGAAATAGGCACGACTGCAACAGTTCCACATGCCAAAGAAGCATTTACAGCGGAAGCGGGTGTGGCGGAACTCACAAGGAATAAAGAGAATAGATCCCATGTCTGTCTCAAAGTCTCACGGGCGACAAAATCTTACTCATCAGAAACATGAGTGCCGAACTACATTTATTCATCGACATTCAAATGCCTTTGGAGACCTCTCTTTGCTATCCCCCCCATAGATTCTTTGGAAGTTAGGAAAGGAATTAGTTTAGGGCAAGGGAACCGCTGAACATACAGTGGAAGCCTGCAATCCTAGGATCCCCTGCCGGAACTAGAACCCAACAAAAAACCAGTAATGTACAAACCAGAGTGATCGGATCGAGTAATTTGCAGGTTCCAGTTTTGAGATGGGTAATCCAATAATCACAAAAGATCTGCAAAAAAAGATCTGGCAAGATCAGTAACTGCAACAAGTAAAAAATTTAGACACTTCAGGTGAAGCCAAACAAAAAAAGATCTTGCTGCTGCTGGACATATGAATGAAACAAGATGAGCAAAAGGAACAGGAAAGAAACAGGTTCATTCAAGTGATGGAAGGACAGTACTCCAACGGTGAAAAAAAAGTTCCCTGAGACGGAGCAAGAGTTTACAAGAAATGACACAATATCAAGGATAGCCTTCACCGGCAATAAAACATCTCAGTTACGGAGAAAAGTTATCTACTTAATATACGACTCTGAAACTAGGGAATCACCGAATGCAGATTGGGTAACAAGAAAAGGTCACACATCATCACCTCAACTGGTCACATATCTTCACATCAATTATAACCGGTGCTGTAATCAAGAGTGAACAGCAAATCCCTCGATGTCTCAGTGCCCATTTGGATATTGAAGCGTTTTGCCAATGATTCCACCAAGGCATCACTTTCATAGTCCATCTCCCGAATACAGCGCCTTCGGACCTTCTTCAGTGTCTCTCTTGATGGAACAAATCCAGCCGATACCTGTAGAGCGGACAAAAGACATACTCAAGAGTTGCCATTTTAGAGGCACATAAACACAAACTGAAAGATAAAAATATATCAGCAAACACAGACAAAGAAAAGTAAGTCTTTACCATTTGGTCAATCACTTGAAGGGCAGATTTTGCATCTCTTACAACTAGATGTGCATCGACAAGCAGAGAGTAAGACTTTGCATTGGGCTTGATCCCCAAGTCAACCATGTGGTTAAATACCTTATCAGCTTCAGAGATCTGATATAGAAAATTAAAAGTGTTAGAAGCGTAGTCATATACCAAACATTAGCATGATGCATAGCACACTGAGAGAGAGAGAGCATTACCCCCTTCAGCTTTCCATACGCATGCATCAAACAGTTGTAAGAATGGACATCAGGGATCAACCCAAAAGAACTAATAGCCTGGAAAGTTTCATAGGCCCGGACAAGGTCCCATATATTTGCACATCCTAAAATTACACAGTTGAGAGCAGCAACCGACTTGTAAGGGCGTTCTGCAATACTCAACTTTTCAAGTTGCAGGTACACCTGAGGACGATTGAACAGATACAATTACAAACCGGTTCCACAAGTCATAGCCGGAGGGATTAAATCACACTTCTAAAACTAAGTCAAGAGCACTGGAATTTTTCCCTATATGGCAGAGCACATTAACTGTTTGGAGGACAAGGTACTGTCCTAGGCACCGACAGATAAAGACAAATGTTGGGTTAATGCGAGGAAAACAGATAGAAAACATAGTTACATAGAAACTCAAAGATGGAGTGAAACTTTTAGTTGCTATGAATTGCACTAAATCAGTTGTGTTCTTTTTTCTTTGGAACAACTAGTAACTCAGTATGACAGCTGAAGGTTGCAAGTTATGGATTCAACTATCAGAATTAGCAGAGGTATCATCTGGGTGATTATGCTCTTTGCACATAAGTGAGTATCAAAGTTAATTTTCAATAGAATATCGCTTATAGTGCTCTATATTAATCATTTTCCAAGTACTGAACTAATTTCAGAATGCTATAAGGTTTGGCTTCTCCATGGAAAAATAAAGGCAAATAACCACAACATGATAGGAGCAGATATTAAGACCACAAAGCCTAGTAAATAGTACCAGGTCCAAAGTCTCAAATCCCTTGCTTGAGCATGCCACTGCCAATGGATACAGAGAAGTAAATGGGGAGAACATTTCTTTAAGACTTTCTTCACTATGACCTTCACAAGCAGACTCAAATTCCCGCAATGCAGCAACAGCCTTTTCCAAATTTCCAAATGTTGCATGGGTATTTATCCTAGCAATGAAGCACTGTGGGCTTGGATTCCTGAGGCGTAATGATCGGCGAAGAACACTCCATGAAGCATCAACAAGATTAGAAGTATAGGTCCTTGCTGCAGTTCTTAGTGCTGAAACGACCAAGCGTTCGTCTACAGCAAGTTGCATGACCGGTCTTGCAGCCTCACCCTTAGCAATCCATCGGGCTAGAAATTCCAAGGCATGGAACGCTAACTTGCTGTTATCCTCTCGAGTTGCAGCATCCAAGATATAGTTGCACAGGTTCCAACTAGGACTGAGAGCTTTGTTCTGGTCCATGGTCTACTAGCACCAGATGAAATGAAGTCACATTGCAGCATTATTTACGATGCCAATGGCAATGTAATAGAAATTACTAATCAGCTAAAGCAGTCAAGTACCTTGCACTTCTCGATGATTGCCACAAATTTATCGAGCTTACGCTCATTCAGACAAGCTCTCGCGCACTCAGTAAACACCTTAATCGACAAGCTACATCCGCTCTTCAAAGCCTTGTCAACGCACTCCAAAGCAGCAACAGTTTGTTTTTGCTGGAAAAGCATAGTGATTACCATCTCATAAGACTCATCATCAGCCCGAGCTCCCGCCCCAGCCGCCTCCATCCTAAAACAACCAAAGAACTAAGCACTCGCAATTAGCAATCAGCAATCAACGATAAAGCATCAAACACCCTACTCGAAGTTCCTAAATTCCATCAACGAAACAACACCTTTTAACTCAACCAAGCATGAACTAACCGCTCGAGCAGCTTCAACGCGGCCTCCACCTCATTAGCCATCTGCATAGCCTTGAGAACAAGATTATACGACGTGGTGTTGGGGGCAATCACGAAGTCCTCCATCTTCGCCACGAGGTCGAGCAGGTCCCCCGCCGAGGCCCCCACCATGAGGTTCGCCCTAATGTAGTAATTGTACAGGTCAACAGTTGGCCTATTCGGCTTCCCGTTCCGGTCCAGCGACCTGATCCACATCTCGAAGTACTGCTTCATCTCCACCCACCGCAGCGAAGTCATCCACCCAGCGAAGAGGTTAAGCAGACCGGCGGCGTCCAGCGCCTGCGTTCCCGTCGGCACCGGGCGGCCCGCCGACGGGAATCCGATCGCGGGGACGACGGCGGAGGTGGACGCCGGCAGGTAAGGGAGCGGGGACCGCCAGTTCTCGCTGTAGATCGGGCTACCGGTCGCCGGCTTGGGAGGGAGATCGGTCAAGGTGGTGCCCGGGGCCGGGTCGTGGGGGTCGGCAAGCTGGGGCTCCTGGGAGAGGGAGGGGAAGGTGGAGATAGGTTTGATTTGGGTTAGGGTTTTGATTAGGGTTTTGGTCCGGTTCAGGATCCAGATTTGGGTTGCCATTTTCGCGGGTGAGATGGAGAGTGAAAGTGAAGTGGGTATTGTTAGGGTTTCGGGTGGGGGTTAGTGGCGGTGGCTAAGATTGGCTTAGCTTTCCATTGTCGGAGTGGCGTTTTGGAAATTATTTTCAATTTTGGGGGTGGTTTTAGAAGGGTGGTGGCTTTCTGATGGGCTTTATGGGTCCAACCTTTAACTGGGAGCCCAACTACGGTCTTGGATTGGATAGTCCGTGAGGTATTTATACTGTGTTAAAATTTGGGGAAAAGTTCACCTTTTTTTAATGGATAGGAAAAGTTCACTTGAGTATCTAGTAATTTGGACTTTTTGACTTCGCTGATATGTGGTTTAAAATGTATTAAACTAGTGTTTGAGGTTTGACGGTTTGACACTTTATTGACTTCGACAGCTCCTCTCATGTTGTCCAGCCATCTAGCCCGTCATGTCTACCTGGGTTGTCATGTGGAATGACACATTCGTCCACGTGGTTGTTGACGTGACATTTTGAATTTTTAACTATGTATTAAATCAAAAAGATCATGGGAGGGCTAGGTGCTAAAATGAAAATTAAATTTTTAACTATGTCATAAATTCACTCAACTAAATCAAAATGTCACGTCAACAACCACGTGTATGAAGGTGTCGGTCAAACGTGAGGAACCAGGTTGACATGGCAAGCTAGGTGGTTGGGCTGCATGGGAGGGATTTTTCGTGTCACTAAAGTGTCAAAATGTCAAATTTTATGCACTGGTTTGATGCGTTTTAAACTACATACAACTTAAGTGAGAAAGGCACAAATCACATGACATTAGAGTGAACTTTTTCCTAAATTTTGATATGAAAATTTGTATCGCACATTTATGATTATAACAATATTGATTCTGGATCAGTCAATTTAATAAGTACGACTATTTCATTTTGAAATTGTCCGTCCCACAACCATCTCCAAGTATATGTTTCAACATAAGTTAGGGATTAAATGTAGACTTTCACAGATATCAAATGATTTGTTTATCTACCTTTATAGTTGGAGACTCAGTTTGCTTCTCCCTTAAGAGTGCCAGGTTTGGTTGATCATCATCGTCTCGAAGCAGCTACGGTACATTACAGAATATAAATGATTGGGTGAACCCGAATCACTAACTTATACTAATCACCGGATACTATCAACCAAAAAAGTCGGCGCTTCCTGCGGGCACCTCTAACATCAGAAGATGATCCAAACGTGCGATGTTCCCTTTACAAAAAAGGAGGGACGTAAAGACGAGCATCTCTCGGTGGTTTCATTTATTCTGTATTTTAGGGAATTTTCCAGACCCCAATCATGCACTTTATAGACCCGCCGATATAAAGTTGTGATAAAGTAAGCCACCGAATTTCAATGGTTCCAATTATTTTCCTTCCTCCCTTTCAATCAAAAAGCTTGATTGCTTGTTACGGGAACGGAGTTTTTTATTATTATAAACTGTTATGGGAATGGAGTGCTTATAAACTGTTATGCCGTACTTAGAAGGCCGCGGCTCTTTTGAAGTTTCCGTTGCGGAAACTTAAAATCAAGTTCCCGGCGCGTCTTCCTACGGCATGCTCCCTTGGCTCTTTTATGGCTGGTTTGGAGGCACATGACGATGTGTTCAAAGCAGAGCTTACGGCAGAAGCATGGCGTTTTGCTATTATCTTTGGTACCTCGTGGGAGGAGGACTCTTCTCGTATCCTCCAAGAGATTAAACGAGCAGCTCGTGGTCCGGAACTTTTTTGGTCTTTCGACCCCCGTATGCTCGTTGTGATGTTTGTTTTGGTGTAATTGAGGGGTTTTCTCTTCATGTCCTTAGGACTTTTGATATATATAGGAGTTTGTACTCAGATAGCGCACATCAGCTTTATTCTGATGTTTGTTATCTAGTACGCAAGGTATACTGCTACTGGTGCTTATGGTGTACTCTTCTTGGTGGTTAACTTTGAAAAATATACATTTTTATTTATCAAAAAAGAAAGAAAGTGTGGTATGTATTGTTTGTGGCGGCGATACGAGATATTACAATTTATAAGAATCTAGTAGTTTGTAGGAACAAAATATGATCGTTAGAGTTTCTTGCATTTCATCTTGCTCAAAAAATGACTCTTTTGATGGAACATTACTAGGAGTTTTTATAGTAAAAAGAATGGCTCCTTAGGGATTTTTATAGTCGAGATCTCGTTCTTTACATACAATAAGTCAAGAAATGAGAAGGGGTAAGTATGACCAAGTGGGTGCTTTTTCATTAGGTGATCTTATTACATTCCTTAGGCAACTAGTTTTTGTTATTAGGAGTAAACTCCTGGTCTATTGCCCTGGGATGTAATCCCAATCTCATGACATATATCGATCTACCAATAAAAGTGTTACGGGAACAATTTTGATTGTGTATTTATTATCATGCATACGAAATCAAAATTTGCTATTTGGAAGATGACTTTTCGATAATATATACTTTTTATGGAATATTTAAGTTTTGTATCGTTATTTTGTTGAAGTGTGAAAATTTCACGTCCATAGACAAGTAGCTTAGCTCGAGGTCCACATCCGTCGATGAAAGGCTTAGCTCGAGGTCCACCTCTATAGAGGAAAGGCTTAGCTCAAGGTGCTTGTGTTTGGACAAGTCTACTTGGTCTTTTAGTAAGGCAAATTCCAAGGTAAATGTACTTGAGCATTTTCACAAACATATTGTGGGCACCAAGGCAAAGTTGGAAGGGCTCATCATGATAGACATCCACACTCGTTCTTGGTGATTCGGCCTTAACTTTGGACCCTGACCTCAGAATGAGGTTATTCTCATGGCCGTGGATAGTTAAGACTCATATCTCCAACTTTGTGTTTATGAGGCGTTGCCTAATTCGGCTTGGGAGATGGACAAAAGAATGCTTCAAATTTTGGTGCTCGTTTCCTTGTTAAGGGTCACCAAGTTTTTGTAAATCAACGATCGATTTTGACTCCGACTTCGGATTGAGTTGATTCATTCGGCCATGTAAATCTAAGACAACTTTGTAGTTTATGTCGTCTTCGAATTCAGAGGAAAAGGGTGTCAAAAGATCGTTTGAACATGACGCCGAACCTAGGCACCCTCGCATGGACGCCTCAAGTCGGTGCCCAACACAGACTCTAGAGGCTAGATAAGCGTTGGAGATTGATGGACTTCCGGGAGTAGATAGGACTTAGACTTCGATAAAGATTGAAGCAGAGATAAAGATAAACTTTGGGTTATTGAGTCCGACTAAAAAAGGTCTAAGATAGGAGGCCGGGGTAATATCTCTTTTTCGATATAAGGAGAGCTTGTGCATAGACATAAACACCACAAAATACATGCACACAAAACCCCTAGCATATGCTTTTTAACGTTTTTTGCCTTCTCCCATCTCAACACTTTTTTTTGCTACCCAATCTCTTGTCTTTTTTCCCTCGCTCTATTTGATCGACGTTAGGACGAGTACTTCAGATCTGTGTTAGATCCTTATGTTTCCGCAATATATTTAAAACGATTCGTGTACTTTACACTTTTCACAATTCTCAATGGTTTGCTGAAATTAAAAGATGGATAACAGGAAAGCAGTTATCCCAAATTTTTTTTCCCAAATTGGGAGGAAACTGTTGGGTCATATACTTTCAAAAAAACTGGGAGGAAGCTGTTGGGTCATATACTTTCGTTCAAGGAAAATGGTCACATGAAGAATATAAATGGTTGTTCTAAATCATTTTACTACTCTCCTAAAATTTAATAGAAAATAAATTATTTGTAATATTATCTTTCAATATCACCGTAAAAGTATTCGAAGATTACATGCCAAAAAACCATACAAAATGTTTTTGGGTATGTAGTAGTGCCTGGGAGCGCGTCTTCTTGAACGCAATTGCGTGTATAGGAGCAAAAACACAAAACCTGGCTGGCAGGATTATTAAATTCAGTGTTCGTATACTCGACATGGGAACCACTGTAGTCTATTTTACCGTTGCCTATAGAACGCCTGCTAATTACGTGCAATTAGATCGATGCCAAGTGAATCCAAACGGTCGAGAAAATTGTAAACAATTTAAAGAGTTGGTTCAAGAAAAAAAAATTAGATTCACACGGATTCAAATTTTACTAACGTAAAAGATATAACCAGAATAATAACAGTGCTCGATCACAACTAAACGCTGGAATCTCGACTTGTTTGGATGTGTGGTTTTTTTGGTTTGTATGAGATTTATCGATTTGGAGATAAAAGATTTTTTTTGTCAAGTGAATTTAGTACTTTCTGAATTAGGAATATTTCAGTGGCACGTCGTAAAAACAGTTACCAACTTTAAGGTTACAGACTAATCATTATTATTCTAAAAATATTAGAAAATAACAAACTGTCTTAATTAATTTATTTGTTCAATGATCTTGCCTGTTTTTGTTTTTTAAGAGTAATAGTGGTAGCCGATGCTCACAAATCAAAGCAAGCAAAAGGAGAAGTTAAATAAAGCGCATAAACCAAATGGGTCCAGTCCAGACCCAAAAAACATCAAACCAAAAGGGACAACAACTAAACACCGATAGGACTAGACTAGTCATGACTCGCGCGGGAGTTAGCCTCCTGCAGTGTAATCGTAGGATCAATGATCTAGATGATACAAGATTTTATATAGAAGTATCAAGAGATAATTACTCTCAGGACCTCAGGGTATAGTAAAATAGACTCTGAGAACTTTATAGTTTCTCTACTAATTACTGAGCCCCTATAGTTTGGTTATTATTATACACTCGGGTCCCTATAGCCGGAATCGTCTTTTTTTTCGGCAAACTCCCCACCTGAAATGTCTAAAATGCCTCTAGGCATCTTCCTCCTTCTCTCTCACATCTTCCTCCTTCGTCCTCTCTTCTCTCTCCCCTCATCTTCAAACCTTCTTCGTCTTCAACCTCCCTCCCCTCATCTACCTCTTAATCTACCCGAATTAGTCAATCACAAACTCACAGCAACCCTAAATATCAAAATCATCAAGGACAAAGATCCAAACTTTAATCAAACCCAAACAGAAGCAACAATTAAAACACCCAAAGTGATGATCTTTTAGCAGCGAGTTCAAACCTTTCTTCCTCTCTCGGCTGGAAGACGAGCCGGCCACGAAGTCCTCAGACTCATACCCGTCAGCGGCGTGATCGGGGGTGTCACCGCCAGGAGACCTAGCCGGATTGCCGAGGCCTGGCGCGAGGGCCCCATCGGACCCGGCGTAATGGCTCAAGTTTCCCATACTGGCGCTCTTCCGGATCGACAACCCTTCGGTGAGTCGGACCCCGAACAGCTTCACACCCCGGTCGGACATGTCCGGGAGTTGTGCCCGTCGTGGCTGCAATGGGAGCACCGCCTCGTCATCGCCGCCCTCTCTCTCTCTCTCCGGTTTGAATCGGGTGACGTGGAGGATCCGAACTCACATGACGTGGAGGGTCAGTGCCCTGCTGGAGATTCCTCCTTCTCTCTCACATCTTCCTCCTTCATCCCCTCCTCCGAATAATGATAATTTAAGTTTTTGGAAGCTTGCGGTTTGGGATGGAAGGTGGACCGTGGAATTGATTTTGCAAGTTGGTGTGGTTGGAGAGAGAGAGAGAGAGGAAGGAAGTTTTGATTATTTTGGTGAGAGAGAGAAGGGGAGGAGGACAGTAGGGGGGGGGGGGGGGGGGGAGGTTGAAGACGAAGAAGGTTTGAAGATGAGGGGAGAGAGAGGAGGGGACGAAGGAGGAAGATGTGAGAGAGAAGGAGGAAGATGCCTAGGGGCATTTTAGACATTTCAGGTGGGAAATTTGTCAGAAAAATAGACGATTCCGGCTATAGGGACCCGAGTGTGTAATAATAACTAAACTACAGGGGCTCAGTAATTAGTAGGGAAACTATATGGTCCTCAGAATCTATTTTACTATACCCTGGGGTCCTGAGAGTAATTATCTCAAGTATCAATGTAAAGGTGAGTTCTTATTTTGTCTATGTATTATTTCTCTTTTACTAGTAGTCGCAATTTTCAAACAGGAAATTATGTCTTGTGTAGTAGTCATTGCAATAATAAATAAGAAATATCTCTAGTTAGGAGACTAAGTTACATGTATAATATTTATGTAAAATGAAATGTGTTTATTTTTGTATTTATATATCGAAGAATGCTCTTCTATTTAAAAAAAACTAAACACCAATAAGATAATAAGTTGAGTGGTAAAGTGCTAGGATTATTCATGTAAGAAAAAAAAATGCACAGAGGCCTCCAATCTAACCAAAGAATGTTTTTTTTAGGGGGAAAAAAAGTTCGACCGTGTAAACTTATCATAAAAATGAACAATGAAATTAAAGAGGACGTGGGCCCCCACTGAGAGGCTCACCGTTTTAACCGGGTTGGGGTCGACTCGATGGCTGAGCCAAGTTCTGGTCAGATTCAGACCCACTGGGGAAAGAGAGAGGACGTCGGTCACACGATAGTGTTTATGACCGTTGTGAGATGGGAAATGAGAGAAGAAGCGTGCGCATCAATAAAAACAGTCCAAATGCGTAAAGAGACAAAAACACTTTTCCACCATTATTATAATGATATTAAACACATTCTCCCGTTACCTGGTATTACTTTCCCTAAAAAGAAGTATTTATTAAAAATAAGTTATTTAATAAATTATTTATACTACTGCGCTTGGAAGTATTCGAACTCTAAGTATGTTAAACATACATGGTATAAATACGAAAATAGAACCTCTTGCTTAGACTCAATAAATAAATGGTTTCAGGAAAAAAAAATCAGTAGAATAAATAATACTGTATTAAATCCTAAGTAATAAACTTATCCCCACGTACCCTCCAGCCTCAACTCAACCCACCTAAGTAATAAAGCCCACCTCACCCAGATATATACACATATTCCCTCCCACAGATTATTCTCTCTCTAACTCTCCACCGTCACACACTCTCCCTCTCTCTCTCTCCCTCTCCCTCTCCCTCCCCCTCTCATTTAGCTAGTTTCTCTCAAATAAAAAACCAAACCAAACCAAACCAAAAAGAAAAAAAAAGAGGAGGAGGAAGAAGAAGAAGAAGAAGAAGAAGAAGGAAGAAGCAAAAGGTCTCTTCTCTCAATGGCTGTTGTAGTGTACTTGGGGCTGCTTCTCCTCTTGGGTCTAACTGGCCATTCAAGTGAGTCTATACTTTCCTCTCCTTTTTTGTACGGACGCTGGCTGGCTGATTATTAACTAAGGACGTGTTTGTTTGTTTTTGTTATTTTCCACCTCAGGCGCGACTTATTGCCTTTGCAACTCCGGGCTGAGCGACACCGTCCTCCAGAAGGACATAGACTACGCCTGCGGCGCCGGAGCCGACTGTACGGCCATAAGCTCAAGCGGAGGTTGTTACAGCCCTAACACCGTCAAGGCCCACTGCGACTACGCCGTCAACAGCTACTTCCAGCGCAAGGGCCAGGCCAACGGCAGCTGCGACTTCTCCGGCACCGCCTCCATCTCCACCACCGGCCCCACAAGTATGCCCTAACCCTAGCTAGATTACCCGTTGTTGTTGTTCGAACACTCGCTAACCCGACTAATTTTTTTTTATTGCAGCTGTGGGATCTGGGTGTGTCTACCAATCAAGTCCAAGGTACTTTTGTTATTGATACGTCACTTGCTATTTATGTCTCTATGCTCTGATCTATTAATTCTGTGGGCTCTCGTGATCTATTTTTTTTCTTTTTGCCGATTTTTGCCTTATTGGCTAATCTGATGAAATGGGTTCTTAGATTTCACCCGTGATAGAGAGAATGTTAGACCATTACCGGGAAGAGATCGAATCTAAGTGTTTCAACCTTCTTCCGTACACTTCCTCCTTAGCTTCTTCACTGCACTTTCAAGTTTCCGTTTGATCTGGACATGGGTTTTTCTTGTCCAAACAGAAGCCATTTTTGTTTTGCCAGATTTCCCTTTTTTAGGCTTTGTTAGGCAGTGAGAGAGAGTAGAAAGGAGGAAGGAAAGAGAAGAAGTGAACTTGTCTAAAACAGAAGCCATTTTTGTTGTGCAAAATCATAATTTTAGGTTTTGTTTGGTAGTGGGAGGAGAAAGGAAAGAAGGAAGAAGTGGCATGGTTTCGGCTTTGTT
Source organism: Hypericum androsaemum (assembly GCA_963995505.1). Classification (NCBI taxonomy): domain Eukaryota; kingdom Viridiplantae; phylum Streptophyta; class Magnoliopsida; order Malpighiales; family Hypericaceae; genus Hypericum; species Hypericum androsaemum. The sequence goes on from OZ023184.1 coordinate 21,014,722, forward strand.
GTGATTTTTTTAATTGTCGACTTTCAAAATCGAGCACTTTCAGATTTGAATTAATTCTCTCAATAATGTCCTTTGCGAGCGTAAGATCTAATTCAACTTGTCATTAAATTTTCACAAATTCAATTATGTTGGTGGGGGTGCCTAGTGTGGTTATTTCAATTTTTTTGTGGCCATTGATATGAGTTACAATGATGATGTTTGATACGAGTCACATAAACAAATCTAATCTTTTCTGAACATGTATTTATTTACCCTAGAGTTAAAATTACAGTATAAACAAATCTAATCTTGTCTGAACATGTATTTATTTACCCTAGAGTTAAAATTACGGTACAGGTACAACTTTTAACGTTAATGGTTGCTTTGTCCTCTAGCTCTCACCGAAAGCTGTTTTTGACCTCCTAGATCTCTGCGACTTGTGTTTCCCACGTGGCTACGTGTCATCTATCACCAGCTACTGCTCTTTATTGTCTGGCTTCTTTTAGGACAAAGCCAACTTTTTTACCCTCTTTAGATGAAGCTTTTTTTTTACCCTGTTGGTGCTGATTTAGGATGGGTATTTTGCCAATCTGGTCATCGGTGATGAGCTTAGTTGGGTTTTGACTGAGTGGGGAAGTGCTTGGGATTCCCTTTATCAAGTATGAGCTTTCTAAATAGAATAGATATAATTGTTGGGAGTTTTCCTCAAATTGGCAAAAACAAAAATTTCAGCTCCTGAAATAGGCAATGCTGCGAAAAAAAAACCCTTGGAAATATACCTTTATTATAAATAAGGCTCGACTCTAGATTAGTAGTTAATAATGTACATATAAACTGATTATCATGGATAAGAAAGTAGCAAGTTTGGTCTAACATTACACATGCATCCTTGTCAATCTACTTGCTTTTAATTTATGTTGTTATCAAAGGGCTTTCAATGTAACGTTTTTGTTGCGTTCAATTACTTTTTGTAGTTCTACTACTCCATCAACCACACCAAGCACCGGGACGGGAACCGGCACCGGCACGGGGACGGGCACAGGAACAGGGACGGGCACCGGCACCGGCACGGGGACGAGCACCGGCACAGGGACTGGCACCAGCACCGGGACCACCATGCCGTCTCCTTCAGTGTACAACGGATTAGGACCCAGCGGCACTGGCATCGATAACCCCGCGGGTGCTTCTCTACTAGGCACCAGTAACCTTGTCTCGTTCCTCCTCTCTTCTTCTGTGACCCTTTGGTCCTTGGGCCTAATCTGGTGGATCTGAAGAGAGAGCTGAGATGCGTGGATGAGATTTCGCCACGCGGGTTATTCGTTTATGGACTTTGAGATTGTTGTCAGGGGTATCCGTGTCATTTTCTAGAGATGATCAATCCCACCAGCTGGTAGTCAACCTTTCAACTTTTGGTTTCTTGTCTCTTGCCTTTGTGAAAAGATGGGAATTTGATGCCCCAATTTATCAGCCCAGCCAGGGATGTAGTTGTTGCTGAGTTGGGGTATATCCGCAAGATTGTTTGGGTATTTTTGGTTATGTACATCCAGGGAGAAGAGGTATTAATTAGTTATGTAGTAGCATATCAGCTTTTAGGTTAGCATTCAAATCTTTCGTAAGCTAATGGAGATCTGTGGGCTTTCCCACTTTGATATCTGTGGTTTATTATGTAAGCTCTTTTTGCTAGGAAAAGCCGTTAACCACAAACCAGTTTTTTGGTTTAACTAATAGCTATTCGGTCCATTGGGTCGATATTTAATTTTGAGCCGGATAAAATATTTGAAAGATACAAATTTATCTTAACAAATATTTAACACAAATTAATTAATGCCATGTGATATTCAATGTTTTGAAGAATGATTGGTTGCGGTCCAACTAGATTAATTAATGGTCTAATTTTTTTATAGAATTTGGGGTCGAACAATGATTGGTTGCAGTCCAACTAGATTAATTAATGGTCTAATTTTTTTATAGAATTTGGGGTCGAACGATGGTTTAACTGGTTGGACTGATAGTAAAAGATATATTTTTATTAAAACATTTATGTTATTTGGTAGATCTAAGATGATAACCCAGTGATGATTTTTTTAGCATTATAATCCTGTGATTTTGGTTGGAATTGAAGGAGCTAAAAACTTTAGAGAGGATATTGTGCTGAGCGTTATTCAAATTGAATTGCTTGTTTTCAAGTTTTTATAATTAATGACATACCACTATTGATTGGACAAATGTTGGTAACGAGGACTCCTTGATGTGGTGATGAAGGACCAAACTTCTATACATTTAAGGATGTTAAGAGCCTGAAATTCTATCTGATTGTAGTCGGAGTAATTGGACTTCAAAGTTAACTTTCCAAACGAGCTATTTTGTAATTTAATCGGGACCATATGTACCATTTTGAACTTTTCCCATATCTATTTGTTTTCTCAATCTTTGATGATTGTGATGTGTCGGCTAGCTTTAGTGCTTTGTTTGTCCTTTGAACCTTTTCAGTACAAAAGAAGAGAGAGAGAGAGAGAATTGATTCGATAAACTCGTTCCCATGGATTTCTTCTACCTTTGCAACTCGTTATCGTCGCTCTGGTTATTAACTGCAATTCTTCTCTTTTAATTTACAAATAGTTTGGTAATTTTCTTCTCTGAGTTTCCATCGCCGATCTAGTCAAAACATTGATATGATAAAATTTATTAGGACAAAAATTGTAGCTGGGAAAGAGAGTTCATATGAGGGTATAGGACAGAAATAAATTCAATCATGTCGGTGCGTGATATTGTTGCGCTTAATTATTAAAGTAAACTTCGTTTTAAATCTAGAGTTTATCTAAATAGTACGAGACTTAATTTTCTTAAAAGAAATTAGCTTCAAACTTTTATGAATGATAAATATAACGTGAATCGCTTCTAAGGAAAGGAAAACAGGATGAATCTCTAATCATTATGTTAAGCCATATTTAGCAGTAACGTGGAAGAATTGAATTGTTGTCTATGGTCCATCCATCGAGAATCAGCTTTTCTATGCGACTTTTTACTTTTTTTTTACTATTCAATAAGTTGAATCATACAAGTAAGACACTATATCCATGATATTTGTGCGAATCCATTCACACAGTTGAAATTCGAAATCCTCCCAAGAAAATACAAAAATGAAGACATTCTATTAAGAAAAATCAAGCCATCACAGTTTGAACCAACCCCTGATTGTACCAGGCTTACCCCTTTTCTATTTGACAATCTACTTCAACTGCGATATCATTTAGCATATCGTGCTTATCTCTCAAATGATATTTAACCCAACGACATAATAAATATACTATATTAAGGAAATCCAAGGTTCAAACATTAGCAGGTGTAAACATTTACCTAAATATGAGTTCAAAATTACCACATTGCTATAAATAACTTATTTATAAATATGAAAAATCCAACTACTCTCTCTTAAATTTTCTTTGAATTTTAATCAATTCAAATCTTATTATTGGTAAGCTATGAAGTATGAACCGCAAAAGGATAGTAGTTGATGAGTCGTGGGTCTTGTTGCAATTTTTGGGCTCCACGCCCAATGTAAGTCATTCTAAAGGCCCACAATTAAGGCTCGGCCCGTAATTTTATTACAAATTCAGAAACCAAAATAGCCAGGAAAGGCAACTGAAGTGAAGCGAGAGCGAAGCAGAAGAAGCGAGGAAGGATGGAAGCGCCGCGTCCGCCACCGCCTCCGGCCCCTCCTCCTCGTAGTTCCGATTCCTTCGCCTTACTTCTTTCCGTTGTCGTTGTCGTTCTCGTTTTCGTTGTGGTAACTCTCTCTCTCTCTCTCTCTTCTCTTACGTTTTGCCAGCGTGTCATTTTCAGTTTTCTTCACGCCGATGGAAAAAGTAACCGCTTATAGCATATAAGACGTCCATGGAAAACGTGGCCTGTTCCTCGTAGCGATCGGGGTGTCTCTTTGCTTTATTTTGTAGTATATTTTGTGGTTCTATGTCTGTTGGATTCGGTTTGGATTTGGCTGCTTGATTTAGGATTTGACTAATTTTGGCTTTATTTCGTTTCCTGTTTTTCAGATTATCGCGTCTTATGGATTGAATATTTCTGCGAATAGCTTTTCGATCTTGCACCAAGTTCCCGAAGGTCATGTTGGGGTGTACTGGACAGGAGGCGCTCTTCTGGAGACGATTACTAATCCAGGTCTGCTACTGCGTGTTCTGCTTGGTGTCGTGTTATCGGGTTCAAGTTTGTGTAGAATTGCCCACAGTGTTTGTTATGATTTGTTAGGGTTTCATTGGAAGCTGCCTTTTATAACCCATTACGAGCCTGTCCAAGTCACGCTTCAGACTGATCAAGTGAGCATGCTTTATCCATGTTCTTTCTTGTGAATATGGACGGTTCTTCTTTCTTTTCTTTTTTTTTTTGCAGTGAATTTGATTCTTTTCATATCGGAACTCGAATTCAGGTCAGGGATATTCCATGTGGGACCAAAGGTGGTGTCATGACTAACTTTGAGAAGATTGAGGTGAGTTAAGAACGTCTCTCTCTTTTTCTTCTACGAGGAGAAGCACGTGGTCTTAAACCACTTCAACTGTATGATGCGATTGGGATACATATCGATTTTCAGGTTGTAAACCGGTTGCGTAAGGACTATGTGTATGAGACATTGCTGAACTATGGGGTGCAATACGACCACACCTGGATATACAACAAGATTCATCATGAGATCAACCAGTTCTGTAGTTCGCATTCTCTTCAGCAAGTCTACATTGATGTATTTGATCAGGTGCTCGGGAATCTTTATAGAAAGACTATTTTCTTTGTCTTATTTTTCCGGATGAAAGCATTGCATTACAAAATACAAATGTGAGATCTACTATTAAGATATGTGTCCATTTTCACTTTGGATATCTGTTACATATATAATGATGTCTTGCATGTTGCCCTTGTCTTACTTATTACACTTAGACAAAATAAAAATCAGTGGCTCATGTTTGATAAAAGATACTCTCTTTCCAGATTGATGAAAAGATGAAAGAAGCGTTGCAGGGTGATTGCACTCGGTATGCTCCTGGTATTGAGATCATCAGTGTCAGAGTGACAAAACCAACCATTCCGGAAAGCATAAGGAGAAACTTTGAACAGATGGAAGAAGAGCGCACCAAGGTGTGCAACTTCTTGTCTTTCGTTGAATTTTATCATGCATCTTGGATCCACCCCAAGGGATGAGGAAGATGATGATTGCATTTGTCAACTTTACCTGTGAAAGTATCCCATCAGCTACTTGTTGCTATCGGAGAGAGGGAGAGAGCTTTTAAGTTTTGTGTGTTCCAGAAAGTTGTCCAACGCTTTTTTGAATGACATAAAACAGGTAGCAGTCAGCAGTTAAATGCTTGCTCGACTTGTGTTGCTTTGTCTCTACTTGATATCTACTGCATTTACATAAGTGAGCGTATGCGATAACAGACATTTAACTATAGGTTGATTTTGCTCATCCGTATCTGTGTATAGGTGTTAATTGCTATTGAGAAACAGAAAGTAGCTGAGAAAGAGGCAGAGACTGTAAACAAGATGGCCATCAGTGAAGCTGAGAAGAACGCCCATGTGAGCAAGATCCTCATGGAACAGAAGTTAATGGAAAAAGACAGTGGAAGGAGGCAGCAAGAGATTGAAAATCACATGTACATGGCTCTTGAGAAGAGCCACGCTGATGCTGCTTTCTACCGGTAATTATGTTCACTTCTTATCTTACTCGGTGGGAAAATTTCAAGATGTCCGTATTATTGCATGGCTTTGGGCAGACACAGAATAGTGTTCGACTATTTTTTTGGGTACAACATCGTTAACCAACATGCAGACTGGTGTTTAAGCATCTGCTTAGTTGGTCCAACTAGTTGTCCGGTTTACCTTGTTTACAGTGTTATGAAAGAAGCTGAAGCAAACAAGTTGAAACTTACTCCAGAGTTTCTTGAATTGAAGTTCATCGATGCCATTGCTAATAACACCAAAATCTTCTTCGGAGAGAAGGTGAAGAATATTCTCTCTCTATGTATATCTAGGAGCATAAACAGTTGAAAGTGCAAAGTTAGTACGGATCGAACTGCGCATTTTTTTTCTGCAGAGGCTTGCTTAACTCATTTATTGGCTTCCTTTCCCAGGTCCCGACCATGGTTCTTGATCAGAGGCTGCTAGGGAATTTCCTCCACCGGATGTCCAATGAGGACAATAAAGGAGGCAACTAAGAAGAGCGCATTTAGTCTTGAGAGCATTTAACAAGAGAATGGTGCGGAAACGTATTTGGCCTAATGATACGAGCGACAGACGGAAGTCCAGGGTTTTGACAGATGTAATATATTTAAAAAACAGAGAGAATGGTGCCCAGTCTTAACCTTCAGTGGCTTACATGCTCTGGTCTACTAAACTCAAATTGGCGGTCGAAACAATTCGTTACTATGGAGTTACAAAGTATGATTCTTAGGATATAACACATTTATCTCGCCATCCCAACTATTAAGTTATCTTCGATGTGTCTTAATTAATGACAATATAATCCAATACGGTATTTGCGGAGTTCCAAAATGTGTCGAACTCATTCAATCGACCAACGGTTGACTTTTTAGGGGACCAGATTTGGTCCTGGAACTCTGTTTCCAGGACTGTCCTGTACCTAATTTTGGGTAAACTATTCCATCATAACTGGATGAATTATTGTATTATAACTGAGCGAACTATTACATCATAACTAAGCCAACCAGTGCATGTTCTGAAAAATTGGGACCGCTTCGGGTGATCCATTGTATCATAACTAAGCGAACCATTGTATATAACTAAGCGAACTAGTGCGTATTCCAAGAAAAAATCGGGATCGATTCGGACGACCCATTGCATCATACTGAGCAACCCAGTGCGTGTTCCAGGACGGTCTCAGACAAAAATACATATCCAGGACCAAATTTGGTGCCTACATTTTTAGCACTTCAAGGCATGTAGTTTACCGGGGGTTTTTTTTGGCAATTTATTTTCCAATATGGGGGTTCTGGCAACCATTTTATTTTATTATATCTTTGCTGAGATAAAGAGATTTTAATTTATGGGTTTCTAGTTGGTGGACAACTGTATGTTTTTTGTTTATTTACGTCTCAGGCCAGCGCCACGGTAACGTTTTCAGTTTGTCCTCGCCAATCACGAACAAATAGAGATTCTTCTACTTTTCCCGGATCTCAGGATCGAAAATTCTTACAAATACAAGTCGTATTTCAATTTTGTTGAGTAGATTTTACCTTTACCTCCAAGTATGAATCAATAAAATTCGAATACGAATATTATGTGTTTAATAAAAACTCGAAGATTCTTTCTCCTTGCCTAAATAACTTTATTACAATCTTAGGAATTCAATTTTCGCACAAGAAGACAAATAAACCCCACACGGAGGGTAATTGCACAAATGGCTGCTCCAACTTTTATTTAAAACGAAAAATCTGCACTTACATCACTAGTAGAGTATAAATTATTTCAAAGAGCAACTATATATGAAAGGATAAGTTTTATTGTTGAAATTTTGTAATATTTCGATATTCATTTAATTGATTATGTGATTATGAATAAACATAACAAAACATCCAACTTAACGACAAAAATATATTTTCTATATTTTAATTCTTTTTAGGAAAGTCTATATTTTAATTGGTTTATCGATGGGTATAATCTTTCTGAAAGTCAAAGTGTGTGGAGATGTACAAAATTCGAGGATGTGATCTCACGCGTCAATACGAATCGACAGAAAATTACTACAAATCAGACAAACCGTAAAAAACGACTTTGGGGAAAGCGTGATACAACTTGCTAGGACCGGCGTTTAACTGACAAAGTGTAATGAGAAGGACAGGTCAACTTTATCAAACTTTAGTAATAGAATCTTATAAACAAATTTGGAAAGAAAGTTATTTTATTTTAATTAAGAGATATTTAATTTAAAAATTGTTAAGTTCAAAATTTTTTAAATGTAGTATTGTTAATGAATTTATATTAATTTACTCAATAATTATCTGAATACTGATGGTCCGAAGAAGAAAAAAAATCAATCTTATTTTTATAATTCCTTGCATCTTAACCCAGTGTAACGCCCAGAGATTCTGCATCCACAGCCACCACCACCACCACCAGCTTGCATCTTCTCAGAATCTCTCCCTTCTTCAATTGATTTCCCCGCCTCCTTTATTAGCTTCCTTCCATATATATATATACACACACCAAGCTTTCTGCTTGCTGATTCCCGGGCGATTCCTACAAGATTCCAAGGAATCTTCGTGTAAAGTAAAGGTGCAATTTATTGGTAGATTCCTAGGTGGGTCTCTCTCTCTCTTCTCTCTGGGAATATCGAAGTTCCAATCTTTTAGTTTTCACTGATTTGAGGGATTGGAATTTGTTGCTTCTCCATGTACACCTTATGATGCTTTTACCAATCACTCACTTGGAAGAGTAAGTTTTTGAATTCTGCATCTTTTGCCACTTGAGTCAGACCGAGTTGGTCCGATTTAGTTGGTCTTGTAAGAAAAATAATTCTTGGTCGAGGAAAAGATTTAAGTTTCATGCAAAGATTACGTGTAGATTCAGACCAATTCTTTGATGAGAGTTTTAAAAGTTTCAATGGCAAAGTTCCGCCGGAACTCTTTCTTCAGTTGACGGACTGCACCTCTCGTTGTCATTGACTTTGCTGAGGTAGAAAGCAATCCACGTGCTATACAGCTTTGAACATTTCAATGATTTAAGCTTCAAACAAATTTAGCGAATGAGGGATCTCCTTTTGTATTGCAGGATTCGTCGGATCTGTATATGTAACCGAGTTGCTGAACTTACCCGAAGAGAGGGCGAGGAGGGTACTTGATCATCTCTGAGGATGTATCTGGTAGAGAGCAAGGGAGGAGCCATAGTGTGCATGCTCCTCTCCCTCTTCTTCTTGGGAACTTGGCCTGCTATCCTGACACTGCTCGAAAGACGGGGCCGGCTCCCGCAACATACGTACCTCGATTACTCCATCACCAATCTCTTGGCTGCTGTGATCATCGCCTTTACGTTTGGCGAGATCGGGACGAGCACTCACGACTCCCCGAATTTCATAGACCAACTTGGCCAGGTGAGTTCGAGCTTCTTCTTGGCAGAGGCCTAATGTTTTGGAGGTTTGGTTGAACCGAGTACTGGTTGCAGAAGCGTAGTTTTGACTTAAAATGGCCTCTATAGGTGAAGGACAATTGGCCCTCCATTTTGTTTGCTATGGCTGGTGGGGTGGTCCTCAGTATTGGCAACCTATCCACTCAGTATGCTTGGGCCTTTGTCGGGTTATCTGTGGTGGAGGTTGTCACTTCTAGTATCACCGTTGTCATAGGTCTGCCGTGTTCCTCTCTGTTCCAAGAAGCCGATCTTCTCGCTTACTTTCGGCCTGTGAGGCATGGACTTGGTTCACATCCTTCTGTGTATCTTCTATGGCAGGGACGACAGTGAATTACTTCTTAGATGGTAGAATCAACCGGGCTGAGATCCTTTTCCCGGGTGTTGGTTGCTTCTTGGTTGCTGTTTGTCTTGGTTCGGCCGTTCATCTGTCCAATTCAGCTGATAACAAGAAGAAGCTGGATGGCTTACCAAGTGGCCACAAGCTTGAAGCAGTGTATGTCCATTTCCTCTGCATTTTGTCTAAACTATCTCTCACTCCGCGGATCTTCTGGCCGTCACTCGTTGAACATCTGCTAACGTTGCAGCTGTCGTTGTAACAGGACTGGAGGTTCTCCCACACCCAAGGAAACATTTTCGATAGATGGTATGAATCTTGCTCAAGCTTAATTTGTGTTTCACCTTATTCACAAAGATGTCTTTTCTGGTTTCATCCCTCCGTTGAGCAGGCAGAAGGGATTTGGAGAATGGGAATGGAACAGCAGGGAAGGCGAAAGCTGGAACGGCTCATTTTCTGGTTGAGATAGAGCAGAAAAGGTCAATCAAGGTACATTATTCTTCAATATGGCGAACCCTTCCTTCTTCCCTACTACGCTTGACCTCTAATCTGATACGACTTTTTCGCCTGTCTCGTGTAGGTGTTCGGTAGGAATATTTTGATCGGATTGGCCATTACTTTCTTTGCCGGCGTTTGTTTCTCCCTCTTTTCGCCAGCTTTCAACTTGGCTACAAATGATCAATGGCATAAGCTGAAGAAAGGCGTACCGAAGCTGGTTGTTTATACAGCATTCTTCTGGTTCTCCGTGTCGTGCTTTGTGCTCGCTATCATTCTCAACATCACCTTCCTTTACCGGCCACTGTTAAACCTGCCTAGATCATCGCCCATGGCATATTTTAACGATTGGAATGGCAGGGGCTGGGCTTTATTAGCTGGTTTACTATGCGGGTTCGGTAACGGTCTCCAATTTATGGGCGGCCAAGCAGCAGGATATGCAGCTGCAGATGCAGTTCAGGTCAGAAATTGCTGATATAGTTAGTATTCAATGTCTGTACATGCGCTCTGTCAGCTGTTACTAACGGATGTTGCATACAGGCGCTCCCACTCGTGAGCACATTCTGGGGAATTCTTATCTTTGGCGAGTACAGGAAATCGTCCCGAAGAACGTACGTCCTGCTGGTCGGGATGCTGTCAATGTTCATTGTTGCAGTTGGTATTCTCATGGCCTCTTCAGGGCACAGGAAATGAGTAGCCAGCTGAGCTAGTCAAGTTAATCAATTCTCGAGAACTTGGTAAAGGCCGAAAGCTGTTGATAGGTCCAATATACAAAACCAGTTCATTTGGATGTCTTACTATATTCGGAAACAAAGATCTTCAATGACAATTGTAAAGTTCATCAATCGATGCTTCCATCTCTAATCTATCTGGATCGTTGAAATTGGTTCGGAGTTCATCATTCGAATCCGGAAAGGAAAATTCCATACACAAGTCAGAAACATGTCAAGTCTAGAAATCAATTTCTTGATATCCATGTAGTGTAAGTTGATGAAATGAGTTACTCGCCGGCGAATAATTGTTTTGATCAGAATCAGAGATAAAAATCTGCAACCCTAAACATGGGAAATAAATGCAACAAGCATCTGCATGCTGTTCAATATCCCTATTCGCGGTTAATTGATTTAGCCAGCAGTGTCTCGGTATCACCTGGTCTCCCTCAGACCATATTGATGTCTTCAGACCATCTAGTCAGTCTTGTCATCCGATGGCTGCCATGTCCAATTTCCGCTCCAAACGATCGAATGGGAAAGTAGCCGACTTGCGGTCCAGCCTGATTGAATTAGCTGCCATAACACGAGAAGTCAAATTACGGGAAGATGCAGCACCAACATCAAAAGAGAGATCCAAAGCCAACGTTAGTCGTCGACTTGGTATCCAAATAAAGTACACCAGGAGCTCAAATTTCCATTTCTGATGGAAAATTATCCCAGGCGAAATGCGTCAACATCAGTATGAAGGTCTAACGGAAATGACTTGAAGAGGTACCTTCCGTATGAATGTCTCGTACTGCTTGTCCATCCATGACTGGCTTTCCAAATAAAAAGATCTGTCTTCCTCGACTTTTGCCATAACAATTGCGTGTATGAACGCCTGCAATACATCCGAAGCTGTCGAATCTTTGTGCACCACAATCTTGATGATTCTATTCCTCTCCACGAGTAAATATTTTGCTGAAAGGGTGGACAAGATTTCAGCAAGAAGGTTGAGGATTCTAGCTTAAAACTCAGAAAGAGATGGGAGATCAACCTCTCTTGTAATGAGATGCTGCATTTTGAAATAGTTCCACCCTGATCAAGAAATTTGGCAAATGATCAATTTTCAGAACACGATAACTTCTGGACAGACAGTTAACTTTCTGACTGTAGGTGCCCAAGGTTGGCTTGATGAATCCATAGCTTACATTTCCTGACGATCAAGGGAAGAAATCCTCACACCCAAGCATACTCGTAGATGCAGTGGTTCGACAGTTCTTGAGCTCCCGGTACTCTTAAATATGGGTAAGACATGTTCCATTTTGGAGACCTGTTGAGGGGAAAGAACTGCCGGCAACTTCAGATGTTGGCATGAAAAGCTTACAGAAGATTCAAGGATAATAGATGAGGATTACACATGTTGAAATGTAGATAAAGATGGTTCTCACAAAAAAGACACTGGTTTGAATCTTCCGAACAGGAGAATATTAAGCAATCTACTTCCAGAATAATGAGAAGTAAGCTACAGCTATACATCCTTCTTGTCAGGGTCTTGGTTCAGATCAAGGAAGATTCCGGAAAGAACAATTACCTTGGCCAGTCTTCATGAAATGTTGCAAGAGAATCGAACTCCTCTCCATGTTTAAGGAAGTTAATGCAAGGCAGCGAACGGCCCTGTAGTTTGCTTTACAAAGAAGAGAGACAGAAGATTATGGCCAAGCTTACACAAAAGCATACAAAGCAGTCACAGAAAAGGACTGATTTATGGTTTCAATAGGTTTATTTTATCTCACATCACGGTCACTAAAACCCGTCATGCAGAGATTCAAATGTCCCGCTGAGGTCTCCTAGATGTGAGCCATTTTCTTGATCAGAAACGATTTTACGTGTCAGCAACTTTGCAGAACTTACCATACATATGAAACACAGTGAGAGAGAGGAAGGAAAACCAAATCACCAAAGGGTGTCCCATGGTGACACGTGCAAGAAGCATCCCTATTGCCATACCAACCATTGTTGCAACCGTTTCTTGACTTCCTTCCTATAAGACATTGAAACAAATAGAAAAAAGAGGTGGCTAAAATGGAAGAATCTCATTACGGGAGCATTCAGACTTTGTACCTTGGCAGATATGTCCGCCGCATTATTCTGAAGGGCAAAATGCTGTGTCAAGGCAGCTCTAGTAGCACCACTAGCAACACCAGCTAACCAGAGACAAAGACAAGATTTATAAAGAGTCGGAACAGAAAATAGCTATCATATACATCCAGTTCTATTGAAAGCCTGAAGTTTCTCATGTGCCAGAGCCTCTTTTACTTTAGATACATGATAATCAAGGGTGAGAGTTCCCCTTAATAAAGACGGACACTTTATGTATGGCATGCATTGTATGGATCCCGTAGTCTGTAATGACATTGACATGCGAAAACTTACTGAACGATCTTGACAGGCTACCCAAGCAAACCACGAAGATAAATGCCGGGGGGAAAAGTGGAGAAACGAGGTCCATTAGCATTCCTGCGTACAATATTACCGGATTGCTTATCACTTCAAATAATAAAAATAGTTTCTTGTGCTATGAGAACTACAGTGGATTGTGTGCACGTTAATGGAATGGCTACGGAAAGTCGCGGGCATACCAAGGTCATTCATAAGATCTGCAACCAAACGCCACATCTTGGCATTGCTATCTAGACTTGAACCCTGAGGACATTGTACTGAATCAGTTTCATAGTCCGACGATATTTGGCCTCAAACAATCATTTGAAACCCCTCTCTCTATCTCTTCAAGTTTTTCAGAAAAAAACTATAATTTGAAAACATTAGCAACCGAAAACAATGAACAGATAGCCAGAAGAGTGAAATCATAGACATAACAATATTCAAGTATAAACCACGGACCTGGTAAAATGTGAATAGTATGCCTCCAACCATTCCAGTCAAGTCCCTCAGAAACCACTGAAAGATTTGCAGCCAGAGTCAATCAGACTAAGGTACATCTCCCTTCTTTGGATAGAAGGAACCACAACTAATAACTAGGATCTCAACCAACATACTTGGACAATTTTCCGACAGGGAACATCAACTGCACGGCGGTTATTATACCTGGAATGTCGCACCGATTACTGTTGCCGACTTCTCACCAACCCCAATAGCACTAAGGAGAGCCTAGACATAGCGACAACCCAGGTATAAATTACCGAAAAGAAATCGATTTCATGCAACTGGAAGAACAGAATGATGACCAAAATTGAACCAACACTACCTGCGTGGAAAGCATGGTCCTTATGTAGGTGGAGAGGCCCTACAGAAAACACAAAGATCAATTCAAATTGAAGTACCTTTCTGAATAAAGCTATAACCTTTCACAGCTCCGGTTATCCCTAAGAAGCTCTTACTAGCATATTATCGATTACCTGCAACAAATCCCATACTTGAAAAGGCGCATAATCCGGAGTCACACTGCTAGGATACCCCTGAAATTGTTCACACTGGACACATCAATAACACATTTTTTGCAAAAAGCTCTATCGTGAACTTGGTCACGTACCTCAGGGACAAAAGCTTGAAGGATCCGACCCCAAACGTGTCCGAAACGGGCTCCGAATCTGCAGAATTATCAACCAAACGCAAGAAGAACAATTGTGAATGATCAAACGACCAAGAGAAAAAGGACCCAACCTTTACTTGAGTTTTACAGAGAAAAAGAAGAAAGGGATTACCTTTGGATAGAGACAGAAGGGGAGGCAGTTAAAGTTGCTGTCTTGGAGAGCTTGGTTGAAGATGAACCACTCCATTCCTCGATCACCAGTTCCTGCTTTGACTGTTGAGAAGGCTCCCCCATCTTACCAAGTCAAGTCCTTGGAGATGCCTTTCAAAAAAAAAGTTCTTGGAGATGCTGAAGATGGGTTTTATTATTACAAGACAGAGCAACTCTTCAAGTCCTAGGGTCTTTTTCCTAAATAGTAATGGCAACTTGGCAAGAATTAAATTTGTATTAAATAATAACGATAAAAGTAAAAAAAAAGGAGCCGTTAAGACAAAAAAAAATGTCTCGCTAGAAGGAGGGCTTGAACCTCCGACCTTGTGGTTAACAGCCACACGCTCTAGCCAACTGAGCTATTCCAGCTTCGTTGTTTGAGTTCAACTCAAGTAATTAATCAATAGCAAAGTAGACAGAGATCCCCCATCACCCACCTCGCATCCTCCTCCCGGAACGACGCCGGCCCTTAACCTCAAGCGCGCGTTTGCTTGCTCTATCTACTTGACTGAGAAGAACCCAGTTGGGATTGAGTTCGAAACGGTGCGTTCTCTTCTGGGTTCCATGAAAGATGGAAACTTGGCGGCCCCCACGTTTTCCCTTGTCAAGTCCACGTTTAAAAACAGGTACTTTATGCCTTTTGCCTTGTGGGGTGATTTGCTGGTTGAGATTAGCCAGAGGAGTGGCAAAGGTGTGGCCTTTTTTCGAGGAGTGCTGTAGGGTGGCTGTGGAGGAGAAGTTGGAGTCCATGAGGCCTAATTTGAATGCCGCCTTTGCAGCTTGCTGCCCCGAGATGGAATCGGAGAGTGTTGTGAAGAAGATGTCGGTTTTGGGGATTAGGCCTGATGAGCTGTATGTTGGTCTGCTTGCTTACTTGTATGCATTGAAAGGGGAATCCAGGTAGGGTGGTTGAGTTGAAGAATTTGTTGTATGGGCTTGGTTTTAGGAGTAGGAAGTTCTTCTATGGTAGTTTGGTTAGTGGTTATGCGAAGTCGGGGGATTTGGGGTCTCTGTTTTGGAGACTGCCCTGTCCGGATTGAGGGATGAAGACAATGAGGTTCCGAGGTTTGGTGAGGAGACTTATAATGAAGTGGCTAAAGGGTTTGTGAAGGCTGGTGATGTAACGGGGGCTGGCAAATTTGGTAACCACGGCTCAGGAGTTGGAGCCCGAAAATTTGCAGTATGATAAGGCGCACGGCATTGTGAATGAAATGGATGCTCGAGGCGGTTCCATGTGGCTTGAGGTTTACGTGCCCATCTTGAAGGCTTATTGCAATGAGCATCAAACAGCTGAAGCTACTCAGCTCGTCGTGAAGATTAGCAATGCAGGACTGGTTTTAGATGCAAACAGTTATGATGCTCTCATAGAAGCGTCTATGGCAAGCCAAGACTTTCATTCGGCTTTTACGTTGTTCAGGGACGTGAGAGAGGGCAGCGTGGAGGACCTGAAAGGAAATTATCTCACAATCATGAAAGGCTTGATGGAGAACCAGCGCCCTGAAAATTGATGGATCCATTTTTGGATGAAGTTGTTGAAGACCCTCGAGTTGAAGTGAAACCCCACAACTGGAATTCGATCATCCATGCCTTCTGTAAAGCTGGGCGGTTAGAAGATGCTAAAAGAACTTTTAGAAGAATGGCTTTTCTTCAGTTTGAACCAAATGACCAGACATACTTGTCCCTGACCAATGGCTATGTGACCGCTGAGAGATATTTCAATGTTTTATTGCTATGGGATGAGGTAGAGCGAAAGGTCTCCGTCGAAAAGGATAAAGGTACAAACTTCGACCCCAATTTTGTTGTTGCATTCCTTTACGCACTGGTTAAAGGAGGTTTCTTTGATCCTGTGAAGGAAGTTGTAGAAAAGTCTCGGGAGATGATTATTTTCGTGGACAAATGGAGGTATAAGATGGAACCCCATAAGAAGCTTAAAGTATCCAAGTTGAGGAGGAGAAGCTTCCGCAAGATGGAGGCGCTTATTGCTTTCAAAAACCGGGATGATTTAAATGCATAAAGTTGTGGACTTCCTGGTTTCTTAATGTGCTGCTTGGGCTCTTCAACGGCTCACAACTTAAGTTGTGGCTGAGGATTTTGCTCAAAAGACAAATGTCGTGGACGCATCTTTAGGTCCTCATATGTGATCCGTGAACACTACTGTTCTCGCGAAGATGGCCCTAGATTTGAAGCCCAACTGAAGTGGAGAATGCCTTCTCTCGGGGAACAATAGCAGCCCCTTTGGTCATAATCAATCATATGGGTCAATCTGTGAATGTCGGCTGATTCTTGGAAGTCAGGCTATCAATAATGGCACCTTTCTCCTCAAAGCAAATTATCTTCAAAGATGAAATTTTCTTCTTGGCTATTTCTAATTCTCGCTCTCTGCAAGGAGTGAACTAGGGGAAATGAAGAGTATAGTAAATTACAATGAATCTGCTGAAGGGGGAACGTAAACAAGCTCTGGCTCTCGTCCATCAGGAGTCTATCCTTTTATCCGAGTCCTTAACAACAGAAAGGAGGGCCTTCAACTGCTACGGTTTTTGAGTGGCAGTGGGGAGAACCTTTTGAGTTGTATGTATCAAGGGTAGCGAACAGTAAGTTGTTGTGTTCTTCCGGCCGCAAAAAAAGGTAGGAACTTGTTCATGCCAAATCTTGATGCTTTCCACAATTGGAGGATATAATACCAGTCTATATTTGTTGTGGTAAAGAACCATTTCATTTATACTGGTTTTGAGGTTCGTGTCTTCTTCCTTTCCTGCTTTTGTATGTGGTCCTCCTTGTCATAGATGCATATTAAGGTCAAGTGGTGAATGTCTCTTCATATTTAAGAGGAGAGCTTGAACCTTCATATCATAATGTTTTTTTTTTAAAAATCCACTAGATAGACAGGACAGGACTCATCTTTTCAGGCAGTAAAAAGTGAACTAGGGTGGGACAAGCAACCACTATCACCGAAAAGAGCACTCGCTATGTTTGATGTTTCTCTCTTGCCCTCTTTCCTGCATCACAATCTCCTGGTAACAGTTCAAAAAGTTCAGTATCAAAGTATTCTTCATTTTTTTGCTCCTTAAAATAAAATATTATTCTTCCTTTTTTTGCTCTCCTTTTAAACCCTCCAAAACTTGCACCAATGTCATCTCCTGGAAACAGATGGTTTCCTGCCTGCATCTTGCTCCTCTTTTCCTGTCTCTTGACTGCTGTTGCATCCATTACCTTGCATCCCATCTTATCAAACCTTACGTGCCATAACAAATGCGGTACTATACCTCTGCATTACCCGTTCGGCACTGCATTCGGATGTGGGCATCCAGATTTCGCCCGGTACATTAGATGCAGCTCGGGAACATTACAGTTCTCCACTGCAACAGGCATCTACGCCATCTTGTCCATCGATTACGAGAGCAACATGCTGATCGTCGCAGATCCCCTCATGTCAACTTGCAGTTCAATGCAGAACTCGGGGAGCTTCAGCTTGGACAGGTCCAGCCCATTCACCTTAACAGGAGACAACATCTTTGTTCTGCTGGGGTGCTCCACCACCTCACCTGTGTTCGACCCCGACGAGGGCCTGTGCGCAACAGGGTCGGCCTCTCGCCTCTGCAGAGGCCTGTATTCCTGCAAGGGAGTCGCGGGCATCGGGTTGCCACAGTATGCACCAACATCTTCCTGTTGTGTCTATGAATCACCAATCCAGCTAGGCGGATACACGCTGGATCTACCCAAGCTCCAGTGTTCCTCCTACACTTCGATATACAGCTTCGGAAGCAACAAGGGGGATCCGACGAAATGGAAGTGCGGAATCTCTCTGCAGTACAATGGCTCCTATTACACTGAGGAGTGCAAGGACTGTGAAAGCAGTGGAGGGGTGTGTGGTTTTCAAGGCTTGGACCAGTCTTTTGCTTGTGTCTGTCCCAACAGGAAGAACAGCACCAACAATTGCTTTGGTAGAGGTTAGTCACTTGGTTCTCATTTCCAAGCTTTTCATTGGGTTTAACGTCCATGAATCTATTTTTTTCCTTCTCAGTTTTGTAAATAAATCTGAATCCTCATGAAGGATTGATTACTCATGTCTTTATTGTCTGTCATACATTAATATCGTTATCAATATCCACATTTGAAATAATGTTAAGAGTTTTGATATCCAATCCAAAATCTCAACTTAATTTTTTTTTCTGAGACGGGGCTTATTAATATTTCGTGTAGAATTGAACTCCAACAAATAAGTTGAATATGTGCGTGAAGATACGAAGGCTTATTAATCTACAGCATTCTAAAAGACAAGGACTAGTATTGTTTGAGGCTCTATCTCTCCTTTGCTTAATTCTTGGTGTTTCCCTTGAATAGGGTACGCTTGGAGTGGGACCGGGGGCTCCAATGTTCAAGTTGGATTCAGCTTTGGAGGTACTAAAATGCTCATTTCGTCAAACTCTTCTTTTCATGATTTGATCAACTTTACCCCCAAAGTCTCCCGCTTTTCGTGAGGCTCTTTCCCACTCTGTCTGTAGGCCTAAAGATGAAAAATCTAGTGTGGGTCCGTTGCACCATTTATCTCTTGGTCATTTTGTGGAAAAGGGTTGAATTCTCATAAGAATTTCCTGGTGCAACTCACCTTGTTAAAGACATTGTGATTGTCTGAATGTAAATTTTGTGGGGTCAAAATCACTGGTATTTAAGTACCAAGTATAATCCGGCTCTCCATACGGAGTTTTAACGCCTTATCTGAATGTAGTTAAGCTACTTATTATGATCTACCCTCGCCTTTTATGCCTTGTAACTACTACATGGTGTTTCCAGGATTGCTGCTCTCTTGGCTGCTGATGTGAAGCTGGTGGAAATGTCTTCCAGAAATGCAGGCCGCTGTAGAAATCAGACGGCTTTTCCAATTGGCTTAGGAACAATGCTGCTTTTTTTTTCTTCCTATTTTTATGGTTATACTCCGAATATCATCTTAAAAACAATCAGGAACTAGAAGTTGCTTCTAATCTTATGGTTGTGCTGAAATTTTGTAATTACGATTATTCCAGAGCTACCATATAATTGCTCCAACATTACGTAGAATCATCGTATCCAGCAAACTTAAATGCCTAATTTATTTTCCAGCTGGTAACTTTACCCACCACCTTTAAGTACTTATCCAATGGCTGCTTGTTCAAGAATCAAAACTGTTAGGAATTCAGCAATTATAGAACAAGATCGCACAAAGAACACGGAACAAGAGAATTACGTGGTTTGGTCTAATGTCTACGTCCACGAAGAAAAATGAGAACTTTTATTAATAACTTTCTGAGCCACAAAGCCATACAAAACCTTAGGGTAACATGTCTTTATAACAAAAACAGAGAGGAATGTCGCTAATAAGCAAGTATTTGAACTATTTATTTACGCTCTTTTCTTTGTTACAATGTCGCTAATAAGCAAGTATTTGAACTATTTATTTACGCTCTTTTCTTTGTTACTTGTTATACAAGGGAATGGCTGTCCCACCCACTCACTGTTCTTTCTATGCCTGGCTTTTCTTGGTTTCCCCATTTTCTGCGGATTCTTCTTTTGCTAATGGGCCCTCTTGGATGGGCTTGCGATTCAGACCACGTCGTTAAGTGTAATCTGATTAAAAGAGCGAGTAACTAGAGCCGTGCTCTCCTTTTTATTAACCTCTCAACATGTTATTTTACTAACTTTTGTTTAAAAGTCTTTATTATCCCAACGATAACACGCTATAAACTAGATTTATGTAAAAGATTCTTAAGACGGGAAAAACAACGGTAGAAAAAGAGTCTACTAACTATATGAGTCAAGGAGTTACAAGAAACAATATTTCTCTGAGAGTAGTTATCTAACCTCACAACTTTCAATACTCACATTCGCCGTTGTTCCGAATGATTAAAAAATAGATTTGTAAACAAGATGTTGATTTCTAAGTTTTACAAAAAATTGACGAGAATCGGTCTTAAATAAATTTGACAAATACCTTTTTTGCATAAGTAAATTTGACAATACTTATTCTAGATTAGTGATTGTTAAATATCGTAGCAAACTGGAACTCTTTCCTGACCCTATCATTCCTTTATATTCTTTCATTAAGACAAGCTTCATCTAATCTTGAATTTTATCACGCAGCTCGAGGAAATGGCGAACCGGTGTCATTTTGATCCCACTTCATAGCTTGACCGGGGGTACCAGACAACTCCACAATGGAGGCCCGGAATTAACGGATGACAGTTGGTAATAATTTGGAAAATTCCAAAGAAGATTCCCCCAAGCCCATTCATTCCCTTCACCTCTTTTAAACTCAAAATGCTGACGTTTAAATTTTGGGCAAATTATTCTCACATCCCTGACCTTTGGTCATCCTCCCCCTAGGGTCCGACTTTTGGAAAATGATTTTTTCGTTCCTAACAGCCTGTTTGGAACGGCTTAAAAATGGGAAATAGAATTTCTTTCCGGAGTTCTAAAAAATTTAGTCTGTTTGGAACCAAATATTTTCGGAAAGAAATTCCCGTTTTGTTTTAAAAACCGGATTTAGAATTTCTTTGAAATTAGGTCAGATTTGTAAGGAACTAAACCGGATTTGATAGTAAAATGTCTATTATACCCTTGGTTATATACTCATTCTTATTGCAACGATTTTAGGAGCCCTAGAACCCCCTCTCGGCCTCCGCTTTCTTCCTTCTTCGAGAGTTCATCTCCTCTTCCTTCTTCGAGCTGGAGTTGATCTTCCTTCCTCGAGCTCATCTCGGCATGGAGCCCTAGAGCCCTCCTCTTCCGTCCATGGCCTCCTCTTTCGTCTGGTAATTTCTCTATCTCTCTAGCTCGAGTTCATCTCCTCTTCCTTCTGCGATCTGAGTTTTTTATGGATTTTAAATCTGGGTTTTTTTGGTTTAACGATATGAGTTTCTTAGTTTAGCAATATGGGTTTTTCTTGTTTAATGATATGAGTTTCTTTGTTTGTCAATCTGGGTTTAAAAATCTCAGAGCTCCTCCTCCTCCGGTGGGTTCTTGTTACCTGTGTTGTTAAAAATCTCGGCATGGACTTGGGTGGGGCTGGGCTGTGTTTTTGTTACCTGTGTTGTTGTTGGTGATGTCTCACGCTGCGTGGCGGGAAGCAAAGTTCAGATTGATAGGAGTTGTTTCATCAGGGATGTCAGGTGTGAGTCTGGTTGTTGGTGTGGTCACCGTTGGAGCTGCATTGTTGCTGGTGTGATTCTGGTCGTTTGTGATATGTGTAGGTTCGATAGACTTAGTGGCACCGAGATGTGGGCTGCATCTTGCTTTACCTCGTGCTGTCTCGCGCTGTACTGTTGATATGCTCTTGTATCATACTCAGAAATTACGGTTTTGATTTTTCTTTGCAGATTTTGTTGGTGTTTGTTTGCCTGCGGATATTGACGAGAAAAGCAAAAGGAGAAGTCCAAGGATTTGGCAAACGAACTTGCTGAAGCTAAGGTATCCTATTAGTTGTCAATGCCATGTTATCTTTCTCTCTATCTCTCATTAAGATTTTGTTGTATTTAGAATATCCTATTAGTTTATTGATATGGTGCTGTCTAGTTCGTACTCCTCGTACGGGGTCTTCGTAGTAGCTTTTCTATTGATGGTGGCTCAAGCTCGATCGTTGGCATTAGGATAGGGAGATTTGGTTATGCGGCTCTCTTGTCATCAATGTTGTCTAAGAATAATTAACTTGGTGTGCTATGTGCCTACATCTTGAAAACATGAAACTTGAAACTGTTATTGTTAAGTTTATAAGTTTCTAGAACTAGAAACTTAGTTCCATTTGAGAGGATAAATAGATTAAATATAGTGGGGGAAGATTTTTTCCATACTTCGAGGTTGATTTTCTTGTCTTGTTTTGTATTTGTAAATTAATTCAATTTCTATTTGCTAAAATTATCTTTTGAATTATAGAATTGTGTGGGCGCAATCGATGGGACTCATATTCATGTAAAGGTGCTAAAAGAGGATGTCTCAAGATATCGTGGAAGGAAGTTTTTCCCTACCATGAATGTATTAGATGCTTGCAGCTTTGATTTGCGGGTTGGGAGGGTTTTGCATCAGACTCAAGAATCTTAGATGATGCACTAAGAAGAGAAGATAAATTGATAGTTCCTCAAGGTATTAGCTATTTTATATTGTAGTTCTTCAAGGTATGATAAGCTAATATCACTTTTTCTGAAATATTCTTTCTCTTCTTCATAGGTAAGTATTATCTGGTTGATGCTGGATATATGTTAAGGTCGGGGTTCATTACTCCTTATAGGAATACACGTTACCACTTAAAGGAGTATTCATGTCACTACCCTCATTCAACTCCACAAGAGCTTTTCAATTTGCGTCATTCATCCTTGCGTATTGCTATTGAAAGAGCGTTTGGGGTGTTAAAGAATCGATTTCCCATTATTGGTTCTGGAGAAAAGTCGAGATTTAACTCTGAGACTACTTCAGAAATGATTCTCGCTTGCTGCATATTGCACAACTATCTTTTGGGGGTTGATCCGGATGCATCGATATTGGCAACAGTTGATGAGTCTCTAAGGAATTCAGATATGAGTTATGAAAAATACATTGGAGTCTCGAGAGATGTTGATGGAAAACAAGGAGAACTATTGAGAGAATCAATAGCGGCGCGAATGTGGCATGATTACAAGAGTAGAAAATAGGATAATTAAGTTTTTTATGTACTTCTAGGATTCTGTTTTGTACTCAAATGCTATGTATGATGTTCTATGTACTTTTGGGATTCTATTTTGTACTCAAATGCTACGTGTGATGTTCTAAATTTTTAGATATGAACTGGGTTCTATTGGTTTGCGAGTTTCAGCTATGAAGTATTTGCTTGCAGTAGAATGTTCTTTACTGTTCATTTTAGGCTGTATATCAGTCTTCTTCTTATTCAATTTTGCTATAGTGTATTTATTGATCTTAGTTGCTATATTTGTTGCAGCTTGCTGAAACATGGCTAGTATAAGTGAATCCAAAGATAGATTAAGTGGAGTACAAGCAAGTTTGGATGTTGAAGGTACTGGTGAGTGTGAAAATGAAGGGAAGGGTTATATCCGATGGACTGGAGAAATGGATAGGGTCATGTTGGAAGTTTTGCGAGAACAAAAGACGAAAGGACAAAAGAATGATAGGAATTTTACCAACCACGCATATTCTACGGTTTGTGAGGCTTTGAAAAAGTAATTTAATGTCAAGCTATCCACGGAGAAGCTACAAAATAGATTGAAGACTTTGAAGAAAGATTTGGATTTGGCGCTTGATTTAATCACAAAAAAGAGTAGTTTCACTTGGGATGATACGAAGAAAAAGATCGTCGCGTCAAATGATTTGTGGGCAAATGTAATAAAGGTATGATTGACGTTTACTTGCTAAGACTGCTAATGATTTATGGGTCTTTGGGACTTTGCAAGTTTTTGTTGCGAAGGCAACAGTTTTGCTGCAATTGTATTCCATATATGTAGGTGCAATGTTGCATGCTTGGACTTGACCTGCGACATGGTTGTTCCTGTTGTTGTCTGCTGTCATTAACGATCTGAATTCCAAATCCTTTACCGTTTCTCTGTCCTGAATCTTGCTCTTTTTGATATGATCATTATGATTGTTATTGCAGGCTCAAAAAAGTTTCAATCAAATTCGCAACAAGGAGTTGAATAACTTGGACCTTCTTCATGAGATATATGAAAAGGATCGAGCAACTGGTATTGAGGCAGAGAGTGCTAAAGAGAAGCTACGAAGGTGGCAAAACGAAGCAACTCGGGTTAGTATTGATGAGTTGGATCAGATGCAAGCCAGACAAGAAATACATTTGGAGAATTTTGACCCATTTGCTGAAGTTAGTCCACTGACTAACTCGAAGGAAGAATGTTCTTCGTCTGGACCCAAACCAAAGTCTAAAACTTTGAAAAGAAAAGTTGCACCAATTAACACTACAGATGAAATGAGTGAGCTGAAAGATGCGATTGTGAAAATTGCACAAGTTCTCGAAAGTTCTCATCCTCCAACTAGGTCCGAGGAAGAGATTGTCGAAGAATTAGGGAGAATGGGTTTCGTTGAAGAACGTCTCGCGGATGCCATTGAGTATCTTATGTTTGATCCAAGACGTGTGAAGACTCTTTTTGCCATACCGCGAGATATCCGTGCTAACTGGTTATCGAGGAAGATGAACGACTAGGCATATCTTAGTGGTTTTCTAATGTTCCAATGTGTGAAGTTGCTCCTCCGTTCAAGCATATCTTAGGCAGATCCGTTCAGGCTATCCCCTGTTCTAATAGACCTTTTTTTCCATTTCTGATGAACGACTAGACCTTTTTTGCCTTGCATTGAGTACCTAACTGTAACTTTCTTATGACATTGCCAGATTTTAGTTTCTAATGTGGTGATTGTGAATCGTGGGATGATATTAGAGATAGTTTTGTTTCTTGCAAGTTGGTCTAATTATAAGGGTATTTATGTAATATTTTAAATCAATTCCCAAAATTTAACTTATGGTTCCAAACAAAAAAATAGGAAAATGATTCTTTTCCATTACCATTAGGAATTAGAAATGGAATTCTTTTCCTATCGGAATTGATTCCAAACAAGCTGTAAGTTTTGATGATAATAGACTCTCGAATTCCTAGAGCCAGAATATTCCTTTTTCTCCGGTGAACTCTCACTTAAAATGACCAAAATGTCCTCCTACTTAAAAAAATCATATTTCCTTCTCCTCTAATTCCTCCCACTTCAACTTCATCTTCTTCCTCCTACCTTCAACCAAAATAAAAACTCAAACTCAAACTCAAAAATAAATCTAAATATTGATTAAATCATGAATACAACTTCGAATTCCAAGTCGTTGGCCTCAAATAACAACATTGATTAAATCCCAAATTTACAACCATGAAGATAGCTTCGTCCCAACTAAAAAATAACAAGAAAGTGGATTAAATTTTTAATAGGAAGAGACACCACTAAAAAAGTGGATTAAATTCACTAACACACGAGCTGACCTTCATTTTGGGACGCCATTAAAGCTCCTCCGATCTTAGCACAAACCTTGGATCCTTATCACAGGAGTTGATCAAGGATATTAAAGCTCCTCCCAATTTTAGCCATTAAAGCTTCAGACGACAAGAATTGGGAGAAGAGGATGTTGGGTCTTTGGTCGGTGAGATTGGGTCTAAATTATTCGATTTTACTTGAGAGTTTTTTAATCTTTCACACTAATTTATAATGTGCCACCAAAATCTCAAAATTTTGGTACAAGTAAGAACCCTAATTCCCAAAATTGGGAACGTTCTTCCCCAATCAATCTCTCACCAAATTTCCGGATTTCAAGAGATCAAGATCGAGATTGAGAAAATGACAAATAAGTGAAGGACGACCACTCTTCCAAATTGCCTCTAGAAACTAAAATTTTTTCTTTTGTCAAAAGGAAATCGCTTATAATCGACCGAGGATGGGTGAAGGGCGAACATCAAAAAATATGAATGAAAACTAATCTCCTCCTCGTGGTTCTTTCTCTCTTTGTCCAAGAGCTGGGACGGGGTGAAGCTAGATGAAGACGACACTCGAGCTTACCGGCAGCGGTGCTCGAAGAGATTTAGATGGCTAGATGAAGACGACACTCGAGCTTACCGGCAGCGGTGCTCGAAGAGATTTAGATGGCGTCAAGGCTAGGATGAGAGACGTCCTCATGGTGGTACATCAACAACTCGCTTCCCATGGACTTCCTGATGAGTGACATCCTCGCCGTGAATTCGGGAGAGGTTAGAATCGGCCTCAACATCGTGATGAAACTGTCTTCATGGTTGTAGACTTGGGACTTAAATCAATGTTGTTATTTGAGGTCAACAACTTGGAATTCGAAGCTGTCTTCGTGATTTTATCAATGTTTAGATTTTTTTTTGAGTTTTGGTTTTAGTTTTTATTTTGGTTGAAAGTGAGAGGAAGAAGATGAAGTGGGAGGAAGATGAAGTAGAATGAAAGAGGATTTTTTTTTGTGGAAGGATATTTTGGTCATTTTAGGTGGGGGTCACTGGAGAAAAAAGAATATTCCGGCTCCAGGGACCCGAGAGTCTATTATCATCAAAACTTAGGGACGGAAAAATTATTTTTCAAAAGCCGGGGACTCTAGGGGGAGGATGACCAAAGATCAGGGATGTGAGAGTAATTTGCCCTTAAATTTATATTAGGACCAATGGTTTTATCCGGATCTTCCTTGTCAGCTCTCGCACGATCCAGCTCACATCATTACAAGACAATTAATTGATTGTATTATAAGCAACGTTAACCCATTCCCATTCTTCTTTGTCGCTTCGTTCTCCCACAACACAAATCTTAAAGGTTCCATCTTATGGCCGCCTGGGTCTCTCAATGGCACTTCCAATCTAATTCCTTTATCCGACGTTGACCCTCTTCAAAGTACCCTCTCTACCTTCGGTGGTGGCTATTGCTTTAATAAAGTTTTGTGCTTTACTTTCTTTTCTTTTTAGCTGTTTGTGTAAAGTTTTGATCTTTGTTATTGGGTTCAGGTTCTTCTGGATGGGGACGGGGAGATTAGTGGGTGCAAATGCAATCTTGTTTGGAGTTGTGTTGGTTGTTGTTAGTCTTCGAGGGTCAAGCTCGCATGGCGTCCAGCCTCTGTCGAGGATTGCCATACACAAGGCCGTAGTTGCTCTTGATCACAATGCCTATGTCAAAGCCTCTCCCGACGTCCTCGGGCTCAAGGTTAGAGCTTGTCTATCTACTGTAGGAATGTTAGGAGTTACTCGAATTGGATTATTCGGCCGATTGAGTGCTCGTCGGGCATATAGACGATTCGTAGTGGTGTAGTGTTGAGAAGTAAGGAAAGAAAGGTTGTTGCTTGATTGCCACCTATATGATTATGAACAGCTCTGATAGGGCCTGTAAATTAAGGTTTTGATGTGGGTTTTGGTTTTTGGAATGTTGGATCATTGCAGCATTTGTCAAGTACTATGAATGCAAGGTTTGTAAACTTCGGTTTTTTTCAGGGCCAAAACTCGGAATGGGTGACATTGGAGTATGTTTCTCCAAGTCCGTCGAATGATGATTGGATTGGAGTGTTCTCCCCGGCTAATTTCAGGTACTGAACCATGTTGTGATTTCTGGCAGTGGTTAATTTCTCGATGGATTTTGATACGAACCCCGCCAACGATGCTATATAAGGCTTCTAGGATTCATATCAGATTTTGATAGGACCGAGCACTGTTTTCATGTAAATTCTGTGAAATGCTGCTCTAACGAATAGCAATTATCGTCGGACAATTTCAGTGCGTCTACCTGTTCGCCCGATGGCAGTCAGGAGACCTCCAAAGTGCTTGCTCCGTATCTGTGTACTGCACCTATCAAGGTTAGTTACTGAGTAGCCTCGAACCTCGGATAGGTATGTTTTGCTACAAGATGCAGAAAGATGAAAATGGAGACTATTTTTTGCAGTTTCAATATGCAAACTACAGCAGCCCAAACTACAAGCATACGGGAAAAGGAGTGTTGAGGCTTCTATTAATCAACCAGAGATCAGATTTCTCTTTCGCACTTTTCTCTGGAGGCTTGTTGAACGTAAGCTTATGATTGTCATTTGCTTTGTAGTTTATGTTGCCATTTCCAAGAGAACTGTATATATCCAACAAGTGGTCAATGATCTTCCTCTTGCTTGTTTTCCAATAGCAAACTTGGTTTTTTCGGTGCCTAAGTTTTGTGTGGCATCCTGAACTCCACCAGTTTCTTAAAACAACTTTCTGTTTCTTTGATGCAGATAATACAAATAGATATTCGTCTTTTTAATTCTGAGTTATAACAGTACATTTTGGTTCACACGTATGTTATTTAACAATAGCCGAAGCTGGTTGCGGTCTCCAGCTCGTTTGCTTTTGCCAATCCAAATGCACCAATTTATCCTCGCTTAGCACAAGGAAAAGAATGGAACGAGGTAAGTCATTTTCCTTCATAGCCCGTTCTTTTTGTATGTGTGTCTTTTTGTACATGGATCCATAGTCGAGCTGTTCTAGCATTATAGAAGATTTTGGTGATCCGTTACGTATGCTTGTGCTAAAATCGATTGAGAAACTTTGATCTTGTTAGTTGTTACTCAACTTTTTAGCTGTCAAGCTTGAGAGTGGAGGATACACTTCCCTTGGGGATAATTCTTGCTTTGTAATAATGATCAGATGACAGTTACATGGACGAGTGGATATGGAATTAATGAAGCTGAGCCGTTTGTTGAGTGGAGTCGGAAAGGAGGTGATCATAAGCGTTCTCCAGCAGGAACTCTGACTATTGATCGCTCCAGCATGTGTGGTGTGTGACTCTTTCACTTTCGAAACTCTGTTGTTCAAGCGATTGTGATTCCATTGCCTGGAAATCCAAGCTTCTCTTCTTTCTCATTTATTCGATAAATCCGATTTGTAATTCAGGGACGGTCAAAACCTGTTCCTGAAAGTCAAAATCCTTCAACATTGATTTTGAGGTTCTCGAACACAATTCAGCTTACCAAAAGAAGCTTAGTTGTGCTCTCTATTGCGAATAGAATAGCACGGCAGGAAACACCTAGTGGTTGTACCAAAGATTTGTTTGTAATATAAGTATGTTTCTTCCCTTTCTAGTTAAGCTTAATATCCTGAAGCTTCCTCTTGTTATGTTCTTGTAGTACATAATTTCTCTTATTGAATGTTCTCGGCAGGTGCACCGGCTAGGACAGTGGGTTGGCGTGATCCTGGATATATCCACACCAGCTTCCTGAAGGAGCTTTGGCCCAATGTGGTGTATGTTTCATTTCTAAATTGCATCCGAAGCTAGTCCACTTCATTGCTTTAAGATACCGGATGCTGAAAAACAACCAAGGATCTAGTATGTGCTGAAAATCCATTCTCTATGCAGATACATATACAAACTCGGGCATCTTCTGCAGAATGGATCATACATCTGGAGTAGAGAATACCAATTCAAAGCGTCCCCATATCCTGGCCAAAGTTCTCTGCAACGGATAATTATTTTCGGTGACATGGGGAAGGTAGTTCCTTGCGAGTGACACATATGCTACGCCTGTTTTGTTGGAGAATGCCAACATGTTTCTGCAGCTAAATGGTCCTGTTTAATCTGTAGGATGAAGTTGATGGATCCAATGAGTACAACAATTTCCAGCGCGGGTCTCTTAACACGACCAAGCAATTAATTCAAGACTTGGAGGATATTGACATAGTCTTCCACATTGGAGACCTATGTTATGCAACTGGATACATTTCGCAGTGGGACCAATTTACTGCACAAATTGAACCTATTGCATCACGAGTACCTTACATGGTTGCGAGGTTGATTGTTGATATCCATCCTAAGGTTCTTAGCATAGTAGTTGTAAAAAATTCTCTGATATTGTTCATTGTTACTCTTTTCAGTGGCAACCACGAGCGCGATTGGCCAGGAACAGGATCCTTTTATGGCAACCTGGATTCCGGAGGAGAATGTGGCGTGTTAGCAGAGACGATGTTCTATGTTCCGGCTGAGAACAGGGCTAAATTCTGGTGAACATAGTTATAGAAACTAAATGATATTAGTTGCTGTCACTTTTGAGTATCTACTCTTCTTTGGCGAGCGAGCAGTCAATACTTAAGAATCAAGTTTTTCTCAAATATCCGAAGTTCCTACTGAGACAAACATAAACCACATTATCAGGTACTCAACTGACTATGGCATGTTTCGGTTCTGCATCGCTGACACGGAGCATGACTGGAGGGAGGGATCAGAGCAGTACAAGTTCATAGAGCACTGCCTTGCTTCTGTTGACAGAAGAAAGCAACCATGGTTGATTTTCCTAGCTCATCGGGTGCTTGGTTACTCTTCCGCTACCTGGTATGCTAACGAAGGATCCTTTGAAGAACCAATGGGTAGGGAAAGCCTGCAGAAACTCTGGCAGAAGCACAAGGTTGATATAGCCTTGTATGGCCATGTGCACAATTATGAAAGAACCTGCCCTATATACCAGGTAAATTATGCATATATTTTCTCTTTGTTCTCTTGAGCTTTTCAATCATTGTGGCTTCGGTACATTTTACTGCAGAATACCTGCACCAGTAAAGAGAAGTACCACTACAAGGGCGCCCTCAATGGAACAATCCACGTGGTGGCGGGAGGAGGAGGCGCATCGCTTGCAGAGTTCACTCCCCTCAACACGACCTGGAGTTACTTCAAAGACTATGATTATGGCTTTGTAAAGCTCACAGCATTCAACCATTCTGACCTGCTGTTCGAGTATAAAAAGAGCA
This sequence comes from Hypericum androsaemum, assembly GCA_963995505.1. Classification (NCBI taxonomy): domain Eukaryota; kingdom Viridiplantae; phylum Streptophyta; class Magnoliopsida; order Malpighiales; family Hypericaceae; genus Hypericum; species Hypericum androsaemum. Next base: position 21,045,385 of record OZ023184.1, read on the forward strand.
GGGACGGGAAGGTCTACGACTCTTTCAAAATATCCCGGGATTATAAAGACATCCTGGCCTGCGTTCCTGATAGTTGTCCGAGCACGACGCTTGCGTTTTAACAGTGTTGTGATGCAGATTTATTGCTTTATGCAGCTGTTGCTCCCTCCACTCGTATTCGATCTGCATTCTTGTACTGCCAAAAAAACTCCTCAGATTAATGAGGTGGTTCCTCCTGTCTCATTGCTACCCAGTTTCCACTTCCAAGTAGTAGTTGACTAGTTGGTAGGACATCAGTCAACACCGGAAGATTGGTGAATGAGAAGAGAATCCATTTCCACCACTAAGGCTAACCTTCCATAACTTTTGGCCATGTATTAGAACTTCAACTTGATTATTGAAAACACTTCCCTCGCTTTCTCATTTCCTGAACACCGAATAGAATAGAATAAACATTTCCAAGACATGTGAAGAATATATATACATATATAAATTATTGTGGTATATTTTCTTTTCTTTTGTTGATCAGGTAAGATTTTTTATGTTCCAATGATTGGGCGCTACATTCCAGTGCCGTACAAAGAACAAAAGAATCTGCCCACATCAAATTCCATATATCTCTTACGTATCATATATTCTTCTTGCCATTCCCGCGTTCCCCTGTTGAGACTTAATTCGATCTTCGCGAGCCAAGTTCGACTCCGGTCCCAATAATCTGCCACGAGGCTCTCCTGTCATGAGGAGGTCAAGTAGATGGGTGTTACTGTACACAATTCTGCAAGTTGTTGCTGCTGCTGGTTTTCAAGTGGCACAATCTCATGGGGTCCATCCTCTCTCCAAGATCGCCATACACAAGGCCAGTTTCGCCATCACCAATCTGGCACACATCAAGGCCTCTCCTACTGTTCTTGGACTAGAGGTACAGCCCTTGTTCTTTCTCTTCCTTATAGTTAGTTCTCATTTCAAGTCAAAATGGTATCTTTCATTGGATCTTGTGGGGTCAAAGTTGCAGGCTTTTTGCTGTTTCAGGGGCAGAGTTCGGGGTGGGTTTCTGTTGAATACACTTTTCCGATACCGTCTGCTAATGACTGGATTGGTGTGTTTTCTCCTGCCAATTTCAGGTACTTGTATACTGTTTAGGTTGTGATTTTGTCCCGGTTCCATTACATGTCTCTAGGAATAGGCCAATCATCTGATATTCGGACTCACCAGAAGCGTAGTCATGTTGGATTTACAGCGACTCCACCTGCCCCTCGGAGAATCCACGAGTTTATCCCCCGTTGTTGTGTACTGCACCGATCAAGGTCCGTTTTAGCGTCTGATTCTGATGGAACCAGCTTTCATGCCCTTTTTTTCTTAGCCTGCTTCTAGTTGGATGCATTTTTACTTGAGCTACAAGCTGAAGCTCTCTTGTTTCCATTGACAGTACCAATATGCCAACTACTCTAGTCCAAACTATGAAAATTCTGGGAAAGGGTCACTAAACCTGCAGTTGATCAACCAGAGATCGGACTTCTCTTTCGCACTATTTACTGGCGGATTGTTGAATGTATAAACACAGCTCCCTTTGTATTTCAATCAGCATTGTAATGTTTGGTGCTGAACTCTTTGTTTTTTCTCGTAAAACAGCCAAAGCTGGTGGCAGTTTCAAACACTGTGACCTTTTCAAATCCAAAAGCACCGGTCTATCCCCGCTTAGCTCAAGGGAAAGAATGGAATGAGGTATCTTTTTTCTGTATGTTGGAGACGCTAAAGCACTGAGTTTCTTGGCATCTGAACATGAGCAGGAAAACTGATGACTTTGAGCTCTGATTTATTTCTACGAGTAGATGACTGTTACTTGGACAAGCGGGTATGGAATCGAGGAAGCAGAACCTTTTGTTGAATGGGGTCCTAAAGGCGTCAATCCAATCCGGTCTCCAGCTGGGACTCTCACTTTCGATCGCAGCGCAATGTGCGGTGAGTAGGCCTATCTATCATTCTTGATTCCTCCCTATGTTGTTATGGAACAATCTTCAAGTCCAGAGCTACAAGACATTGACCCCTTGTTCACATTCTATCCAATGGTTAGAAAATGGACTAATGTAAGAAACATGGCCTAACTACCATCTCATGAATCAAGGATTATAGGCTTCAAATACATATATGTTACAGTTACATTGGAAATGGTACTTCTGGAGGTTTTTGCATCAGTATCTAAAACTCTTTTTGCTCCCAAAGGTGCACCTGCAAGGACAGTCGGATGGCGAGATCCCGGGTACATACATACCAGCTTCCTCAAGGATCTGTGGCCTGATAAAGAGTATGGATCCGCACTCATGATGAGTTCCTGGTGTTGGTGGCTTGTGATTTTTCTATGAAGTTGAGGATTGCTCTAATGCTGATTGTGTAGGTATACTTACAAGTTGGGCCACAGATTATTGGATGGTGGTACCTACATTTGGAGTAAAGTGTACAAATTTAGAGCTTCCCCTTATCCTGGTCAAAATTCTCTACAGCGAGTTGTAATTTTTGGTGACATGGGAAAGGTATCAACTGTCATTTGGACACCATGCTAATTCGATCGCATTAAGTTGGTAGACTGAAGATGAAAGTTAACAGTGAATCCAGCTTCTTTTAAGCAGCTAGTTGCAGTTTGATGTGACCCATCATCCTATATTTTGCATAGGGGGAAGTTGATGGTTCAAGCGAATACAATGACTTCCAACCTGGCTCTCTTAACACCACCGCACAGCTCATCCAAGACTTGAAGAACATTGATATGGTATTACATATCGGAGATATATGCTATGCAAATGGATATCTCTCACAATGGGACCAATTTACGGCGCAGATCGAGCCGATTGCCTCGACTGTACCTTACATGATAGCCAGGTTTCTTAGCAGACCATGTCATGCTCTTATGCCTTGCTTGGTTGATCTGTGAACATTGATTGATGTTCTTCTTCTTCTTCTTCCTGTGAAGCGGTAACCATGAGCGTGATTGGCCGAGGTCTGGATCGTTCTATGGAAATATGGATTCTGGCGGAGAATGTGGGGTCTTGGCAGAGACTATGTTTTATGTCCCAGCAGAGAACAGGGCAAAGTTCTGGTAAGCAAAGTTCAATTCGAATAAATTAAGTTTACAAGTTTTTGTCTCTGCCAAATCAGTACTTGGCTGACGCACAAGTAGTCAATGATTGAAAGTAGTAATCTTCTCTGATCAGGTACTCTACTGATTACGGGATGTTCCGGTTCTGCATAGCCGACACGGAACACGATTGGAGAGAGGGTACGGAGCAATACGAGTTCATCGAGCATTGTTTGGCATCAGTAGACAGACAAAAACAGCCATGGTTGATCTTCCTTGCACACCGAGTGCTGGGTTACTCTTCTTGCATCTCATACGCCGAACAAGGATCATTCGAGGAGCCCATGGGAAGGGAGAGCCTCCAGAAACTCTGGCAGAAATACAAGGTTGACATTGCCATGTACGGCCACGTCCACAACTATGAAAGGACATGTCCTATATATCAGGTACGTACTACTTAGTTCCTTCATCTTCGTCGCCGCCTTCGGTTGGCCGTGATCAAATCTTCTGTTGTTTCAGAACATATGCACTAATCAAGAGAAGCACTGGTACAAGGGCAGCTTGAATGGGACAATACATGTGGTTGCTGGTGGTGCAGGAGCATCCCTTTCGACGTTCGCCGGCCTTCGAACTTGGTGGAGTATATACAAAGACCACGACCACGGCTTCGCGAAACTCACTGCATTTGATCACTCCAACCTGCTGTTTGAGTACAAGAGGAGTAGCAACGGGAAGGTGTACGACTCTTTCAGGATCTCCAGGGATTACACAGACATCTTAGCCTGCACAATGGATAGTTGCTCCACTACCACTCTAGCTTCTTGAACTGAAAAAATAAAAATAAAAACTGGATTAAAACAAGCCATCTTCACCTGTATAAAACACAATATCTGTATCCATAGGGAATTTAAAGCATCTAGTAGTAGAATACCAACAAATTAAAGAAAGGTTAAGCCGTATCATTGAAGGAAAAAAAAAAAAAAGCTCTTACCGAGAACATTTTGGTGAGTGAATCATTAGCAACAAACTAAGCTTCAAGCTTCGCTAGATCACTTGGGATTCTTTTTTGAGGAGGTAGCTTTTCAATAATATTGAGCACAAGTAAAAAATCTCTTTGGGACCAAGTTTTTGGCATAACTATCAAAAATGGCTAATTCGTATAAAACCATTGAACGAGCCCAACACGTACTCGTCTTTTTATATCTTAAACTATCAATTTTTCAATAAAAAAGTAAACCTCGTAAATTCTACTATAAAATTGTCAATCAGTAAAATTCTAATATTAGATACATTAAGTCATATTCGTGAAGGAATCATTTTAAATTTTTCATAATTTCTTCTTCCCCTAGAAAAGAGAGCTGGTAAAGATCAACAAAATTACAAAATACACCCTGCACCAGCCGACGTGGCAACCATTAAAGTTGAACTTGAAGCGTATCTAATCCCCGAGTTAGTTAAAGGTGGCGCGAAATGGATATCCCCGAGTTAGTTGAAGTGCCCTCCCTCTATATTGTCGGAAAAGCCCCCCTTCTTCCTCGTCCAAGACAGCCAGCCTCATTCCTCATCTCTGTCCAAAGATTTCCTTTTCCCTGTGTTTTCCCTTTTCTTAAAATTTTCCATTTTTTCCTTATTTGGACTTTCTCTCTCTTCTTCCAACGTTGATACGCCAACGACCCACATTGCCGAGATGAGATTTTTCCATTGATTTAGACCAAAAGGTTGTCTCTTTTATCATTTAAAAAAAAACTTATCTTTATTTTCAGGTACCCATTGCTCCACCAACATTGAATCCTTGTAGATTTTCCCGTTTTCTTTTCTGGGTTTTTTCTTAATTATTCAAAAGTGGGCTGCAATTGCCTTTGTTCATTAGTTTTCTTATCGTGTTTTTTTTTGTTTGTTTAATTTAAGGATTCTGCATGTAATTAATTAGCTTGTTGTAATGTGGTGTAGATTGGAAGGAGATAGAATCGTCAAGGGCGTTGTTGTGTCAACGCCGGCGCGGCTACCGGCGATTCCTTGTAGCCGTTGACCACAAAGGTGAGTTTAATTCATTGACCGGATTTAGGGAATGTTTGGTTAAAGGGAATATCTTAAGAATATGCTATTATATAATTAAGGTGCACACAAATGGATGCAATGGAACGGCTAAGCATGTACATTCTGTGAGATAAATAGGGTTTGTTTTCCTCCTCCTTAATTATCCACCTAAACAAGATCAGAAACTTGGTACCTGCTGATGTGCGGGTGATTAATGAGACCTCTTATTATATTCTACGCCTTAAGATTATGATTCGGATATGAATATTGCGATCAGAGTTAAGTTTCTTGAGGTAAAGGGTTGAGGGTTTTTATGCATGTTGGTGTACTATTACAACAACCTTGTCACTTGCTATTTTTTGGATGAGCACATTGTTTTGGTTCTCATTTGAGTCCTTGGTTTTGCTTCTCCCAGCTCCGGAACAAATAGAAGGGTGGCCACTGGAAAGCTTAACAAAAGATTCATTCGTACTTCAAGATATGGAAATGGAATACAATAGCGGAAGCAGCCAGCATTCAGAAGGAGAACGGGAGCATGAGGAAGGCGGTGTGAGCAATAATCCATTTGAGACGTATCCGAAGCTAATAGTTCGCGCAGAAAGCAGAGACAACTTTGAGATGAACCCGGAAATGGTAGCCGGTGGGAGTCCAAGCAGTGATAGTTCATCAGAAGGAAGCGATGTGATTGTTGATGAAAGTATCAGCTGCATCAATGATAATCACTTTGCAGCAACTCCATCAGTAAAATTAGACTCTCCATCATCTTCATCTACATCCTCGGAGGATCTCTTGGAAGTACTGGATTCCAAACCGGATTCTAGTCCCGTGTTGCTTATAGATACCCCCATTACCACACCTCAAGACAATGCTAATGCTGCTTCTGGTAGTAACTCCTCCGAATCGGGAGAGAAGGGGGATGGCTTTCCAGGCTTGATGTCATTGTCTCCGGCTCCTGATGTGAATCCCGGAATCCCGCTGGCATCACCAACCAAATCCCCTCCTGTTCAGGTCATGGATAGAACAGAAGATGGATATGACCCTTACAGGATTCCAGCTTCCATATTTGAAAAAAGTCCATCTGCAACGCCACAAGATTGGAGTGTGGCTTCGAATGAGTCGTTGTTTAGCATTCATATAGGAAACAGTAGTTTCTCTAGAGAACATACCTTTATGTTGGACGGATTGAAATCAGGCGAGTTGTTCTCTTTAAGTCCAATGCCTCAATTTGCAGCTCCAAGCCCTGTTACTAGATCCGCAGTTAGCGTCATTGACAAGAGCAATCATCATCAGCCCTTCCAACCAGAGAAAAATGTGGTTCCAGTCCCTCCGATAGCGGAAGGAAATGAAAGGGAGGCAATGAGGAATCCCGCAGATGATGACGATGAAGAAGAAGAAGAAGAAGAAGACCATCCATACGCGGCAATCAGGGTTTCATCGATAAAATACTCTGGAAAGCTTTCCAAGCTTTCACATTCTGGAAGTGGAGATAGCGTCAAGTCCTTTGCATTTCCAATGTAAGCTCTATGCTGCCACTCTGCTTCTTCGAGTCTTCTTTTCCATGTAATGTACTTGCTTTTGGACCACATGGCCATTGATACAGCATTTGCATGAAACCGGGTTTCGAAGAACGAACTGATTCCCGTTCCATCTCTGCCCGAAATTCGCAAAGGGAAGTAGAACTTGATATGCCTGAATGCAATGCAACAAGTGTGGATTAATTAAATGGAATGTCAAACCAATAAGGCTCATACAATGAGGAATATGCATTTGTGTGTTGTTGCAGAAGAAAGAAGAAATGTTCATGGCCATCATGCTACGGTTCTAAGTGTAGCCGGGCGCTCCGTTACTGTACATGTTCGCGGTGTTATTTTAGGTGGCCAAGCTGCCATATTTCATGTTGTAGCTGGGCGTTCTGCTACTCTTGGAACTGTAGCAGAAAAGGATGGTATTGTTGTTCTTCTTGCAAGTATGCTTCTCTCTAGTCTCTCTCCTTTCTTGTCCTCTCCACATACTCTCTGCCACTTTCGGACACGATCCGGTCCCTGATCCAAACAAACCAATGGCCAACTGTTAGACAACGCCATGACACTAGACACGCATATGCTTGGATGGTGATCTGTGTGTAGCCAGGCAGCTGGATGTAGTACGAAACCTGAGCTATTATGTTGGATTTGTGTTTTGCAGTTTATCTGATAGAGTAAGGAGCGGTTCTGATAAAACAAGCGAAGAGCAAGAGCACCGTACAGCGAACATCGAGGAGGAAAACTTGCAGCCATCCTCGACCCCGGAAACTCCAATGTCTCCTCGGAAACAAGGTGGCCGCGGTTGCTTTTCTGGCTTTCGATCCTGGTGCTCCTGCAGCTGCCCTTTTCGGTTTCGTTGCTGCTGTGGCTGAGAAGAATGCTCTTCATTCGATCTCCTAAGCTTCTCCGGCTAGTGATCTAGGAAAGGGTAGTTGTTTCAACTTCTGTCACGAGTGATTCAATCAGATCTCCCTTCTTTGGTCAATGTACAATCTTCTAGTTAGTACCTAGACATTTCCATCATTTAGAACAATCTTCTAGAACTAGAATTTTGTTTGGGATTGAACTCACTTGGAGGGATCCTTTTGGATGGCTTCAACCATCTATATTCTCCTTGTTGATTTAGGTGTAAAATCTTTTTTTTAACTCTCTTAAGTTTGTTCTTGCCTTGTTGGCAATTTTCCAAGTCTGAATAATCTTGTGACATGTTCTTCTCTATGAGCCAATCCCTTGGCGAAAGGGCCTCGGACACTCATAAAAGTCTTGGATTTCAAGTATAAAAATATATCATTGAAAAATAAGGTCCGAAAATAGATAGATTCAGAAATAGCTCGTTTGGTAACATGCCATTTCGCATAGCCCGTGCCCATGGAACCCAAATCATCAGACAGACACAAGCTCAAAATGGATCCTCGAAATCAAGTATCAAATGTCCGATCTCCCTTTCAGATACCAAATTGAACCCTCGAAGCTTTGACACAGATGCAGCAACTATCTGCAGAATGTAAACCATTCAATTGGTTCTTGAGTGGCTCGGTGTCAAATGAATGAATGCATGAATGGAGAACGGAAGCTGCGTAGCGCGTGCATGCCAGCGTTTCAGTTTCCGATAGGGAAAGAAAATTGGAGGGGCCAGAACCCATCGATACAGCAGAAAAATCAATCACGGGAAGACAAGAAATTGGGAAAGGTAAAAAATTTGCAAAGCAGACACCATTGTCCACCAGGATTCATACGTTCATGCATCAAGAGGGGAGGAGGGATATATCCAGAAATCTACAGGAAGAGACTAAAGCAGGCAAATGACAAGATAGAATCTGAATTTTACATGCTGCCGCTTATTTGAACTCGTGAGAAACCAAAAGTCGAAGGACAACCACAACTGCCAAATGACCATTCCGATATCTGTCCTACACGCATTCATGAAGGTACTCCTAATGGGACATGGATGGATGCATGAGATCTTTAGTACAGAGCACAGTTTTCACCCAAGAGTTGAGGGCATACCTGACAAGAAGATGGAAGTGGTTCAAACACCAAGATACAAAGCTACCTTCCGATGCATTGCAAACGGCAGTTTCAATCTCCAGTCTTTCTTTTTCCGATTCATAGGTCTACCTTTGCTCTCGGGATCTCTGTTCTCCTTTGCATCAGCCAACCTCCAAATGCAGCTTTCTGGTTCATTTTCGAAGGAGTCCAGATAAAAGACGCCATCCTTTTCAGAGCAATTGGGTTCCAGGCCTTCCACGTAGCATACTCTCATGGGCTGGTCTCTGAACCGATCCAAATCATCCGGCACCCTCAGCAGCCTCTCAGCACCAGGGGAAGATACCTTCAAAACCAAAGGACAATCATTTGGAAATGCAGAACATAGCAGAAGAACAGCAAGCGAGAGCCAGTATCCACCACAAAATCACTAGCCTCAACAGCCAAATTGTCAGGTATCTCTCCGAGTGCCCCAACTTCGTCCAACCTTTTCCTGTACTCCTGGCAGTAGCGCTCGAGCTCCTCCATGTTGGGGCAGCCATACCTGCAGAACGAAATTACGTAGTTCAAATCCAATAATTCAAAGTACTGCATTACCAATAAAATCAAACTCCGGTACCCGTGGGCTTATTATAGAAAGGAGAACCTACTCATTGGACAGCTTGTCCAGTCTAACATAGATATATCCGCGAGGAGTGGTCTTGAAACCAAATAGCTTAATGTCATCATCCCTAAAGCGAGCCAGCACTTCCTCGGCAATGGCGAGAACACGCTCCCCCCACGACACACCTTGCAACGCAATACCCCCACCATCCCCACCATCGCCAATCTACAAATACTCGAAAATAACATCACACATTGACATCGAACATCGAACAAGTAGCGGTTGCGGAAAAAAGCAAAGGATCAATCAAACCTTGGGATCCACCCCCTCCTCCTCTTCTTCCCACTCTTCCTGATCCTCCTCCCATTCATCCGTCTCCCCGTCGTGATCGCTTGTCTTCCCTGCTAAAGGAGAAAAAAAAAACCGCCGTAGCGGATTAGCAGGTTAAACCAAACAGAGCCCTAGAGAATAACAGAGAAGGAAGAAGAGTGCCTGAGGGGGTAGAAGCCCAGGTGGCGAGTGGGCGAGGAGCCAACCATAAAGGACAAGGATAACGAAGAAGAGCGGAGTTGGAGGGTTTAGGGTTTTGGAAGAGGGTAGAGGCTGCGGTTTGGTTAGGGGTAGAACTGGGAGGTCCCAACTGGTGGGACGACGTCGGAGGGTAGCAAGAGCGGCGGAGTATTTGCCTCCGCCGCCTCAGAACTTCTTCTATTGCTCTCAATCGCATCTTTTACTTCGTCGTCGCCAGTAGTTAATTATGAACTCCCAGGGCAAGTGAGTGACCTGTCGCCCGTTGCAGATAACAGGGTAAACAATTTCTTTGTAAATAATTTTATAGTATTGTTTTTGTACATTTCAGACAACTTATTACAAGATGGAAATTTGAAATCGCATGTTTAATGAAGAGTTTAACTTTTGAAAAACGTAAAAAAGAAAATGCCCAGCTTGAAAACAAAGAAAAATGATTCTTAAAAAACCTATTTATTCTCTCTTTTAGATAACCGAAAAAACTGTTCTATTTCTTTAATAAAATCCTATTACGAAAAACAAACAAGGCCTTATTCTAGTCCTAGGCCCTGACCGGATTAAATCCTCCCCTGCGTTTCTAATAAAGAACGGTTCAGCTGTTGTTCATCATCTCGCCATCTGTACAAGCCAGATCGTGATAGAATCAGCAGCCTATTTCGCATACAGGTTTGTCCATCAGAAGCTTTACATGGGAAAACTCGCAACTACAACATTTATAGTGCAAAATGTGTCGATGCTACGGATACTAACATCTACAGCCGGAGGATCGTCCTCAATGTATCGCATAGGTTTTGAATGGCCTGTTGCTCCTGAGTTGCTTGCAGCTCTTGGAGGGGCATTTCGTCATAGCACCTGCAAATGCAAGAATCTAGTGAGATGTCTGCCCAACATACAGGTTGTATAATTGCAGGATACGAGTGCAGTTGCTAGGATGTGAACTTAAACTTATGGGAGTAAACCACCGACTTCCGGATCACAGGGTGAGTGACTAACTGTATCTCTTTTACGCTGCCCTTTGGAAAAAAATTTAGACATGCATCATGTGCTCAGCCCATTCTTATAAGACTTCGTAAATTTGAAACACTTGAACAAAAGGTCTTACGTTTTATGGTAAGCTAAAGCACTTGCCAAATTCATCAGAGTAGGACTTGAAGTTAATCTTCTGTAAACACTTGGAGGGAGGGGCATCTGCAGCAGAACAAATGAACGAGTCATTGAGAGAGAGATAGAGAGAGAGATGGGGAAAGGGAGGAAGGGAGAACCTCATTCTGTCCCCTTCGACCCTTTCTAGACAGTCCGTCGCCATTAAAGAGTTCTTGCAGTGCCTCTACTGCTGCAGTTCCATTAGAATCTCGCTGTACGCCCCCAATCACATTGTCTGACAATAGAGCGATGGGAGATATATCCGTAGCTCTCAGAAATGGAATAGGCACGGTGTTACCAGCTGCGTATATGGACCAGAGCTGGAAGGAAGTAACTCATATGTAAGCACTACTGCATCTGAGACCAAAACTCCAACTGTGGAGAAAGAGTAACTAGCTATTTGCAGTTCCCTAAATAATTAATTATGTAAAAGAAATTGTTTTTTGAGACTTAAGATCCAGACGCAAGTCAATTTTGAGATAGCGGATAACAAAAGGCATCACGAGTTCATTAGTATTGCCAACTAGCAAAGCATGAAAGTCTGCAATCTTCTCAGCTACTTTTAAGAAAGTACTGAGCACATATATTCCATCAATAATCTCGTAACAAACAAGTTCAGAAGGAAAACAACCTTATCCTGTAATGCAAAAGCCTTCTTGTTGACAGTTTCATTTTTCAGAGCTGAAGCAACGCCACCATCACCAAAATGTACAGGAGATGAGCTACTTGGCTTTCGATTTTGATCTGGGGAACCAGAACCAGAACCAGAAGCCAAAGAGGCCTGTACATTTTTTAATATAACAGTGTTGTCTCTTGTTAAATCATTTGTCTCGTCCACCCTAGGTACAGCAAAATATTTCAATTTTAGATCACGCAATTGTCCCGTTTTTCTAAATACAAGTAGGTGCATGACCCGTAGGGTACCTGGAATCAGCTAGCTCGCCACCTGCAGTAATTGAAAAGTGTTCAACATTTGCAACACTCTTCAAGACTTCGGCACTGTTATCAACCGTAGTTCGCATGGCTACATCATCCATTCCGTCATCCCCATGAACGACTACTGTACCAAAGTCAACTGCGTAGCATGTAATACAAGATGTGGCTCAGCATGTCACACCAACAAAATAGTTTTGATAGATCGAATTTAACTAACAGAAGGCTCTGGTAACTTAATAAGGAAAAAAGTAAAGCATGTTAAAAAAAAGACCTTCAGTAGCCGATTCCACACCGTTTGAACTACTAGGAAGTTCGTCTGCCGGCCGCTTGGCTAAAACCGTGTCACCATAGTCATCATTCAATCTTGGGCCTGGTGACTGTTTCAAGCAAACACGGATCAGAATATACCGCGGAAGGGAATACAACATTTGCAGGAGTAAGAGAAAAAAACTGAGCCGCATTTCCAGCTGAAAGGAAAAAAACTGAGATGCAAACTGACCTCAATAGCATCTTGTCCAAAATTTTGGGCCTCCAGAGCCATTGAGGCCCTGATTTGTCTGGCCTTCTCAATCTTTGGCACCATCGCAGAGGCTCCAACTGTGCATCGTTCTATAAATTTGTGCTGAGGTCCAAATGTACAAGGGTGAAAGGTCGACAAGCATCAATATAAAAACACATTCTGGAGGAATGGAAAGAGGAGGAGTTCAGCTAATATTGCAAAATTACTACCCAAAAAATATTGCAAAAGAGGCCTGTGCAATCATAAAAATTAGTGCATCGTATTAAGGCTGGACTGGCAGACATTTCGTTTTTTTTTTCTCGAGGAACAGACATCTCGTTGACACTCATAAACTTGCTCTCACAATATTGAATAAACCAAATCAATCAGCAAGCATATAATCAGTCATTATTGCACACAGCCCAGACAATTAAATAACAACTCCTCGGTTGTCAGATCAAATTAAATTTTCACAAGGTCATTGAGCCTATCCAATCAAGCGATGTGGATTTAACATGGGTGGGGTAAATACAAATGACAGCGTCCATAATGTTGGTGGTTATAGACTGCTAAGAATAACAGTAAGTCAACTTGTTGAGCATCAACAGCTAAATTGGATGATCAAGATTGGGTAAGAACATATAGGTCTTCCTACCTTCCGCATCTCAGATGCAGTTGGTCGCAGACGTGTGTCCTTCGTGAGGCACTTGGCAACAAAATCATGAAACACAAGAGACCTGCCCACAAGGAATGTAAGCTCAGAAAAAAAATGATAAGCTGTTAGCAAACAATAAGAAGAAAGTTGGTTTGAGAATTGAACCATTTTTCTTTATCTTCAAGCATCGGTGCTGGCTCAATGGATATCATAAACAATACCTGTTGAAAAGCAGATAGATTTGTCTTATAAAGCACAAAGAAGATGCTTATTATAGACATGTGCCCAAGGGGCATTACATGGGATATATGATGCTTTAAAATAGCAAAACTTGCATTTAGGAAGAAGTTAAAAGACTATCTATGACGAGCTGATGCTTCCCAATAGTTTCTGACTAGCAGAAAGTTCAAGAGGTATAAGAGAAAATACACAACAAAATAACAAAATTTTCAGATTAATCAATATGCTCACTCACTCTCATAGGATGCACAGCCGACCTTGGAGGAAGTCCCTGTGCAAAAAAATATATGTATATGAAGATAGCCAAAAGGACACACCAAAATTACTAGACTGCTTACATACTCGAACAATGCCAGAACCAAAAAATCAATAACTCAACACAAAAGCACACCCATCTTTTTCAAGAAAACCCAAAAGATGTCACATATAACTTATATTTCAAAGGTAAAGATTTCAGTGTATCGATGCCTTAATGTCGCTATACTTTTTTTATGTATTGCTAGAAAGATGAAAATCAGGCAGATCTTTTGAACTTCTCTGCAAGTATCATATTTCAACATATTGTGAAGATTATTTATCAAACATGTTGACAGTAATACAATAATAAGTTTTGCTAGATGAACTACAACAATATACCAACATATCAACAATAAGAAGACATATTTAATAGATGCAACCATATAGCGAACCTCGGCCATCTCAATCGCAGAAACACCAAGAGCCCAAACATCAACCTGGACAAAGAAGCCAATTAAGAAACATCAGATATTCTCATATGGTTGGTTTGTTGGCGATAGGATGCTGATTAAGGTATAGTTAAAAAATGAAAACTGAGCACGAGTATAAATAATTTGATACAGAGAGGGTAATTTCACCGTTTTTCCAAAGATCCATGAAAGACAAGTCCTTATCGTTTTTCAAATAAAAAAAAGAGTTATAGTATCTAAAATGATGTATTAACCCTAAGTTTCTTACTGACGGAAAATGGTAGTGGTACTTCAAAATAGTAGTGAGAATAAAACACTGGCCCCGAATTCATTATGAAAAATTATGATACCTTTCCATCGTAGCGACTTTCCTGAATAACTTCTGGTGCCATCCAGTGAGGAGTGCCAATGAACTGAGAGATTTAGAACAACTAGCCATTATAACCAACCCCTACTAAAAATGACAGTCATTAACCAACAAAAGAAAATGTATTCCAGTCCTAACCAGAACTGTAAATAGACAAAGTCCCAAACATAATATCAACGTCAAAAGACTCCGCAATATTGGGAAAATGAGTTCTTCAATTAAATGACAATTGACATACTGTATTGCGTTTAGACATTGTCCGAGTAAGCTGTGCTGCAACTCCAAAATCACCTGGAAGAACAAACATAGAACGAATTTCACATAGCTCACAAACTTTCACAGCATGTTAAATCATCCATGACGTGATTTTGACGAACTCTACTCACCCAATTTGACTTCTCCTTGTTCAGTTAACAGAATATTACCACCCTTGATATCTCTGTGGACCTTGAAAATTGAGTGCAAATAGGCAAGTCCCTGCAACAGTGGGAAAAACACAAGTTAATGCATGAACGCACAAGAGAAGTAAAGGCAAAAATGCAAACAGAGGAATATCAGTAATTCGAACAAAATATTAGTTGGCTCGGGGTATCAAAAACTACCGGACAGAAACAGAACCATAACTAACTACATCAAGCATGCTGGTACATAAAAGAAAAAATGGTCTTCATAGAATACCAGAAATAACACGGAAGGAAAATTTCAGATTCATATTCGAACAAAAAGGCACAGACATACAAACAATCTCCCTCAACTGATGCTACATTTTCGCAGGGCATCACTTCTATCAATAAAAGTTTCTTTTGGGTACCAAATTGAAAGTACCTTTAAGGCTTCTCTACAGATATAAGCTATCTGATACTCCTCCAAAGGTTCATCTGTAACATTCATCAAGTCAGCAACACTTCCACCTCCACAGTACTCCATTACAATCTGCAAGAAGTATGAACTTGATCGAACCACTTACTAGCGCTGACATGTGCTATAATAAACCGTAGAAAAGCAGTACTGGGAGAGGCAAGTGCAAACCAAACAGAACCATAACAAAGGCAACAAACAAGCGAGTAAGAAAGTACATACCCAGAGATAATCCTCGCCTTGATAACTCCCCAGGTACCGAACTACATTTGGATGGTTACATTGTTGCAACATTTCAATCTCTCCACGTATCTCTTCATACCCTTCCTCCTGCACAGATCCGCTTCATAATTTCCACAAATTCACAAATAAAAGGGTCTTTCAACAGGGGAAAGGAACAGAAAAGGAAGCAACCTCACCCCTTCGGTCAGTGATATAACTTTGATAGCAACGAGCTCCGAGGTGAGCAAGTCCCTCGCCTTGTACACAGCTCCATAAGATCCCTTCCCTGCCACCCCCAAAAGCACCAACTAAACGCAGTTCATTAACCTTAATAGAAAATCATCACACTGCCATCACATTCCCTGGAAAAAGAATCCTACAGTAAAAACCCTGTACTAACCATCCGGGCATTCTCACCTACGCTTCAATTAGCCTAAAACTACGTAGCCAAAAACGAAAACAAACAACACAGACAAGAAGATTGTGTCACGGACACTAACCGAGCTCGTTGAGCATCTCATACTTAGTGGAAGGGTCCTCCCGGGTAACACTATCCGGAATGGAGCTGGACGAAACCTTGCTCCCCCCTTGCGGATGCTGCCTCACGGGATCCGCCTTTCTCCGCTTTAACTCGCTGGACGCCTTCATGCTCGCCACCGCCCTCCCCATCGTCGACAGCTCCCCTCTCCCTTCCTTCTTCACCACAAACGTCCCAAACCCCTCCCCCTCCTCCTCCTCCTCGCTTTCCCCTCCCCTCCTCGGTCCAAACTGAGCGCTCCGCCTCCTAAACGACGAGGCGGCAGAGAACGACGACGACGTGTTCCTCTTCCGAGTGGTATTCACGATCATCGTCCCGAAGTCCCCGACGCCTTCGTCCTCGTCGTCGTCGAGCGGGTCACCACCTCCGAAGTCCTTAGGGAGGCACTTGAGGAGCGGGGGCAAGGAATCGTCGTCCTCTTCCTCCTCCTCCTCCTCCTTACTGTTTCTTCCCCCTTTGTAAACGACAGTCCCGAACCCGCTGTCGCCCGCGTCGGACTCGGATCCGGATCCGGAGTCGGAGTGGATCACCATCGTTGAGTAGATGTTGGACTTCCTGGAGGCTGGTCGGCTCCGGCGATCCATATTCCCCCTCCGATGGCGGTTATCTGAGATCGCTGGTAATATCGGAACCGCGCTAATTAGAATCTCTTTTCGAAAGGTCAATTGAAAAAGTCTAAACGATCATGGGCCCAATTACTTTGGGCCGATCTATTTCATGTTTGGGCTCACTGCTGCTCGATTATAAGCCCGTGGGCCAATTTGTCTAACCGAGGTTAAAGTCCTTATCTTTGATCGTCTTATGCAGTCAAGGATATCGTTGGGCCAGAGTAAAATATAACTTTAAAAAAATTATTATTACATAATAGAGATTTATATGTTTTTCTTTCAAAAATATTTAAATTGATATTTTAGCAATAAATACGTAAAATACTAAAAAAATAGTTCATTTATATTTTATCTATATTTAAGTTACATAAAATTTCGCACAAATGTTATTCAAATATTACGCTCGATTGAAATAATTATTTTATAACAACACATTGATAAAAAGGATCAGACAATTTCAAAGATGAAAGATAATGTAAAATTGATCAAACAAGTAAGTATAGTACAAATTAGTATCTTAAAATATTTTTTGAATTTATAAAGTATTTAAAAATATTTGTATTTATTCAAAAATATTATTTTATGTTAAAATTGGGACTGGGTTTAGCAATAAAAAATTTTGAAAAAATATTAGTTATTACGATAGAGAGGTTATTAAATTTTAATACTAATAATCACTCAGGACCGGAATTTTTTATTAGTTTAAAGAGATTATCACTTTACAATGATCACTTTATAAAAATTTACGTACACTATTTAAAACATCTAACCGAGTATCGGAAATTTCACTAGTTAAAACTTCACTATTTAAATACATTCTTGCACAAATTTCTTAGAATGTTATAGTTTTCCTAAATTCATAGATTTATGATTGTTAACGCACTTTAAGCTGGTAGAGCGTTCGTGAAGTTGAAGGGAATATAACAAAATGGAAGTAGAGAACTGTTTCTGGGCCATGAATCACGAATTAATTAATGATGGAGAATAATATCAACAAGAAATATATTCCTTGGAATCTTTATGTGAATTTTTTTTATTAGATTTAGAAAATGCAGGGACGCTTTATTAAGACCATATTCGGGAACCTTGCCAATGGAATATTTCATAGTTCCATGTAGCATAGAAGCTAAGGGTAGCGGGGCTAGGAAAAAATTATAGCAGTATCGTTTAATTCTTTATTATGGATTAAGTAAATTTTGGAAGAAAGGAAGAACTTTGTAGGTGCAAATCAGAAAATAAACGATCAAAGCATATTTGCTTATTCGATTTTGAATTGTGTTCGGAAATATTATTTATTACTTTCAAGTACTATTATAGTCAGACGTGACAACGTCAGTCCATTTTATGTTTGTTTTCTTTTTTGCAACGTCGATTCGGTAAGATATTTTAGCTCGAAATTTGATTCGCATTTTTGATCAAGTTTTTTTTAATCGATTTTGATTCGTATTAAAGCGAAGTTGCGCAACATTATAAATTCATGGGAAAACTTTATTTTAGTACTCATAGTTTTACGAATTTTGGGATATGATCCTGCGGTCTAGAAATGGCATTTTTGGTACTTGTGTTTTTACTTTTTTTTGCGTCAGAGGCTCGGGAAAGGTCCCGACCCAAAAATGACTCCGAACCTAGAAACGGCGTTGTTCGCTAATGAGTTATCATGCCATGTAAACAAAATTTGTCTGGTTGGTATGCTGAGTTTCAGGCGGATGATCAGTCGACTATGGTGTTCAATGGGAGAAAAAAAAGTTACGTCTTTTTTATGCCTAACAGCTACTCTCTTTTTTCGAGAACTAATGCCTAACAGCTACTAATACCACTAGTAAGAACAGCCGGCCAATTTCCAATACCATCGTTCTCCCCCACCTTTACGAGGACATCGGCCAAGGAGGGGGCAGCAGCTGGTGCATATTCCGGTTCCCATCCCTGCCCCCGCTCCCGCCTCCACCCCGTGCGAGGAACGGGTGGCCCAGCAGCCTAGCAACGGTCCACCTCCTCCCCCCGCCTCCCTACCAGGAACGGGAACCTCCCCAAGTAGAACTCAAGGATCAAAACCCCACCCCTGAAGCATCATTTTCCGTAACTGAACCATCGAGATTTATGGGATCGGGAGAGGATTGTCGGGGACTTCATCAACCTTGGTTTTTTGTAATAGGTAATGTCGTGGTGAGAGATTGTGTTTGTATTTTACTAAGAAAAAATCAAGGTTTGATGTTCATGGTTTTTTACGAGGAGAGAGGAGAGAGAAAAGAGAGAGATTTTTATTAGTGGGTATAAAGGTTGAAGAGATTGGGTTGGGTTGTGGGTTGAAAGAGATGGGTTGGGTTTGTTTGGGTTGGGTTAAGTTGAGATTAATAGAGAGTTTTTGAAAAAACTACAAAGAAATAAGGTGATTGGAATTGATATTTTATTTCTTGTCAATTTAGCATACCAACTGGGAAAAATTTTCCAACGTGGCATGCCAACTCAGCAGCAAAACGACGCCGTTTCTTGATTCGGAGTGATTTTTGGGTCGGGACACTTCTCGAGCCTCTGGCGCAAAAAAAAGAGAAACTACAAGTATCAAAAATATCGTTTCCAGACATCAGGATCACATCGCAAATCCTCGAAACCACAGGTACTAAGAATAAAGTTTTCCCTAAATTCATAGCCGAGCCTCAGCGTGAAAACTGGGTTGTAATCCCATTGACTTAAATTTGAGATTGGTTAGGATTAATGGATTTTCAAGTTTTAAGTGGTTTAATTCAAAAGAAATGAAATATTTGTATAAGTACTTTTTTAGATAGTGATTGAAGACGATGACTAAGAGCAAATATGATAATTTAACCCACTGTTAGTCGTAGAAAGTTATACTCATAAATGTTGGAAATCACTCAATAATTTTGGATTGAACATGGATTATAGCGTAGCATCAACTCAGATTAATTTTGGGAGCTGGTGTTGTTCGTGCATGTTAACGAAAGAAAAGTCTATGACGATGCATTGTTTTTGTTTATACTATCTGATATTCGAACTAATTAGGTCGACTAATTTAGATCAAAATTAGGACAAAAATTTTTTAACAAATATTTAACATTAATGTATTCTCAATAAACTAAAAAATATTATTACCAATTGATGAGAGCGTTTGTTAATCAGTGTGGACGCATGTTACAGTAATTTACGTGGATGGAAATCAATATTCTTTGCTAAAATAGCCGACAGACTAGAAGCAACTTGCGGTTATTTGGATATCCAAATCCAAAGTGCATCTTCTTTACAAACCCAAAAAAGACAGTACCTTTTATAGATCATCGGCCTCTAAATCATTCCCAGATAGATATATTCCAAGTTAAAAGATACGAATCAACAATGCTAACGTATTAATATCAATCGATTTTTTTTCTTTTTCGGGCATTTTATTCTTCAATCATTTATATTACTTTTGTACGGCAACGTGCAAATAAAAAACCAAGCAGTCCTGGTCACCTAATAATCCAATTGCGACCACTATGGTGGAATCTGCTTTGTTAGTTTTTACTATTTTTTATTGATAACATCGGGTATTCAAATATCCACAAGAACATTAATACATGGTGGATAGAATAACAATAGATCCTACCTTATTTTTCGAGAGTCGTAGATCAATTCACACATTTTTACAAAAATGAAAAAATTTTACTTGGAAGAGAAACAAAACCAAAAATCGTTTAAAACTATGGAGTTTAGATCATCCCACCTAAATTTAAATTCACCGAAAACTATCTTCTCGGATGTTCGTCCTTTCCTTTTCTTGTCTACTGGTGCGTATCATCTTACCTTTTCTTTAATTTTAACTTTAATAATCACTATGTAAAGTGCCGCATCCTGGTGGTAATGGCTATGAAGAGGGCCGACGTCCACAAGATCCGGGTTGGGTTAGACTAGTGTAGTAGATGTTCATTTTTTAAAGTAGATTTTCATTTTTCACACTAATTAATAATTTAACTTCACTTGCAATTAACAATATTCAAAACTTTAAACAATTCATATGTAAAATTTTCATATTTATAAACAAAATTTTCACACTAGCAACTGCTCATGTATACGAAATGACCTATTAAAGTTTCGTGATCTAACTGATTGTTTCCACGGACCAAAATAAATTTTTTTATGCATGTTTTGTCATTACTCACACGCATCATGGAAAACTTTCGATAGGTTACCCACATTGTTGATAGGATTATTACAAGTTAAATCACTTAAGTCTTTCTAAAAATATCATTGACGGGGTATCTCATTGTCCATGCACTCTCTCGGCAATCACTCCCCACCCTCTAGGCCCGGAGCGCCACATTCAGCTTTGTTAGTCCCTGAACCATACCTTAATCTTTTCTAACGTATTTTGTACTCAATAACACGCACCTTGTGAAACTTCACAGGATATCACCCATCGTGAAATTTCTCCAAACCAAACGCGTTTAACCTTGGAGTTTTTTAAAGATATTTTCAAAAAAAAAGGATGTACATTGTTGATTTAGATAGTCCAAATCAAATCATTTTCTGAACACAAGTATCACATATATATTAAATTTATAGAAACCCAAAATTTTAAAGTGTTCAATATCGAAAATAGGATCCAACTCCAATTAGTATAGATACACCTCAATATGCATGATAGGCTCTAAATCTCACCCATTAGTTTTTGCCAACCAAATGCAGGTTACTAGGTTTTTGTCCGATCGAACTAGTCAGCTACTTCCCTCGTCGTGTCCTGAATCGTTTCGACACATGCCTCCACAATGTTGGGATGGAACCAACAGAGATGCCCCAACTCGCCTTAACTGAATTTGGTCAATTTCATTATTTGTTAGAACATTGTGATTGAAACAAAAGAATGTTTTGTTTGTTTCTTGTTGGGATCGATTTGTACGTGGATCGCAAGGATACGTGAATCTCTCGTAATCTAGTCTAAATAAAATGATCACCGAGCGGGCAGATCAATCAGTAAAATGTAACTCTACTTTAATATAAAGTCTCAAATTTTATCTCATATATTACATTTGAATTAAAATAAATTAGCCCTTCGTCTAAGCAAATCGTCATTTCAAGTTATGGCTGCAGAATGCACGGTGGAGAATTAAAAGGATTCCAAGGGGTGACAACAAATGAGCCTTTATCCATCGCATAAAGCAAAGTGTAAATGTGCGCCTCATCAATTATGGAAGGGGGCTTTGGATTCTCCAATTCCACAAAAATAAAATAGTGGTCCAAAAGGTAAAAAAATGACAACAGAAACTATGAGGATGGCTTCGAAACAAATCCAATTTGGAATTTATTATTAGAGTTATAGGCATTCGATATTTACCGGTCCCGAATATCGAATACCAAATTTACCGAATACCAAAATGCTAAAAAAACTCTACCAATCTCGATCCTGAATCTGGTTTGGTAAATTCGGTATTTACCGAATTAAATTTTGGTTAATTCGGTATACCAAAAATTTTGGAAAAAATAAAATCCAACATTACATTTAAGTCATAAATACATAGAATTTTGGTGTTTAACAAGTAGAAGTCCATCTGCCTTTGTAAATATTTTAATGGATTATAATGTGCCTCTGTTTATACATATATAAATTATGCTAAAAATATCATATATTCATCATTATATATGTCACAGTGTACGTATATATTTACATATGTCTAACATAACGTTATTTAATCGCCACATTACTTCCTGGTCAAACTAGTCTCACAGAGTGAGATAGGACTTCATTTATATAATAGCTACTTGGAAGGTCACAAGGGTGAATATTAAGAAAGGAAACAGCCACCATGCATAACAACCCAATGACCTGGGATCCGAGACAAGGTCACAAGGCTTAGGAGCGCGCGCGGAAGACTTGAGAGTTTTGTCATTTATGTACAGCATGCTTCGTGCCTTTCTGTTACTGAAGAGTGAGATAAGGTTTATTTTATCTTATACCCATACTTGTGTAAATTACAAAGTATTCGGTAAAATATCGGTATTTACCGAATACGATATTTATCGAAGTTTTCAAATACCTCATACCGAATTAAATACCGAATACTGAATTACCGATCCCGAACTTACCAAATACCAATATTTACCAAATTTACCGATTATTGATTACCATTTGCACACCCTAGTTATAACGGGATTTTTTCTGAAATGGGCAAAAAATATGCATATTTTTCTTAAATAGGCAAAAAGTTATACATATTCTCAAAATAGGTTGAAAGATTATTCCCAAAGGAGGCGCCCTGGTTGGTTGGTGCCTCCACTTGATTTTTTTTAAATACTTGTCCATTAAATACTTGTTCAGAATTTTTTATTATTAAATAATCTTTCAACCTATTTTGAGAATATGTATAACTTTTTGTCTATTTAAGAAAAATATGCATGTTTTTTACCCATTTCAGAAAAAATCCCGTTATAACGCAGTTACAATTGTATTTTCAATGTTGAACTGAGTTACAATTACTAGTTAAACCACGATAGTGGTATTGTCTATAAAATAATTGGCTATTTCTCTCTTTTGAATAAGTAGATTTTTCCATATTTTTAATAAATTACAATGAATAAAGGTATTGAGTTATATAAAATGTATAATAAAAAAATTCTCTCATGACAATATTTCGCACATAATTTAATGTCAAATAATTGTTGCATAATTTTGAAGTAAATTTCTGCTAGGATTTACTTCCGTCATCACATACTTCTAACTCGGGTCACTTTTCTTCTCATAAGTCGGAAATGATTTAAAATTAAATTACGGACAAGGTTGTACACGTGTGTCACTTTTTTTTTTCATTCCAATTCCATCGCAGAGGATGCACCCAGCGAAAAGCAAGAAGAATAAAGGCAAGATAAATTCGGATAGAGGATGGTGAAACATACATGACAAGAACGAATTCGAAGGCAATGTGGACGTGTTGAAGACATTCGATCCGATTCAATATTGTTGGGGAAAGCAAAAGTTCGATAAAAAAGAACACAATATACAGGTTAGGACAACAATCATGCGGCATTTCCCCATTTGTGTACCCTAGAGAAGACCGCCTTGAGTGGGGACTAAAAAAAATTTATACCTAGATGGAGACTAAATTTTATGTCGTCAAATTTGATTGTAAAAAAATATATTTAAATCTGATGGTCAATAACCTATCAAGTGATAATTATTTACATGTGAAGTGATATTGGTTTGCATGTGAAGTAATATTGGTTTGCGTGTATAGTGATATTAGTGTAATATTTGTTGATTTGTAAGTAAAGTGATATTGGTTTGCTTTAGTCCCTATAGATGGGACTAGTAGTCCCCATATGTGGGACTAGTAGTCCCCACCAAATTCACCCGTAATGAGAACTTTTCATTCGTTGGCTACATGTACCAATTACGAGACATATACGCAGAAATTTAGTACGTAGACAGATCAAATGAAAAATGTAAAGAAAAGTGCCTTGGTTGACCATTTTGGCTGTAATTAAAATAAGTGGAAAACCTAACTGAGAAACCACTAGCGATGATAACAACTAACAACCAACATCTAACGGGTGTGAGGTTACATTACAAGCTCCGTTCATTGGATTTACGTTTCCATCAATCTTTGGCATGCCCAATTTTAGCCATATATTTAGGAAAGACATCCAACCATTTCCAGTCTATAAAATACAATCCACACACTATTAGTGCCTATTACATAAACATTAACCTTACTGAAATTTGTAATTATAAGCCCAACCCAGTTATTAGTAGACATAATAAAATTTCAGTTGTTTGCATCTCATCATTTTTAACGATCATGAAAGATTCCGAAGATTAACCAAATGGTTAAATATAAATAGAAAGATACTGACAATATTCCCATTAGCAAAAGCTACATGCAGCAATCGATAAAAAACACACCAAACATTACCGAAACAGAATCTTACATGCTGACGGTAAACACGAAGACTACGTCTCCAAAATAGTACAAATACTTTCGACAAGGACAGCTACTAGTACTTGCTACAAAATTACCGAAAATTCAGGCTACAATTTCAAGTAAGCCTAACCGGTAGGGCCCAGCCACATGCAATCTTCAGCTGCTAGACTAAGATAGCGAACAATACCCTAAAATGTTGAAACTTGGAAACTACAAAAACATCATTATTCTTTTTGTTCTAGACCAGACAGAAAGTTCGTTACCAGAGAGAGAGAGAGAGACTAACTAGGGAAGAAACATTCTTGTCCAAAACCAACTAAATTGGGTCAACCGGAACCAGAAATGGTAAAGCCATCTCTAGCGACGGCCCTACAGACCAACGGCTTCTGCATCTCCATGGACAGCTTAAGACACTCGGTCAGGTCAACATCACCATTAATGCCCGGAACCCAATCAAACCCATGCAGCAGCTGGGCCAACCAGAGGTGGACAGTGGCCAAACCCAACGCCTTTCCAGGGCAAACCCTCCTTCCAGAACCGAAAGGAGCCAATCTCAGGTCAGATCCCATGACGCTGACCTCCTCGGCCATGAACCTCCCCGGGTAGAACCTCTCTGGATCAGACCAGATGGTTGGGTCGTGGGTGATGGACCACATGTTGACCATGGCAGTGGTTCCGGCAGGGATGAGGGTAGTCCCCACGTGGACGTCGTGGATGGCGAGGCGAGCCCAGGAGAGGAGCGGACCGGGTGGGTGAAGCCTTAGGGTTTCCTTGACAATGGCTTGCAGGTAGGGCAGTTTTGGTATGTCCGCATCAGACACAGGCCTTGACCTTGGGACGACAGAGTCGATCTCAGCCTGGACTTTGACTTGGATATCTTGGTGTATGACCATTCTAGCAAGTATCCATTCCATCAGGATTGCCACTGTGTCAGTTCCCCTAAATATAAGCTCCTGCAAGTATACTCAAATATAGTTAAATAATGACACATTCGAGTTAATACTCCACTAAAAAATAATTATGGACAGAACAGTGAAGACTAAAGACGCAATTCACCATGTAACAGAAACAACACTAAGCCAAGTTTATAAATTTACCCATAAAACGGCGATCATATCGGAAGCAGCAAGCTTGTGATCTTTCTCCAAGTCAAGCAGAACATCGACAAAGTCGGCGACGTCATCTGAACTAGCACCACCAACTCTCTTAACCCTGTGCTCTTCGATGATCTTTCCGACAAAGACGTTCACTTTGAACACCAAGCACCTGCACCTCTTCCTCACTCCTTGCAAGTCCAGCCACCTCAGGACAGGGAAGTGATCTCCCCAGTTGAAAACACCCAACAGCTCGTATCCTTCACTGACCAGTTCCTCCAGCTCAGCACCTTCACGACCGAAGTCGTACGTTTTCCCAAACACGGTATTCATGACGTTGTTCAACGACCCGAAGTGGAGAACCTTCTTAACCTGCACTTCACCATCTTTCTCCATGAGGGTATTGATCTCCTCCACCATTTTCAACCCCATCTCACGTCGAAACGGCTCAAATGAGCCGATCCTCAATGGACTAAACAGATGGGTGGCGGAGATTCTTCTCAGGTTTCTCCAGTACTCGCCGTAGGGGGCAAACCCCATTGCACGATGGAAGAGAAGTTCGTAGGCTGATTCCTTGATGGGCCTATCAGCAAAGGCAGAGCTGTTGAGCATCTCCTTGGCAGTGTCTGGGTCGCTGGAGATAACAAACCTTGTGAAACCAAGAGAGAAGGCCATTAGAGGTTTGGCCTTGAAGGTTTCAGCCAGCTTGGCGAGTGTTCTGTGAGGAGTAGACCCGGTGAAGATGTTGACTAGTCCGGTTAGAGGGTACCCGAGCGGACCGGGGATGGCGGTTGTTGATTTGGAACGGGTCAGGGCCCAGGCAAGGCCACCCGGGTAAAGGCAGAGGGAGAAGGTGGCCACGAAAGCTAGAGCACACAGGACGAGCTCCAAGCTGGTAAACGAGGCTAAGTTTGGTGGGCAGAAAAGGTCAAATGTTATTGGAGCCATTTTTGTTAAGCCCGGAAGAGAAATCCAAGTGGGGAAGATAGTGAGGTGTTCTTCTGTTAAGGGAAGGAAGGAAAGAAAAGAAGCTGGTAGATGATCAGGCGGTGGAAGAAAACGGCTGGCAGCCGGTGTTTATATAGATAAAACAAATTGTGTGCGTTTTATTTTTTTAATGGTAAAATTAAAATTTTAAATTTTAAATTTATTTACAGTTGTATTGTCCCCTATTTACGATAAAATTTTATAGGAATTAATATTTATTAGTAGATTAGGCACAGGTGATTGTCAGTTGAAACAGTGTTTTTTGCACGCTTGTTAAAAATAATAATAATAAATTATTAATTAAACAAAAATAATAAATATGAAAACTGTGTATTGGAGATCAGATATAGAATAACGTGAAGAATCATTTTCGGTAACGTTGCTAATATCTAGTAATAGTTGTGTGATAAATGATAATTACTGACAATATTTATTTTGTGGTTGGATAATTATTTTACGAGGACAATTGAATACCTTCGCTCCTTTTTCTTGAAACTGTAATTTTTTTAGGAATTAATATTTAATACCCTCTACTAATCCTATACATGTTCTATTTTCAAAATATTTTAATTAGATAAATATACAAATACCAAGTCAGCTTATCCAATTGTCCTCTTATAAGATGTACCAAAAAATTACAATAATTTTGTACTAAAGGTAATTTACTGGTGACATGTTTATATAAATTAGTAATGATATACTTTTTAGAAAAAATGACTCACGAGGATTCATTTGTGTTAAGCAATATTAAAATTTTGGATCCTACTTTTCTGAATATCAATCATATTATAATTCGGATATGTATGATTTAGATAAATTTTGAATTTAATTTAGGGATCCAACATTTCTAGTTATTTCTGTTTAGATTATAATTAATAGGATATGCCTCCACTCTCTTACTTTCCTCATTTGCCTCAACCACAGTTATTTCTTAAGCTATGATATTGATACTTGAAAGTTGTGTTTTTCTTTATTAAATTTAACTTTTTCATCAATTAAACCACAATTATTAAAAGACGCTTTTTTATTAATTGTAAAAAAGAAAGGCAATACGTTTCTCTAATCATCTGGGAGGGGTTTTGGCTCTTGGAGAGAGCCTGGGAGGGGTTTTGGCCTCGTGGTTGGGTTTGATGAGGAATGATGTTCTTTCTCGCAAGATTTGGTATTCTGTCTTTGTCTCCATCATCTGGTGCACCTGAATTCTTCGAAACCACGTGACTTTCCAAGGAGCTTCTCCAGATCTCAGGTCTCTTATCACTGATGTGATTAAGAATGCCATAGAATGGCAAAATTGGTCATGCTCTAGGAATTTTTTCTACATGCAAGACTTGCTCTTGGTAATTCAGAACATTATTGCGTAGCTCCCTGTGGCTAGGTGATTTTCAACACCCTTTTGGCTTGCTTCGAGGCGATTTGCTTGGCAATTAGCTGTTGTTTTAATTGCTTTAGAAATCTCTTCCTATGCGTTAGCTTTAGTCTTGGTCATCTCTCTCCGTCCTTTTGTGTCGGATTGTATAGATATCTGTAGTATACTCTTCGATTTTTTGTGAAAAATTTCACACTCTTTTATATTATTGTACGTAACTCCAAGATTAATATATTCTACTTCTTTAAAAAAATACGTTTCTCTATAATAGTACAAAATAAAGGAGACCAGCAGCGGCAAGATGGGAATTGGGAACCACGCCGGTACTATTCCTCATCAGAGAAATTCGAAGAAACGGAACATAATCTTAGCCGTATGATTTTATGCACAGTCATTTTTTGTATACGTGCCATCACCTTCGAAGTTTTTTTTAGAATGAGCGTCACCATCTAAGTTGATTAACCTAAATTCTACAAAGTAAAAAATTTGGATAATAAAATTTGTGAGTTTTCAATTAATTAAATTTGCATTAAAACTATTTTCTTAGAAAATAATTCAACTTTTTTTTACATGTTCTAAATGTTCTAAAAAATTCGAACTATTTTTATTCACTTTTAATTTTTGTGCATAATGTTTGATGATGTAATTGAATATTATGCACAGTAAGAAAGCTAGGTAGGTGCCAGTTTTGTTCAGTAAAGAGAGAGCCAATTACTACGGGACGACGCTGCTAAAAACTTTAGGGGCCTATAAAGGCTTATAGACTTCACGTGAAACCACCGGTGCTTGGAAGCAACCATTAGACAGGAGAGATATGAGTCCGGTCGTCTTCCAACACTTGCTTATTCTGACTTCGCTTTCCTTTTCCATGTTTCTGCAAGTCCAAGCAATTGCCCTTTGACTTGATTTTTTACTATTTGTTTTATTTAGTTTCAAAGCATGCTACGATCCAAGAGATCTTACCTCCGGCCCTTCAAAAAAAAAAAGAGATCTTACCTCCACGACAGCTAGCAATCTCATATCTGGACTAGTTACTAGTTACTAGTTACTAGTTACTAGTTACTTACTTGATCTTGATGCATCGTTCAGGATAAATATTGTTGTTCTATCCACGTTGTACTGTAATTTTCTTACTTAATGCAAATTTTTAAACGAACTATTAAAAAAAACTTAGTCCTTAATGAAAATGAAGAACAAGTTGCCAAACCAAATGCAAATCCGAAGGAAATGAGCAAAATTTTACTTGTGAAAAAATAGATTAAATACTTATATCAATTGATGAAGAAGTTATTATAGTTTATTCTAATTTTGAGTTTGAATTATTAAAATTACAATAATGTTAAATAGTTGTTGAGAAAATTTTTGTGAGAATTAGATAATTTTTTTAAAATTTGTTGAGAAAATTTTTGTCCCATGAGCATAAATTAGTTAGATCAAATCGAATATCGAGTAGTTAAAAAAAGGTAAAGATATTGCCTTAAAAATATCTCTTCTTTTCACGCGTAACATTGATGGTAACAATCTGTCGGTCGTGAGTAATGCACTCCTGATACTTTATAGCTCCTGACAATGCCATTAACTTTGAACAAGGAAATCTCAATCATTTCTATAAAAAAAAGAAATCTCAATCATTTTTTTTAGGGACAAATCTCAATCGTTTTTTATAGGAAAAAAAAAAAGATTGAGATTTCCTTTTTTTTTTTTGAGAAATGATTGAGATTTCCTTGTTCAATCGTTTGGCTACTGCTATAGAATCAAATCGGACCAAAGTTCATTATTTATTATTGGAAATTGAAACCTCAACCCCTGGTCCAGTTTTTTTTATAGGGAAATGTGGTTAAAAAGTCTTTGATTAAGTAATTTAGTTAGTCACAATATATAGATGAAAGCAAATAAGGAAACTAATAACAGATATGCATGACATAATACAACAGAAAGTGGATATAGTGAACTTATTTTTCATAGGCATCGTGGAATAATTGGAATACGTGATTATGATATCAATGACGAGAGCTAATAATTCTTTAGAAAGGAAGAGCCTCACCGAAATATTGTTGACTGAAATGGCAATTGAGAGACACAAAGTTATATCAAGTGTTACGAACCAAATATAAAAAAGTATAGGTAAAAAAAATTTAATTGGGATTTTATAGTGTTTGATACTAAGATGTAGAGAATCATTCTCATTAGGAATGTATATGTAGACGTAATGTCACAATTGGAATCTGTATCAATTAGATAGCTTCCTTGTGAACCAAGTAAGTGGCATGCAGCAAGTCCTACAGAAATCCTAGATATTTTCGAGTTGTATATATACACTTTGTCAATCTAATGAGAAGCCAAGCAGCACACTTTTACACCGTATCAGAGCGGTTTTGCCTGGTACGATAGTTCACCAAAGAAATAGCCTACCCACCGCATAAACTAAAACCCTATCAAACATGTCGAGGGCTAGCGAGGCTTCATCCGACAATGAAATTGAGGAGATCTCTCCATCGGCCTTGTCGGAAAGTATTGACCCGTAGTCCCCATTCTACATACATACCTTGAAAAACCCAGGGCATGTATATGTGAGCGACTTGCTTCACGACAGCAACTACGGAGAGTGGATTGCTGATATGATGAATGCATTGTACACAAAGAACAAGATCAGTTCTGTTGATGGGTCTATCCAACACCCCACGACGGACTCACCGAAACATTCTCTATGGATGCGCTATGATGCCATTGTGAAAGAATGACTGAAAAGTGTCATAGAGAAGGAGATACGGTCCAGTGTACGGTACACCAGATTTGCTACCGATATCTGGTCTAACTTAAAGGAATGCATCGAGAAAGGAAGTATGCTGCAAGCCTATGACCCGAGACGGTCAGTTGCGCAACTGCGACAGGAAAAGCTCATTGTTTCCGCATACTACACCATGTTGAAATGGTTTTGGGATGAGATGGAAGCCATTAACACATTGCCAAGATGCGCGTGTGAGAACTATAGCTGCGATGTTCAAAGGCAGATGTTAGCCATGAGAGACAAGGATCGATTGTACGAATTCTTGATGGGACTGGACGAGGCTTATGTTGTAGTTAAGTAGCAAATTATAAGCACCACACCATCACTGAGCCTTGGTACTGCATACCATCTCGTGGCACAAGACGAACAGTAAAGGAACTTATCAGCGAGTAGACACACCAACTCGGAGGGGGCTGCCTTCCAGGTCCAAGCCAAAAGGGGTAGTATGCATCAAAAATAATCCAAGGGAGAGAACCCAAGGTGCAAACATTGTGAAAAATTTGGACATACTGATGATCAATGCTTTGAGTTGATAGGTTATCTCTTAAGATGGGTTAAAAGAGGCCAAAGTGATAACTATCAAAGTAGGGAAAGCTGCAAGGTTCGAATAACTTATAACCCAAGGCAGCCCAGGTGACCAAGAGGACATTCTGGTACCCAGCCTCAAACAGGATCAATATTTTAACTTGATGAAGTACCTTGATATGCAACATGGTGACAGTAAGTCGAATCCTAATTTTTTGGAACCAGGTGTGAATGTGGCAGGTAAGGTCCTACGTACTTATGTATGGATAATTGACTCGGGAGATTTCGAACATATAATGTCCAATGTCAATTTATTCTAAGGGACGATTAGGGAGCTGGTGCACATGCTGGTTAAAATTTCAAACTGCAAGAATATTCATGTTCATGGAGTTTGGGTGGTAAAACTGAATGACAAGATTATGTTGAATAATATCCTTTATATTCCTGATTTCAAATGCAATTTGATCTCAGTTAGTCGCATGACGACGGATCTCAATTGTGTCCTATCTTTCTTGTCTGACTGTTATGTCCTATAAGACTTACTTTTGAGGAACCTGATTAGTTTAGGTAGGCGATGTGATGGAGTGTACTGCTTCAATAAAGTACAAGATAGAGGAGCAGTAATGGCAGTACAAAGGTGAGAAGATATACAAGTGTGGCATCGGCGGTTAAGACATCCATCTCGAGAAAAGATGAAACACATACCTTTAATTCGAAGTGAGATAGACTTGAAAGAATTTACTATTTATAATTCCTATGTACGAGCAAAATAAGACTTTATTTTATTATTGGTTCAATAAAGTCTACTGCTTATTTTGCCATGAACACTGTGATGAAAAGGACCCATATCGTACTACTTCACTGACAGGAGCACACTTTTTCCTAACCACTGTGGATGATTATAGTCGTGGTATGTGGGTTTACTTGATGCAGCAGAAGTCAGAAGTTGGAGATCTTCTACGCAATTTTCATACGATGATACGCACACAATTTGGTGTGAGAATAAAGAGAATACAAAGCGATAATAGAGCCGAGTTCAAGTCCCACAAGATGATGCAATTTTATGCTGAGGCAGAAATTAGTTTGCAGTCATCTTGCGTCAACACACCTTAACAAAATAGTGTGGTTGAACAGAATCATACACACATTCTTGAGACTGCCCAAGCATTGGGATTTCATATTGGACTGCTGATTGAATTATTGGGCGAATGTGTCCTCACATCGGTCTATCTCATTAATCAGATGCCATCTACTATAATCAAGTATAAAACTCCATATGAAGTTAATTTTGGCGGGCCATTTGATTATGGAAACTTGGGAAGCTTCGGTTGCTTGGCTTATGATCACCGTCGAACTTCTGATAAGTTTGGCAAAAGGGGGAGAAGGTGCATCTTACTTGGATATCTAACTGGGCAAAAGGGATACAAAATGTATGACATTGCCACTAGAGACTTGTTTACCAGCAGAGATCTCATTTTTTTGGAGAACGAGTTTTTGTTTGGCAGAAGTAGCATCCCAACGATTTCTTGTGATGTGACGAGAACTAGGGGAACTTCGATTGAATTCATGATGGATGAACCACCTGGAGAGGAGATGAATCAGACGAGGAGGGAGCAAATTTCTAATATCGGACAGGAAACAGAAGAGCATATCATTGAAACACAGAAAGACACAACAATGACCTTGCCTACATATGAGAGGGAGAGTCATCCACAACGAAGCAGAAAGCTTCCTACTCACTTAAAGAAATTTAAAATTAAATTACCACCCTTTATCACATCACAAGAGCTAAGCCAACCATCAAAGAACTCAATAGTAATCCCTTATCCCATTTTGTCTGTTACAATCATTTTCCCACTCATATAATACTTTACTTGTAGGCATCACACCCTATCATGAGCCAAGGAATTACTACAAAGCAGTAAAGCACGCACATTGGAGGGAAGCATTGAGGAGATAGATTGAAGCTATTGAGTCGAATGGGACCTGGCAACTACAGGAGTTTCCAAAAGGAAAGCGAGCTGTTGACTCAAAATGGGTATACAAGATAAAATTCAAATTCAATGGAGAGGTTGTATGCTATAAAGCGAGGTTGGTGGCTCGGGGTTTTACGTAGGTAGAGGGGATCAATTTTCATGAGATATTTGCACCTGTGGCGAAGTTTGTTACATTGTGTTGTCTATTAGCAGTTGCAGTGAAAGAGGGGTAGATCATATTTCAATTGGATATAGACAATGTATTTTTGCATGGCGACTTTCGTGAAGAAGTTTATTTGAAGATACTACAGGAATTTGGCAAACTTGGAGATACGAGGGTATGTCGATTGAAGTCTGTATAGACTTGGCCAAGCCTCGCGAAGTTGGTATAGCAAGTTCATTAGAGCTCTATTGGAGGCTCGATTTGTGCAATACAAAGAGGAGGACTCACAATTCATCTACGGGGACCAAAAGGTTACAATGAGTGCGTCGACATACGTCGACATGTGACATTAATTGGGACAGACGAAAGAAAGATTAAAGAGACTGAGGAATACAAGAACAAGTTATTCAGAATTAAGGACTTGGGAACTCTAAAGTTCTTCCTCGAGATAGAGGCGGCCAGAACATCGCAGTGTCTGGTACTTAGCCAACGCAAGTATACATTGGAAATCCTTAAAGAATATGGTAAATAGCGCAGTAAGTCGGCTGAGATACCCATAAAATAGAATCACCAACTTGCTGCGAGAAAAATGAGAGAAAATAAT
Organism: Hypericum androsaemum; assembly: GCA_963995505.1. Classification (NCBI taxonomy): domain Eukaryota; kingdom Viridiplantae; phylum Streptophyta; class Magnoliopsida; order Malpighiales; family Hypericaceae; genus Hypericum; species Hypericum androsaemum. Next base: position 21,079,292 of record OZ023184.1, read on the forward strand.
CGAACCTATAAGTACATAAGACTGATTAGATGACTTATGTATCTAATGGTTACTTGCCTAGACATCGCCTATGTTATTGGAGTGCTCAGTCAATTCGTCAGTTTGACAAAGGAAGAGCACATGCTGGCAGCAGATGGAGTGGTTGAGTATTTGAAGGCGACAGCTGAAATTAGAATTTTGTTCCAATGTGATGGAGGAACCTTGTTAACGGCTTACTACAATGCAGATTATGGAGGTTGTCCCACCACAAGGTGGTCACAAACATGTTATTATATGACTTTGGGAGGATCACCCGTGTCATGGTGAAGCAAGAAGCAGACTGTGGTGGCATATTCATCAGCTGAAGTGGAGTACATGGCTATGTCAGCCACAACTAGAGAAGTAGTGTGGTTGCGTCGTTTATTGCAGGACTTTGGAATGCCACAGCGCAAGGGGGCATCCCTATATTGTGATAATAAGGCTTCATTGCGATTAACCCAGTTTTTCACGAACGGACCAAGCATGCGGAGATAGACTGTCACTATGTTCGTGAGCGGGTACAAACCGGAGAAATAATAATGAGAAAGATTTCAACAGTGAATCAACTGGCTCATATATTCACTAAGGCGCTCGGAAAGGAGTCATTCAAAGAACTTTTGGGCAAGCTGGGTGTCGTTAATTTACACACGCCAACTTAAGAGGGAGTGTAGAGAATCATTATGATTAGGAATGTGTATGTAAACGTAATGTCACATTACAAATGTGTATAATTTAGATAGCTTCATTGTACACCAAGTAAGTGACGTGTGACAAGTTTTAGAGAAACTTCACATGTTTTGAGTTGTATATATACACTTTGTCAATCTAATAAAAAGCCAAGCTGCACACTTTTACATAAGAATATCAGATAGTATATAAAATTAACAGTCCTAAAAAAACTAAATCGAAAACCTAAAAATTTTGAAAAAAATTTGAATGATGAGATCTGAATTTTTTTTGAAAAGATCTTGAAAAAAATTACTTCCGCATATCAAGCCTCAAACTTTTCGCGCATCCCTTCCACTTTCATAAAAAAAATTGAACAAAAGTAGAAAATATACCATGAAAAATGCCCTTAAACCTTTCAGAAAAAATTGCATGAGCTCTAAGTTAAAAAAGGAAAAGAAAAGTGGTTGCATGGCAATCAAGACACTAATTAGATGTAGTTGGTCCAAGTGATAAATAATTTATATTTATTTAGGAATATATTTTGATTCAAATCTTAGGAACACAAAAATATTATTAGAAAAGATAAATTATATCAACCACAGTTTTCGACCGTGAATATTGAGATAAAAAAAGACAAGAGTCCAAACAGACAATTGGTTTGTGTTTTGGTGTCTTCATTCTTTGTTCTTGTATTTTTTTTTAATACTATAATCGATTTATTATAATCTAGACTTCGTACCACCTTTCTAAAAAAAACATGAAATCACTGCTCGAGAAAACATTGGAACATGGAACGAATGGACGGAGCCATATCCGTACAGAAAAACCCTGTGTTGCAGGCCATGACCGAAGCATTGACATGTGTTGCCAGTACGCGCCGTCCTATCAGTCAGCCAAATTAATTTTTTCTTATTAACACCATTTGTTTTTTTCTTGTTTTGGTAGCAATTAATTGCTAACCTCTACCAAACACTAGGAATAAATTGAATGTGATTTAGATTCGATTTAATTTTTTAAAATTATTTTAAATTAAACAGGCTCATTCGAATCTGAATCAGTATTCAAATTTATTTTTGAACAATTCATTTTCAACTTTTTAACTTCAATTATGATTTCATGGTTCAATTGGCGAAAAAACGAGGCAAAGACGCTATTTTTTTAAGGGTTTTGTAAAATTTGAAAAATAAAATAATAATCTAGAGTAGGGTCAAGGAGGGTGGACACCTACGTAGAAATATTAAATGGGAGAATTAAATGATAGTGCATCTACCTCGGGGTGTCCCTACCCGTTGATTTTTTTGGGGAGAGCACTCCCTGCCCGTTGATTTAATGCCTTCCTCTGTCTGGGATATTGTATCCGTGGGCCTACGGCCTAGCTTGAAGCCCAAAATAGAAGAACTATGGACTTGGAATTTGGAGGATTAATTTATCTTTCGATTATGCAGTGATTATGGTCAATTTATCTTTGTATCAAAAGTATTTGGGTAAATTACTACTCTCAAGTCTCTCGAATTTGTTTAAATATATTCAAAAGTTCCCAATGTTTACAAAATATACACCAACATCCCTCGTATTTGATTTTATTATACTTTCGGATCTCTGGCGCCAGAATATTCAATTTTCTTTGGCGAAGACGCACTTGAAAAGACCAAAATGCCACCATATGTATTCTTTTTATCCAACTCTCCAATAAATCAACTGGGAATATTTTTTTGTCTCTCTTTTTATCTTCTTCTTTAATCACTCAAAAAATTTAAATTTTACCTAAAAACCCTACCTGGGTTCGAAGTTTCCAAGTTCCACGATCTGGACAACTCCAAGCGAAGGTTTAAGAGTCTACGGTCTGGACAACTCCAAGCGAAGGTTCCAGAGTCCACGATATGGAAAACTCCAATCTAGGGTTCCAAGTCCAACCATTCCTCCGTTCCCCCATTTCAGTAGTTGAAATTCGTGGGTTATTCATGTCTTCCACCAATTCGTCGTACGAGATCGATGACGGTTCCGGGTACATTAATATGGAGTGCAGGTGTGGTGTTTGTGCCTTGGTTAAGATTGCTGAGAATGAAAAAAATAAGGGAAGTTTGTTTTATGCTTATGCGAATAACAACTGTCGATGGCTTGGATGGTGTGTGCTGCGGGAAGCAGATGGGGTCTGTTATCGTTCTCCTACAATGCAGGCTTTCAGCAGCAGTGATCGTTCTAATGATTTGGTGATTGAAGAATTGAAGATGATTAATAGGATGTTGAAGAACTTAGTGACAATTATAATTATCTTTAATATTGTCTTTGTTTTCCAAATGATTGTAAAGTAGACGATGAAGGATGTACTTGAATCTAGTTGAAATGGAATAATGTTTCGAATTGAGTTCATCTCCAAAACATAAACATTGTGCATTGCACTACATCACAGTGAGTTTCATCTCCAAAACATAAACATACTTGTGACTTTCATCTCCAAAACATACATAAACTGATGTAGAATCTCAACCCAAGGCAACATCTACCAACACCTATTACACCTAATATTTCCACATGGTTATAACACTTGTGGATCCACTTGCAGAAGAGGCCCCTCCTCTAACATATCTTCCTCTAGCAGTTCCTCCTCTAGCAGCCCCTTCTCTAGCAGTCCCTCCTCACCCTCTTCCAGTAGCTCCCCTACCCCTAATTATTCTAAATTTTGGAGCTCAAAGGCCAGCACTAGCAGAAGCTTCATTATTGGCTTGGGAGGACATGTCTCTAGGCCATGGTCCCCCAAATGACTGCAAACTAATATGCAATAGTTAAGTTTACATACTACTTTAATTAGTAGAAAGTTACAGCTGCACTAGACAAATACACTTAGACATATGGTCCTGTGCTTCCTTGATAAGGTCCAGTGCTTCCTTGTCCTTGGCTAGGTCCAACTTTGACTCCTTTTTTGTCCTTTTGATGTACCAAAAGTCATCACACAATATTAAATTCTGGACAAGTATAGTTGCACTAGCCAAAATATTTTAAATGCACTTACCAAACATCTTTTTCCTTTCACTTTTCCTTTTCCTTTGGCCTTGATAGGTGCTTCTTAGCACGACCTCTTGTTATGGTCTAGCACACCATAAATAGCACACTTAACTGTGTTACTCCTAAGGGTTGGAGGTCATTCATCCTCTTGCATGTTCCTATATTTTTTGGGTCTTCTGGATCTCTTGGTCAGTGAAGGAGGGAGGTATGTATGAAAACCCTCTCCTGGCTCCAGATCTACTTCAGGAACGGGATGGTATGCATGGATCCTCCAAAGACAATCATTGCACTTTGATGTACACCTCGCTTTGTCATTCTTCACAAACTTGAGATCATAGGCACCTTTGATAGCATAATCTTTCAAGGTATTCCTGAAACTCGTGAACATCCTTGAATGACTGTTTGACAGTGAAAGTGATCTTCCCACTCGTGGACCTAAATATTATCCCCCCATAAAAAGAATACAAAGGGGGGCATTTTGGTCTTTTGAAGTGCGCATTCACCAGAGAAAAATCAAATATTCTGGCGCCAGGGACCCGAAAGTATAATAAAATCAAACACGAGGAATGTCGGCGTATATTTTACAAATACATAGGACTTTTGAGTATATTTAAGCAAATCGAAGAACTTGAGAGTAATTTACCTAAAGTATTTTATAGTACTATGATCAGAGAAATCCTATATTGGTCCCACAAAATTTGAAGGGATGAATATTCAACAGGATCCTAAGAGAGAGAAGTGAACCTATGCGGAGATAATTTACGCATAATATATTTTGGCCGAAATTGGATGTTTACAATAAAATATATTTACGGTAATATTGTTGGGTCCAGAGAAAAATATATTTTATAGAGGTTATTAGATAAGAGAAGTTTATGTCTATATACAAGTTACCTAAAATTTTGATTTATGATATTATTCAAATGATACACTCGATTGAATTTTTTTACAACAAGACGATAATCACAAGGATCATTTGAAGACGATTGAGAAGATGGATGATGATGTAAAATTTATCAAATAAGTAAGTTTTACACAAACTAATGTCTTACAATATTTTTTAAATTCGTAAAATATATAAAAGTATACGTATTTATTAAAAAATATGACTTCATACAAAAATTGGGACCGATATTTAGCACTAGAATTTTCTGAAAAAGTATCAATTATTACGATTGAGAGGTTATTAAATTTTAACGCTGGTCCCGACTCAGGACTTAGGACTGGAATTTTTTATCAATTTAGAGGGGTTATCACTTTAAATAAGATCATTTTATAGAGATTTTAGCGTATTTAAAAATTCACAAATATCTCTTTATTATGTAGTCTTAGAGATTAATATAAGAATTTTTGTAAATTATTTAATCGTACTATATTGATACTACACTAAATTTTCCCAATTCTTAAATGGATGATCGGTAACTGTTAAATGGAGCAAAACTAACTTAACTTTATACAATCAGAAATTACAAGAATATATACAAGATCAAATGGTTACAGCTAGACTGATACAGCTATACACATTTAATGTAACTAGCCGTTGAGAATAATCCCAAGACTAAGAGACTATGATTATGTACTAGAAGTATTGGAAAGAGACGTTGGTGATTATTGCTTCCCAATGATCAGCAATATCCATGCGATGGAACAACACCAGCATTAACACAACATCCATGAGGAATTCTGCAGAAAGAATTTGCAGCAGAATAGGGAATAACATTGTAGCAGAGAACAGGAAATCTGCAAAAGAGGTTGCAAACTGATTTAGCTTAGACCATTAGTACTATGTAATCTCCAGAATCTTCAACAGTAACTCTTATGCCAGGAATGGTGTGTGCCAATTAACAAGATTTATGCCCATTCAGACAAGTTGGCCTTTCCATGACATGAAGAAGCAATAGCCAACAACGTGAGTTCAACTATCAAAGACGTGTAGTTTCAAAAAACGACCCGACCCGACCTCGATCCGGGATTTTTTTTCTCCCTTCTGGCCGACCGGTCCGACACAAATATACATCAATTCTGTATAATTATAAGTTGGGATGCCATGCAAATCAATTGAGCAGAGATGGGTAACGCACTGGGATCATGCGCCTCATTACCACGAGACAAACCGTCTCAGCCGTACCAATACCTTTCAACACTGATCACTTCTTTCAACGAGAGGACAAGCTCCTTGTCTTCTCGCCGGAGAAGAAAAGCTCGGATTGGGAAGAGATCACTTGATCAGGTCGTCGATAACACACTTGCTCGATCGAGTTCTTGCGTGCTTCCCTCCGGTCACAAGGATGATGGTGGCCTTCCAAGGAGTTCCAGCTCCGGACAACCATCCCGTAGTTTTCATCCTGTGATGACGATGACGCCTAACCAGCTTCTTAACCAGGTTTTCCATGATTTCCTCTTACAAAGTTGGTCAGTTAATTGATTTCCGTTCAAATAATGTTCTTTTAAACTCAAATGTTGTTCGGCATTTTACCATAGGGTCATCAGCTCGCGCTCAATAGTTATTTTCTTTATATGAATCTCTAGATTTTATGTATGATGTTGAGAATTGTGAAGTTTAAAAAAAAATTCACAACCAATTTGACTCACATAATAAATTTTCTTTTTTGATAAGTAAAATTATATATATTTTCAATAAATTACACTGTGTAAAATACTGGTATATATGAAGTGCATAATAATAAAAATCTCAGGATGACAAAATTTTGCCAAAACAACCCCATTGTCAAATATTGTTGCCTAATTTTAATCCCCATGTCGCCTAGTCTTCTTGGCATTCCCCTAGAAATTAAATTTGATTGCGATCACTTTAATTCCGTTTAGAAAATCCGACGTCTCTACATCTCGCATTGCAAATAATTTATAACAATACTTCCAGTTGTGAAATTTTCTCCCTACGTGTGGCATCCACAAATAATTTATCACCTTGCACGGTGCTTGGTGTATATTTTGGTACACTTTTGGTGTTAGATATACTTTGGGTGCTATATTGGTGTTGTAATCAAATATCGTTTATAAACGTGGTGCACAATGATATTCATTATCTAATACTTAAGGTGTGATACTTTTGATACTTTGATGTATTTATTTTTGGAGAATTTTTTTGTATGAATACGATACTTTACTTATAAAAAAAACTATGATGAGAGGCTTTTGCAAGATGTGGAGTGCTCCTTCAACGAATTCTCCTTTTCATGTGATTTATTTTTCTTTTTTAGGTTTTCACGGAAATTTTGTGTGTTTTTGTTATGATCTATATATGTAGACCATGTCTAGATATTATGTGTAAATTTGTGTTGAAATTTGTGATATATAGAGAAATTTCTCATGAAATTGTAACACTCATACAATGAACTCTCTTTTGTCCATGATTTTGTAACGATCTTGATTATGAAAGAGGGGAATCAAGAACCCTAGAATTAGAGAAAAGAGGGAGAAATAGAAGAGAAGAAGAGGATAGCAAGGGAAACGTAACTGTTTCTCAAGAATTAGGATAAAATGTCAATAATAGTCCCAAGTATTCTCTCTATCTACTATTTATACCTTGATGATCAATTACAAAATGATCCTCTAACTATCAGCCTATTACAGCTAAGTACAAGGTACGTTACAACTGCCCCCTTCTAAAGAACCTTGTCCTCAAGGTTCACAGGACATCAAAGTCGTGAAATCGAGCTCGCCAATCAGCCACGGCTTCCCATCTCGTCTTCTCAGAGTTCAGATCTTGTATTTCATCAAAGAGCTTGTAAAGCCATGACAAAAAGACCATTTCAGATGCTCTAGTTCGACGCAAGTCTTTGTACAACTGTACTAGAAATAAACGGCCCAAATCCTTGCCAGCAACTTCATGGATATTTAATTGTAAACCAATTTGCAGTGCTGTTGCAAACACAAAACCTGCAGCAACTTGAAGACTTCACAACCCCTTTTCTGAATTCCAATGCTTATCTTTGGTGTCAAGGAGATCTCATCATGCATATTCATAACCACATTTCTGAATTCCAATTTACCAAGGGCTATAAAAGTTGCATTCTCAACACCGATAACAAGAGCTTCTGTTATCTTTTCATGTTCTTCCTCAGGAATTTGCAGACCTTCAAAGATTGATAAACTTGCAAAAAATGGCAGATCTACTGCTACAAATTGCAGACCTACAGAAGGGTCTTTCCAGAGCTGCTGCCGTAAAGGATTGGTAGAAGAACTTGCATCCCTTGTAGCTCCATAAATCTGCAGACCCGCATCTCCAGAATCTTCTTCTAATACCTCATGTGCTGCTTTAAACAAAATGGATTGCAGCCAAAGACAGTCAATGCATGTCGATTCGATTCCAGGCATGCCACTCCCACCATTCATGGTCCTCATCTTCTTGGCTCTCTCCAAGGCCATGATTAGGTTTAATTCGGCGCTTGTCATAACCAAATAGTCCCTCCAATCCACTTCATCAATGACATAGTTCCTCCAATCAATTTCATAAATGACAGCTTCAAGGTCTCCTGGATCCCAACTCTGAAACATAAGTCTCCACCCAACTCCTAGTAAAAGACTTCGTTCCCACACTTTAGCTATTTCCGAACCATCAGGAGGCTTAGATTTCACATCGAATCGGTCGATATCAAAGTCAACAACTAAAGAACTTATACTACCTAGTTCAACATCCATCAAATCTTTGTTAATGTCTACATTAAGATCAACAACTATAGGAGACACAACTCTGTCAAGAACACTCGTTCCTTGCCATTTCTTTCCTGGCAGCAAAATGATCTTTATTTTCTCATACTTTCGCACATATTTCGTAACTACACTAACCAATTTCCATTGATTAAAGTCAATGCTTCCCTTGACAAGAATCCCATATCCTCTGTCCAAAAATCTTGAATTCAACATGTTCACAACTTCACAACACCTCGCCCATCTATTATTCCTAACCGAAGATACAAACCCAAAATTAACTTTTCTGTCACGAATCACTGCAACTAAACCCCTGTCTCCCACCTCATTAACACAATCATTCAAGAACTGCTTCTCACCACACGATATGAATCCAGGAGATGTAGGAATTGCTGACCTTGAAGGCGAGTAAGTTGGATGGTTTACCTTGTCGGGCTGTTCTTGAAAGGAAGGGCGTTATTCTTGCAGTCGATCCCTCTGATTTACATCAGAAATTCTTTCAAACCCTAGCCTCACTGTAACCATTCCTTGCGAAGCGTTGCCTTGTGAAGAAATTCCTCCAAACCCTAGCCTCGATGCAACCGTTCCTTGCGAAGCGTTGCCTTGCAAACGAATTTCTTCAGCTTGTGAGCCACTAGAGTCACCCTGATGAGAGTTCCTCAGAGGACCTGCAGGATTAGGAAGCAAAGGGGAATCCCTCTCCATCACCGGCGATATTCCCATCGATGTCATGAATGACATCAACGTCGCTTCCAATGAGTTACAACGCTCAATGAAATGCTCGCTCATCGTCTCCATACGATCGCAAAGCTCCTCGAATTGTGCGCGTCGCTCACCGTTTTCTTTTGTAAGAAATTCCACCCGATTTCCCAAATTCAGGATGGTTCCTTGAATTGAATCGGCCATAGCTTTCTTGTGAATCATTAGCTTCTCCATCCGAGGACGAGAGGCTCTGATACCATGTAACGATCTTGATTATGAAAGAGGGGAATCAAGAACCCTAGAATTAGAGAAAAGCGAGAGAAATAGAAGAGAAGAAGAGGATAGCAAGGGAAACGTAACTGTTTCTCAAGAATTAGGATAAAATGTCAATAATAATCCCAAGTATTCTCTCTATCTACTATTTATACCTTGATGATCAATTACAAAATGATCCTCTAACTATCAACCTATTACAGCTAAGTACAAGGTACGTTACAGATTTTCACGTAAATTTGGCATGTTGTTTGTTTTCGTTATGATCTAATTTCATAGTATTTCAAAGTTTTACTAAATAATATGAACAGGACTGGAAAGATGGCTCTGATGTTGAAAGGAAGCACTTTGTTCTGGTACATGGAGGTGGTTTTGGGGCGTGGTGCTGGTACAAAACGATAGCCCTACTTGAGGAATTAGGTGGGTTCGTGGTGGATGCGGTTGACTTGGCCGCTTCAGGAGTCGATTCGTCTGATGCAAACTGCATCACAAGTCTAGCTCAATACGTCAAGCCACTCATGGACATACTCGACGGGATCAATGAACGAGATAAGGTAATTTATTTTGAATACATGCATCGGTCAAAGGGCATATGGCTTAACAACACAAGGCGTTGTCAAATTTAAAATGGTCTAGAGTTCAAATTCTAGCAAATTTGTAAGAAACTTACCTTTAAAACAAATACACACTCGATCGACTAATTAAAATTTAGTCAAATACACATTCAATTGACTAATTTAAATTTATTGTGAATCGAATAATATTTCAGTTCCTATTTATGTAAAATTTTATTTATTGAAAAATAAACACATTAATATTTAGTATTGAACTTACTATTTTATACATCTTTTAGTGCATGAGAGCACAATTCGCTCCAAATAAATAAAAGATAAGAATCTATCGTCGAGTTTTTGTTTTTATTCGAGAATTTACTATTTTATACATGTTTTTGCGCTTCTAGTACCGGGGCAACGACATTGATCATATTGAAACCGAAACCAATGCAACGTCCTAGTTAAGATGAACCATTGAAAAATGTAGGAATCGTAAATGTTATGTATTGTCGAGTTTTTATTTTAGTGCTCGAGAATTTACTATTTTATACATGTTTCACTTCCTATTGTCGAGTTTCTGTTGATTTTGTAACAAAATTTCTAGTATCTTGATTTTATTCGATTTAATCCAAATCCTAGGAATAATATTAAGTGCAGGTGATATTGGTGGGACATGATTTCGGCGGTGCTTGTATCTCTTATGTTATGGAGAAATTTCCATCAAAGATTGCCAAAGCTGTTTTTGTTGCTGCGACAATGTTGTCCAATGAGCAGAGTGCCTTTGACCTGTTCACCCAGCAGGTTCCCCTCTCCAATTAATCTAATTCTACATAATTTCCTCCAAATATAACAGAAGAAAATAAGATAACTAGTCATAGAAAAAGTTGCTTATATTCTAGTAGAATTGTCAGGAAAAAAATATTATGACAAAGTTCATAATTTACAACCATCTATATTTCAGACAAGTCGTGGTTGTGTAATGATGAAGAAAGCTCAGGTATTCTTGTATGGCAACGGGATGGATCACCAACCAACAGCCGTTGATCTAGACAAGTCCTTGCTTAGAGATTACTTGTTTAACCGTTCTCCTGCCAAGGTACAATCACTCAAATGCTTGTTACACATTAACTTTTCTGTAATTTCTTTAAATTTTCATCGGAAAAAATGTACTTCAATTTTTGTATATAATTTTTAAATATTCCCGTATCATTTAAAACTCTTACATTTTTCATTAATTTCCTCATATTTAGGACGTTACCTTGGCATCGGTTTCAATGAGACCGATGCCGTTGGCCCCCGTACTAGAGAAGCTCGATTTGACACAAAAAATATACGGCTCAATACCAAGATTCTATGTAAAGACTCACGAGGACGAGGCGATTCCGGTTGCTATACAAGACGAGATGATCAGATTGGACCCGCCACAACAGGTGTTCCATCTCAAGGGTTCGGACCACGCACCGTTTTTCTCAAAGCCACGAGCCCTTCATCTCAAGGATTCTACTCGAGATATCTCAAATTAATTAAGCACGTTACCTATCATCATCCTCTAATACTTGTAATCGAATACGATCGAGTCTTATTTCGAGAATAATTTTTCGTAAAACACTTGATCTTTTGAGAAAATTCGAAATCAAAATATTTTAAATAAAATTTAATTTTGTGGTCAATTGTACCGACTACAATTATTGACTGATGTCTAATATATTTAGTGAGAATTTGATTGTTGTTGGGACATGTTTTTTTAAGTATAATTTTATTAACAACCTACTTAACATGTTATAATACCATGTCGTCACCATGATGCTACATACATCAAATCATCACACCAAGAAAACACACCAAACTCCCATGATCCCAAATATAACCAACCCCAAATTGATTCGCTACCTGCAGTAGCAAACCCCAGTACAACAGGCCGATTAACAGAAGACTCATATCTCAAGAAAGCTTAGAACCACTACATGTACACCTAACAGAGACAGAATTAACTTCTCAAGCGTCCGAACTTGCTTGGCGTATATCCTCCAACTTGAATCCCAACCTGCAAGTTTACCTGACGAAGCAATCTTGTGACCAATAGACGCGTCCTCTATTTTTCGGTCAACCTCATACTCCACAACCTCGAACTGCTTCTCTGTTGGACCTTTTTGCCTCAAACTAATGCTACGTGCCATAGCATACAAAGGACAACCGTTTGTTCCACCAAGTAGAACCCTCGACTTGTCATGAACTCCATCCACTGTGCGGCTTTGAGTGAGATACCCGATTCGCCTGTGGTGTTACCAACGGCTTCACATTCTTATTGCCAAACCTACCCAACACCTTTAACGTCAACGTTTCTTCAGACAACCATAGCGGGACCTTGCTAGCAACGCTTCTCCGAGACAACCATGGCTTCTTACCAACCACGCCTCCATGAAACAAATAGCTTGTTAATCATATCTCTACGAATCCCAACTGCACTCAAACCATTCATGTTAAGCTTTTGCTCCCTCACATGATCTATCCTCACATGACTTGAGCTTCCCCCCTCTCCATCTGAACACAATGATGTGACTCCACCTATAACCGTACCCCCCACTAATCTGTAGGTATTTCTTGCATCTCTTTCACCCTTCAACATCACCCTAGCATGTTTCTCCTCCTCAATTATCCCGCCTACAACCTTATAGATGTACCCGTTATAATCCAAGGCTCTTAATAAGTTCAAATTCCTCTCCAACTTTGGAACATGCATAACCCCACACAACCTTCTCTCAACATCATCCCACATCTTGATTCAGATATCACATATGTCAGCAATTTTACAAGTAGAACTATCACCCATAGTCACCATATCTGAATGAACGAACTTGTAGGTGTCAAAATACCCCCTCTTGGGCGTCATGTGAAAGGAACAAGTGCTATCCAAAATTCAAGAATAATAATGCTTTGGACCTGATTAGACAGAAAGACAGTCACCATTCGACATGTCAGAGTAAAAGACCATATTCATGAAGCCCGATCATTTTCCCTCGTGGTCCCAAGTTCTTCTTGGACCTCCTTGACCTCCTCTTCCATCTTTTCCTTTACTACGACCACCATGACTACCCCTCACAACTAGCCCTACTATTTGTCCGTCGCCATTTTTTCTCCTTTGGTGAAATCCTAGCAGAGCACTTGATATATCCTCTGACACCAGGGATTCCTTCCTCCAAGTTAGAGTTGTAACCAAATTTTTGTAGGAACTTGGTAAGGAATTCAGGAGCAACAATGCCTTGTCTTTCTCCTCGTACTTCACATCGACCCTTTTCAAATCACTCAACAGTTGATTGAAAATATTGATGCGTTGGCTCAAATCCGAGCCCTTCATCATCTTAATCCCATATAACTTTTGCTTAAGATAAAACTTGTTCGACAAAGACTTAGACATATATCTTGCCTCCAATTTCTTCCATAACTCAGCTGATGACTTTTCATCCATGACATGATACATCACATGATCCGCCAAGCACAAGCGAATCTTCGCCACCACCTTGGCCTCCATCTCCATCCACTCTCGGTCCTCCATCTTCTCGTGCTTCTTCTCCGAGAGCGCGCTAACTATCCCTTGTTGCAACAGGAGATCTTTGACACGCCTTTGCCATAACCCAAAATTCGATGATCCATCGAACTTCTCACAAGCAAACTTTGCGCCATGACCCTCCATCTTCACACCAAGCTAATACCAGTTGTTGGAAATTTCGCCCACAAGAGGACAATAGCGGGCAAAGAACATGGATACAAGAATTACATGGTTCGGTCTAATGCCTATGTCCACGGGGAGAAATGAGAACTTTTATTGATGAGTAGCCGCAAAGCCTTACATGAACTAGGGTAACATGTCTTTATATAATAGACAAACCTTTGTACAGCAAGAAACCTATCTAGGTCGAATCAGGAGTCCAAAAGAAGAGTCTGAGCAAAACAGGAAAAACGGTTCCCGTAGGACCTAGTGACCGCCAACGACCTGGAGTCCGCCAACCCACACCTACTGCCAACCAATTTGCTAACTCCAATGAGTTGGCTTGCTCCAGCCAGCATTGAAAAATCTTCCTTCTTGCTTTTCTCGACATATCCCAACACGAATAATACTCCTCACAGCCCTCCTTTTATGAGGCGCGTTAGCGCCTTTGACGTTCCATGAAAGCCAATTAATTGGCCAACATATGCAACTCTTTCGACCGAAACATCCGCAACATTGGACTTCTTACTTCCAAAGTCATTAGCCTTATTAGATTTTATAGCATCGAGCAGTTCCACCTCATTATCAAATATACGCACCCCCACGTAGATGCCACCTCCAGCACTTTTCTCGCCTCTTCGTCAGTGATAGGATCGGAACCCGACTCTCAATCAGATGCGGCACTTAAAATTGTTTTGCTCCTTGTTGTTGGGCATCTTCCTGTTTTTGGCAGCAATCACTCGTCAATTATTAATCAAACGTATAGAAAACAAGTTGTTAAAAGAACATGTGCTTGCATATGCGGGCTATTAATCGGTAGGCTGTGTATCCCATTTCTCCTCCTGGAAGTTTTCTATTTAAAAAAAAAATAGTTCAGATGTAGCTTACTAATAATACTAAAAATACGGAGAATCCCCCAGAATTGTTAGTTTCTATTTTGAGACATGTTCTTGTTTTTCTTTTAGTAATATATAAATATTATGACAGATTCAAGTATTTTATATTTCTTATAGAAACACAGAACTCAAATTTATATATTGTTCACATCCTAGTTGATCATTAAAATTGTAATTTGCGATTGGTCAGGTGGACCCCACCTTCCATCACATGCAACCGACTTACAGCTCTTGATATAATCTAGTAATTAAATTTTTTATCGGGTAATAATTTGTCTTATATTCTAATAAAAATAATTAAAATATCGATGTGTCAAAAACAAAAATCATCTCTGTCTAATGGGCTGGGCCGGCCCCAAAACATGCACCGACAGAAGCCCAACCAACATATCAAATCTCTCCCCTTTTTATTTCGGTTTTTACATATATAAAAAAAGGAGAGAGGTTGAGGGAGAGTTGGTTATTTTTAGTGTCAGTCCTAAACCTACCGCTCCTCCTTCCTCTCTCAGGTAAAAATCTCTCTTCATCTCCCTCCCTTGTTACTTTCCTTTCGATCTCTCCATTTCCTACTGCTATTTTCGCCCTGTCCCTCTCGAAACGGCGCCGTTTCAGAGCGGTCCGTCACACTTGCACTTGAGGATCGATCATTTCCGCTGCTGTGATGTTGGATCGGCGTCTCCTTGTTTATACGATCTGTCGTCTTTTCGGAGGATCGATCGTTTCCGCTGCTGTGATTTTCTGTTAGACGATCTTGAATAATAGCATTATTATTGTTTTCCTTCCTGTGGCTTGTTTCTGCAGTGGGAATCCAGACAATGGGCCGTGGAGTGAGCAGTGGCGGCGGGCAGAGTTCGTTGGGGTACCTCTTCGGAGATGGCGAGGAACCGAAGCCTGCCAGGAAAACCGCCCCTGCGAATGAGGTTCCGGTAGTCAACAACAATGCACCCTCTCCGGCCAAGCCGCCTCCTGTTGATATTACCAAGCAAGTCCCTGCTGGTATCAATAGTACTTCTACCAATAACTATATGCGGGCCGATGGTCAGAACACCGGGAACTTCCTCACGGTATAGCCTTCTTTCTATCCTCTCTTCCTTAATGTTACAAAATTTGTGCATCATCCTCGGCTATGGCTTCACTAATTTATGTGTTACCATGTGTATTAGATGGTAGGGAAAGTCTGTTTGAGAAACACTTCTAATGCCTGAATCCTTCGGATTAGTGAATCTCGTGAATAATTTTAAATTTGGATCTTGGTAGTCGTCTGCCAATTTACCAGACAAGGTTCCTTCCGATATTGGTTTGCAACTTTAATGACTTTCTTCAAACTACTCTATAATTGACTCGACTATCTGCAATATTGCATCAAGAAGTTTCCCTATCGTTTCTTCTGCCCGATTACCAGACAAGGTTTTAAAATTTGTGACTTGGGTTCATTATCCGTGCAATCACTTGTGACGAAGAACGTGTAATGTCGTTTTTCAATTCCTATTTCACGCCAACATCATGTGTGGTTTCCTGAAATGGATTTTGTTGGCCGGATGCAGGACCGGCCCTCAACCAAGGTTCATGCTGCCCCCGGTGGTGGATCTTCCCTTGGCTACCTTTTCGGTGGTGCACCTGCTGGTGGTGGTGGGCAGTAACTAACCGAATCACTCCTCAAGTCACTGCACTGAAACCATTGATTGTTGATTTTTCTGGAAAATGTTGTGTGGATGCGGCCCTGCTTTTCGTCATTCATTATGCTTCTGTACTGGCTGAAACCATGTGATGTAATATATAGGCATTACTGTCTGCTTGGATCATTGAATCAAATAGCATTGTGCTCGAGTATATACGTCTCTACAAAAGACACCTCCCCCCACCCTGGGCGACATTAGTGCTACGGGAAAAAAATCGTGACCCTGCGAATGTGAGCTAACTTCAAAAATCCGTCATCGGTTTAGATTGCGGGTTGCAACTCATCTGCATGAAGTAGCAATCGCTAAGAACTGTCGGTCTGCATACAGTGGTGAATTCGTTTTCATATACTAATTCGGGTTTTACTTGCTATTTGTGATCTAACCTTTTGTTAAAACCCAGATTAATTCACCTAATTGGTATTCATAATTAACTCTAAACAATTCAGTGTGAAATCTACGGACAAGCAACTACCGACATAGGCATGACAAGGAAATTAGCAATGAGAATAACTACACAAAATCGCTAGTAATATAGACAAACACGGTGTACACGAACGACTTCCTCGCAATCTTTTGAACGGAATAATAGAACAGAAATTGAACAAGAACATTTGGCGTAGAAAATGTGATCAATGAGTAGGTGGAGGAGGGGCTGGGAGTATGCCCCATCTTCGCCGTACTTCCTCCAAATCCTCATGGAAGTGCTTCTCATAGTAAACACACATGAGATCCGTCGACTTCAAACCGGCTTGCATAGCCCAAGGGAAGTAGTGTTTGTAAAACAGCTTCCTCTGCCAGTCGCTAAACCGGAGGGTACCCCCGACGACGGACATAAAGCACATTGGCAGGTACATTTGCTGGAACTCGATCACCTTGAGTGCCGACTCCCCGATCAGGTTCGTCGGGAGGCCAAAGAGGGTGTG
This sequence comes from Hypericum androsaemum, assembly GCA_963995505.1. Lineage (NCBI taxonomy): Eukaryota > Viridiplantae > Streptophyta > Magnoliopsida > Malpighiales > Hypericaceae > Hypericum > Hypericum androsaemum. The sequence continues at coordinate 21,096,386 of OZ023184.1, forward strand.
CCAGAAGTCGTGCACCTCGCGAGCCCGCATTGCAACGTAAGCCAGCTCCTCGGTGTCCATGAAGCGGACAGGGGGACGGTCATCGGGGGAGAAGTTCCGGGAGCCCATGAAGTTGGCGTAGGCAGCTCCGAAAGTGTTGGATGGCATGTCCCAAGCATGCTCCACCTGCGAAGATACCACCCGTGGCCTTTCCGCTAAAACAGCCTGATAAAATCCAACAACATCCACAACAAGCTGCATCAGTTCATCATCAGACTCTGGTACACTTCCAACCTATTGGTTTTCTGCACCAATTACCTAGAGATGGCAACATAAACAGGCAATAACCCAGGTGGGGGGTCCTCAAACCCAGCTGCATATAAACACGACGGCGATTGCCGTCATATAAAAATTACAAATAGCTTTGCTTTACATAATTATCTCTCCTAGTTTACAAATTAGCATTTTCATCAGGTTCACTTTTTTTGAAGGTAAATTTCACAACATGATTATACATGTCAGGATTTGAACCGCAGAACCCTTGAATTTGTACAATGTTAGGCTAAATTTGCTTTGCCTCATCAAATTCACTTAAGAAATTAATTAAAAATTGAGAGAGTCAAAGACACCCGAAAAACGCCATACAACTAATCAAATCACCTAATATAAATCATCGATTAGTCCTATAAGTTCCTTAAAAATAAATAAATTTGCGTTAATCGCGCTAATATTCCAACAGAAGGAGTAATTGATTAGAGACTGACTCGGCCTTGGGGGCTCTGCTTCATACGGTGGAGGACTCTCTCGAAGGCTGGCTTTCCGGTGGTCTCCCCGAGGGCGGCGATCAAGTCCGCCCTCCGTGGGTCCAGCAGCGCCCCCACCGCCGACCCGGCCGCCACCGCCACTTGCTGCCACCGACTCAGCCGGATCCCTCCTCCTCCTGCTGCCATCTCACCTTGCTGATCCCCGGTTTCTACAGAGAGGTGGAAGTTGGGCCACCGAGGGAGAATTTCGGAGTTGAAGGTAAAATGGATGGAGGAAGGTGAGTGAGCCCAAAAGAAAAGCCTAAATGGATTCCCTTCCCAGTCCGTAATTAAAAATGGGCCGCCCACAAATCACATAATAATGAGAAAAGCAACGTGTTGGTTTTCCTGCTCAAGTCAAAGTTTATTGATTTTAGTTCATTGATTAGTCGGTTTCATTAGTATAATTATTATTATGTATATTTTTTTTAATGACCACTCAAACATGTTACTTTTTCAAAATCACTCATATGTCGGTTTATATTATTCTGTATCCGGTCTATTTAAGCTGACTACTCTAGATTCGAGCTGTCAGAATTTTTGAAAAGTGAAAACTTTTCTAATAAGTATTTAACACTCATTCATTCCCAAGAAAAAAATCCTTACTTAATTTATTATCTGATGATGATGAACAGGTATTTAATATTAATATTTTTGATTTATATAATAACCACAACAAATCTGCAAACCCGTCCAAAGAAGATGTTTGTGAAAGAGAGAAAATCCCTATATGAAATTATTATTTGATGATATTTATCAGTTTGGTTAAATTAAAATAATATTGACCCAACTAATCACATAATGATCTTCCTCACTATGTGATACCCATTACAAGAGAAATCACGGTCGACAATAGGCCTCCAAGTATTGTCTAAAATGATATTGTTGAGATTAGAAAAAAATATAGAGAAGTTATTATATAAGAAATTTATATTTTTTTTTCCAAAAATATTAAAATTAAGTTTTAGAGCAATAAATATTCACGGCACAAAAAACTCCACTCATAGTATTATTCAAATGTTACACTTGAATGATATATTTTCTTGGTGATCATAACGATTTTGTAAAAAAAATATTTATTTAAAAATATTACTTTATGCAAAAATTTAGCTCTAAAAAATATTAATTATTATGATAGAGAAATTATTAAATTTTAATACTCAACTTATTACAGATATTTTACTGTATTACGGACTCCAACCAGCTTATCCGTTCCTACGACTGGGTTTTGTTGTTTGGAATTCTAGCAATTTTTTGATGACGGACCCAGTCCTGTAACGAAACTAGTTAGAAGAGACTAAAGGTTCAAATAATTTAACGGATGTCACGTTTTATTTGGGGCTTGGAATTCATTGTTTTTTTGGCCGTATGGATTAGTAGGTATTAATATATTATTGTAAAGATGCATTAGATTGAAAAAGATTTTACACCGCTAAGCAGTTGCAACACCACCTATAACCACCGGGCACCCTCAACACGGTCTCCTCCAGAGCATCTTTACTTGCACAAAAATGCAAATCTCATCAGCACCACCACAGAGACGCCAGATTCATATAATAGTAGTAATGTTCAGGTTCGATTGCGGGATATAGCCGTCCGAAAGACGGAACATTCCCGTCCGACAGCCAGAATCTCGTATCATGTGATTTCCTTCATCCATGATCACGGCCATGGCAAAAACAGAAGCAGGGCGTATGAGTGGTGGCTGTTCTCCCTTCAGCAGTCCACGGCCAATATTAAGTTAGATCTGCTATGTCCATGCTTCAGTTGAGTGCAAGGACACGGACGGCCGGTTGCAGAGCATCATGATATACACACGGACCACTTCTTCAACAAGTTGACTCCCGCCACTCATGCGTGTTGAGGTCATCCGACCAGCGCTAGTGAATGGCAACCGATAGGACCTGATCACTTGAGGACCAAGAAAATAATAGCGTCAGCAAGGGAAAACTGGACGACTAATTGCAATAAAGAAAAAAAATACAAGCCAGAAAGTTAAAAGGTTACTACCATAATTAGCTTTGCATGGCATAGAAGTGAGGAGCAACTTCAGCCAGCCACAGATAATCAATTCTGGTAAGATTGTGGATGTACGTGTGACTAGTTTGCACAAGTTCATTGAAGATTACACACTCGACCTTTTTCCGGAATAACACAGAAGACGGGTGGACTTGCACCGTCTGACCACTTGCCAAAGCCCTACAATTATTTTTAGCTAATATGAAAAATCTTCTCGTGGGAGTTGAAGAAGATCACAGAAAAACAAATCTAAAGCAACTGTCTTGCTATTTACCTGTAAGTGCCATCAGGCTGCTTCAGGGCAGCGTTCAGGAAAAACGATGCAGCAAGGCATTTGCGGAAACGAAGAATATCGTCCTCACAAGAAGTTATGCGAAGATCCATCTGCTCAAGATGTCCTCGGATTTGGCTACAAAAATGAACAATCCCCAAAATCAGGAACCCTTAATATTTGAAGTTTGAACTCCTATCCGGACAAGCTTACTGAATATTATCAATAAGGAAACAAAATGGCGCTGTACTCACCAATAACCACATGCAATAATAAAGTGTAGCCAAAGGGGCAGGAATTGAGCAGAGGAAGAATAGAAAAGGACTAGAAAAGCAGAAGGCTCACCTATATATGTCACGTGCATGCCTCAGGGAACGGCTGTTTATGAAATTTTCTTTGCACCATTTTCTCAAAATCTTATCATTTTTTCCTTTGGCTTTTTCCTTACCCAGCTCCATCCTTCTCTTCTCCAAAATTTCATCGGCAGCTCTATAAACATTTATTAATGTAAGGTGATCACCCTCGGGACTTGCAAAGCATTTAATCGCAGCTTTTATCTGTTCAACGAATATAATATAATAGTTCAGAGGAAGTCATAGCAAAATCACAAGAATCGGCATATGCACTTTCGAGTTCAAGTGATCGGTGAAGGATGGAATTGTCCACCTAAGCATCGTGATTAATTGGGCACATCAAAAGAAACAACAAGGCAAGTACCTCTGGTGACTTCTCGCGAGATGTGTAAAAGATAGAGTCCGCAGAAAGCATTGCAACAGTAATTAGCATTTCTTCCAAGCAATTAGATTGACTGGCAAGAATAAGGGCCTTCGAATAAGTAGGGTCTAAGGGGATCCGAGCCATCTGATACCCAACTGGATCCGACAACTTGCAATCATCTGTCAAAGCTCCAAGTAATAACAACTGCTCCAATGACTTGACAATAGCTGCCCTGTTCAATTGTATGATTCACTCAGATTATTAAGATGAACTGTTACTTGCCAACAATACAAGGCCACAAGGAATCTTCTCCAATCCAAAGCAGTAACACAAGCACAAAGGTGCAATCCGAACAAGCAGAGTCAACTTAACAAATCAAAGCTTTAAGCATAAAAACTGTGAAAGATGTTTCTAGAGGTGCGTTCAAGTCTACTTAATCATCCACTTATATCTTCTTTCTCTATTAACATCATCAGTCCAGAAGCAAGGTCAGGTAAAACATAGAATGAGAGCCATATGACCCTAATTATGTCGGGAAAGGCAGATTGTCATACATGTGCTTCTTTCTTTTTTTACAAATACTAACATCAGTTTCCAAAGAGCAGAAAATCATGCCAAAAACATGAGTGAGTAAAGCATATTTTGTAACTCCCTGAAAGTATCGGAACATTCACCTTGATGGTTTCTCCATGAAATCAAATCCAAGGATATCATCTACACCAAGGGCCTTGAGTTGCAAAACGACATTAGAGAGGTTGCACCTCTTGATTTCAGGCTGTGTTGAATCCTCAAGCTTCTCGAATTCAGTCTCTGGGTAGAGACGGAAACACTTACCTGGCCCTTCACGTCCCGCACGTCCACTAACATATATAAACAACAGTCATGTCAGATACATGGAACTATTTTCCCTTTGATTTTAACAGTCAACCAGGAAGTTGCATTAACTTCACATGTTTTGCAGAAGGTGAGCAGCACAGCAAGTATACACAAATCTGATGGAGATTAACAATTGTAAAAGATGCATGTGCATGCTGCAGTCAAATTTTCAGGAAGGAACTTATTCAAAGACCAATCATGCATATGCATAAATTTCCATCAGTGTCTCAAACTGAAAATCAAGGGAAGCTCACCTTCTTTGGAGAGCCTGGGCTTTTGATGTAGGAATAACTACCAAAGACTCAATCCCTTTCACTGGATCATAGGATCGTGCTTTCACAAACCCAGGATCAACAACATACTTTATTCCAGGTATTGTCACAGACGTCTCGGCAATATTTGTTGCCAAAATTACCTATAAAGAAACAATTGTATAAGAGGAGGGCAATCACAGATTAAAAGTAACCTTCATTAGTTTGAATGAGTACAGGACTGAGTTAGAGCAAATGGCACACGGAAACAAAAACATAGAGTGCATTAAAATACATCATTTCAACTATGTAAGCAACAGAGAGTGTAGGATGAGATTGCACTTTAACCAGACCAGTCATAAATGACAAGAAGTGTATCATCAGTGAGAGATTATGCAAGCTCATCTAGAAATAAAACTAGTACCTTGCGGTGGCCAGCTGGTGTTGGCATGAAAACCTGCATTTGCTGTTCTGATGGAAGAGATGAAAATATGGGAACAGGTAATAGCTGTCTATTTGCTTCGGGTAACTTACAAAGTCGCTCTTTGATGAGATTTTCAACAGATTCAATCTCTTCCTGCCCGGTCAGGAAAACAAGTATATCACCAGGACCCTCCTCCATGTGGATCTACAGAAAAAAGAAAGAAGTTGACCAAATGATACATTTGGTAGGAAAAATAAGAGTGCACGGAAGTAGATAGTAGTAGGCATAATCAAGAAGCAGTGTAGAGTATCATTCACTCAGAGCCTAAGACAAGAAAAGCATAATCGAGAAGCAATATAAAACACCATGCACTCTGCCTAAGAAAAGATAAGGAGAAAGGCTCTGCATAAGAACCTGGAATATGGTGACAAAGGCAGCTTCCACGTAATCATCATGAGGTTGAACAGTATACAGCATGTCAACAGGATGTTGGCGGCCCTCGACGTGAACGGCTCTTGCACCTCCAAAGTACTCAGAAAAACCCCGGGCATCTAAACTGGCGGACATGATGATCAGCTTGAGCGGGGTGAACCTTTGAGCTCGACAGGGCTTGACAGAGCCAACTTGCTGATTGTCATCTTCTTTACCACCACCATCGCCATTGGCTAGACCAATGGAGGACTTCAGCCTTGCTAATTGTACATCCTTAATTATGCCCAACAACACATCAGTGTGCACGGTTCTTTCGTGTGCCTCGTCAACAATAATGACGGAGTACTTAGAGAGATAGGGATCCAACAAGGCTTCCCTGCAAGTTGATCGACATTAAAAAAAAAAATCAGCTCTGCCTAAACGCACGACGACTCCCAACAACAGCACAAAACTCAGAAAAACAAAAGGCTACAAAACCTGAGAAGCAATCCATCAGTCATGTACTTAATCCTGGTGTCCCTGGAAGTCCTGTCATCAAACCTGATGGAATACCCAACCTTCTGGCCCAACTCAACCCCGCACTCCTCAGCCACCCTCTGTGCAACAGTGACAGCAGCCACCCGCCTTGGCTGGGTGACCCCAATGACCTTGCCATCGCGACAGAGCCCCGCATCAAACAGAAACTGCGGCAGCTCTGAACCAATACCAAATTCCCCATCATCAACATCTTATGACAACACACCATCCCCCAAATCCAATCCAAATACACTTAGGCTCCGCAAAAGAAGCTTCCCGCCAAGACATTATCCGGCGAAACAAACGGAGCCTAAGTAGGGGGTTATTTCAACAGCAAAGAGCCTTAAGAGAGAAGAGGAAACAAACTCACGCGTGGTCTTGCCGCTCCCGGTCTCGCCAACAATAATCAAAACATCATGAGCTCTCACCTCCTGGACGAGCCTTCCCCTAACTTCCAGGGACAAAACCGTCAATTAAAAAAGCTCCGGCTCGTCTCTCTTTTTTTTTTAAAAAAAAAATTACGGCGGTTTAGTAGTACCTGAAGCGATGGGGAGGGACTCTCTCTGCCGCCTGATCTTCTCCTTCCTGCACCATTAATAAAAAACACCGTCCGGCGGTTACTACTTTCCTCCGGGAAATAATTAATATAAATAAAAACAGTAAAAAACTTAGAAAAAATTTATAAAAAAAAAAGAGAGAGAGAGCAGAAGTACAAGTGAGGATTAAGGGAGCGGTTGTTGTTGTTGTTATGGTTGTGAGGGCGGGAAAGGAAGGAATTGGAGGAGTTGGGGGCCGGCATCTTCTTCCCCTTTTTAAAAAAAACAGCCTTCTTCTTCTCCCCTAGCACTAAACCCCTTGACCACCAAAAAAAAAAAACTTCCTCCTTATATCCAATAATAGCGGTGTATCTCCGGACGACCGAGCCTGCATGTTTACTGCTTGTCACCCATTGCCAGCTTTGCTATTGGACTTGTGTCCGTTTATTTGGGCTTTCGGGACCTCTGATAATCGACTACAAACTTTAAGGCTATGTTCCTTTCTCGTTAAATAAAATTAATGGTAATTTAATTGTAGTGTTAAATTTCATGATATCAGGTCGTGAAATAAATTCTTTAGTAATATGAAAAGTTTTTCTTAGGTTTCAACGTTGATTTCGGTTAAAGTGTCCAACTCCAAATAAACAATCTTAGGCAGGAAAAATATTTTTTTGGAAAATTTATTACTAAAAACAAATAAAAGCTTAAGAGAATCTCTTGTATTTTGAATAAAAGAGTGTTGGGATCAAGTTCTTCTGAAAATACTTTTCTAAAGTTAATCCCATGATTTTTTTTTTTACATTTACTCTCATATATATTATAGAAAAATATAAACAACCAAAAAAAAATTTAAAAAAATATCATGTAAATAACTAAAAAATATTTATTCTCTCAAAAAATCAATTCCAAAATAAATCTACCTAAAACAAACAGATATTGGGCCTGTGTTGGGTTATTGGATCCACCTTTTCCGGCCCAATAAGCTGCCTTGTAAGGACCTAGTGTTGTGCTAGGCGGCGGCTGACGAAGGAAGAGGAAGGTTGGATCACAGAACCCTTCTCATCTGAGAGCTTAGTTCCGGCGATATCCGAATTCCGACAACCCCATAGAACCCGTCGCGCTGACAGGTACGGCCTTTACTTGTACACCCAATCAAGTTTTCTACTTTCCGTGCCTCTGATTTTTTTTTTTGTGTGTGTTAGCCAAGAAAGTTTTATGTTTCCCCTGAGCAAAAAAATAAAATAAGAAATTAGGTTGAGGTGCCATTTTGTGAAGTGATGCATGGAATCGGCGTCCGGGGTTGAACTGGGCCTCTGTTATTTTTAGCGAATTGGGTTTCTTTCGGGGTGATTTTGAAGGGTTGATGTAGCCTATGTTGCTTTCGAAACGGCTTAGCGGCGACGATGACGATGATGGCGATGATGATTATTTATACGATGACTTGACAATGCTTCTGAATAAATTGGATTGTGTTATTGAGCTTGGAGTTCAGCCCAATGCCATGTGACGGACTACTCCTGTATGAGATTCACATGTGATGATGCATTTGCTGTTGTTTTCAGTGGGGCTGGAAAGTGAAGAAGTCGGTTAATGGCTAGTAAAGCTGCAAAGACGGCTGTGCAAGCGGTCACGCAGTACCAGTATCCGTGGAAGGAGAAGTTGGCAAAGCACAAGGATGAGCTAGCCAAGGGTGTATGGGGTTACTGGCATCTGGGTGGATGGACTCCGATGCAAATCAGTGGCCGTCGACGTGCTAGGCTTCGCAAAGAAGTCCTCCTTGCCGGGCAAGACTGGCCGTATGATCCGGAGAGGAAAGAGATGAGGACGAAGATGAAAGGGCACAAATGTGATAGGATAGCAGCAGAGAAGCGGGACAAGACTAAAAAGCTGATGGAGCAGATGCCGGACATGTTACTGGCCTACAAGAAGAGGAGGTGGGAGAAGAAATTGAAGGAAGAAGAGAAGAAAAAGTAGCTTGTCTGGTTTTGTGTGCTTGGTGGTAGGAAGATTTTCATTGTTTTCGTTTCGGAACTTCCATGGCACTCGCACGGCACACATCGGATGCTGCTCTGATCTAGTTGACGTGAAGCGAAAGTCTGAAAGGTCATTTCATTTCCTCCTTCTGAACTAGCCCAAGTATCACTACTCAAGGATTCAAGTTTCTCCCGTATATCTGCTGTAAGAATCAAGATCCACAGGGGATCCTGTCCAACTACATTTTCCTTTGTTATTGAAGAGCCTTCCATCGCTAGACGTTTTAACAATTAATTTGAGATCCTTTAAGCATTCGGCCATTCGCTAGTTAATGCTTTGCCTCAAAATGTCCTGCCCTGCTTAAAATTAGTAGACCAACAAGTATGTAGATAGATACCAGATGATATAAACCTGAAAAAAAATGTTTTTCCATTTACTCGAATTCTCGACATAAATTCAGAGCCATTCTAAAAAGGATGGAAAAGGAAAAGATCCCAATGATTGTAAAATAAGAACCGAGTCCCCCAAAAATGAAGTTGAACTAATTTACAAGCACAACTACCCTAATGAATTACCTAGACACTTGGCCTGGCTGGAAATAATACATAGATGCATCTTGATCCTATGGGAGCAGGGAAAGGTGTGCAAACGAAGTTGCATCTGCCTGAAGTCCGATTGCATAGATTCGAAGCGAAACCCCATCCAACAACACGAGTTAACAAGTCGGGTTGGTTTTAATTCTCCAAAAATGAGCAGAGTAGCTTCCTGGTGGAACCAGGTTTGCCTTGGTGCAGAGTGGCCATTCTTCTACACTGAGGATTATGTAACATGAAGATTGTTGTACTACGATATGTTGATTGTCGCACTCCCTGCAGATGCCAAGTTCGCTGCACGATTACTTCCGAAATTCTTCCGATTGGATTCTCTTGCAATCCGTGAACCAAACTGCAAAAGCAAAACGGCGTTAACAGTTGGTTTAGTGATTCCAAGATATGAAGAGACATATACTGTAACTTTGACGAACATCAAACGAAGTAATAGCGGTTCTGTTATTATGTCCTATTTGTCCTTTAAGCTTATAAATAGGCAAGTGACGTCCTTGTGACCCCCCAGGATAGCTAATCAAAAGTTGGTAAACAAGCAAGTCAACAGTCAAACAAACCTGGATTGCTCTTTTAGGCATAACTGCTGCTTCGTGCAAACCAAGCAATATCGCAACCTTGAGGAGAATTAACACCAGGTTTAGGTCATCTTGATATCTCCTGGTGAAACATGACGATTGCATAGGGTAAGAATAAATTTGCTGCTGACCTGTCTTAGGATCTTCTTTTCACCAATTCCGATAGGTTGATCAAGATCAGCAATCTTCCACAAAGGTATCTGAAGGAGAGTCTCAATAACATCTTCGTCCAGAAAGGGGAACCTGGCCTAGTATGCATAACATATAGTTAATACAAGTACAGATAGACAAAGGCGTTACCTCTGTTTGAGTTGTTAGACTTACCTCCTTCCCATTATCAGCAATGCACCTATCATCTCTTCCCATGTTCCGCTTCCATATTCTCTGCATGTCCAGCTTCATTTCCTCATCAAGCCCAACCCAGCTTCATTTCGAACCATAGTTAAGTATCTTGGTCGTTATGAGGATACTGAAGTAAATACAGAACCCTGACATGGTGAAAGTAAAATCTGCACCTAGCATTTCTGTACTTTGTTCGATGCCTTCCATAGCCAGCACACTGTTCATCAGCACCAGCACCCACAAGGACTATTTTAGCCTCAGACTTGTACCTAATCCTTTGATAACTTTCATCTTGATTATTACTGGTTCCCTGACATACCCAACCATCACCACTTGCAGCCAACCATAGGGCGACCCCTATATTCAGGTCCTGCAATACAAGCCAAGCTCATAAGTTTTTCCATCCAGGAACAGCATGATGAACAATGCATCAACTGTCTAACTGATAACCCCCCAAGTGCAATGAGATTGGGATCACTTGGCTCCTCAGAAACAAAAAGGGTTCATGATCCCACAGATATATTCAGTTTGAACCTCTCACTATCTTATCGTGTTTCTGGATGCAGTCACTGCAAGAAAGCAGGTATAGGATGTTACCATGTAGGTGCTTGCAGGGTGAATGAGCGACTTGACGTGCATCAATTCCGAGGACAAGTTGGACAAATCAGAATCGATCTCTACAAGCTTCCACCTGCATCCCCATCAACTCTTAGTAAAGCATGAAAGATTTGAAAAGGAGACCATACACCAAAATCTTCCAAGTTGATCAGTTCCCATACAATCAGCAATTTATATGAGCTCTTAGAGCAGCACAAGATTTCTTGTCTCCGTGTCCTTTCAAATTCCAATGGGCTTTTGTTCGGTCTTTTTCATATTTAAAGCTTATCAAATTCCACGCCAAGTCACAAAATACAAAAATAAAGGTTAGCTACCACTACCTCGTACAAAACTACTACGTCCGCTTATAGAGAAATCTAAGTTAAATATCTTCAACTACATGCTTTGCATACATGATATTTTATAAAGAAGTATGATCCAAGAGGACAATGGTGTGCCACACCTTCTCAATGGGGCAATTCTTTTAAGCTCCAGTAGTCCAGCCTTGGCAGAAATTCTATCAGGAGCAGACTCCCAGTCAAAGCTTACGTTCAGCAAGTCAATACCATCTGCGAATCAAGTAGAATAAATGACAATGGATTCCCAGATATAAATGGTGATCTGTTTAACAGATAGTATCCAAAAGAAAAGGAAGTCAATTTTAGTGTGACGGTCAAAAAGAGCGCCGAGAAGACTATGCATACATACAGCAGGGATCTAAACACTCATTCAATAAGGTCGCTAGTATCATAGAATCCAATCCACCAGAAAATAAGACCGCAACAGGAACAAAATCCTCTTGTCGGTTACCAAGCCTGACTTCCTGCCACTGACACGAGAAGACAATTTAAAATCAAGTCAGAGATCGTAGACTTTACTTAATTACTCCATATTCCTACCAATGACAGTATATCAAAGGAAGAGAGAACTAAAACAAATTCAAGAAGACAACTGAACAAAATCTATGGCTTAAAAACTTCATTACCTGTTCGAGTCAACAAACAGACAGACACGACTTGAATAATATGCATTAGTATAGGTAAGAATGGATTACCCAAAAAGGTAAAACTACAAACCTGAAAGTTTCGATGTGAAATACGCAACATAACTGATCTTCGAAGTGCACTTAACACATGGTCAGCTGGCGATGAAAGCGACAGTTTTTCCAGTCCTAGTCACACCAAAGAATATAAACACAAAGTACTTATCAGATATTATCTAGATAATAGAACTTTAGCCGAGTCTACTTCACACAAGACAATAATCAAAGATCATATCTGCATAACAGATATTTTACAACCTGCTGATTGTAAGTCCTGGGGCGTGGGTTTGACAAAAGCTCTCTCCCATTTGATGAGATCTACAAGCTTTGGACTACACCAGTCATGTTTTTTGACTTCACCAGTGACGCTTCCACTCAGCTTCAATGTTAAGCTGTAAATCCCACACGTTAACTCTTCCCAAAAGTCAGGGCTGGCCTTGCTATTGGGATCCAAGCCTGCACCATAAAGACCGCATTAAAAAATTGCTTATTTGTGCAATTCAATTTGCTTATATATATATATATATCATCAACGGGAGTTGGTCCAAGTGGTAAGGGACTTGAGTTCAAGCCTCACGAATAGAAATGCTTGACAGATATATCCAACTCATCTACCTTTCATCTTTAGGGCATAGATTCAAATGTCAACATGGAGTATGCATAATATGAAATGCGGCCAGGGAAAGCAGCTTCCACGAATGCAACCAAACATAACTAAAAAGAATAAAGCTCTACCAAGTGATCAAATACCCGAACTCCCTTCAACAGAAGCAAAAGGTGACACAGATGACAACAGAAACCGCGAGTCCACATCTGACGGCCAATGAACAAGTAAGCTCCGCCTACCAAACGCATCCCTCCCAAACCAGAGCGTCCTCGAACACTCCTACACGCGAATCCAACCAACCGTCAGAACCTCCATTCTGCTAACCCCTAACCCGGCTAGCAAAAAACACCACTCACCTGCCAGTAGATAACCGCCCACGGTCCCTTAGCCGCGGAAAGAACCTCCGGAACAGACTTCCGGCACCCTCCTAGCGCTAGCAAGAGCACCTCCCCGTCGTTGCTCTCACTGTCTACATCAACGCCTCCGAATATCTCGCCTATGAAATAGAGGGAAAAAAAATCCAATCAAATAAAGCGAACGGTTTCCCGCCGAGAAAAAAAAAGAGAGGGAGAAAATGTCACCGTTGAAGACGAGGACGTTGCCGGAGGAGTCGGAGAGGGGCTGGGCGACCGGGGAGAGCCCGCGGAGCTGGAGCGTGGCCCCGAGGAAGTGGACGACAGGGGGTTCGGGGGATTGGCGGTCGTCCGGGGAAGCAGGGTTTAGGAGGGGGAGGGTTTTAGTACCGAGGCTGTCGGGGCCGCGGCGACTTAGGGAAGACTTGAGGTCGTCGAGGGAAATAGGCACGTGGTCCACGTGGCGGCTGAGGGGTGGAGAGGGAGGGAGGAGGAGGATGGAGGATAGGTCTATGGTTGTTCCCGCCACTATTACGCCGATCCCGCACATTTTCTCTCTCCCTTCGTCTTCGCTCCTCCCCTCTCTCTCTCTCTTTCTTCCTGGCGTAAATGGGGAACATTAAGCTAATCCAACGTATATCACTATTTAAATTAAAACGCATGAAAAATGACCGTCAAAAAGTGCTTCCATAGCATAGTGGTAGTGCGTTCGCTTCGTAAGCGAAAGGTCGCGAGTTCGATCCTCGCTGGGAGCTGTTTTTTTATTTTTCAAACTCAAATTTTTATTCGTTGCTGCCCTCTCTCTCTCTCTCTCTCTCTCTAACCGGACCGGCAAAGCGACGCTCTCGTTGCCCGTAGTGCTCCAAGAAATGGGACCGGAGAACTCGTATTATTTCTCCGATGGGGAATTGAATTCTAGACTTCAAGAAATTACTACCTAACTATCTATTGTATTCTGTTTGGTATATATATGTAGCTCAAGTGTCATAATCTGAAACGACAAGAGTCTTATAAAGAACCCACAAGTGCAACATTCAAACAAAAACACTCGTAGTGCGCAAGCTATCTTTTTCGTTCGTAATATTTGGTCTTAAGGAATTAATTGTCAAGGTCTGAGATGAAAGAGTAAGAATTTTAGGAGGGAAGAGAGGTAGAGGGAACGAAGAGGAGGAGAATAAGATGGGGATAACGAGATGATTGTATTAAAAAAATTCAAACGGTAGGTCTGAAAAAAAAACCTAGCCGCTCTCTCTCTCCCTAGGCGATTTTTGAGGCGACTCCCAACTCCCCCGCATCTCGGCTTGGCTGCCGGCCTTGTCCCGCCACCGGTGACCATGGCGGAGCACCCACAGGCTCCGGGGAGGACGGTGCTCCTCCCTGTGCAGTCGTTTCTCCTTAATCGGACCGGGATTGCTCTGTTCCTGAAATCGACTCTTCTTCAACCTAGCCTCGCAGCTAGGGTTCAGTTCGCTGACCTTACAAAGATCACCCCGGTAGTTTCTCAAGCGCCTCCAACACGAGCCCCCGGTATTGCACAGACGTTGCCGGCCTCCACCCCCTCTTCCTCGGGGATTATTGTCTTGGCGGCTCACATGAAATTTCAGGCCGACCTCCTCTCTCCCATTCAGCGATGCCACAGATCTCTTCCCTTCATGTACGGTTACCCTTTTCAGGCGTCGTACAATGGAGGCACGGAGAGCGTGGTTCCGCATGTGACAGACGATGGTCGCATCTTAGTTTTGCCCACCGAGACAAGTGATGTGCAAGTTGGGAACAAGGATGTCCCGTACCCTTCGCTCCCATCGCACAAGGCAGCCCCCTCTACTTCCACCACCAAGCCTCCTCCGACGCCTGGTGTTCAATCATTTGCGGTTCTTCTAAATTCTGAGTCAGGAGGCAAGAAAGCGGATCAAGTGAAGGTCCAATGTAGAGAAGTTGATTGTATCGAGGTCGGTTCAGTTCATGGTAAGAAGATTTGGTGCCGGAAAGCTACTGGTGAGTTGAATCACGTTTCTACGTCTGTTACGTTAAATGTTGCAGTTGTGGAAAGCATTTTGGTTGATGATTTTCAAAAGGAATAGGATGTTTTGAAAGCTTTGATGTTGGTTCCTACTTCTGACTGAGTGGAAGTTTCTAATGTTAAAACGAATTTGCAAGTTATTGTTCCTCTAGATCCTAAAATCGGAAGTGATTTTGGACATGAGGAGACAAGCTCGAAGGTTCATAATAACTGCCCACCTACATCCAGTTCCGCCACGGTTGCAAATGAGGGGGCTTTTTTTTGCGAGGAAAAAATACTTCATTAACATTGAAAGAGAATCAAAACAGCTTACACACATACGAAATAGCTCAGTCGAGCACAACTCAACATCACTCGAACAAAGACCCTCCACCATCTCTGCCCAACCCAACTTGACTGAACACCCCTAATAGAAAATCCTCAATCCGAAGTGTTCCCCTCGAAAAGTACAAGGTTGCAGTCGCTGGCCTCATTAAAAACCTATCTAGAAAACCTGCCCCAAATAGGAAAAGACTGGATTAGGAAAAGAGTGCATTGCAGATGAACTCGCTCTAGCAATAACACTGCATATAGATAAACACTTCGAATTACTGTTGATACACCCATAACCCTACAGTCAAGACCCACCCAAGTTAACACTACCCACCCCAACTTACGCAAGTACCTGGTCATTCCATTGTTCATGTTGAAACGTCTCTGGCAAGAGCAGCACCAATAAAATCTGGCGACAATGTGAAGACCAGGAGCCCTCTAACTAGCAGATCCCGTATTTTGGCCAGCTCATGAGCCGCATTATTTACCTCCCATCGTGCAAAGCCAACACGTACCTGACGAAAGGGAACAAATAGGCTTCTATAGTTATCCAACAACATCGTAAGATCGTTTCTATCCGATAACTCACCTAACAGCTTCTGCATCACCAACTGACAATCCGACTCCACTTCCACTCTTTCTAACCCCAATGATGCAGCAAACTCCAGGCTCGTATAAACAGTTTGTCCTTCCAGTAAGGTCGGATGATTCAAGTTAGGAAACAACTTTGCTACCGCCGCTACAAAGACCTCATCAACATCACGTATCACAACCCCAACTTGCCCACCGCCCTCTACACACGTCCCCGCGTCCACATTCCCTTTAAATCAATCATTATCTGGCGTTTGCCATTAAGCACTTCTAGCCGATCTCACTCCCGTCGAAACCTCCGTCACCTCTAAAAACTCCTTCCAAAAATGAAATTTTTTTGATAGCACCTCTGAAACCACCACCTCCTCCCCCAGAGCAAACACATATGTGTTTCGAATCTTCCACAATGACCATAGCACTACCACCCTCCGACTCCACTCCATCGGGTTAGCTGGGCTCAACAAGGTCTCAAGAGCAGCCGTACATGAATCATTGCATCTGCACACTGACCTCCTGCCAAACAGCAACTGAAAAAGGGTATAGGAAAAAAAGATGAAAAGCAGACTCTGAATTTCCCATGCATAACAGACAGACATCATCAACCTCCATCACCCTCCTCGTTAAGTTTGCTATGACCGACAATAATCAATGTACATCTACTAACTCCCATCCTTTTTCTTAAGAAGGAGGACCGGTGAGGCAAATGGACTTCGGCTATGATGAGTGAAGTCAAACTTGAGCAACTGTTGCACCTGGGCTTCAATCTCTGCCTTTTGGAAGTGCGAATATCAGTAAGGTCTCGCCGCGATCGCGTCTGTACCCGGCACCTAGGAGATCCCATGGTCATGGGTTCTTTCCGATGGCAGCGAATGAGGTTCTTCAAACAAGTCATCAAAATTATCCTTGCAGCTGTTGGCAAAATTCCTCCAAAAATTCTCGGGCCCCAACTCTTTGTAACTCAAGGACGAAAATGTCCTCTTCGTTATCAGCAGCTGCCTCATTGTCATAATTGCTCTATCGGACCCAAGCTACCTCACGGATGCTCTGGATGTCAATCACCTTATCAAAGCTTGTCTCCCACCATGTAACTCAGCTCTGCTTGTTGTCTCGCATCCCCGTTCCGATAGCCCTTCAGTACAATATCCTTGCCCTTATTTTTTATCGTAGCTTGAGCTCGGACAAAATCAAAGGTGATCGGGTACACCTCCTGTATCCAATCAATTCCCAAGATAATATCATAAGTGCCAATATCCATCATACAGAAATGGCACTTGAAATTGCTGCCGCACATCTCCCAATCAAGTCCAAGGCAAGTCTTGGAGCAAAAGACTTTGGTGCCGTTATCTAGTCCAATAGTCATTCCTGGTGAATCCAAGATATCCAGCTTAAGCTCATCCACCAGTGCTGAATTGATGAATGTCGTCGTACTACCCATGTCGAGCAAAATCAATAAGGATCTGCCACGGAGGGACCCCTTCAATTTCAACGTCCTGCTTTCGCTGCTTCCATTATAGTGTGCATCAAGATCTCGACGATGCCTTCATCTTCAGCGAGATCCTTAATTTGTCAAAAGCTCCTCCGTCTCCTCAAGCTCCTCCTCAATCTCGTTGGTCTGCCCCTTCTTGCACATATGTCCCCGAAACCACTTATCCCCGCACTTGAAGCACGTGGGATCCTTCTTTGGTGGGGGATATTCGCATACTAGTTTGGCTCTGCCAGCAGCAAAATTAATCGTGGTTGGGTTCCGCATCAACTGAGCCCTGGACAATGACTTCACTGTGGACTCGCGTAACCGGGCTTTCTTGATGGCCTCGCCAATCATCGTCGAATTGTGAGCCTTGACCATCGTCTTGAGGGTATCTGCGAGCCCTCCAACAAAATAATACGTGAAGTATTTGTCAGAAAGGGTCGGATTCTCTCGCAGCACCATACCCTTCAATTTCTTGAACCTTTAGACGTACTCACTAACGAAACCGGTCTGCTTGAATTCTTCGACCACATCACCAGCTTGCCGGTCTCCAAACCTGTCGCACAAGTTGTCGACGAACGGATCCCATGATAGGTGGGGATTTTGGAATGACAGATTGATGAACCAGGTGTCAGCTTCTTCATCCAAGTAGAGGCTCGCCAATTTCACCTTGTGCCTTTCTTCTACGCCGTTGACGGCAAAATATTTTTCGCATTTCTGGACCCAATTCCTGAGGTTGGTAGGGCATAATTTTAGGAAATCAAGATGCAGCTTTTGGGAGGACGTTCCCAATGGCCGAGCCGCGGTTGGAGTCGTAGAAGCCGTTGCGGTTGAAGCCGTTGATGCTGTTGCGATCGGCCCGGTAGGTGAGGGACCCAAGATACCTTTGTCATCACCGGGTCTTTCGGTTGTTAGACGGGACACTAAGGTTTCTTGAATCTTCTCCAGCTTGAGATTGTTGTCATGAAAGTATTGGTCCATGCGACCCCAAGTCTCCTGGAGACGTATGGTAAACTCGTGAGTAAAGTCAGCCATGGTACTCTCGAACTTCTCAATTTTCTCATCTGCGGTTTGGGTGCGGGTAGCCGGAGTTATGTGGCTCTGATACCAAATGTCAAGGTCTGAGATGAAAGAGTAAGAATTTTAGGAGGGAAGAGAGGTAGAGGGAACGAAGAGAAGAGAAGAGAAGAGAATAATAAGATGGGGATAAAGAGATGATTATATTATTTCATGCATACTGACACGAATGAGCTACGTGCTACTTATAGGAGCTGCCAACTACCTATTACACCTCAATCAGCTACAATCACGTAACAACCCAAACAACCTAATCTACGTCCACGCCCAACATGCATGGCACTACACTACCTTAGGGAATTTGAAATTGAAACTAACAAACTGGACTAAATCAAATAATAATTATAACGTGCTAAGCTAGGCTCGTGACATCAATAAAAAAAATTCAAACAAAAACACCCGTGCAGCATTGGAATGATCTCTCTTCAACCACCATGCAAACGGCGTCGCATCCTCGAATCGACTTTCCTTATTCAACCACCCGCCCTCCCCTTCCTACAAAAGCAAAAAAGGAAATTTACGCGGGTGAGGAAGAGAATCTATTCCGTCAATCAACATCTTATAATCTTTTTACTAATTTAACCGCCCAATCACAGCCATTGAATTAACGTGGGGCCCACTCCCGCACTAATTCTCTCCCAATCAAAAGTCTGGAATTAAGGCTCTGGGGTCCTTGGAAACGTAACTACTTGTAGGGAAAGGTTTAGTATTATTTTTTAAATCATATAAATAGAAATTATAATAATATTATTTTATGTACATTTTGTTCATAAATGAATAATTGATATCCTTTCTTTCTACCCACTTTCTTTCTATTCTTAATTTTTTAGTATTTTAATATCCAAACTATATATGTTAATTTAATTACTATTTTCGGATACATTTTATAAAACTCCATTAATTTTCTGTTTTTATTTGATTGGTGAGAGGAACTAGGAAGAAGCCGGGACTCGGTCGGAATCTTACCGCCCCGAAAGGAATTTAACCCCTACGAAACCTCTTTTAACCGCGCCTATATAATAAGGTAAGGGTCTCCGCCTCCTTTTGTGTGTGATCCCTACCGCCTCCACTGGGATCCTTGCTCTCTATTCTAATAAGTTGAACGGTCCTCGTTTCGGAATTTTGGGTCTCTTTGATTTTTTTGCTATTCAATTCACTCGCTACTCCCTCACGGGGAGAGAGTTTCTGGGTGGTGGTGATTAATAAAAAGGTACTTTTTTAGTTCTACAACCTCTCTTGCTTTGCTTGGAAAGATTGGATTTTTCATAAAAGGGTTTTTGATTAAGTTTCATGTTGGTGCTTAAAGTTCGTTTCTTTGGTTTATTTTGTTGATATTTTGACTAGATCTTGTGCTGCTTGTTGTTTCAGCTATTTTTAGGGTTTAGGGTTTTAGATTGCACGTGCTGGGTCAGTTTGCTTGCTTTCAATCTTGTTGATTTCTGTCATAAGGAGGGGGTTTTGTCCTAAAGTTTGATTCTTGGCCGTTATCTCGATCCCAGCTGTGTCATCATCTGTCTTGCTTTCCAAGTATATCCATCGGCCAGTTTGACTACTAATACTTGATCAAGTTTAGATATTTGTTCTTCTCTGCGTCTTTAGTAAGCTTGGCCTATATTATTGCCCTTCATTGTTCTTCTCCGGGGTATGTTTGTGATGACTTGACTCTGATTCTGCGTGCACGCATGAGTATCGTCTGCGGTTGATTGAGTTTGACATTGATGGTGCCGGTGTGAGGAGTGTTTCCACTTTCTTCATTGTGGCGATTTGAATTTTTTCTGGCGTAGTCTCGTGGAATAATTTGTTGTGTTCATGCTCTCGATACAGATGGCTGCAAAGACAGAGGCTTCTGCTCACCCCCCGGAGGTGATCGGTAATGCCTTCCTGGAGCAGTACTACCCTATACTACATCAATATCCTGAGAATGTGCACAAGTTTTACCAAAATGCCAGTGTTATTAGCCGGCCTGCGGCTGATGGTTCAATGTCTTCTACGTCAACATTGGAGGTAACTCCTGTGCCAATTCAAGCACAACCATCAATTGCTGAAGTTATGCGAATGCGTCCTGCATAATAATCGTACCAAGCATGACAAACATACATAATATAGAGTGGCCCTTTGATTTACTCCTCTCTTTATTATCTTAAACATATATATTCACATTGATTTTTCTTTAATACAGTGTTAGTATCTGGTACCAGGTTGTGGAGTTATGCTTGTCTGGTTCATTTAACCCCTGGAGAATTTTTCCTTTGCTTATCTTGTTGATCCGCCTTAGTGGTTGGAAGTGCATTCAATATCAGTTCCCTTTTAAATTTTTAAGCATAATCCTGGAGCTTTTCTTTTTTTATTGCAGGGAATCAACGAGATGATTCTTTCGCTAGACTACAAGAACTCTCTGGTGGAGATATTGACTGCAGATTCCCAAGTCTCATATGGGAATGGAATTATTGTTCTTGTCACTGGTTACTTTACTGGAAAGGACAACCTGAAAAGGAAATTCTCTCAGCTGTTCTTTCTGGTCCCTCAAGAAGCGAATGAATACTTCGTCCTGAATGACATTTTCAGATATGTGGACGAGGATAAAGCAGCTACCTCGGAAAGAGATATCACTATTGATGCTGCACCAGCGGCTCCCATCACCCAGAACGGTATGCCCTTTATATATACCTTCCATTTTTTGCTTTAGCTTTTGCTTCATCACATGGTAATTTAATTTTGAACTTCAGTAAATGCAGAGGTCGCTGGTCAAACCGTAACTGATCCGGCAAGTACCACACTGGTGGAGGATGCTGCCAAATCTCTTGACTCTAATCATCCACTGGACAATGGAAAGATCTCTGTTGCTGGGGAAGCAGTTACTACTGGTTGCGTGGATGGAAAAACTCAAGATGATTCTGATTCTGTTCCAGAAAACACTGATGAGACTGGTGCTGAACCAGCTTCAGACTCTGCAGTTTCAAATAACCAGGAGGATGCTCCTAAGAAGTCTTACGCTTCAGTTGTAAGTTCAGCCTTGAATCTTGTTGCACGAGAAATTCTTTATTTGAACTAACCTTTTTGTTGTTGAATTGTATAGGCTAATGCTTTAAATTTTAAAAAGCAACCTTTCCAACAAAGGCCTTCATCAGCCAAACCAGTAGAAAAGCCAAAAGTGGCTGTTCCGTCGCCTGTAACATCTCCTCACCCTTCAAGTGCGGAGAAGAACAGTCGCCATATAGGTTTGTCTTTCGATGACTTTTTGTGGACATTATGTTTAGGTTACAGCTGCTTGCATTCCATGACTTCTCATATCAAAAAATTACCTGCTGCAGTTAAGGGTCACTCCATTTTCGTTGCAAACTTGCCTATGAATGCAACAACTGAGCAACTTAGGGAGACTTTTGAGAAGTTTGGGCCCATTAAACCTGAGGGTATCCAAGTTAGAAGTTATAAGGTATACTATTTGATGATCATGTGGTTTTTTGAGCTCT
Organism: Hypericum androsaemum; assembly: GCA_963995505.1. Lineage (NCBI taxonomy): Eukaryota > Viridiplantae > Streptophyta > Magnoliopsida > Malpighiales > Hypericaceae > Hypericum > Hypericum androsaemum. The sequence continues at coordinate 21,118,243 of OZ023184.1, forward strand.
CTGGCTTTTACAAATGACGATGAGTTTGTGTTTGCAGCAAGAAAAAAACTGTTTCGGATTCGTGGAGTTCGAATCAGCTGAGTCTATGCAGAGCGCAATCAAGGTACCATTTTAATGCCACTGCTGGCTTCACTCCAACCCTTTATTTGCATTAAATATTGCTCCAATGTGGTAGACAGTCAGTAGAAGCTTCAATTGGAGGTTTTAATCATCCATATGCGCTCGTGTGTCCGATTTCAGGTCACCCCTATCATGATCGGGAATCGTAATGCTCACATTGAAGAAAAGAAAGGCAAGTTCCTTGTTCATTTCGTCATGTGGTTCGGTTGCAATGTGTGATAAAACAATCTGATGCTCTACGTGCAGCTACCAACGATGGGGCTAAGGACCTACCGCCAAGGAGAGTTGGTTTCCGAAACGACAACTTCAAGAGCCGAGGCAACTTTGCAGGACGTGGATACGGAAGAAATGAGGGCGAGAACCAGGAAAGGTACTCCGGTCACCCCCGCAGTAACGGCCATGGGGGAGGAGAAGGTTACTATAAAAATTACCAAAACGGCGGTGGAAGGGCTTCCCGTCAGTTCCAGGAGCAAGACGGGAAGAATTAGTTGTATTGTCATCTATCCACTTTTATTTAGTATCTCATTTTTTTCCTAGTTCCAAATTCAGAGAGGGCATCTAGGTTATTTATTCGCGGCGTCCGTTTTCTTACAGTACAAGTAATAGAGAGTTTGGTTATTAACATATATGAGACAGAACATGCAGAGGTCTTGTCTACACTTTCGCAACTCTTTCAGTAAAAAATTCGCTAGTAATGTTATTTGTTTGTGTCATTCCCATAATGTATTTGTTTTTACAACTTGGGACACATGTTTATTTATTGTCATATTACGGATATCACGAAATTTTCCTATTTATGATAGGATTATACGCAAGCAATTCGTTATGTGTATGCATAGGTGATGAGACTTACTGTATGGGCAGTCCTGTTGGCCTACATCTAGTAGGATTTGAATTACGAATTTGTCAATTATGAATTTAGTGTTTTAATTATTCAGATATATCGTATATAGCTAACTTTCACAAATTGCAAATTCTAATTTGTTAAGAATGACTCAAATTAAAACTAAATAATCATCATTTGGAAGAATCTGTATTTCTATTATGCTTAGCGGAATTCTGGTGACACAGATGAAGCTTTTAGATGGGAACATCTCCCCCAAACGCTATTTGCTAAATGCTCGTATATGTATGGATGATGTGTGGCTTTTGGAGGTCGTCTTCCAGCTGTTGACGTGTGGATGATAACATTGAGAAACTTTCCATTTGATTTTCTTAAAAAGGAATAAGCCTAACAGACATCTAGAAAGGGAGCATACCTATTCACAGGCTGCCACCTAACCTCTGGCAATCATTTGTTCCTGTCCTCGGATTAAATACATTGTTCCAAACAATACGTGTTATGTCCCTTTTTTTAATTTTTTTGTGTGGAAGTCGAGGGGCAAAAACTCCTAGATATATAAACAAAAAGGCCAATTCCAACCTATTAAGTGTAAGTCCCCTTCTCGGCCTCTTGTGAAGTTGCGACCGCCGGCCTTGTCAAAATCCTATCACGAGAAAATCCAGTGGGAAAATCTGTGATAGAAAAAAAGTACCTTGGGAAAGAAAGTCTCTCCTTGACGTTTGGTGTATCGCATAACCTTGCCTTGCACTGTCACTAGATAATACAACTCGAGAAGGAAGATCCCCCTTGACTCAGCACCATTAACATCTCTAATCATATGAGTACAGCGGGAAAGACTAACTCCACGCAGTCGTCCAAATACACATCCAAACAAAAAATCGCAGGAGTATCAAAAACAACATGCTCAAAGGAAATCTCGAGAGCAAACTTTGATAACGCATCCGCCACCCGATTTTCCTCACGCCAGTATGCCGAAGATCAGTTTGCCAGTCCATCTCTAGAAGTTCTCTCGCCCTCGAAATGAGAGTGGCAAGAGGATGTGCCCTGTCAACAGGGCGTCCAGCACAGAGGATGGCCAGAGACGAGTCCAACTCCACCTGGACCCTCCTGAATCCCCTCTCCCAAGCCAGCTCGAGGCCTAGGATCAAAGCCCAAAGCTCCGCAGCCATGGAGGTGTAGCTCCCAACGCCCTTGGCGAACCCACATAACCAAATACCACCCGAGTCACGGATGATACCACCAGCCCCGGTAGGACCCGGGTTGCCCATCGAAGCTCCATATGTATTGAGCTTGACGAAACCCTCCATAAGACGATGCCAGGAGACTAGGATCTCCCGACGGAGGAAAAGTGGAGTATTATGGTCTTCTAGAACACGAGAAAACTCATGTGCTTGTGAAGTAATGAGAGAAGGGGGTGCCCCGAGCCGGTACCTGGCCGAAAAACACAATCGCTCTACCATCTCCAAAGCCACCAGCAAGCAGTCACGAAAGTCGTAGCCCACGACGGACCCACCGTAGAGGTAGTAGTGTCTGAGATGTTGGCCCAGAGCCACCGGCGGGAGTTCCTCCTAGTGTAGAAACTCCGAGGTAGGCGAGGCAAAAGGGACGCCCAGACCGACCTATATAACTTGCAATCACGAGACATATGCATCAGTGACTCAGACTCCGTGCCACATCTCGGGCAAGTATCATCCTCCGTGAAATGTCTCTGAGCCCGCTCCTCATTTGTCATCAGCCTGCAATGACAGAACAACCAAATGAAGAAACGAATCCTCTCAGGGACCTGTAAGGTCCAAATCCGAGTCCAGATTGGGTCGGCAGGCAACATCGCCACATCCCTGCACAAAACCTGATAAAGAGACCGAGTGAAAAAGCGCTAGGGATGGCGATAGGTAGGGTATGGTATCAGTAGATCATAACTAATACGTGAAGATTAATCATGAAATTATTAGTATATCAATAATAAAAATTAGAATTATATGTATCTCGAATTTGGAGTCAATAATAACATGAATCATATTTCAGAATATTTGAGAAATCTATAACAATTTATAAGTAAAAATATAGATAAATGAGTCTATTTAGGATTTTATCAGGATCTACCTAGAGTAAGGTCCAAAGTAGGATAAAAGGGTAACGGTAGGGTAAGAATTCATATGATTCATACCTACCCTAGACCCCTACTCTAAAAGTGGACCCATACACATACCTACCCTAGACTCACAGACCCTTGATCTACGGGGTAAGAGTGGGGTCCGACCCACAGGACATGAATATTTCTGTCATCCCTAAAAAGCACCCATCTTGAGTGAGACTCTAGGATAATGAGTTCGTCCAAGCCGATGAACCCTGCAAAACAAGTCGAAGTCAGAGAACCAATAATATCAGATTAATTTTTAAAAAAAATCTGTGAATTATTATCATTATCGAATGTGGAAAAACTAATTTCTATTTATTTATAATACGCGATTTTTTAATATCTTGTAAAAAAATATTTAAAAAACAATAATTTTCTTGAACTATACTTTCCAGCGTTACAATACAAACAACAGACGGAGCCTTATTAATGATAAGCAATTGGGGAGGGGAGCACGTGTCAAGTTCAGCAGCACCAAAAGGACAGAAACGGGGTTCCTGTCAGAACAAGCACGTGTCGGAGTCCAGCAGCTCATGATCGCCACTTGTCTCCTTCTTCTTCTCTCCGCATGTAACCTCAGCGGATTTTAACCTCCCTCCTGATTCCTCTTCCCTCTCCGAAGCGAAGTACCTCGTCTTTAAGCAAACCTCCCTAAGACCCAGAGACCAGCTCCTCCCGAAGAACACGAACAATAAGTAAAGTCGGGAAAAATAAGGTTGGACTAATCTGCTTTTGGTTTCGAGTCGGGTCGAAGTGAACTTGGGGCGGGAGAAAAGAGGAGCGCTAGTGAAGTGAACAGTTTTAAGTACGATTAGTAACTAGCAGCAGTAAAAAGGCAATGAGTAGCTTGTCGCTGGAAATCAGCAAGTACCCGAGAGATCTGTTGGAAAGATTCAACCTTTATGGTCCAAGTGGGGCCAATCTAGAGGAGGAGGAGGAGGAGGAGGAGGAGGGAAATGAAGGGATGGAGCTGGAACTGGGGCTGTCTCTAGGGGGGAGGTTCGGGGTGGAGAAGAGCAGGTACAGTATTGGGACCTACTCTTTCTTCAAGAGGAAGAAGCTGAGGAGGTCGTCTTCTATAGCCGGTTCGATACCCCCCCTGCCTAGGGACGAGGATGGGGCCTTGGCGGAGAAGGTGACGGCGGCGGTTGGGGGATCACAGTACCGGCCGACGGGGTTGTTGAGGACGTCGAGCCTGCCGGTGGAGACGGAGGAGGAGTGGAGGAAGAGGAAGGAAATGCAGTGCTTGAGGAGGAAGGATGCTAAGAGGAGGAGGAGCCAGAAGCAACAGGGAGGAGGAGGAGGAGCCTCTGAATTGGAAAGTAAGGATTGCCTTCTTTACTAAGATTAGTTATCTTTTAAAGTTTTGTTGGGTTGAAATTACGTATCCTGTCGCAAAAACTCTCTGTCGTTATAGGATCTCTTCCGAAGTGAATGGTGATGTGCAGACCGGAGATGGCCGTTTCTATCTTCTACTATCATCATTATTCAATTCACTTGGTTATCCATTGTCGAATGATGCCAGCCCAGCTTTGCACTCATGATCTGTTTTTTTTTTTTTGCTCACATGATCAGGTGGCAAAACTCGAAGCTCTGCTAACACGCAGTCGTTGCAGGACCGAATCAACCAAGAAGCAGCAGGTTCCTCCGCGACGAGGACCAATGAGAATCCAAACATAACCTCCGGAGCAAAGGTGGATGACAGAGGAAGGGAAAACACGTCGACCTCCGCAGGAGAAATGCCTTGCGTCTCCACGAAAGGAGATGGTCCGAACGGGAGAAGAGTCGACGGCATATTGTACAGTTATCGAAGAGGAGAGGAGGCCAGGATAATGTGCGTATGCCACGGCGTCTTCCATACCCCGGGCGAGTTCGTCAAGCACGCCGGGGGCAGGGATATCGACAACCCCCTCCGGCATATAGTTATGAATCCTTCGGTTCCATCCTTTTAAAACCAGTTGGCCTTTCTGCCCCCTTCAAAGAAATCCGGAGATGTGTTGTAGGATGAAGAACAAGCTTAAAGATGAGAGAGATTTTGATTTATATCTTTGCAAAGCTTTTTGAAGAAATGTTTTTTTTTCTTTCTAAAGTCGGTGCTTATTAAGACGGCGGCCCGCTACGTTGTCTTGTGTTATTAGGTTCGATTCTCGTTGATCCGATAAAAAATTAAGACGTTGAGAAAATTGTCTTTTAAATAGTACTTGATAGTACTCAAATCCGATAATGGCCGAAAGTGCTTTTGGGTCCTAACAGATCGACTTGCGTGCATATTCATAACCTGCCAACGTGAGCCATTGAGCAATGCCAATGTTTTTTACGAGCGATTAATTGTCCCCTACAACTAAGTTAGCTTCATATTTCAGAATTTAGAAATTGAGGTATTTAATTAATTTAATATAATTACTTATTTGTTACTTTATATACTAGTTGTTCATGTTTTTGTTGGGATTTGTCGAGAAGTGGCAATTGGCAGGCGCCATGTAGTTGGCAATTGCCAATAGTCTGTTACAGAAGAAGGAAAATTCTGGCAACTTGCGATCGCAAGTCCTCAGCGGCAAAATTTTTCTGTTTGTTTTGGCTCTTGTTTCAGACTCCTAATTCGACCTAAATAGGTTTCTTGTACACCAAGGGTTCGTCTATTATATAAAAACATGTTACCCTATGATTAGTTATGGCTTTGTGACTCGGATCTATCAATAAAAAGTTCTCCTTTCTTCCCGTGGACGTAAGCATTAGGCTGAACCACGTTACCTCTTGTGTCTGTGTTTTTTGCGCATTTTGTTCTCTTGGTTGCTGAAATCCTAACAATTGGTATCAGAGCTAAAGTTGGAGGATTTTGGACAGTGCGAAGTTTGCTCTTGTGAAGTTTGATGGCTCACCGAATTTGGGTTATGGCAAAGGCGTGTTAAGGATCTCCTCGTGCAATAAGGGATGGTCATCGCACTCTCGGAGAAGAAGCCCGAAAAGATGGAGGACCAATAGTTGGTAGAGTTGGGGGCCAAGGCAGTAGCGATAATTCGCTTGTGCTTGGCGGACGATGTGATGTATCACGTCATGGATGGGGAGTCACCACTGAGGTATGGAAGAAATTGGAGACAATGTATATGTCTAAGTCGTTGTTGAACAATCTCTATCTTAAGCAAAAGTTGTATGGGCTTAAGATGATAGGGGCTCGGATTTGAGCCAATGCATCAATATTTTCAATCAATTGTTGAGTGATTTGAGAAGGGTTGATGTGAAGTTCGAGGAGGAAGATAAGACATTGTTGCTCCTGAATTTCTTATCGACTTTCTATGAGAATTTGGTTACAACCCTAACTTGGGGGAAGGAGTTCCTAGTGTTGGAGGAGATTACAAGTGCTCTGCTAGGATTTCATCAAAGGAGAAAAATTAGCGATGAACGAATAGAAGGGCTGGTTGTGAGGGGTAGCCATGGTGGTCGTAGTGAAGGAAAAGATGGAAGGGGATCCAAGTTGGAGTCAAGGAGGTTCAAGAAAAATTGCTTCGAGTGCGGAGAAAAAGGGCACGTGAAGAAGGATTATCCAAGAAGAACTCGGGATCGTGAGAAAAAATGATCTGGTTCTGTCAATGTAGCCTCTTATTCGGACGGGTCGGATGGTGACTGTCTTTCTATTTTGTCAGGTCCAAAGCACTCTGATTCCTGAATTTTGGATAGCGCTTGTTCCTTTCACATGATGCCCAAGAGAGGGTGGTTCGACACCTACAATTTTGTTGATTCAGGTATGGTAACTATGGATGAAGGTTCTGCTTGTAAAGTCACTGGCATAGGTGATATCAGGACCAAGATGTGGGATGGTGTCGTGGTAAAGTTGTGTGAGGTTAAGTATGTTCCAAAGTTGGAGAGGAATTTGATCTCATTAGGAGCCTTAGATTGTAGCAGGTATGGCTATAAGGTTGTAGGCGGGCTAATTGAGGTGGAGAAGGATGCTATGATGGTGATGAAGGGTGAAAGAGATGCAAGGAATACCTACAGGTTAGTGGGGGGCACTGTTGTAAGTAGAGTCACATCTTTGGATTTCGATGGAGAGAGAAAAAGCTCAAGTCATATGAGGTTGGTTCGTATGAGGGAGCAAAGGCTTGACATGGATGGTTTGAGTGTAGTTGGGATTCGCAGAGACATAGATAGCAAGTTATGGTTGTTTCGTGGAAGTATGGTTAGTAAGGAGCCATGGTTGTCTCGGAAAAGTATTGTTAGCCGGGCTCCGCTATGGTTGTCTAAAGGGACGTGCACATCAAAGGTGTTGGGTAGGTTTGGCATTGGGCATGCGAAGCTGTTGGTAACACCACGGATAAATCAAGTATCTCACTCAAGGCCGAACAATGGAGTTTGAGGCATGTCGAGGGTTCTACTTGGAGGAACAAAAAGTTGTCTGTTGTATGCTATGGCAAGTATCATTGGTTTAAGGCAAGAAGGTCCAGCGGAAAAGTAGTTCGAGGTTGTGGAATATGGGGTTGACCGGAAAATAGAGGGTGCATCTATTGGTCGCAAGGTTGCTTCAGCAGGTGGACTTGTTAGTTGAGAGTTCGATGGAGATTGGAGGGAATAGACCAAGCAGGCTCGAGAGCTCGAGCTTGGGGGCTGGCTCCAAGTGATTGAACAAAAGATGGAGAGAAACTGGAGATGATCTTATTGATGGTAGTTATTTATGGTGCGAGGTGGAGCAGGTAGAGTCGTTTGGTTTCGTAAGATCTCATAGTGCTTCATGGGGCAGTGTCTCATCAAGGTGGAGTTTGTTGAAGTTCGGGTAGAGCTTTATGGTTCTTTCACGGGATGACTTCTCGCCAAGGTGGAGATTATTGGGATGTCGAGAAGTGGCAATTGGCAGGCACCATGTAGGTTATGATCGCCAATAACCTGTTACAGAAGTTGAGAAATTCGGACAACTTGCGATCGCAACTTTTCAAAGGCAAAATTTTCCTGTTTTGTTTCGACTCTTGTTTCAGACTCCTAATTTGACCTAGATAGGTTTCTTGTACACGTCTATCATATAAAGACGTGTTACCCTATGGTTAGTTATGACTTTGTGACTCGGATCTATCAGTAAAAGTTTTCATTTTTCCCCGTGAACGTAGGCATTTATCTCTTGTGTCCGTGTTCTTTGCACATTTTGTTTTCTTAGTTGCTAAATTCCTAACTGTGGGGTTGAATAGCTACTAGTATTCTTGTTTCCATATTTTAAACAGTCCGAAAAAGTTTGGGTTCAAATTCAGTGGGGACATGGGTAATCCTCACTGAAGGGGATAGGGGCAATATTAAAAATATAATTATGAAAATAATTAAAAAAAATATCAGTCAAACAATACAATTTATGGAAATACAAGTATGGGAATATTGGTATTACTGTACTGAAATATTGGTTTCCATCTTCTCGGATATTGGTTTTCATCTTTTATGCTATTGGTTTCATTCTACTATGATATTAGTTTCATTCCACTATGATATTGGTTTCATTCCACTATGATATTGGTTTCCATCTTCTCGGATATTGGTTTCCATCTTCTACGCTACTGGTTTCATTCTACTATGATATTGATTTTATTCTACTATGATATTGGTTTCATTCCACTGTGATATTAGTTTTCATCTTCTCCGATATTGGTATCTCATTATAAGTGAAAAGATATACCATTTGAATGTATTAGTTTCATTCTTCTCGAATATTAGTATCATTGTTCTAGGATATTAATATCATTCTACTTTAATATTGGTATCAAAAGAAGATATTACTCATAATATAACGAGAACCCTAAACGATGACGACTAATCACACCACGATCCACAAAATTCAAAGGACATAGATAGAGAGATTGAAGATCTAGAGGCGGCTGCAGTCGGCAACGAAGATGGGCCTCGCGGTGCGGCTGGAAGATGATCTGACCTTCTCGATGGCCTTGACGACGTTGAGTCCCTCGACGACCTGGCCGAAGATGAACTTTTTCAGACCTCCATGAACTTTGAATACGTAACTTGGGATATTGAAGATCTGGCTCTTCCTGCACAGTGACAAAAGAGGATCAAACCCACAAAGAGGCTCGCAAACTGATACACTTTTTTTAGATAAATTAGCTATATCATGAAAACAGCCAAGAAAGCAAGGTAGTTGGAAGACGCACCCACGAATTCAAAGGTTTGTTGTTGTCAGCTGCTTGCAGTAGATTCTCAACCAGAGACTTGGCCGCATCTCGTTCCCGAGTCATGGGTTTCGAGGATTTGGGGGGTGGGGGCGGCGGATGGAGAGGAGAGAAAGAGAGGATATTTTTTTTGTTGGGAAAATCGTGGGATTATATAGGAAAATGGTTGTAATCTGGTGGAACCCTAATAGGTATGTTTGGATAAAAACTCGAAAATACCCCCGACGGATTCTGACCATCAGATCTATAAAAAAAGAATTTGATCAAATCTAATGGTCTAAATTTAATCCATACCATGGGGACGACTTTTATGTACTCCCCACTGAATCCTTCAATCGGTCTGGCGTTGAATCAAATAATTGAATATGTAATTAAGGGGAGACCCAGCTAATTAATATTAAAAAAATGCAATCACCTTTTTCGGTGGAATCCAAGTGCCCGTCAGTTACCAAATTGTTTATGTTAAAACTAAAAGTGGCGATCTGCTGTGTACGTGAGAATCCCAGTCAAAGATGGGCCATTACAAGGGCCCACACTAATCGTAGAAACGTGGGCTTGGCCCAAAGAGATAGACTTAAAAGTAGATGGACTTGGTTCAAGATCACACGATTTTGGTTGATCCAAATCTCCCAACATAATTATGTACCAAATAATGTCATCCAAACCTTCTAAAACACTCCCTATTTAAACAAACCAATACATGTAAATTTTAAAGTTGGTGAACAAAAAAATACAAGGGAAGATTTCAGGTGCTACGGAGAAGGAGGTCTCAGAATTGATAATAGTGGACCACTACTACTAGAAAACAAGTTACGATTGTCTTCGAAGGAGCTATGTACAACTGCGAACTTATTACTCATTATATCCTCTTTAATGTTTGAGGGTGGCAATATTGGTCCAATGCCACAAGAGCTATTTATAATTAAAAAAAATTTACTCTATATTGAATCGAGTTGATTTTTCACAAAATTTCACTCTTTCTATGTTTGATTCTATGGTGTATTCTTTTTTATTAATAAAATCTCTACTTATTACAAAAAATACTAGAAAACAAGTTGGGTTTCAAATTCCCACCTTGTATTATTATGTGACATGGACGCCTCCCACTGATCCGACAAGCGATGCAACAAAATTAGGTTACCCAACTCCAACATGGTGGTGGGGAATTAAAACGGTTCTCAAAAAATTTTCCCAAAATATATTTTTAATACAGTTGTATGCCTCTCTTTTTTTGGACGAAATCACCGGATATTCAATTACTGATATAAATCTACTGATGCATGTTCTAGCTCTATTAAACAACAAATGATGAGAAATATCTCATTATCAAATTTAACCCATTTATATTCTCAAAATTGAAACTCAAAAATCAGTTAAATTACAATAACTCATCACCGAATAATACAACCACATTCTCAGAAACTAAATTCAATGCATCTAACTAAATTGGAATTATTGTTGCACAGAGGGAAAGTGGTTCCCTTCTCTGTGCCAAGAACAGGAGTAGAGAGTCTCTTTCAAGCGTACAAATCTGTACACACTTTGTCACTGTAACCATAAAGTTGGATCAGCACAAGATGGCATCGGGGCAACACTGACATGCCCTCGCACTTAGTATGAGCAAAACTACAATGGCGCTAGCGACATGGAATCAACGTATCATATGGTTAAAATTTTACAAATGAAAAAATATCAATAAAAATATTGTCCATTAAACATGATTTGATAATGTTCGACTCTAAAAACTGTCGACCTAATCATTAGCATGGCGACCGAAACCAAAGGTAGAAAGTGGCACTATTGATAAAATGATCAAGGGAGCCAAACTTCTAAAGAAAATAAATGATTTATCAGAGCAATTGGGAAGTCGATAAGCGAGAAGGCCCACGAAGCGACTCTTGTGATAAGATAGCAACTCGGAGATTAAAGGCCCATGATTGATATTGATTGGACACTTCAACTTCTCGATTCCTCATCTCATGCCATTAACTAAATGTGAGACCATTGTTTTGTCCGTTTACTAATAATCTGAATAGGCAGGCCATCCTCAAATGTGACCGAGTCAAAATATAAATTTTGTCTTATTTATTCGTGTTTTAACTTCATTAACATTCCATGAGAAGTACATCTTAAAATAATACATGGAAAAAAATTGTTCTAATGCTAAGATAAAATTTTCAAAATTCTAAAATAATATATTAATAAATCTTAAACTAAAAACTACTTAAACGAACATGGTAATTTCAACATAATGTCGTCTCTTCCAATCACATCAACTTATCATTTGTAAGGAAAAAATAATAATCTGCTATATATTTTTCCTTAATTGTGTATCTCAATAGCATTTTGCCTGCTTATAATTATGGTTACTTTCTAGTTATAACAGAAGCACCGATCGAAAAACTAATCATGTTATATTGGGAAGGGAATGTCGGATTACTAATACTTTAGGATATAACAACAGCAGTTAGCTTTTGTCTAAGAATGGTCCCAAAGTCCTACTGTACTAATTAAATTTCCTATCAGTAATTCCCCCAACGTCCTTGACCTACAGGGAGATATTTATCATACAAGTGTCCCGTTTCTATTTGAAGTGGATAATGAATTATTAGAGCCATGTACATAAATCAAAACTTGCATAAAAGCTTTGGCAAAAGTCGTTATTTTGTCTCACAAAAAAAATTGAAAAAGAGTGCAAGTAATATATGTGTTGCACCTGATTTGCTTGCTAACACCTGATTTGCTTGCTAACACCTTTTTTTTATAATATTTGCTATTCGGATATTTACTAGACTAACTAATTCATGTTTTCAACAAGTGCAATATTTGAAAGGTGACAAAAAAATTTCAACGAATATTTAACACTGATGTATTTCTAATAACTCAAACTCGAAAATTTTTATTAAGTTAGAATAACTCTCTTACTAATTAACATAAATATTTGTTGTTTTTCTAAGTTCACCAAGCAAGGTGCTACAATAAACATCAATGGACTTTGGAGCCTGTAAAATTTTCACACCCCTATTTAAATTTAAAGGTTGCTTTAAATAATTCGATTGCGTCACGTAACTGGATCCTGAACTGTCTTATAGGAGTAATCTTATGCTAAATTGGGTTAATTATACATTATTACGTATAAGAAGGATGATGAATTATACATTAAATCGAAATATGTGCATCTATTTTTGGAAATTTTCTCGAAATCAGCCAAAAGAAACTTCATTTTGCCCAAGCTTTTTTGTTCTTTCGAGTCCCGTGATTTTTTCGTTGTGTTGTTTGTTTTGGTGTGGTTCGGTGTATTTGCGGGATTTTCTCCTTAGAGCTTTTGATGTATCTAGGCGCTAATACTCAGAGCACATCAGTTTCGTTCTGATGTTCGTTATCTGGTACGCAAGGTACAGTGCCTGTGGTGTTCTACTCTCTTGACGATCAATATTGAAGAATATACAACTTCATTTATTAAAAAAATTGCCACATGAAAAATTGATCATTGAATACTTGGGATTTTTAAGGTTTTTTATTTGGTTACTAATTATTAGTTACTTTGACCTAGACTATATTAACAGCATTTTTCAGGGAATTCAATGGTCCTCAAAATAAAAATAATAAGAATAATAGATCTACGGCTTTTATATATGTGAAAATATTTGAAGGTCATTGTTCCGGCCGGTTAGTGTTGCTTTCAGCCGCAAATTCTGTTGACTTCTCATTTATATCACAATACGCAAGAATTTATGTCCTTGCCTAAATCTATAGGGATGGCAATGATTAGGGTATAATAAGGTATTGGTAGAACTTAATTTATATCTTAGTTTTTGGAGTTGGATTTATACCTTATCAGCGATCTTATAAATTTTTTATTGTTAAATTCATACCCTACCCTTCAGGAGATCCAAGGTCTACAGGGTCTGCAGGGTCCGACCCTTTAACGTTCTATTTTTTTGATAATTATTTTACAACATATTTTTATTATTTTAATATAATCCAAATAAAAAATTAAGAAAAAAGTCAAAGTTTATGTAATAAAATGATAATATCAAGTTAAAGTTGAGAGTGAACTATAAATCAACTAGTTCAAATGGACAACTGTTGATCACAACATAAAATGAAACACATACAACTACGTCGTCAGTCAAAAAATAAAACTTAAAAAAATTCTTGCATAATATAAAGTTAACTTCAAAATAATTTCTTGCTAAATTTCTAAGTGACTTCTGAACAAGTCTTATTGATCATCTTCTTGCTCTTATAATCTAACTCTTCTCAGTAGGTTCTGCATATAATTTAAATATTTAATTACTTAATTAGTCATATAATTATCTTAGTAATATAATAAATATGGATCTAAGTAAGGTATAAGTAGGATCTAATTAGGGTAGGGTCTAATTAATTGGTCTATGGATAAGGTCTGGGTCTGGGTCTGGGTCTGGGTTTATATGGACCCTATCCAGACACAGACTCTATCTAAATAGATAGACCCAAACTCATACCCTACCCAAGACCCATAGACCCTATGAGCCATAGGGTAGGGTAATTGTTGGAAAACCTTGAATAAAAATTCAATGCAAAGCCCAAAGTGGAAAGGCCCAAAGTGGGAGGCCAAAAGAAAAAAGGAAAGTGCAATCCCACATTGGAAAGTGGCACCAACATTTTCTAGTTTATAAGGAGAAACTCCTTGTTGACTAGGAAATGAGTTGACCAAATGGAAGGATAGCCAACTCGGACCGCGGCGAGGATGGTGCTACGCACGAGTACGAGCACGCGCACGCACCCACGCACGCGCGTGTGCGTGTGCGCATGACACATTGGACGCAGGTCGCAATGGGCGCTTTGTGGCGCACTTGGCACTTCGCACGTGTGCATCGTATGGAGGAGTCTTAAGTATTTTGTCCTAGTCTGGAGAGAGCTACGTAGCTACCAAAGTGACGAGGGGCTGCGAGCACCTTCCAGGATGGCCACCGAAAAGGCACGAAGGGCTAGAATATCCCGGAAGTTTCTAGACGGCCGAAGGGCTGCGAGCAATACATGAAGGGACGTGAAGAGGCTGGAGCAATCTGCCTAGCAAAGGGACATCTCCGAAGGGCCACGAGCGATCTGGCTGCCTGCCTGAGTCACATCTCTTCGGAAGTGCCTTGTGCCCCTTCTGAGTGCCTGCCTGCCACTCTTCCAGCGCCTATAAATAGGCCTCTCCCCCTCATTTGCACACCATCCCAGCAGTAAGTGCATTCCATAAGCATTGTTGTCTTCTCCTCTCCCCCCATTCTTCACTGCAACTCAGCGAGTCCTTCCAAGTAGCTACGATGGTCGAGAAGCTCCCTCCGCTCTGGAAGGACTTCAAGAGCTATCTCAAGCACAAGAGGAAGGACATGGGCCTAGAAGACCTGATAGTGAGACTTAGGATCGAGGAAGACAACCGAAAGCCCAAAGTCAAGCAAGGCAAGGCCAACTCTGAGACCACCGTGCACCTCGCTGAGGGAAAAGGTGGCAAGAAGAGGAAGAAGTCTGGGGATAAGCAAGAGAAGCAAGAGCCCAAGAAGAAAAAGAACAAGAAGATCAAGGGCGACTGCTATAACTGCGGCAAACCCGGCCACATGGCTAAGGACTATCGCCAGCCGAAGAAGGACGATCAAGGAAAGGCTAACCTGGCTGAAGACTCATCCGAAATGGATCTGTCAGCTGTGGTATTTAAAGCCAACCTGGTGGACAATCTGAGAGAGTGGTTCGTGGACACAGGAGCTACCCGCCACGTCTACTCGGATAAGGAGATGTTCTCGAGCTATATCCCGATCACCTATCGAAAGCTGTTCATGAGAAACTCCGCAACGTCTAAGATCATCGGTCTGGGTAAGGTGGTCCTGAAGCTGACCTCAGGAAAGGAGCTGACCCTCAAAGATGTACTGTATGTCCCGGACATCCGCAAGAATATAGTTTCTGGCTCATTGTTAAGCAAAGCCGGTCTTAAGCTTGTATTTGAGGCTGATAAGTTTGTACTGACCAAAGCGGGTCAATTCATAAGAAATGGTTATCTAGAAAAGGAGCTGTTTAAGATGAATGTAATAACTGTACATCGCACCTTTAACGATAAAAATAAAGTTAACGCTTCTTCTTACTTGGCCGAGTGTTCTAATTTATGGTATGGTAGATTAGGACACGTAAATTTAAACTCGCTAAGAAAGTTAGTAAGTTTAAATTTATTACCGAATCTAGAGTTCAACCCATCTGATAAATGTGAAGTATGTGTGGAGGCTAAAATGACCAAAATACCTTTTCATTAGGTGGAAAGAAGTACTACGCCTTTAGAGTTAATTCATACGGACACTTGCGATATGAAACACGTGCAAACTAAAGGCGGGAAGAAATACTTCATCACGTTTATCGATGACTGTACGTGATATTGTTACGTATATCTCCTAAAGGGCAAAGATGAAGCTCTTGATGTCTTTAAGAGATATAAGAATGAGGTTGAAAATCAACCCAGCGTGAAAATTAAAATGATCTGAAGTGATCGAAGGGGAGAATATGTAGCTCCGTTTGATGAACTCTGTCAAGAACATGACATTATTCATCAGACGACTGCTCCATACTCACCTCAATCGAATGGCGTAGCTGAATACAAAAATTAAACTCTTAAGGAGATGATGAACTCTATGTTGATTAGCTCGGACTTACCCCAGAACATGTGGGGAGAAGCTGTGCTCTCAGCTAACCACATTCTAAACAAGTTACCGCACAAGAAAAGGGATAAAATCCCATATGAACTATGAAAAGGAAGGAAGCCTTCCTACGGTTACCTTAAAGTGTGGGGGTGCCTAGCAAAGGTCGAAGTACCTAAGTCTAAGCAGGTGAGAATAGGACCCAAGACCATTGATTATATCTTTATCGGATATGCGCAAAATAATAGTGCTTATCGATTTTTAGTGCATAAATCTGAAAATTCTGAGATAAACGCGAGAATGGTCATAGAATCAAAGAACGCAACATTCTTTGAGAATAACTTTTCTAATAAGGAAAGAAAGGAAGGAAGTCCAAAGAAAAGGGCTCACGAGACTACGCAAGGGTCAAATCAGGAAGAAGATGATGAACCTAGACGTAGAAAAAAGACGAAGGTAACCAAATTCTTTGGTCCGGATTATCTAACCTATGCGTTAGAAGATGAACCTAGGATAATCCAAGAGGTATTGTCCAGTTCAGATGCTCCTCTCAGGAAGAAAGCTATCAATAGTGAGATAGAATCCATTATGCAAAACCACACGTGGGAAATCGTGGATCTCCCACCGGGCTGCAAACCTTTGGGATGCAGGTAGATCCTAAAAAGGAAATACAAAGCTGATGGATCAATCGACAAGTACAAAGCTCGATTGGTAGCTAAGGGGTTCAAACAGAAGGAGGGACATGATTTCTTTGATACGTATTCACCGGTCACAAGAATCACATCAATTAGAGTACTCATAGCTGTTGTGGTACTCTATAACCTCGAGATCCACCAAATGGACGTAAAAATAGCTTTCCTAAATGGAGAACTGGAAGAAGAGATATACATGGAGCAACCTGAAGGGCTTGTGGCTCCCGGTCAAGAGCATAAAGTGTGTCGGCTAGTTAAGTCACTATACGGGCTAAAACAAGCGCCGAAACAGTGGCACGAGAAATTTGACAGGACAATGCTGTCGAATAGATTTAAGATCAATGAGTGTGATAAATGTATTTACATTAAGGGCACACCTGAAGCTTACGCAGTTGTATGTCTTTACGTAGATGACTTACTAATTATGGAAAGCAATAAAGAGGTTATTGTGAAAACTAAGAACATGTTAAAGGACTACTTTGACATGAAAGATATGGGTCTGGCAGACGTCATACTAAGGATAAAAATCTCTAGAAAAGCTGACGAAATTATCTTGACGCAATCCAACTATGTGGAAAGCGTGCTCAAAAAATTTGAAGCTTTTGACAAACCTCCGGTTAAAACTCCAGTAGATTTGAATCTACACTTAGCCAAGAATCGAGGGGACCCAGTATCTCAACTGAGGTATGCGCAAATTATCGGGAGCTTGATGTATTTAACAAACTGCACACGTCCCGATATTGTGTACTCAGTTAGTAAGCTTAGTAGATTCACAAGTAATCTAGAGAAGGATCACTGACTAGCTCTGGAAAGGGTTTTACGGTATTTAAAACATATCATAAACTATAGCATACATTATGCTAAATATCTAGCTATATTAGAAGGATACAGTGACGCAAACTGGATATCAGACACTAAGAACTCCAAATCCACGAGTGGATACGTATTCACCATAGGAGGAGGAGCTGTGTCTTGGAAGTCCTCTAAACAAACATGCATAGCTCGATCCACCATGGAGTCGGAGTTTATAGCACTAGACAAAGCTGGAGAAGAAGCTGAATGGCTCAGAAACTTCCTAGAGGATATTCCGTGCTGGAGCAAACTGGTGCCTCCCGTATTGATACATTGTGATAGCATGTCTGCAATCGGGAGAGCACAAAGTATAATATACAACGGAAAGTCTCGACATATCCGTCGGAGACACAATACCATTAGAAGTTGATCTCTAGTGGGGTGATCACCATTAATTACGTAAAGTCCAAGGACAACTTAGCTGATCCTTTTACGAAAGAAATTAATAGAGATCAAATGTACAATGCAGTAAGGGGAATATGATTAAAATCCACACACTAAAGAACGTCCATAGTGGTAACTCAACCATGATGAGTGGAGATCCCACAAACTTGGTTCAATGAGATAACTAAGTTATAGAGGGTTCAGTTAATTATCCGGAACCTATCTCATTCTCAGAAGCTGCCCAGGTGTTAACCTGCAGAGGTGTGATAAGGTTAAGCATTACGCTTTTAATAATTCCTATACCTTGATAAAGGTGGAGTATGGCAGAATACTCCTGATAGGAGATCACCTATGTAAGTGTGAAGTGAGGCCGCTTCAAATGGGAAAAATTCTTATGAATCCAAGATACGGTCCATGGCCGAAACGGACACAACGTGAGAACCCAAACATACTAGAGTTATTATTGTGTAAATGTTATTGTCTTGGTTTATACCAAAAGCTGACGGTTCAAGACATCACGTTCACCGAGTAGCGAGTAAATCTGATAACATATTACTAGAGAAGGTTCAAAGCCACAAGCTACCTGTCTCGATGCAATAATAACACGTCAGAACTTTCGATTAGAGTCTGCATGCATTAATCATTATTCATGTGGGAGATTGTTGAAAAAGCTTGAATAAAAATTCAATGCAAAGCCCAAAGTAGAAAGGCCCAAAGTGGGAGGCTCAAAAGGGAAAAGGAAAGTACAATCCCACATTGGAAAGTGACACCAACATTTCCTAGTTTATAAGGAGAAACTCTTTGTTGACTAGGAAATAAGTTGACCAAATGGAAGGATAGCCAACTCGGACCATGGCGAGGATGGTGCATAGCACCATTTGAGTACGAGTACGAGCACGAGCACGAGTACGAGCATGCCACGCGCCCGCGCCCGCGCTCGCATACGTGCGTGTGTGCATGGCGCATTGGACGCAGGTCACAATGGGCGCTTTGTGGTGCACTTGGTACTTCTCACGTACGCATCATCGCGAGGAGCTGGAGGAGCCTTAAGTATTTTTCCCGAGTCCAGAGAGAGCTGCATAGCTACCGAAGTGACGAGGGACTGCGAGCGCCTTCCAGGATGGCCACCGAAAAGGCACGAAGGGCTGGAATATCCCGGAAGTTTCCAGACGGCTGAAGGGCTACGAGCAATCCATAAAGGGACGTGAAGAGGCTGAAGTAATCTGCCTAGTGAAGGGACATCTTCGAAGGGCCACTAGCGATCTGGTTGCCTGCTTGAGTCGAATCTCTTCGGAAGTGCCTCGTGCTCCTTCGGAGTACCTGCCTGCCACTCTTCCAGTGCCTATAAATAGGCCTCTCCCCCTCCTTTGCACACCATCCCAGCAGCAAGTGCATTCCATAAGTATTGTTGTCTTCTCCTCTCCCCCCGTTCTTCACTTACAAATAGTCCGTCCGAAAGTTCTGGGTATATAAGGGTTCGCCCGAAAGTTTTGAGATACGTGTGCAACGTTCTTGGAAACGTCCGGACAGTCGTTGTATCTTGGGGACGATTGCCGTAGCCCATACCGCACTGAAATATACGGGACGATCTCGTCTTACGGAGAAAGTATCCAACACTTGCCTCGACTGCCGTAGATCCTAATCAAGTACACCGAACCCTCCGCAAACAACAAGTCTGATCCACTAGGTTTAGATCTTTTTGCCATCCATATATATACCCTATATTTATATAATCAGTTTTTTCATTGATTAATTCATATTCGATGCAAATAAAATCATTCGACTGTGTTACTTATGATTCCAACTTGAGGATTTTGTTAGAATATAACAACTTTTTGCTGGTTACTTGGAACAAACATACTTGCATATATTTATAATCAACTAGGAAAGTTAATATACAGCAATGCATCCAATGTAAGAATTATTTATTAATTCTATTAAAAAGGCTCTCATATAGTTGGACTCTATTACTGATATAAGAGTCATATTATAGTTATGGTTATTAGTTTAATCTCAACCGTCTATTGGGAGCTTGATAGACACGCCCGATTGATTCTAGGTATATAGCTTGGTCCTCTCTCTGCCTATAAAAAGATGCTAATGCTATCCATCAGTGGATGTCACTAAACGATAGGAAAGAGAGCGAAACTAAGCTATGCCACGGTGAGGATATCGACTACGTAGATATCAAGTATACAGTTTCTCTACATCAATCAATCTGATCTGCTTCCGCTTACTGTTTAATGTCTATGTAATTAATATTACATCCAACTCTAAAGGATCGAAGTTAAGAAGCCCAGCTCTGGCTTGCCGACACAATCAATTAGCAACCATATTCTTAGATCTAGGGATATGAACAAATTCACAACAAGGTAAAAGAGAGATTATCCTTGATCTCTTTTACAATGTTCTGCACTTGCCAAGGCATTGCAGCAGAATCAGAAGTGACAGGCACGAGACAATCGGAATCCAGGAGGAGTATGTCGACATCTGGCCGCTTCGCACTGTTGGTTATGTTATTTATCAGAGGTAGTGTACTTAATTAGGATCTTGTAAAGTCGAGGCAAGAGTTAGACTCTTTCTCTGTAAGACGAGATTGCCCCGTATTCAGTACTCACGGGCTGCGGCAATCGTCTCCAAAATACAACGACTTTGCTGCTTCTAAGATCGTAGTACAACGAATCTCGAAGCTTCGGGCGAACCTTGGATACTTGAAACTTTCTGAGAGAGTAGAACGACTATTGCTAATGAATGCTTATGCAAAGAGTGTTCGGGGTAATTTGCAAATGAGGGGGACAGACCTATTTATAGGCGATTGAGAGTTAGAACCTGAAAAGTCACATGCATTTCTGAAGGGGCATGATGTGATCCAAAAAGTTTGTGACTCTTCAGATGTACCCTCCACGTAACTCTTCGTCCTTGTAGAGTTTTTCAAAGAGTTCGTGACTCTTTGGATGTGCCCATCATGCACCCCAATTTTTTAAAAAGTTTGTGACTTTTTGGACGAATGGGTGTGAGATTGTATTAATAAAAATTTATTCCAACAGGTTACTTGTTGGTATATATAATTAGTTATTAATCGTATCGGGTACAAATTCACTTACATTTGAATTTTGTTGATCTACCGATACGAACTAGCTAGCTATAATTAGCTTAAGCTGGTAGACCTACTGACACTTTGAATATGGATATTAACGGTGAGCTTTTTTTTTAATAATATAATTGTCAATTTTGAACTTTATACCTTCTAGAATTAATACTAACAATGAGCTATTTTTAATGACATGTTGTATAAAAATCGATTAGGGCATTTTCACTGTAACATACATCGCGTGATAAAAATGTATCAAATTGGTGATAGGAGTTTGAAAATCTTAACACTTTAGTGATATGAAATTTTTTTTATCTATTCAGCTAGGTGGCACGATACATCATCTGAACTTGTCTATGTGACATCCCGATCGTTACAAAAAGATTGATGACATCACAAATAATATAAATACCAAAAATTAGAAAAATATACGCTTCCAAGGGATCAATTATATGGATCAACTGAAATCAAGCCGATACAAATCTGGGGTGGAAATTCAGTCTGTCGATAATTAGTCGTTTAATATGGAATTTGTAGAGACACCATTATGATTAGAGAAGGGACGAGATGTTGTTAGTTGGAAAGACTAATTGGGAAGGGACAGGACAATGCAGTAGACCAAGGAACAAAGATACCAAATTCGAATTAATCTTCAAATTCGACACTGGAACATGTGCATGTTCCTCCCAAAAAAAAACTACATATGTTTGATTCCCCCACTACAACTAGCTTAGCGCATCGTTATTATAACTACCTGTAGATACTTTTATATAATAATCTTTTGGGTTTAAACTATCTCATCCATCTAGGATAGTTATGTCTGATGTTTGGTTTATATTTAGGTCTTTTTGTCATGATCTTTGGACACTTTTGGTTTAGTGATACTTTTGGTGCTATCTTGGGATTGTTTTTAGATAACGATTATTAATAGGGTAAATTACCCTCACGTCCCTGAGGTTTGGTCACCCTCCCCCTAGGGTCCCTGGCTTTTGGAAAATGATTGTCCCGTCCCTAAGTTTTGATGATAATAGACTCTCAGGTCCCTGGCTGACGTCATCGGCTCTTTTTTCATTTTTGGTCATGGAAATGACCAAAATACCCTTAACTTTTCATTTTTGGTTAAGGGTATTTTGGTCATTTCTATGACCAAAAATGAAAAAAAGAGCCGATAACGTCAGCCAGGGACCTAAGAGTCTATTATCATCAAAACTTAGGGACGGGACAATCATTTTCCAAAAGCCAGGGACCCTAGGGGGAGGGTGACCAAACCTCAGGGACGTGAGGGTAATTTGCCCTTATTAATATGACTACATATTTATCTTCGTTATCTAGTACCTTAGGTACGGGTGCTTTAGTATCATTGATATATTCTTTCATGGTGAACAACTCTTGAAAAATATAATACTTTACTTATAAACAAAAAAAAAATATTTTATCCTTAAAAACATGTTACGTTAGTGAGTTATAACAAAGTAAATTACAATAACCAGAATGATTTCTTGTGTGGTAGGATCCCATCAATATGCCAGTGTTTTTTTATAATTGCTAGATTTTTGAAACTGGGCTACCCCGCCAAAGTCTTCATTTGTCATTATAAGTGGGTCTCTTTTCTCATTTCTTAAAATTAGTTTATTCTTTTATCTTTTCACTTTCCACCTCAACCACTTCCTTTTTTCTCATATATGTAATAAAAAATTACGAAGTTGATTAATTTAGTTTTAAGATAGATCAGATTGTTAACAATAACCCAATTCTCTACACTAATTTTTTGTGCAGATAAATTATCAAAATTAAATTCAAAATTTCTAGCTAAGATAAACTCATACAGTTGATCTAATTGAGTCCTACACTTCCTATTATCTCTCTTATAATATTGTTGCTTATTGTTTTTTGGTGAAGTTCAAGTACTGTTGCTTGATATCGATACCAAGAGATTCCCAACCATTCCTTGAGATGATCATCATTATTTCCCATCTTTTCCTCTCTCTTTTAAGACAATGGTGGTGGAGGATGGACAAACTTATGATAACGACGGCTGACGTGTAATTTTGATGCATATTATTATGTAATAGAATTATTCAGGAGTAAATGCAACTCAATAAATTAAGTCTGTTCACGAAATAGATGGAAATGCATATAGAATATTGTAATTCGGATTTTTCATTGAGCAGAAACTTCTAACTAATTGGTTTGTTCTTAGGAAGTATTTAAAACAATCTTGTGTTACGAAATGAGGATAGTGCATGTTTGAGTAGATACAAACCCTAGACTTCAAATTATGGACTAAATCAAAATCAATAAAAAATATTTAGCCTAACCGCACAAGGCCTACACAAATTTAAGAAAGTTGAGAGTTCAAATTATGACATGTATAATCGTAGTATAAAAATTTACTTTAAAAAAAATAAAAAAACCCTGAATAGTAAATATAATATTAGAATCCAAGACCAGAAACAAGAAATAGATACTACTAGGATTACAATAATTCACATAACGGGATTGCCACGTTGCATAAATGCAATATTATTTTGTCTGGGACAGGATTATGATGATGATGGGAATTTTTTTAATTAACCAAAAAATGCAAAGCGGCATTTGCACCATTAATGCCAAATATCTACAAGCAATCTCTGTGCGATTAGTTGAATGTTTTAATCTCGTCCAATGATAACACACGATTAATTAAGAAATTTGATTAACTTAGGATGAGATTTGTTAAATGAAATTCCACTAAATAACACAAGATGCATGCACGAATTGACAGAGAAATTTGTAAAAATTTACAAAATAAGATGAGACTTATAAAAGATTATAATTTGCAAAAATAAATAATCAGAATGGCGGAATCCCATATGCGGTATGCAGGTTCACCAAAACCGGGGGATGGTAGATAATCAATAAGTGCATTAATTATTATAAGCAACTTACCATTTTACCGTTTTCTTTAGAAAAATCCGATTGTATATTTGTCCCGATGTGATTTGGCCAAGTGTTTGGTCCTACAGGTTCCCCATATTCACACTCCGCCTCTCTCTCTCTCTAGCCTTTATTTTCGGGACTCCTTTTGTAATACCAAAAATAAAATCAATGAAAATACTGCAACTTTTCAAAAGAAATAAGAAGGGAAAATGTAAAACTTTTGGAACAAAAGCAATTGTGAGCAATGTAGCATTATGCTATCATTTTTCTTTTATTTCTTCACTGACCTATTACCCTAGTGGCAGGTACGGAGCCACATTGAATATTGTAGAGTAATTGTCCCCACTTAATATTTTTTTATTTGATAAATAAATATATTTTTTAATATATGTCCCTACTAAAATTAGAAATTGACCCCACTAAAAAATTAATCAACCTAAAAATTGAGCCATTCTTTTTGAAAAAAATTATATTGGCCACACTTCTCAAATTTTTTGGCTCCTCCCATGCAGTAGGCTACTAGACCCTCGACCATATTTTCAGACTAATTTATAGTTGCTACATATTATAATATTTTAGATGAAAAATGAAGAACTGTTTTTATAAGTAAAAAACTCGACATAAACTCGGAAGGAAAAAAAATCTTACCTTAAAAAAAATGTATTATAGTTTTGAATTGGATAAAAATATTACAATACTATTGTACTCACGGAGACTTCCCCAAATTTGAAAAACAATCAAATTTTATAAATAAACGAATAATTAGGAAAACTAAATCCTTTGATTGGATTGGACTAACTTGACCATTTTGTTTTTAAGCGGCGCATAAAAAAAGCTCCTCACTAGCGACAAACTCCAATCCAATTAACTCTCACCAAAAAAAAAAAATTAAACCCTCCTCCTCCGAAGTCCGAACCGAGAGAGAGATGTTCTTGTTCTAGGAGGAGGGGATCGAGCCCAATAGAGATTTCCCATCTGGCAAGCAAAAGCCAACAAGAAGAACAACTTGTTTCTCTCTCTCTCTACCATTTTATCCACTCGATTAAACTAGAGCGAGAGAGAAGGGAGAGGGTTTTTTTTTTTTGCGCGTTTCTGCGTGTGTTGTCCCGATCACTGGGCGCACGTGGAAGCCCGCAAGGTAAAAATTCTTGGACTTGTTCTTCTTCTTCGTCCTAGGAACAGACCAGAACCTGTTTCCTTGCAGTGAATTTTATTAATTAAACTATATAATAATAATGCTCAAGACTCCAACTTTATGAGCACCCAATTGATAAAGACTAAAACTTTATGATATTTATATAAAATCATGATTTGGGTATTCCGAATTATGTAAATTCGTGTTGGGATATAGTAAATTATCCTTCGTAAGCAACCGGGTACTTGTCTTTTGTGTGTGTGTATATATATATATATATATATATACGACACCCGTTTCGTGCTCTGTTGTTGATATCCCATCTGCCATTTTCGTCTGTTTCCTTCTTCTTCCTCTCTTCCAATACCAACCTTCTCTCTTTTCTGTTCTTTGTAAGCAAAAAATTCTCTTCTTTATTTATTCCTTTCTTTACAAGGTTCTGTGTTTGTCTTGTGTGGTATGGCTGATGATGGCTCCCTCCCTCTGAGTTTGTTTTGTTTGTTTCGGTAATGAGAATGGGATTGTGGTCAGCCCTCTGATCTTTAAGTGTATATGTTCTTACTTGCTTCTGTGTTGATCTTTGTGCCCTCTGAATTTTCCAAAAAATGTACAGTGTTTTGTTCTCTTGGGTTGGTTGTTGGTTCATTCTTGGGGGGTTTCTTGGTTTGGGAGCCAATGGCTTCTGTTGATTCTTTTGTTTTGTTCCCTTGGGTTGGTTGTTGGTTCATTCTTGGGGGGTTTCTTGGTTTGGGAGCCAATGGCTTCTGTTGATTCTTTTGTTTTGTTCTTGGTTTGGCTTTGGGCTTCATGGCTAAGTAGTCATAAGATGACTGATGAGAATTGCGAAGTAAGATGATAAATATTTCAGTGTGTCCTCTGCTTAATTCAATGCCTCTGAGCTACTAATATGGTTATTTGTTAGTCTTGTCCTTTTTATTTGCCTTTTTCTGTGAAGTCCCCTTCGATCTTCTTCTTCCGGGCTTTGAAAGTTTTTCTTGATGGCTGGGCCTATTTGGTACTTTGCTGTTTAAAATCTGTTAAAATCTAGCTGGTTATCTTGTGGAAAGGATGGCTCTCTCTGGGGTTCGTAAAGGCAGAGGAGAATTGAGGATTCATGAGAACTTGGATGAAGTTGGCTCGGATTTGGCAGACTATGTTGCTGAGCTATCTGAGGAATCAGTGAAGGAGAGGGGCTTCTTTGCCATTGCCTTATCTGGTGGTTCTCTCATTGATTCGATGGGGTACATCTCGCTCTCTCCTTTCTGGTGCTGTTTTTTTTTGCATATATCGCTTCTTACGTAAATTGTTTCTGATGACTACGGGTGGTGGGTGGCAGGAAACTTTGCGAAGCTCCTTACAGCAAAACCGTGGATTGGGCTAAATGGTATGTCTTTTGGGCAGATGAACGTGTTGTGTCGAAAAGTCATGCTGATAGCAACTATAAGCTGGCAAAGGATGGATTTTTGTCCAAGGTATGTGTCGATATCGGCATTCTTTCTCTTCTTTTCTGCTAATGAACATGTTTGCTGCTCGGGTTTTCTCAAAAGAACTAGAATTCTTAGGTGGCTTCTGTATGAAGCTTGTGGTCCATCCTCTGCATTGATGTTTGCTTCCCTAGGAACCAGAAGTAACATGGGCATTTAGTTCTTCTCTTGATTAGGTACACGCATCCAAGCCTTAGTTCCTCCTTAAAACCTTCAGTATGTTACAGTTTCATAACAGGCGTGAGATGGCAAAGTCCTGGCTGGCCTTCTTGCCTGGCTAAACATCGGGAAGTAAATAGATAGCTGTTGGATAGTCACTTTCATTCATAAAATCTGTTCATATGAACTTGTTGGTCCCTGTCCATTGAGAACTTTGGATCCACATGACTTGAGAAGGGAATTTATTTACATTCATCATGGAATTCTTCTTTCTGAAAGTGTATTGTGCAATTTGGAACTAAGCATAAGAAGTTGGATAAAGAAAGTTTGATATCCTCTGTGAAAATCACTTGCTCCTTTTCATCTGAACTCAATATTGGAGTACTTGGATTAATTCTATGTTCCTCATTTAGGTGCATGGATTTATCAACTTTTTTCACTCTTACATCAATCAACAACATTTTTTGATCGCTTAAAAGTCATATCAGCAGGTACCGATCGTCCCCAGTCATGTGCATTCTATCAATGATTCAGTATCAGCTGAGCAGGCTGCAGTTGGTTACGAGTTTGCCATCCGACAGTTGGTTAAAACAAGAACTATCAATGCATCCGACGTCTGCGATTGCCCCAAGTTTGATCTAATCCTCCTGGGAATGGGTCCCGATGGCCACATTGCTTCGCTATTCCCCTATCATCCCGTGCTAGACGAGAAAGATGAATGGGTGACTTTTATTACCGATTCCCCAAAACCCCCACCTGAGAGGATCACATTCACCTTGCCAGTCATCAATGCGGCATCCAATGTAGCTGTGGTAGTGACTGGTGAGAACAAAGCAGAATCTCTGCACATGGCAATTGACAGCGTAGGACCGGATTGTCCACCATTGCCTGCACGAATGGTCCAACCAACTAGCGGGAAGTTAGTATGGTTTTTGGACAAGCAGGCTGCATCAAAGTTAGATGGTGTCCAATTTTCTGAATAGGGCCAAAGCTATCATGCTGTGAGAGATTCAGCACACAAGGATCCTTCTTTTCTTTTTTTGAAAGAAAGAAGAAGCTCCTACCCCTTTTCTATCTCTTGCTTGGGTCAAAAGTTTCACCTTTTGGGTATATCCCCTCTTTTGCAGTCTTGAAAAGTGTTGTGGTTCCTTTGGCATTGGAAATAAAATTGCAGCATTAGTCCATAGGGTGAGTGGATTGAAGACACTAATCAAGAAAGTGATAGATTTTGGGCTAATAATGGTTTAGTCCATAGTGTGACCTGGCTAAGAGATTTAGATTAGACACCAACATTGACTGATGAACTGGCCTTAGCTTTTCCTTGGTTTTGTTGAATTGATATTAATGATTAAGAAACTAATCAATTCAATGACTGCAAGTGATAATGACCTTAACAAATGGGAATGCTGCTGTTAACTTCTTGTCATACTCCACTAAAAGCTGGATTACCTCATCACCTACTATCTAGTTTTCACCAAAAGAGATTGCATCCCATCTTTTTTTATTTAGAAAGTGACTGGTACTAGAATGCCTCTGTTTCTAAATGAGTAATTAAAAGAGTCGTATAGAAATTGACAATGCTCGATTTTAAACGTAAAAAATTAGCTGATGACTAACTCAAATGGGTCACCGGCGACCCACTATCATTGTACTCGAGTATAGTCTAAAGAGATCAATCTTAGTCCAAAATTTGATAGGAAAATGAAGATTTCAAAAAGATATAAATTTTTTGAAACAAATCTGAAAAAAATCTCAACCGCTGGATATTGCCTCTTCCAAGGGAAATGTTGATCCAATGGCATAAAAGGCCCCCCCACCTCCGCCGTTCTCTGTATTTGGAACAATGAGCATCGAATCTTATTGGGCCTGCATCAAGCAACATGGGCTCATATGGGGCCCCACCCACTTCGATCCATTAATCTTACTATAATACAAACGGGCAAATGCTTTAGCTGTCTCCACTCCAGTTGACAAACACCGTCATCCAACTCATCTTACCTTAGTCTCAGAAAACAAAACAACTTCTCCAAAAAAAAAAATTTCATCTTATTATTGTCTCCCTCACGTCTTTGCAATGTTCCAGTTGCCATAATTGATATTTTTCAAAATTCCAATTTTCACGGCTAAAACAATTGAAGAAAAAAACTCTCCTAAAACATTACTAATTTACGCTCTGACCCGAGAGTAGCACGGAGTACGTGGAATCTTGCAAATCAGTAGTTGCTTCAAAACTACTAGCAGTCTAATCGGGTGACAGAACTCTCCATATATGAGAGTAGTTCTAGAATTTGAGTTTTACTCGTTGAAAATTCATTCTCCAACTTGAAATATATAATTAAATCATACAATGCCACTGCCATCATAGTATGCTGTGTTTAATACAGCTCTCAAGTGGCAGAATCGAGTTGGCAAAAAACAACTCATGGATTCATTAAACTTGTGATTGTGAAAATAGAAACACAGAGTTGACATCTATCTGGTGAGGTGAAACTGGGTGGTGGTTCCAGGTACATTCAGGTCCGAGTAGCACCTCCTCAACAAACCAACTATTTAAAGTTTCCCTAATCCAGAAACGTTGACTTTACTAAACAATAATCTCTTCGAGCATACGAAGCTTCTTTTTGGGTTCCAACTCCAACCCACCCCTCATTTACAAGCTGTCTCCACTTCCACACGCACACAATATATATATATATATATATATATATATATATATATATATATATATATATATATATATATATTTATTTATTTATTTATTTATTTATTTATTATTGAAACAACTTCCAGCTGTGAACATCTCCCATTCGACTAGCTAGGCCAGCTTCCTGGTTTCCTTCCCCCTCACCCACTGCTTCCACCTTCCTCCTCCTATATATATAGTGGACTTCACTTTGAGTTCTGCATCAACCAAATTGACAAACTACTTCTTACTCATATTATCTCATCAACTTTCATACACATACTTGCTGGCAAAGATGAAGCACTCACCAGTTCTGCCAGTACTGGTTGGGATGATGCTGATCGGTCTCTTGACCGCAGCGGAAGGTGGCAACTTCTTCCGGGACGTTGACGTGACCTTCGGCGGCCCCCGAGCGAAGATACTCAACGGGGGCCGGTCCATGACATTGTCGTTGGATGAGTATTCCGGGTCTGGCTTCCAGTCCAAGAAGGAAATCCTCTTTGGGAGAGTCGACGTGCAGATGAAGTTGGTCTCTGGAAACTCCGCTGGCACGGTCACAACATTCTACCTGTCCTCGCAGGGCCCCAACCACGACGAGATCGACTTCGAGTTCCTTGGCAACTCCACGGGGGAGCCCTACACCCTCCACACCAATGTCTTCTCCCAGGGGAAAGGCAACAGGGAGCAGCAGTTCCGGCTGTGGTTCGACCCGACAAAGGCTTTCCACACCTACTCCATCGTGTGGAACCGCCAGAGTATCATGTTCCTGGTTGACAACAGCCCAATCAGGGTGTTCAACAACTTGGAGGCCCAGGGGGTTCCCTTCCCGACCAGCCAGCCAATGAGGTTGTACTCCAGCCTCTGGAACGCGGATGACTGGGCCACCCAAGGGGGCCGCGTCAAGACGGATTGGACACATGCCCCTTTCACTGCTTATTACAGGAACATCAACATTAACGGGTGCACTGGCACGTCCGGGTGTACTTCCACGACCGGTACCAGTTCCGCCCAAGGCAGTACATGGCAAGACCAAGCATTGGACGCCTCTGGCAGGAACCGAATGCGCTGGATCCAGAGGCATTTCATGATCTACAGCTACTGCGCCGACAAGCAGCGGTTCCCACAGGGTCTCCCACGCGAGTGCCGGAGGTCCAGATCCCCCTAAGCAACCATGATCTTCGATGTTCAGATGGATATTCTTTCATTCTTGATTCAATTTGTACTCCGAGATATTGAATTAATGCTGTTTCTTTTATTCTTTGTACACTGTGTTGGCACGAATATCAAGCTACGAACTTCGCCTTTGTTATGGTTGATTTCTCGCTGCCCGGAAAACCTCTTAGTCACCGGAGACAAATGAAAATCGTCAGAATCGCTTACCCATTTACTGATAGATATTGGCCAGGCATAAGTTCTGGCAAAGTTCATTTGACAAGAGACTCGTCTGCTACTCTAGAAATATAGGCCACACGAAGCCTGGCCGTTGCAAAACAAACAATTTGCTCATATACCACAGAAATAGAACAGACTCGGTCTCCCAAGTCCCAAGAGATCTAGTGAGTCTGGAAGTGTCATCGGCCCGAAGCAGTGTAGAAAAACTTGGGGTGTGGTTATATTGGTAAATTCAATCAGGTAGTTACTCCCCCATCGAATGCTTCATTTTGTTGCATCTAAGAGCTATTCTGCTGCAGCCTGCAGGGCCTCTGCTTCTGCTTGAGCCATGGGATCGTTCTTTGCTTCTGCATCATCGTCCTTTTCCCCTTCTCGTTCCTCTGCCATCTTCTTCCTATGCAACTCCTCAGCAGCTTCCATTGCAGCCTTGTTCTCAGCCTGGATCCGCTGCATTTCCTCTTCTTGCTGCTGCCTCTCAAACCACGTGTCGGCATCCGCCCAAACTGAAAAATTAAAGTAACAGCGTTACAGCACGGATAAGATCGACTCTTTGAAAGAAACAGCTCAACAGAAAGCTGCAGTTCAATCACAGTTCACAGTGACACCACAAAATCTAGAGATCCATGGTTATTTCCTTCCTCGGAAACGCAAATCACTGGACTAAAATAAGCCAAAATCAGCAGTCTAAAAAGGAAAACCGCATTCAACAACAGAAGCCATTCAAGCGAAGTTGCCAAAAATCCTATTAAGAACTGGAGCAAGTGAGCATTAACACCGTGATCCATCCAAGATGATTAAGGAATTCAATCGAAGAACTCTTTAACTTTGAGCAACAGATTCGCATCTGAAAACTAGCTGCATTGAATTGCATAAGGTTTGTGTCTCAAATTCCCAACTGATTTCTATAATAGGGGTTCCTCCCTAATTGTGTATGTGTATGTGTAACTTACACCTTGCCAGGGTGGACCGCATTGTGCCGTTAGGTTAAATGCCCTAATTCTTAACCTATCTATCCCATTGTATTTCCAATATCATCAAACCTCGTATATCGGGTGTTCTCTATCCGACGACTATATCTCCAAAATGTTTCGGTTCCGCTGCCCTAACAAATTATTTCCTAATTCGGACTATTGGGACAGTCATGGGCGGCAATTAGCAAGTAAACCCTAATTGAGGGAATCAGAAAGGGAGAAGTACTAGGTTGGGCGGCCCAGCCGGTCTCCCCGCCCTTGATCTTCTCGGGGAGGGCGTAGTTGACGGTGAGGACGCGGCCGTAGAGCTCGGCGCCGTCCATGTTGTCGATGGCGGAGGCGGCGTCTTCCCGCTCGAGGAAGGTCACGAACCCGAAGGAGCGGTGCTTCTGTGTCGCCTGGTCCAGAGGGGTCTTCACGTCCTTGATGTCCCCGAACGGTATGAAGGCCGCGTGTAGGATCGACTCGTTCACCTCCTCCGCCAGTCCCCCCACGTACACCGTGTTCTTCTGTACCCCCATCCCCGCCATTCCCGCCGCCGTCGCCGCCGCCATTCTCTCTCTCTCTCTTTTCTTAGAGCTAGAGAAGAGAAGCTTCGAGACTTTCGTGTTTACTCTTAGCAGCTTGTTTCTAGAGATTGATTCCACTGGAACACTGGGCCTCGGTCTATATAAGGCCCCTTAACTAACAGGAAAAAAAAGGGCAAATTATGTTCACATCCCTGTAGTTTAGTTTTCCTTCTTCTCGGGTCCCTAGGTTTCCAAAATACATATTGTTGTCTCCCGTGTTTGGTTTTAGAAACTCTCGGATCCCTGACGCCGGAATATGCCAATTTCTCTGGTGAATTCCTATTTGAAAAGAATAAAATACCCCTCTCACAAAAAAAAATCCCTCTCTCCTTCCCCTTCTTCTTC